>CM042184.1:36653926-36736091 GCA_023539305.1 Ilex asprella | reverse complement strand
TGTAAAAGAAACAAACCGTTACTGTTGCCCCACCACCAATTGTTATTATCGTAGTCCACCACCACCCACCACAATTTTCATCTGATTTTTATATTTATTATTATTATTATTACCGTTTCCCATCGTCAACACATATCACTACCATTGTTGCTTACCACCATCCATCGTTGTCAGTCACTGTCACCCACCCCCATCAAACTTATCACCACCAACCACCATCAATCGTCATCGCCCACCACCATCACCCACCCCCACCATACCTGCCACAATTATTTACCACAACTCTTTACACTGTCGTGCAGAAAACACTCGTTGTCACCTACCACCTCCATCATCACAACTCACCACCACCATTACCGTCGCCCACAATCATTATTGTCGTCACCCATGACTATCACTATCATCATTGTCGCTAAAAATTCACCACTAACATCACTATTGTCACTCATGACTGCCACCATCACCACGGTCGTTGACACCTACCACAACTATCACCGTTTTTCACCACCATCACTATCACCGTTCATCCCCACTACAATCGGTGCTTAAATATATTTATTATTGACCATTTTTTATTATTATTATGTGCCTTCAAGTACAAGCAATAACTAATTTACTAATATGGGACAATCTCTCGTAATCCCCTATATGTGCGATTTGTATTAGCACATGAAAATATGGTCGAAAGATTTGAAAGAAAAACATAAATCAAATATTACAAATTATACTCATGACACAAAACTGAGAATTAAATCGTATAAACGAGAAAATTTTGCCAATAGGACTTCAATTGTGTAGTTAGGATATTATCAAACATCCAACAATAAAACTAATTGGTTGAGTGTGGAGACTCACAAAACTCATATGCTAGTTTGGGGGTGTTTTTTGTCAAATGCTAAACAGTCGCTATTCTCTAGTAAAATTTGTGTTTGTATTTTCTTATGTAAAATGTTTGTTGGCGAGCACAACAATTTTCGTAGTTTGTTGTTTATGCATGACGTGTAACTTTTGGTATTTATGTATCCTTCGAAATTTGAGGTTAGTGTTTTAAGATTGTGAATGAAGTCCAAATGGATCTTAATCAGTGGAAAGCGGCAAAAAATAGTGGAATGAACATCCACACATACTATTATGAGACCCGGTCAAAGGGAGAATAATATGTTGTTCTATATACAGAACAAGCGAATAAAATTAAGGCATTGGATCAAGTTTTAGCAAGGATTTTTACACTTGGGGCCAACTATAAGGAAACATTTCTGTCTTTGTAGGAGCTTTGGAAATGGTGGTGCGCGATGAATCATAAAGGTAAAAACTTACGTTACCGTCATGGCCCACTAATCTAGTGGGGTCGTACTATTGTGCTTCGATGAAAGTCGGTATCAAATGCCCATAATTTAATTTTAACATGTTAAATTAACCTAATATTATAGGTTAATCGTAAATTACACTTTGAAGGATTGTTATATTTTGGTTGAATGAAATTTTTAGTTTACAGAGTTCCTACGGATGATAGATTTGGTTAACAGAGAAGAGACACTAGTCTTGGATTTCTGGGTCACAGGTTACATATGCAAATCACAGGTTACATATGCATATATTAATAAATATATCCGGTAAAGGTTAATTATTGTCAATATGAATCCAAATTTTCCCGGCCTTCCGACAATACAATATGATTCGATTATATCAACTTATGTTACATTGAGTGACCCATATCATGGCCCATTTTTATAGTGGGTTTTTATTGGACTAGTATGAGCGTGAGGGTCACCCAATTTTGGGAATTCTGTCCAAGAGGCTGCTATACTAGTGATGGTTGTTTTCACTTGAATCGACATTACTTGTAGGTCTTGTACAAAGTGTGCTCTTGGCAGGTAAATGTCCTAAAATATATGCCGTAACCTACAAATTGTCCAAATACTTGGGACCTAATCCATGCAATGAGGACTTAAGACGTAGTTATTTTATTACCAAGACCAATTTTGTGTTTGAATTATAGTGGTAATTATGGTTCCAAATGTGAGAGGTAACATCCCAAATACTCGTTAGTCCACGACCATGAAAGGAGGAATCAATATAATAGACGTTAGGTGTTAGCGACTAAGATCCAGAGCGATCAACTTTTTTTTTATAACTTTTTGTGAAAGCGATTAGGATCCAGAGCAATCAACTTTTTTTTTTGGAGGGAGGAGAGGAGAAGAGGGAGCTGGAACCCTTGACCTAATATCCACTTCGGTGTTAGATTTTTCGTTGTTCTCAATCCCAAGTCATTTATAGTTTGCGGATGGAAAACTTATTCAATATAGTGAGTCTTATTTGAATTTATGGTAAAATGATTTGATATTGAGTTAATCGAAAGAGTGAAGTAAGGGGCGAATCTAGCATGGAGGCAGCGAGGGTAGTTGCCTCCATTCAAATTTTGAATAGTTTTGAGGTTTAATTGTAATTTTAAAAAAATTTCAGACTTGCTCCCACTAAAAAAAATTGGAAAACAATTAGGGATAATTTTATCTCATATGAAGATAATAATTAGTCATCATTCACTATATGTTTGTGATTATGTATGGGATTGGTTTTAATGATTATTGTTCACGATAAATTTTATATGAAGGACCTCAAATTTTTTAATTTGTTATGATTACTATGAATTTTAAAATTTAAAATATGTTTGTGAAGGATTAAAATTATTTTGATTGATTGCTTGAAATTCAAGTTTGTCTATTCTATGATGAAATGAATTTTTTCAAATTGTTTGGAATAATTTTTTTTCTAATTTATTGGATTCCTACTTTCGGAATTACTTATTATGGATTACATTTTGGGTTAAATTATTTCATTTAACTGGACTTTATCAATTTGCTTTGGAAATATTAAATTATTTGCATATCTAAGTTTGGTTTAGTAGATTTGTAATAAATTGATTCTTCTAAAAACAATTCTATTAAATTTGTTTAATTTCTTTTCAATATTTATTGTGCTAACACATTGTTTGTTAAGAACACAATGGTTCAGTATTTAGTTCAATTCTAACAAAATAAATTAAGTTTTGAATAAATTACAATTTTTTTAAAAAAAGTAATATTAAAAATTTTAAAAAAATAATAATAATATTATGATTTAAGTCGTGACATATTTTAGTTGTCCCCCTACTTCATATAAATCCTAGCTCCACCCGTGAGTGAAGTAATAGAATGACTTTGAACCATAGATGACCCAACTTATTGCTTGTTTAACACTGCAAATGTGCATCTATGAATCAACGCATGGACTATATATGAGTATGAGTAATGCTGCACTTACCAAATTTTGAGATTAAATTTGAAGTCCAAATGACATGACAGCTGAATTGAGTTTTCTTATTTGGTGTCATATCAATTGGGTCAAAAAAAAAAACTTCAAATAATATGTTGTCAAGTCATTTGAGTTTTAAATTTGGTCCCTAGATTTGATTAATGTAACATTACTGTATGAGCATATATTAATTAGTCAACATAGCTTAAAATACAAAACAATTTAGGGATTGCAAACTCAAAGTTCCATGTTAAACTATCATTAGAAAATTTTAGTTCAGTGTGCGTGTTTTATAGGTAATTATACACATTTGATGTTTTATTATTATCAAGAGTTCAAAAACATGTACTAACTCGGTTTTAAGTTGTCAAACAAAGTCAAAGATAAAAGGGAGAATTACATTTAAACCTCTTGAGGTTTGTCACTTAATCACTCAGATTCCATAAAATTTGAACTATTACACACAGACCATATTAGGTTTGTACGCGCGTAACACTAAGACCCCTGTTATAAATATATTAGTAAATAAATTATACTCAGACGCTCTGAAGTTTATAAATATATAATACTTTGACCCCTTAAATTTAAAATATTATACTTAGACAAAAATATTCCAATGAAAGATAGAATATCAAATATTTTAAATTTTACAACCAAAATTTATGTTCTATTGTATCATTTATTTTAAAAAAATTAAAATTAAAAATTTATTTTTTTCTTAAAAAATCATAATTAGTGTACAATTATACTATCTATTAGAATAAGACTAAAAAATCAAACAAGGGGTCTAACTCATTCATAATAAAAAATGAATTTTACACCCAAAATTAATGTTCTAATATGTCATTTATTGAAATAAAATCAAAAATAAAAGTCTAGTTTTTTTTAAAAAATCATAGTTATTATATAATTATACTATCTATTAGAATAAAACTAAAAAATTAAACAAATTGTCAAATTGTAATGGACACAATATCTTTTAACTTTATTTGGAACAGTTTGGTATTTTAATTTGGCAGTTTAAACGACCAAATTAATTTCTAATAGACAATATAATTGTACACTAATTACGATTTTTTAAGAAAAAATATTGAATTTCAATTTTTAATTTTATTTCAATAAATGATACAATAGAATATGAATTTTGGCTATAAACTTTAAAATATTTGATATTTTATCTTTTATTGGAGTATTTTTTGTCTAAGTATAATATTTTAAACTTAAGAAGTTTAAGTATTATATACTTACAAATTTTAGAGGGTCTACGTATAATTTATTAACTAATATATTTACAGTTAGGGTCTAAGTGTTATACGCGTATAAATCTCAAGGATCTGTGTGTAATATTTTAAATATCAGGGGATCTAATTGATTAATTGACAAACCTCAAGGACCCTAGGTGTAATTTTCCCAAGATAGAAATAATAGACTATAGGACACATTGATAAGGAGTTAATGTTAGTCACGTGACAAAAGTGCATACAAGATAGCTGATGGATTAAAAAAAAGTCGTAGGTGGGGTTTTTCTTGACTAAAGGCAACAGAATAGGAAATAATGTAATTAATCACAAGAATTAAAAACAAGAGCAATGACATATGGACTTAAAAATTAAATTTAAAAACTAGATTTAATAATTACAACTATTGATTTCACTGTGGATTCCAATATTTATTCAATAATTGAGATTATTAAGTCTAATTTTTAAGTCCATCTAACATTACTCTAAAAATAATAATCTCTTTGGAGAGAGAAATTATTGCTGCAAAAAGAGACTTAGAGAATAAACTTTGGCCAAGTCTTTTTACCAACCCCAAGACGACCCAACCCTCATCTTTTGCAAAGAATTGTCCACCCATACCATCCCTATGTGGATGGAGGATCACATATTATAAATGTGCTTCACCCTATTTCTCATGACTCTTTTTATTATAGTGGCAGCTCTTTAAATTGAGGGCCATAATGCCTGGAATCAAGATAGCTATACACTTCCAACTACCCATTCATCAAGATGTAGCAGTTCACCATCTTTTTTACATTGGCTATGACTTTGTAAAAAGTTAGGGTGTCTTCGGTTCGAGAATGAAAAAAAATGGGATTGGATTATTCAACCCAGTATATTATTTGGGACATCGAATTGTCACTCAATAGCATACAATAGACAACAATGGCAGTCCACGAGAATGTACCAATGTCCAAATTTGATCGTAGCTACAAAATGTGTGGAGCCAATCTCCTTCCTAGCTTGAGGGTTCATATAGAGCAAAGTTACTCGAGTCTCACCGAATAACTTCAAAATCATTGTTCATTGTTTTAATGAAAACAATTCCACGACGACGTATCATAAATTGCCCATATCTACAGTCATGTGGAGCTTCATTCTATCAAAATTCTCGGCTCGACTTGGGGTTGTCCTAGTGAAAGAAGATCTCAGAAAACTACAAACTTCATTATTAAATGATATGATTTTTAGGGCCAAATTTCAATCTTGTGTTTGGTTTTATGCTAGATGAAATGTGTTTTAAATTCATATAGTTGGGACAAAATACACTAAAATGGAGATTCAACACCATCGTGGCATTTTCAGGGTCAATCAGCCTTTTCAGCAAGATAATTATCTAATCGTACCCACATATCTCTACAGTTTTACGTTGATTTTACGCAACAGGTAATTAATATTAATACCAATTATTGGAAAATATGAATTCAAGTTAGAAAAATATAATAAAATAAAATACAAATATATAATGTAGTTCAATACAACATACCTATGTCGGTATACCGTACTAGATCCATGGAATAAGATGCAACATGTCGATACAACACGTCATGTTTATAATGTGGTGCAAAGATTGATTTGGTCTTGCAAACATTAAGTATGTAATCTTAGAATATTTGATAAAGTCTTTGGATACACACACACACATATATACATACTAGTCATAACCCGTGCCTGAAGGCACAATAAAATATAAAATTTAAACATAAAAAAAATTGGCTCCACTATATTAAATTTTTTTAAAATATATTAACTATAAATTAATAAAATATTAAATAATTAAATATATGATAGAAATAAGTGATATGATATTTTTAGTTAGGAAATATCTAAATGATTAAACATGTGATAGAAATGAGTGATGCGATTTGACGTTTGAGTCTGACAAATGGATGATGAGTGAGATAAATGATTGGTGATAGTTTTGAGAGAGAAAATATGACTGAGATAAAATTCAAACACACTCTTATTTTATTATATAAATATATATAATCAAGCTATGTAGTGTGTCAATATTGAAGAAAATTCTCTGAAATTTGAGCTCTTGAGTTACAGTCATGTGAAGACAATGGTTTGAGCTATACTGAGTTAGCATCCACCCAATATTGATTTGGTGTCTCGTACATTGGTTTACAGGTCACTAGGCTTTACTTTGATATATTGGTAAAACAATTAACCATTAAATCCTCTAAGAACAAGTAATATACATGATTAAAATTACACGAACCGAATATTTTAAAAATTAAATTGAAAAAAATGATACAATGGAGACTAAATTGACAGAAAATATATATTTTAAGGACCAAATGTACAATTAACCCAACATAATAAGTATAGTATTATTGGTTATTTTATTTGCCATTTTCACCAACATGCAATATTCCTTAAGCATAAGAGTAGTAATTATTAAGTGATTCGTACCTTGACACAAAATTAATAGAAAGTTTTTGAGTTTATGTTTAGTCTTTGACAATTTTGATCTACTCTAATATATTTTTTCCTCTTCAATTTTCTTCTTCGCAGATCACTGATCATCCATTTTAATGGAACCTATTATATACTAAAGGACTAACTCATCAATAATGGATAATCTATCAAAAAAATTAATATATATATATATATATATATATATATATATATATATATATTAGAGGGAATTTGAATTCATTGATAAATTGATCGAGCAAAACCACGTAATAAATATCGAACTACATTATAACTATATTTATACTATAAAATATCACTATAGCTGAAAAACTATGAATTTCGTAAATTAATCTCAACAAAAACAAATAGTTACTGCACTACTGTTAATTATGGCTTCTATTCAACGTTAATTTGGATTGTATTGGTTTGATATCCATGAGCAGATCATTGATCAAAAGGATTTGCTTGTATGAGTTAGTCTTGAAAACAACCTCTTGCACGTCTTATACAACACATTTTGTCCACATAGAGAAGTCTCCGCCTAGCATACTTGTTTTACTCCTATTGAGAAAATTGTTTTACTCCAATTGAGATAAAGTTGGTTTAGTCCAACAAGTAATGGACTCTAATGATGACTTTGACTTTGGATTGCTACGTATTCTTTAGTATAACAATAAGAACAAGCAAGAAGTAAGAGAGACGTGGAATTGGGGTTTGCCCGTTGACCACGGCGACGGTACATTGGGTTTGCTCTAGTTTGTTGTGGGTCTTATTTGAGAAAGTTAATATTGAGTAAAGCAGATTTTTGGCACTATTAATATTATAATAGTGATAGAGTGGACACATTTTCTTGCCTTTGTTTCGAGAACTTTGTAATTTTCAACTTTTAAATAGTAAAATTTTATCGCTGTATTTTGTTCGTAGATATAGGCCTGCTTGTTGAGTCAACCCATGTAAATCTCTTGTGTTCTATTTTTTTATTTTGTTGCATTATTATTTTTCTTGTGACTTTGGTTCACAACAAAATGGTATCAAAGCTATTAGTTTCGGGATGACTATAGCAAAATTCAAGATAGAAAAATTTAACGGTCAGAACAATTTTAGTTTGCGACAAATCAAGATGAAGACATTGTTTCATCCGCAGGGTTTGACAAAGACCATTGATGGATCTCTATCCAAAGAGACAGACAAGACTAAAGTTGTTGAAATTGAAGATAAAACATACAGTGCAATTCACTTGTCTTTTACTGATAAATTTTTTCGTGAGATTGTCGATAGAGACAAAGCTGAAGGGCTATGAAAAAAGTTAGAGAGTTTATATATGAAAAAGTTTCTTGCCAACCGCTTTTATTTGAAACAACGGTTCTATACACTCCAGATGAAGGAAGGTACGCTCATTAATGAACATCTTGATGAATTTAATAAAATTATTATGGACTTAAAAAAATATTGATATTAAAGTATTTGATGAATCTTCCATGTTTCATCTGAGGAAGAAGTTTGTAGTTTCTGCTGGGAAAGAGTAGGGTTATAGCAAGGAGGTGATGCTACAAGTAAACGCTTCATAGAAAATACCTGAAAATACTTCAGTTCAATCTATTTCATATTTGTCTTGTTCTAGTTCAAGTGATGATCCACTATAGGAGTATAATATTGCAACAGGTATGGAGAAGAGGCAAATTAGACCCCCTTAGAAATATAGGTATGTATATTTGTTGGCTTATGCACTGACTATAGCAGATGAGTTTAGTGTTCAGGAGCCTTTCACTCATTCAAAAGTTGTCACATGTAGTGAGTCTGCATATTGGGTCATTGCTATGACTGAAGAAATTTAATTTCTTCATAAAAACCAGATTTGGGAATTAATGAAATTTTCTAAGGGCATGAAGGTTATTGATTGCAAATGAGTCTTCAAGAAAAAGGAAGAAATTTCAGAGGTTGGATTTGAAAGGTGCAAAACACGGTTAGTTGTAAAGGATTATAATTAGAGAGAGGGTGTGGACTTCAATGATTTTTTTTTCTCCAATTATGAAACATATCTCTATTCGTTTATTTTTTTTTATCATGGTTGCTTCACTCAATTTAGAGTTTGTGCAACTTGATATAAAAACAGTTTTTCTACATGGTGAGCTTGAGGATGTTGATTCATTGCTTTTTTAAGGATGGTTTTGATGAATGTCAAATATCTACACTCTGATGTAATGTGTATATTAGATGTGTAGTTCAATTATACAAAAGATGTGCAAGAAAGGAAAGAAGAGGAAAGACAGATGACATGATGAACTGTCATCCAGTATGCCGAATGAGGAACCGACATGTTGGTTCATGAAGAGGCATGTCGGATGATGAAGGTGCAAGGACAGCAAGCTCCCAGTACTTTGTTAAATTGGCATGCTCTGCATATATCTGGTATGCCGGATGTTGAAGTGGCAGACAAAAATTCTCCTAGTAATTTGCTTTGCAAAGTTGAATCGGTAGCCTCTGTCATGAAGCGGCATGCCAGATGCTGAAGCAGCAGACCTCCCAACATGACTTCAAGGTTGTTTCGGTATGCCAGATAGGGAACTAGCATACCAGTTTGTGTACGTTAAAGCCTACAATAGCTACTTTTTGTAAGAATTTCAAAATTCTTTGGCTTGCAAGTATAAATAGGAGTCTTCAATGCTTTGGGGAGGACTTTTGCTACCTTGTATCACTACAACAAATTTATTTTTTAGCGACGAGTTTTGGCAGCGAACAATAAAATTTGTTGTAAAAATATGATTTTCGGCGTCAATTTCAAATGTTTCTTGCGGTAAACTTTTTAATGATATTTTTGACGACCATTTTTTGTAGTCGTCGCTAATAGTCTTTGCAAAAATGTTCCCTCCAAAAAAATTTGCAAAAAAAAAAGTTTTCGGTTGCAAATTTTTTGTCAAATAACGAAAAATAAGAAAACAAAAAATAATAATACTTAGCGACAATACATGTTTGTCGCAAAAAAAAAGTTAAATTTTTTTGTTTGGCGACAAATGATATTTGATCGCAAAATATGTTAAATGCAATGTGCACACTAATGGATTAAAACGACGTCATTTTGAAGTTAAAAGATTATAACTCTTGGTTCTAAAATGACTTCACTTTGGAACCCTAAATTAAACCCTTGTCTTCTTCTTCTTGGACAAATGTATCAATCTTACCCCCACTTTGACCCACCTTATCGCCTCTCTGCTCTACCGAAGTACTATGATTGTGAGTCTCGTGACCCACAAAGACATCAAAACTTTGTCGGCATCTGTTTCATCATCGACTTCACCACCGTCGCCGTTGATCTCTTCTCTATCTCCTCGTTCTCTTATCTAAAATGCCTCCGATCATCTCCTTTCTTTCACCTCTTCCTCCACAAGTTCTAATCTGACTCTCTCTCTCTCTATATATATATAATGTATGTTTGATTAACTGATTCCATGGTTTTCCTTTTCTTAATCAGAAGAGAACATTATTCACATGTGGTGCAGAAATATAAGCGCCATGGCTTTGCCTACATGCTTCGCATCGGAATCTAATCAGTGGACGAGTGCCCGAGAAGAAAAATTAGATAGATTCATTCTCAAAACTAAGTTTTGTCATCCTATTTTGGTAACGATTTCTCCTTAGTTCACACATTTCAGTATGCATTTGTATATTTCCCTAATATGAGGAATACAATATTCCGTAAAATGTATTTAGTTGTGATGAAGTTAAATTATTTTATATTTTATGCTTCTAATAGCAGTGGTGTTAGGAAAATGAGGTTTCTCGATTTTCCTATACAGTGAAGATATCAATTTTAGTCTCCGTTTGGTTGCAAAGAAAGTGAAGTAAGAGAAAGAGAATTGAGAGAGAGAGAGAGAGATTTGTATAAGTTACTTTTCTTTAAATTAACTTGCATTAGCGTACTTTTCTTTTCTGGATAAGTTCATATAACTTACAATATTTTGCTATTTGGTTGTCTACCTGTGAAATTTTGATTTGGTTTGTTGTTTGTGATTGAAATCACACATACACACACATAGATTCTATATTATTTGATTTAGTTTTTGTTGGACTGTGTATGTGAGCTGATTTATCTTTGCTTATTGTATTTGAAATATTAGGTGCAAGGTCTTTGTTGAATTGTGTAAATAAGTTACATGAATAAAAGAATTTCAACAAAAACCAAAAAAGCCAAAATTATGTTTGTCATTGGGTGCATGATTGTTTCTTAAAAAAGCCAAAATTTGAAATATTGGGTGCAAGGTGTTTCTTGTTCATGTCTATCCATCTGCTCGATCAATATAATTAAGATTTGGTAAATGTAAATTATGTTGCAGGGGTGCATGTCTCTGATTTTGGCCAGCAACTTAGCTTAATTTTTATTTAAATTAACTTTTCTTTTCTGGATAAGTTCATATAGCTTACAATATTTTGCCATTTGGTTGTCTACCTGTGAAATTTTGATTTGGTTCGTTGTTTGTGATTGAAATCACACTAATTGATATTAATCTGCAATCATTCTTGTTTTTTGTTTAATTCTAGTTTTCAAGTTGTGATATGCTTTTCCTTCTAAGAAGTTGCCATGCCGGAATTTTTTCATTAAAATGTCTTATTATGTAGGAGATTAAGGTAGTGTTTTCCTTCTGGGTTACTTCCCTTTTATTTCTGTTGAAATGTGTGGCACTTGTTTTAAATGATTTCATCCATTGATTTAAATAGTTTAATGTGACCAGAGGTGAACCAAGAACCTTGGGAGAGGCATCACGAGACAGTTGCCACTGTAAATTCAAATGTTCCTTTTCACTACTTGGAGAAATTTTAAGTTTGGCCCCTTTGTGTCCATATGGTTTTCCATTCCTATGAGTAGAATCAAAGATTTATTGTGAATTACCAATTTGTGTATTTAGCTCCCACTCACATATATAATAAAGCACATACGCCGATACTAGGTGAAAGCAGATCATAAGGTAACCATTGATGCATAATGTATCTCCTATTTTTTTCCTTTCTGGTTTGGCAATGGCTATCAAGAAAATAGAAAACGGGGGCTGTGAAAACTCTATAGATGGTCAATTATGATTTTCTATAATTTGGACAACTAGCAAAGAAGGAAAGGACACACTGCGTAACTCATTGACGCATTCCAAACTTGAACACAGAACATACCTCTGATCCAATTCATAGCCTCTGCACCGCTTTTCTTCTTCTCCGTCCCTCTATGGTGGGAATCAATTGTTTTTGTTGTTGTTGTTCTGAAAGGTGCAAATCATCATCATCCATTTTCGATTCTGCCTCAAGGATATCCAAGGGTGGTCTTCATCTCCGTCCACTGCTCAATTGATTAGGTAAAACTGTATCTTCATCTTCAATTTTTTTTTTAAATTTTAGCCCTTTCATGTTACTTGTTTTTTCTTCTACTGGATTGTTTGTTCGTTTGCTCTTTCATTTGTTCACTGAAAGTTGTTAATCTTTCTCCCCTTCTCAAGGATATCCAATGGTGGTCTTCATATCTATTCACTGCTCAACTGATTAGGTAAAACCCTATCTTCATCTTCATTTTGTCTTATTTTGGCCATTGTATGTTACTTGTTTTTTCTTCTACTGGATTGTTTGTTCGTTTGCTCTTTCATTTGTTCACTGAAAGTTGTTAATCTTTCTCCCTTTCTCAAGGATATCCAATGGTGGTCTTCATATATGTTCACTGGTCAACTGATCAGATAAAACCCTATCTTCATCTTCATTTTTTTTTTGATTTTTTCCCTTTTATGTTACTTGTTTTTCTTTTACTGGATTGTTTGTTCGTTCGCTCTTTCATTTGTTTTAATCATTCAAATTTATGGTATTTTTTACAAATTGTAAACTTTTTGATAATAATAATTAACTATTATAAAGATTTGTACATAATTAAAGATCTTGATATGGGTTCCAAGTCCTTTCCATCTGCAATGCATGTTATGGTTAAGTATTTTAACTTGTACTTTTTTTTGTATGTTATCTTATTTAAAGTGTTGTAACTATGCAATTTTTTTGAAATAGAAAGATCCTGAGACCTAGGAGCCACTTCATTTTGTAGATTTTTTTTGTGAATCTCATTTTAGCAAGAAATCAAAAAAATGGATATCACAAGAAGCTGAGTCTCCATACGTAAGTATACAAATTTTCTTGATGTTACTGTACTTGAGATTTATAAGGTTGATAAGTTTTGTTTTGTGTACAAGTTATTAGTTATTTTTTAAAATTTTAGAACCAGATGAAGGAATTAAGAGACAAGTCCATTGAAGATGATGAATCACATATGTCTGAGGAGGATATTGCATACACCGTCCTTGGCTGCAAGTCTGGCTATCATAGAGGTTATGGGGTTGTATCGAAACCTTCTTCAAATAAGACGTCTAAGACTATTGCAAATGAAAAGGAGGTGATGAGTCTGAAGAGAGAGCTAAATGAAACTAAGGAAAAAATCTAACAATGGAGAAGTGGCAAGAAATGATGATGCAACAAATGGCAGAGGTGAAGTTAGCAATGCAGCGTGGTGGAGGCATTGGGGAGCTGAGCAATTCAATTTTATTTTGGTAAGCGATTTTAATTATGGACTTATGTTTTTCTTTTTGCTATTATCATAGACTTAGTCAAATATTAATTTATTAACCTATAAGCTCAAAATTTATATTTTTTTTCTTTTACTTCTTATTTATAAATGCGTTAATGAGTTTTTTGTGTTTGTCATAGATTGACGATGCATTGTAAATAACTCTTTTTGGATACCCAGACATCTTTTCGTTCAAATATTCGAGATATTTTGTTGTTGGAATTTTAGATGTTGGGATATTGGATGTTAAAAATTTTGGATATTATTAGGAGTTTTGGATATTGTTAGAAGTTTTGTAAATTATTTGATGTTGTTGAAAATTGTTGGATGCTATTTTATATTTTGAGTAATGTATAAATGTTTTAGTAATTGTGATGTGTTTTTATGGATTATCTGTTGTCATGGGTGCATGATTGAATTGGTCAGAATGTTTTTTGAGTTGTTATAGGTGTTTTTAAATTGTTATAGAGCCAAATGAGATTTAATCATGTTCATTTTTTGGGCGATGAAAACAAGTCGTCGCTAAAACATTGTTCATCATTTTTTGCGACGAAAACAAGTCCTTGCTAAAATACTGGTTGTCTTTTTGGGCGACAAATATATTTTTCGTCAATATTTTGTGTGCTTGCAACAAAATAGAGACAGTCGCTGAAGTTTTCACATTTTGCGATGAATATAATCGTTGCTAAAGATTTTATGTGGTTAAAATAATTTATTTTTTGGCAACAAACAAAACATTGATGACCAAATAAGAATATGTTTGGTGACAATATTACAGTTACCTATTGTGTATTTTTGGCAACAAAAGTTTTGTTGATGTTGGAAACTTTCCCCAATGAGCCTAAGGCAACGAAATGAGTTTGTCGCCGAAATTTTTTTGCAACGAAATTTATACATTTTGCTACAAGTCAATTTGTCGCTAAAAAATAATTTGTTGTAGTGTATTTATGAGCTATAGCTTGAGTGATTTATTGCATTGTAAACAGATTTAAAGTGTTGAATTTCTTCTTCTTGCTTCCATTCTCGATTTGAGAGAGAATCTTTGAAAAGCAAGATAGAGGATTGATTGTTGTCTTCTTGAGTGACATACTATAGTGAGGAATATCATCTTGTACTCAAGGAAGGAAGTGTAAGGGTTTTGATCTCACCCATTGAAGAGTTCAAGTGAAATAGAAAAAGAGAACCTCTAAGGGGAAACAGAAGAGATGATACAAGCCAAGAGTTGGGGCCAAAGATCTATACATCCTTGTGTTTGCATTCTCCTTGCCTCTTTACTTTAATTTGTGTTTATTGCTTATACACACACCATCACTCTTTTACTATCTAACCAACATCTAGTAATCTATATTTACAAGTTTCATAAAACTGAAATTAAGATTTTATATAGGGCAATAATTAGAAAACCTAATTCACCCCCCTTTTAGTTTGCTTTTTGGGCCAACAATTGGTATTAGACTAAGGGCTTTAAGATTCTTGTGTAACTACAATTAGAGTTAAAAAATCATGGCAACACTAGGAGGAAACACTATAGAGGGTCAATCCATTACTAGACCTCCATTCTTTAATGGACATGACTATTCTTATTAGAAAACTATAATGAAAATTTATATCATGTCACAAGATGATGGGTTATAGAATATTATTGAAGATGGATGGATAAGACCTACCTCAAAGAAAAAAGGAATGGACTAGTGATCAAAAGAAGGCACAAACTTTAAATGCTAAGGTTATGAATATCTTGTATTGTGTATTATATACAGGAGAATTTAATAGAATATCCACATGTGTGACCGCAAGACTAATATGACAAATTGTAGAGATCACACATGCTTAGAATAAAAGTTAAGACCTAGACACCTATGATGAACTCTTAGTTATTTTAACTTAAGATGATTAAGATAAAAATAGAATTTGAAGAAATCTGAGAATGACTCCTAGATGTTTTGAAATGAAAAGTTTTTCTACACAAAGTTGTATTTTGAAAATATAGATTGAGTCATTATCGGACTCTTATTGAGCAACACCTTTTAGTACTCAAAGGTACAAGTTTTTATCTAAATTTTATAATTTAAAAATCAGTATGTATTGATCTATACTTGCTAGCCTTTGCTCAAGTGGTGCTCATGGTTGCTCGAGCGATCAGTGCTCCTGGTTAGGATTGAAACGTGATTTTCATTCCAGCGACAATTGCCTTATAACTACTCTCCAATAGATTGAGCGATCGTTCGAGAATCTGAATTTTCTTGTTTATCAAGACTACCCTTATTCCAGACCTACAAATAGGGAGAACTTTTTCCACAGCTAGGTTAAGCTTCTTGTGAGATTTCTAAGAGATAAAATACATCTTCTACTTTGAGAGCTTCCACCACTAACCTAGATCCCTAAGATCCAAAACTACCATTAGAGATTCTATTAAACCTTACAAATTGGAGTTGAAGATCTTGATGATTTTGAAAAATCTATTGGAGTGTGCATACCGAAAATTGTGGGTGCCCATTATTGCTCGAAGCCTTGATGAATTGTGCACGTATACACTTATGATTATTTGCACACATGCATAGTATGTGTTTGATGATTTGAATGTCTGACATATAAATCAATCATAGTTGTGCATTGAGTTAAGGTTTTGGGATCGCCTTAAGATTGATTGCTTGAGTGAATTAATTGAATATTAATTTATAATCAATCGTCATGGTTAAGTTAGGTTATGATGATTAAAAGGGTTCTCACTAGTCATTATTAAATTTGTGTGATAAGTTGTAATTGTGGTCGATTAGGTTATTATTGGTAATCAATTGAACTTTAAATTGAAAAACCTATTCACCCTTTCTAGGTAATTGTCTATAGCTCCACATGTATAATCATGAGGGAAGATTCATATCAGGTTCTCCTTCCCAGAACAACAGTCACCATTTTGGAGGATCATCGAATCAAGTCGATCAATATATTTTTAGAGTTCTGCTCTTATTTTATATATAAACTCGTAGGGTGTATTTTTTGCACGAGAGAATTGTAATTTTGTTATGTTGTTTGTTTACTGCTACATCAAGAAGTCGCATATTATTATCATGGGAGTGAAGTAACTTGCCTAAGGGATGCACATTTGTTGTAACTTGTGCAAATGTCAATGGGTTCTTTGGCTCCCTCGGTCTAAACTTCTCTAATCATATCACAATCTCTATCAGTTGCCCTAGAGAAGAGGATAATATCATCAGCAAAAAAAAGGTGGGTTATAATAGGCCCATTCCTAGAGGTTTTAATTCCCTTCCATCTTCCCTCTTCCATTTTTCTATTAATCATTTGGCCCAATTTCTCCATGCATAAGGTAAAAAGATAGGGAGACAGTGGGTCTCCTTGTCGAAGTCCTCTCTTTGGTTTGATAGGGTTAAGTGGTACACCATTCCATAAGATTGAAAGCGATGATTCTGTGACACAACTCATAATGATATCAATCCAGGATTTTGGAAAATTAAAATCAACTAAGGTTTGGTGCAAGAAGGGCCAGCTAATTCTATCGTAAGCTTTCTCAAGGTCAATTTTAAAAATCATATCTCCCACTTTTCCTTTTTTCCTTCAAGTGGCATGGATAATCTCTTGGGTGATGATCACATTATCAATGGTCTGTTTCCCAGGGATAAAGCTACATTGATTGAGGCTAACCAGATTCTTCAGAAAAGGTCTGAGTCTTGCAACAAGCAATTTGGTAAGGATTTTAAAGCTAACACTGCAAAGACTTATCAACCTAAATTGAGAAGCCATAGTAGAGTTTTCAACTTTAGGAATAAGGGTGATCCAGGTTTCGTTCATTTCTCTCAAAGAGACAAAGGGAGGGGGAGGGGAAAGGGAAGAAGAAGAAAAGGGTGTTTTCATGGGAGATTAATTTTATTCCAATTAAGATTAAGTTTGTAAATAGCATGAATTTTTTTCCCTCCTGGAATACCAAAATTTATAACTTTTATTGGTAAAGATACAATCTTTGGGTGTTTATTACAACAAAAAATATAATTTTTTGGGGTCAAAGTTTTAACTTTTAGGGTTCAAAACATAATTTTTTAGGGTCATATTACTATTTTTCGGTGGTTATAATCAATCCTAAATACCCAAAATACTTATAACTTAACCTTAAAAAAGCTTAACTTGACTTCAAAAATTAACAATTGAAATACAGTATCATAAAAAAATGTAGATTTCCTCTAGGCAGGAGGGCAATGTTCACATTTAAAACATTATTGTAACTGATGCAAACATCTTTTTTTTAGTTGGAGGACCTTTTGTTATAACTTCTTAAAAGTAAGGGATCTGCTCTCCTATCATGCTATAATTATTAAGTCAATAAGATTTACAATTTTTAGTTCCTACTAGATAACTTATCTTGTTCATTTTTTAACAGATCAATCTTTTGTTTGGAGCAATTTCTCTTTCACTACACGGTTTTAGGGTTGATTTTGGTAATAATTTGGTTAGGTGTTTCGATCCCTCTTAATTTTCACTTGTAATAATTTCGAACCAATTGTTATCAATTCATTTGATTGTAGTAGGTGTTAATAAAAATCATAAAATGAAAATTAATTATTTATTACTATTCTATAAATATTTTTTCATCCACAAATGTCATTTTTATTTTTTTATATTTAACTAATAAAATAAAAAATAATTTTTATGTGCATGCTTTTGTTAGATGGAAAAAATACGATAAATATAATTACTTTTTAGAGTGATGCTATGTATTCTAAATTTTTATCCCAAATTTCCGTTCCAAATTAAGAGAGACCATTGGATCAGTGCGTCCCATTTAAAAAAATTAATGAGATCCACTCATCCAATGGTCTCCCTTTATTTGGATTAGGGATTTGTGTTAGAATTTTGAGATATATAACATTTTCCTACTTTTTAATAATACCGTAGGATCCTGATTTTTGGATAAATAAAAAAAACTAAAGTTTTTAATAACGAATAAAAGAAAGAAATAAATATGATGTGACAGTATAGCTAAGCATGGGTGAGGATAGCACAGTTGGTCCGTTGGTGCGATTCGAGTCGTCTTAAAGTTGTCCCGCGATGCATGTGATCTTCCCGCTCTTCGATTAGCCACGGAATGTGCATGAAAGTAACAAATGATAATGTTACTAGTCGTTTCATGAACTACTTGTGAGACAGGGAGAGGGAGTAGACTACAGTACAGATATTCTTATTTTTTTGTACTATATCGAAATTAAATGGGGACCGTTGATGAGATTATCTTGCAATTGGGGCCGTAGATAACATTTACTTTTTTTTTTGAGCTTCCCAATGAGGTAATCGGTAATAGGGGTGTCAAACGTGTCGTGTCGTGTCATTTCGTGTCGGGTTTGTTTCGGGTTTGTGTCAAAAATTCTTAAACACAAAGCTGACATGTTTAATAAACGTGTCGAAATATGTAAACACTAACCTGACCTGGCTATTAAACGTGTTACCCAAACCTGACATGTTTAACACGTTTAATAAACATGTCAGGTTTGAGTTAACACATAACACGACATGTTAACATGCTTAACCTGTTTAACCCGATCTGTTTAACCCATATATCAAATTCTATTTGTTTAACAACTTTAAAAAAATCAAAAAAATTTATTGAATAAAATTTAAAGAATTACAAGAAGCAAAAGGAAACCAATTCTTAACATCCATTTTCAATTAAATGGATTTAATCCATAAAAAATATGAAGAAAAAAACATGTTTTTGTTATTTTTATATATTTGGATAAATGGGTTAAACGGGTATGAAATGGGTAGGTCGGGTTCGGGTCAAATTATATTAACCTGTTTAAAATATACGGGTTAATCAGGTCAAAATCGGGTTGACCTGATTTCGACATGAACTCAACCTGTTTTTTTCCATGTTTATACGTGTTGACCCATTTTTATCCATTGACCCATTTAATTTCGTGTTCGACCCATTTATTTCGTGTTCAGTTCGTGTCGTGTTAACGTGTCGTGTCAAAAATTGACAGCCCTAATCGGTAACCTTCTAAATCAATTTTCTTTTGAAAGTTAAAAAATATAATTTAATGGGTAAGATAGTAGTAGTACTATACATATTAGCAATGTTACATATCTCAAATTTGTATCCCAAATTTACATTTCAAATCAATGGGAACCATTGGATAAGTGGGTTTCATTAACTTTTTTCATTGGGACCCTCTCATCCGATGGTTCCCATTGATTTGAGATGCACATTTGAGATACAAAACATTACTCCTATAAATATACTACACCTTTTGTGCTTGATGGGTACAACAAAAGTGGGAGTTAATATCACTAGTCGATGTGTATTTATAATAAATGAGATAAGGTCATTACTTATTAAAGTAAGAAAAATGCTATGTATCCCAAAACTCTAACTCAAATTCCTATCCCAAATGAAGGGAGACCATTGGACGAGTGGATCCCATTAATTTTTTCAAATGGGACCCACTGATCCAATGGTCTCCCTTGATTTGAGATGGAGATTTGAGTTAGAGATTTGAGATACATAAGGTACTAGTACTGTGGATAAAATTATCACATTTAAGGTCAAATTAAGAAGATTATAAATAAATTAACAAAACAAATGGGTTAAGTTATAATCACTGTGGATGAATTTATAACAACTTTGATAATTTTACAACAATTAAGAGAATATTGGAGGTGAATTTTCAACAAATGAAGTAAGGTTACTATCTATTAGGGAAAGGTTAATTGCCACATTTAAAGGTTACATTACAAAGATTGTGGATAAATTTACGACATAAATAACGGACGAATTTACAACTACTTTGGTCAAATTATAACAATTCAATATACATTTACTATTGTTTAAGATTAAATTACACAACTAAATGAACAAAGTTATAACAGTAGACGTCAAATTTACTATTATATTGGTTAAAGTTACAATATATATGGGTAATATTATAAAATTAAAAGTAAATATACATAAGTTGTGATATTCTTACTTAAAATAGTGGTAAATTCGCCCTAAATACAAATAATGTCACTCAAAATCACCGTAATATTACAGTAAAATGGTAAATTCGTCCTTAACATTGTTAACATTACCTTCAAACATGATAAATTAACCCAAATCAATGTAATATCATCCCAAAATAATATTTAAATTCATCAAATTAACATTAAATTTATTCAAGTAACATTCAAATTCATTAAATTAGTATTCAATTGCATCAAATTAAAATTTCATTCATTGAATTAATATTCAAACTCATCAAAATAACATTCAATTTCTCCAATTAACATCCAAAAGCATCCAATAAAAGTTGAATTCATCAAATTAAACACCAAAATATCATAAAATTTCATCCAATTAATATTCAATTCATTAACTTAACATCAAAATTCATCTAATTGACATTCAATTTATCCAATTAATATCCAATTTTATTCAATTGACATTCAATATATTAAATTAAAAAAAAATCAATTTATTAAATTTAAAATAAATTAACATTCAATTAATAAAATTTACACAAAAGTAACATTCAATTCAACAAATTAACATTCAAATTCAGCTGGTTAATATTAAATCTATCAAATTAACGTCCTAATTAACATTAAGTTTCATTAAATTGATATTCAATTCATTAAATTAACATTCAATTCATTCAATTTCTATTCAAATTCCTCTAATTAACAATCAACTCATTAAATTAACATGAAAAATCATCCAATAAATATTCAATATATCAAATTAACATTAAACTAACATTCAATTTCATCCAATTAACATCTAAATTAATCCAATTAGCATTCATTTCATTCAATTAACATTTAATTTATCAAACAAAAAAATAAAATAACATTCAAATTCTTCAAATTAATTTTTAATTTCATTCAACTAACATTCAATACATCTTATTAACACAAAATTATCCTTCAATTCGTCAATTTAACATTAACTTCAAATATTTGACATTGAATTCATCAAATTAATATCAATATTAACATTCAATTTCATGCAAATCAATATTAATTTCATCAAACTAACACTAAATTGATATTCAATTTCTCAAATTAATATGCAATTTCATTTAGTTAATATTCAATTTATCAAATTAAAATTAACTAAAAAATTAATCTAATTAATATTCAAATTCAAATAATTAACTTCAAATTCATCGAATTAATATCAAAATTAGCATTCAATTTCACCCAATTAATATTTAATTAATTAAATTAACACTAATTAATATTCAATTTATTTAATTCTTATTCAAATTCATCCCATTAACATCAATTTTAACATTCAATTTCATACAAATCAATATTCAATTCATCAAACTAACACCAAAATGACATTAAGTTTCTCAAATTAATATTTAGTTTCATTCAATTAACATTCAATTTATCAAATTAACAATATATTAACATTAAAATTTATTAAATTAGCATTCAAATCATCACATTAATGGAAAAATAACATATAATTTCAACCAATTAACATTCAAATCTTTAAATTGACATAATATTAATACCTAAAATCATCAAATTAGCATTTAGTTCATCAAATTCATATTCAATTTTATCCAGGTAATATTTAATTTCTTAAATTAACAAAAAAATAACCTTCATTTTAATCCAATTAACATTAATTCATTAAATTAAAATAAAATTGGAATTCATATTTATCCAATTAATATTAATTCCTCAAGTTAACGTTCAATTCATTAAATTAATTCCAAATTAATTAATTTAACATTCAATTCTATCAAATTTACATTCAATTATTTTTTTGTATGAATTGAATTGGGGGTATCAAGGGTAACATAATTTGCTAATTTTATAAAATTAATGTTAATTTTGTTGACGGTTAATTTCGTGTTAATTTGATGAAAATAATTTTTAAATTGATAAAATCGAATGCTGATTCAGTGTTGATGTAATGAACTAGATGTAAATTGGTTGAAATTAAAAGCTCAATTAATGAATTTCAATGTTACCTTGATAAACTTAACAATTAATTTAGTGTTAATTTAATGATTGGATCTCAATTGGTTGAAATTAAATGTTAAATTCATGAATTTTTATGTTAATTTTAGAAATTTGGTGGTCAATTTTGTGTTAATTTAATCAAATTAAATTCTAATAAGTAAAATTGAAAGTAAATTTGATATTAATTTGATTAAATTGAACTTTAGCATGATAAAATTGAATTTAAACATGATAAAATTAAACGTTAATTTGGTGTTTCTTTGATTAGTTGAATCGCAATAAGATAAAATTTAATGTTAATTTAATAAAATTAATGGTCAATTTAGTGTTAATTTGATGGAATTTGATTTTAATAAATAAAATTGATTGTGAATTTGATATTAATTTGATTAAAATTTGACGGTAAAAATTATATTTCTACATATTAAAATTTTGGTTAAATAAAATTCATTTTTTGTACATATTAAAATTTGAACATATTAAAATTCATACTCAAGCAGTAAAAATATTATTCTTTTTACATAGTAGCACCAATTAAATTTTGTTTACGTATTAAAATTCGATCATTTGAGCTCAACCTGAGCTTCTAGCCCCTAGCTTTGATTAAAATTTGATTCAAGTTAATTGAAAATTTTATTTTTTTACTTCTTAAAATTTGTACTCATTAAAATTTGATTAAAGTTGATTAAAATTTGTGTCGATTAAATTTTTATACTTTTTATGTATTAAAATTTAGGCTGATTAAAATTCAATACGAGTCGAATAAAATTTGATGAGAGCCAATTAAAATCGAATTGAATTTTAATCGACTCAAATTTTAATAAGTAAAACAATATAAATTTAAATCTACTCGAATTTAAATACATTAAAAATAAATTTTAATTCGTACGAATTTTAATAAGCAAAAACATATAAATTTCAATCAACTCAAATCGTAATTTAATATTTAGTTTCATCCAATTAGTATTCAATATAATCGAATTTTAATGTTAATTTGATAAAACCGATGGTCATTAAATTCAAGAATTTTAATGTTTATTTTAAAAAATAGGCGGTCAAATTTGTGTTAATTTTATGAAATCAAAGTTTAATAAAATAAATTAAAGGTGATTTTTTTATTAATTTGGTGAAACTGAATTTTGGGATCTACGCCAATTATTTATTTTTTTTTGGAAAATATCAAAATCCTTATATTTTTTTGGAATACATCAAAATTATTATTTATAATATTTCAAAATTATTATTTTTTTTATCTCCAAAAATGTTTGCGGTCTATTGCAAGGTTGAATTAGGCTACCCCAAAACTTATTAAAACATGGTAAGTTTAGGATTGATCACAAATGTCTATGATCAGTCTCAAAGTCATTAGAGTGAGATTTAACACAATTGTGGATAATTTACCACAATTAAGGACAGATTTATCACATTTGGTTAATTTATGACTATTTTGATTAATATTATGGCTGTTTTGGTTAATATGATGATAATTTTGGGTAACATTATGATGATTAAGGATAAATTTATGATAAAAAGAGGTTAAATTAAAATTATTGTGAATAAATTTGCAACAGTTGTAGAGATGTTACCACATTATGTGGAATATGGCGAAATTATTATTATTATTTATCTAAAAATTGTATGCAATCTATCCAAAGAATTTTTTATGTTAATTTGATAAAGTTTGGTAAAATTGACGGTAATTTTAGTGTTAATTTGATGAAATTGAATTTAATAGAACTGAATTTGATATTCATTTGATGAAATTGTATTTCAAATTGATGAAATTGAATTTTAATTGGTGTTAATTGATAAAATAAAATGTTAATTAGATGAATTCGAATGTTACAACCATTTGTTATTGCTAGCACTATTTAATATATGATGAAATTATTATTATTATTTATTTTCAAAATGTTTGCGATCTATCCTAAGAACTTGAGATCTATTGCAAGGTTACAACAATCTCCCACAAAAAGAGTTTGGGATTAGTTGACCTGAAAGATTGTGATCGATCATAAAGTGAAACGATAGATCATTGTATTTCATGACAATTTTTTGTTCTAAGAAAAAAAATTGCTATTGATCCTATGTTTTTTAGATTGATCACAGTACTACATTTTTTGTGATCTATCCCAGTAGATTAGGATCTATCGCAAAGGTTTAGAATATACCTTAAAATGTTAAAAGAATGTTGGTGATCAATTTCAACTATTTGCGATCAATCACAGGTATCCTTGACTTAATGGGATCGATCACAAATGTCTACAAAAAGTAAATGTACTACTCTTATGGGATGCACTAGTGATGTATTTATAACAAATATGGTTAAAGACACGACAACAAATTTGTTATTTTGTGACGAATTAACTCGTCGATTTTTTTTTTAAAAAGGTCGCTATAAATTTTTGACAACGAACAAATTTCGTTGTATTATGCTCGTCTCGAAAAGTTTTTAGCTATAAAATCAAATTTGTGGCCAAAAGTTCACAGTAGGCGACAATAATTTCATTGCAAAAAGTATTCTCATTTGTTCGCAAATATTTTATTCCTTGCCAAAGAATTAATTTTTTTAACCACATAGAACTTTTGGCGACGATTATATTCTTCGCTAAATATAAAGACCCTATAACAAATTTGTTCTTTTGCAACGAATTAACTCGTCCATTTTTTTAAAAAAGGTCGCTATAAATTTTTGACGATGAACAAATTTCGTTGTATTATGCTTGTGTGAAAAAATTTTTAGCTACAAAACCAAATTTTTGGCCAAAAGTTCACAGTAGGCGACAATAATTTCATTGCAAAAAATATTCTTATTTGGTCGCAAATATTTTATTTGTTGCCAAAAATTAATTTTTTTAACCACATATAACCTTTGGTGACGATTATATTCGTCGCTAAATGTAAAGAACTTCAACAACTACCTCTATTTTGTCGCTCACAATAAAATCACAAGATTATAGGTGACAAATATGTCTGTCGCCAAAAAAGTTGAATAGCAACAACTTATTTTCATTTCCCAAAATAACCAACTTGATTAAACAACATTTGACCCTGGAACAATTCATAAATACCGATAACAACTCAAAAACATTCTGGTCAATTTCAATCATACATCCATAGCACTAGATAATCTGTACAAACGCATCACAAATTTTAAAACATCGATACATTACTCAGAATATAAAATATCATCTAACAATATCCAAGACTCCCAACATTCAAATTTCGTAACATCCAATGGTCCAACATCCAAAACTCTCAACATACATGCTTTGCAACATCCAATGCTCCAACATCCAAAGTCCCAACAACTAAAGATTTCAAATGTTCAAATACAAGATGCTCGGATATCCAAAAAGTGCTATTTACAATTCATCTTCAATTTGTGTCAAACACAAAAAACTAATTAACACATAATATATAAGAAGTACAAGAAAAAGTATATAAATTTCAAGTTTAAAAGTTAATATATTAATATTTAACTAAGTATATAGTAATAGCAAAAACAAAACATAAGTTTATAGTTAAAATCGTTTATCAAGACGAATTTGAAGTGTTCGGCTCCCCAATGCCCCCACCATGCTATACTACCAACCTCATCTCTGCCATTTGTTACATTATCCTTTCTTGCCACTTCTCCATCTACTGCAATTTTTCCTTGGTGTCATGCAACTCTCTCTTTAGACTCATCACATTATCTTTATGTGCAATAGTCATGGCAATCTTGGTTGAAGAAGGCTTCGATCCAACCACATACCCTCTTTCATAGCCAGATTTTCTGCCAAGGACATTACATGCAATCTTATCTTGAGACATATATGATGCACCATCTGCTGCGGAATTGTCTCTTAATTCTTTCATCTGGTCCTAAAGTTTTAAAAGATAATAGATAATTCGATCACAAATAAAACTTATCAACCTTATAAATTTCAAATATATAAACATCAAGAAAAATTTTATACTAACGTATCGAGACTCAGCTTCTTGTGATATTCACTTTTTTGACTCCTTGCTAAAGTGAGATTCGCGAAAGAAATCTACAAAATGAAGTTGCTCCTGGGTCTCAGGATCTCTCTGTAGTAAAAAATTGTATAGTTACAACACTGTAAATAAGATAACGTACAAAAAAATTATTAGTTAAAATACTTAATCTAACATGCATTGCAGATAGAAAAGACTTAGAACCCATAGCATGGTTATAGGGTAACTTGACACGATTTGTAGAATTTATCTTAGATTGTTTCTACATACAAAATTTAACATAGGCTAGTGTAGGAACAATATCTGATTGCAATAAAAGCCAACAACATCTGTGATAGAATATCGAGTTTTACTTGAAATTTTGGATCCTTAAATACGTTCTCGATTATACAATTTCAGTCATCCTCGCTAACTTCTTTTTAGGGTTCAGTTTTTGGGTCCAAACCAACCTTCACCAATTGTTTACAGTGACTGTGCATCTTAGAACAATGGTTACTACACAAACGGACTAACTTAGCTTCAATGTTATCTCGAACACCTTTCAACTCACCGTATCTGACAATGTCAAACCTAGTCTGCACGAAAAAATAGTACGTCACTTTGAACAAAAATTATTATAGTGATAATGAATATAATTAAATAAATATAATTACTCGGATGTGTGCAATGATAGGGGCATGCACGTTATTAGACAAATCACCCCACTGGGCCACAGCAATTGGGACGAAAGTTCTAGTCAAGACTCCCATCTCATTAATGAAACGTTGTACATTTTTTCCGACTGAGATATTCACACTTCAGAGATCTCAACACGTAACTTCCCATTTGTTGCCCCCAATATCTCTACAGCCTTTTCTCATGTAGGATCTCACGCCCTCCTTTGAGGTTGACCCTGTCATTACCAAAATATAATATATTAATAGAGAAAAATATTTTAAAAGTATCTTATACAAATGAAATCATACCTGTGCCACTAGCCACAGTATGTGGACTATAAGTAGTCGATGTCAGTGATGGGGATTGCACCTCTTCACGTGGATGTACAGATGTAGATAAAGTTGTAGGTATGTGTCCTGTCCTGAAATATTATGATACACTATTAATTATGCAAATAATCAATTAGAAATACAACAAATATAGCAAAACAAATCATCATACCATTACCAAGAGAATTTGGTTAAAGTATATTTATATTTCGGGGTCTACATCAGACTCAGAATGACATTCTATATATTTTCTTTAGAATCACTATACTGTAGTAATGTCTCCTCCTCATCATCATCACAAATGAAATTGTCATCGACATCCGTATGTTGTATGTTTTCAAATGACATTATCCGTCTGCTCAAAACAAGCACTGGATGAATATTGGCTCTACAGAATGGGTGTGTATCATGATCTTCAACAATTATAGGGACATCATTAGTGGGTTGTTATTGTTGTAATGCATCATTTGGAATAGAAATACTCAAATATTTAATGACAAACATACTTGAGGTATGAATCTATCTCAGGACTATTATGCAAGACAACCATTGATCCATATCACGTCCCTTTTGTGAAATATTGGATGCATTTTTTATTGGTCCAAAGGGACGAACATTTTGTGAGAAGACGGTCAACCCCGAAGCATGTTCAGCACCATCATCATTACGTTCCTCTCGATTGAATATAATTTCATTCCCACTTAGATACATTGAGCAAAAAGTAAGACACTAGTTCACAATATACGCCTCTGCGATTGATCCTTCAGGACAGGCTCGGTTGCTAACATTCCAATGAATAACAATGAGGTTGTTGTAAAAAATTTCTGTCATTCAAAGCTAATTAGCAGAAAAGAAATTCGAGAATAGACAAAATGAGAAAATCCAGACATTTAGCTAAATAAAATAAATCTAGCCATTAAAATAAATCTAGCATGGATCTACGGGTCGAATTATGAACCATTTCAAAAATTCTAGAAATTACAAAAGAATACCTTTGAATCTAAAAAATAAGGACATATAAAATACTAATACTAGCAAATTGATTCAAACTAACTTAAAATAAGACTCAAAATACAATAATGCAAGATTCTATATGGGTTTTTGTCTTGATGGAAGGCCAATTCCAATGTCTTTCACATCTTCAAATTTATGTTTCCTTGAACATCATATGGATTGCATTGACAGGTCCATCTGGTTACTACTTTGAGGGACATTTAGCTATTGCTACATAGAAAATTGGGTTATGATTGAATATCATGTCATGATTTCAAAACCTACAATCCATAGAGAGGATTGTTTAGAACATATATTTTTTGCTTTTTTTTTTTACAAAATATTAAAATTGAACAAAATGTAAATACGTCAAGAATGTTGCCTTAAAAGGCTATTGTGAACTGGTTTAATCATTTAGACAGGTCTAATCTACAAATTAGAGACTATTCAACTTCAGTTTTACGATTTTTGTATCCTGCTCAAGATAATAGGTTGATATAGTTATGGGCCCAATATGGTCTCAACTAATTGTTATACACTCCAAAAAGAGATTGTTTATCCATAAGTGGCCCAACATTACAACACATGCCTATTTCACAATACCTAAACAAGAAAACTAAAAGTTCAAAAATTCATATCACAATCTGCTTGGACAGAAACACCATCACTTTGGAACAATTATTACAGAGAAAAGCCATCGTATCTCCAACTATAATATGCACACAAAAAATATCATAAAGAAGAAGTTCAAATGCTAAGTGCACAGACATTTTGCATTGAGGTATAAACACACATTGCACATCTTGATAATTAATAATTATTCCTTTTTCATGTGCAAACAGGCAAGCAATGACAAAAAATTGGTACCATTTATAACAGAGAAATTCCTTCAAACAAAAAAGTACAGAGGAATTCCCACCAACCATAAGTGCAAAAGTTTGTCTATTGAATGCCTCCACATAATTTTGATTTACAGTCTGCATGTAGCCTGGGGCAGATCCAAGATTTCTCCGTAGTGGGGGCAACCTAATTTCATCCTGATCATTAGTTCTTAACCTAGGATTTGCATCAAGAGTATCTAAGTTAATTTCATAACGGTGTTGATCAAAACAATATTGTATGTCCCTACCTTATTACTTTTTTGAGTAGAAGACTATTTTTCCAAAGGTGATTTTATTTTAAGAAATTTATCCATAACTCATTTCAAAGGTAATAGAGTAAAATTATTTCAGTGCTATCCATAAAGAGAAATATTTTAAGTGATCCATAACAAGTAAATTGCAGATAATACAATCCAAAATCTAATCCAAACTAGAATTTGATGTCTTCAATCAAAGTATAGACATAGGGGAGAAAGAGAGCACTGGCCTAGTGCCAAGTTGAGGAGACAACCAATTCCAAAGAACAATAATTAATATTTGTCATGACGATAATGTATAACAAAGTTTGCTTGAAGACTAACACTGGTAGATATAAGTATTTTAGTGGGTAATCTATGTCAATCAACATTGACCAACCCTTCGTTGTGAAGTTCTAAGTGCTTGATAAAATAAATCAAATTTGCAACCCTGGTTGTAATGCCCCAAATACCACTCTAGACTACATTACATTCTAAAACCATTTGTATCATGAGAGCATTAATATAATCCATCAATGAATAAACCTTCATAGTATTTACAACATTATTCCAAAAGAATAGCCAAAACCCTGACTACTACATCAAAAGAATTACATTTGAACTTAGCAGCGGAGTAAACAAAATACTAGACTTTACATGATTGTACATAATCGTTCCTAGTCTAGCACAAAAATAAACAACATTTTTAGATGTCCCACTCGGGATCCAAGTATTCCTCTAATGAAGCTTCTCCATGACCCGGCTCGTTAGCACCGAGTTCCTCCTCTAGCCCATAATCTGTAAAATGTTGAATGGTAGGGGGTGAGCACGAAGTTCTGTAGAAAAATCTTTCCAAACTAGAACAAAATTTAGAAAACAGATAAAACCGGTCGCTCTCATTTCGTAAATAACATATATCAATTTTGAAGGAAAAACAGGATATTTAAAATAGATCTCAGCTTTAAGCCGTAACAATAATCAAGTGAAAGGATAAAGTAAATTTCACAATAATATACTATTTTCAACTTTAAGCTATTTAAGCAGGGCGCTTTCCGATACATTGTCTCATACCAATGCATCGGCCAAGACAATCCAACTCATCATCCCATGTATATTGGTTTATCCCCGTACCATGTATGTTGATTGCTTCTCAGGAATCTACCCAACGATTATACCTAGTCCACTCATCACAATCACAATCACTTTAGGAAAAGGCGTCTACCATACCAATGACAGTGACGAGTCCCTTCATAGGAAAAAGTATATCATCTCTTGTTCAAGCTCCAGTGAACGATAATGGTTACATTATCAAATGATAATCCACTACAAGTGTCAGGAAACCATCTAACCCCCATTGGGATAGACTAACCTCTAACACTCTACGTCATCTCTCGATGGCAATCCGAGTCTACCACAACAACTATACAAATGAGGAAACCAATATATTCTCAATTCACCAACAATTCCAAATAAATACAAAATTCACAATTTCTCCTTTTACAAGTATATCTAAAAAATCCTCAATTTTATCATGTAACAATTTCAATAACCAATTAAGGAAAAATGTGAGAGATCACAATAACATCATTTATTACTCAACACAAAACACTAAAGTTTTAAAAATCAAGAACAAAGGAAGAATCAAGAGAAAAACTCACTTCTTTTGAAAACTAGGGTTTGAGAGCAAGAAAAGTGATTTGAGAACTATTCTACCATAGCTTTGTTTAAAATATGTTAATCTTTGCAAGAATACCAAGGAATGATAGTTTTATAATGCATATATTAAATCTAGAGTCAAAAGAATACATATAGACATAAGCCCTAGCCTTGATGTAAGAGAGTGAGAAAAAACCTCTACCTTGAATCAAGATTTTCAAGTAAATCCCAAGCTTTATAGATCTCCTTTCACCCCTTTCTTTCTCCTAGAGTTCTAAGAGGTGTAGGGTGAGAGTGGAATGGAGGAATGAGACAAATGAGGCTTAGAGGGATGTTTTAAAGCACAAAAATCCTGACTTTTTAACTGTTCAGGAAGCTTCAGACAAAACATACCGGTATGGTTTAGATACTGGAGTTCGGCGTACCGGTACGGTTTGACTGACAAATTTTTGTTTCAACTTCTAGTACAATTTTGACCCATTTATAGGTTGAATTGAAAATTTTTCATAAAACACACTTTTGTAGCCCTAGATGTCTACTATCTACTGTCCAAATTTCAGATCAAATGGACATCAGAATAAAAAGTTATGTACAGAATACTAAAAAGTGTCCAAGATCCTTTCTACCCAAATTTTCTTTAAAGTGTGCTTTCACTCCGGAATCCTTCCTAGCTTCTAATACACTCCATATTACATCTCCCAATATTTTTTGACCTTCCAGATTCAATGGAACACTTAGTTTGACCTAAAATTATTTAGTTTTATGATTACTCCGAATATCCAAGTAAATTTTTATCAAAATTTTAAAATACAAGGGCTAAGTATATCCTTAATTGATTGGTCCGTTCGAGGCCCAACACACCATCACTGGTACTCTATCATTGTCCATTTACAACCATTGAATGATGAAATACCTACCCCAAAAGCTTGACAAGCGAGTGTTAACTTTCAGATTTTTACAAAGCGTACCGGTACGACCTACCTACTAGACCTCGACGTACCGGTACGGTTTGTCCAGTTTTATATTTTTGGCTTATTTTTCATTTACAATCCATTCTAAAGTCTTCCAAAGCCAATCTAAACCTATACAATATATATTTGTGCATCAAACTTAGTTGATATAAGTTCTATTACAAATTATTTCACATATTCACTAGTCAAAACCAAGTTTTAACTATTATTTACAATATTAATATTTTCTACGGTTCTAACCCATGTGGTTCATTTCCACACCATTACCTATATTAAATTACCAAACAATTTATCATCATATTACTTTAAACTTATGGGGTTTACACTAGTGGTATTCTACTATCATGCCTTCAAATTTCACAAAAGCGTGATTAAAAAAATATATTTTGTTTATTTCAAAAACACATGCCGATTTGTTGTAAAAACATTTAGAAAAATATGTCTTAGTTTAAATAAATTATATTTTTTAAAAAAATTTCGATAGAATTTCTTTTGAAAATCAGACATCTAGATAATAAGTGAGAGTTACCTGTGAGAGCATTAAACATAATAGTGCCAATCATACTTTTACTACTATAGTAGTTAAAGTTTGCTCACTACTTTGGTAATTTTGCTCATTATTGTTGTAATTTTTTACTAATGTTATAATTTGATCCATAGTTTTTAAACTCGGCCCTCGGACACAAATTCGGAAAAGAGATCGGGTCAATGGGTTACTGGTTCAACAGTGGGTCAATCGATCGAACTAGTTCTATAATTAATAATAATAATAATAATAATAAATATGCTACAAAATTATAATAGTTACAAAAATAATATAATTTATGTTATAGTAAATGAAATAAAGAGACAAAAAAATATCCTTAATTCATTAATTTTGCAGATATAATTGATATAATTTGATAGAGCATAAAACAATTCACTAAGAAATATTGAACATTTAATGTAAATAGTAATAATATGATGCCTAAAAAACCAAAAGAAAAATTGATAGAAAAAATAATGACAGTTTAGGTGCACTACCTATCCCACATCGGAAACTCACATTGAGTTATGTGGATTGTGTGCCTAAAAAAGTGCTGCACGTCTTTATTAACTGTAATTAGTGGTCATGACTTGATGGCTTAACGCCAGCTTCTTCGGATGAGATGAGCCCAGAATCAGCTTGAGCCTTGAAGTTTAGTTTTAATATTTTATGTTTGAGTTCTATTATAAAAATGGTTCTGTTGGATTTGTGGAAACCGAACCGATTTTCACGGGTTCATAAAATTAAAATGTGTCCAGTTTAGGCCGGGTTGATCGGTTCTTAGGCGGGTTATTTGTAGGACCAATTCAATTAGTGACCGGCCTGGCTTAGGCACTGGTTCACCGATTTTTTGAGTTAACCCATCGGGTTTTAAAACACTAATTTTACCTATTATTGTGATAATTTTGTTCATTACTATTGTAAATTTTTTCATCTCTGTTATATTTTTGTACATTACTATTGTAAATTTTCTACTATTTTTGTAAATTTTTCACTGATGTTAGAATTTTGTCTATTATTGTTATAATTTTTTCACTCATTTTATAATTTTGTCCACTATTGTGGTAATTTTTTCCACAACTGTTGTAAGTTTAGAATGATTATGGTTAAGGTTAATGGTGTATGGGCTAATTTTACTTTTATTTTAGTTAATAGTATGAGGATCGTGGATAATAATACAAATTTAAATATAAATTTATTACATCACCAGGGATGCACTAGTGTCGTATTTCCAACAATTGTGGTTCAAGATGCCAATTATATTTTTACCACCACTAGTTGTTGCACACATGCGTTGCACATGTATCATTTTGAGTATAATATATTTTGTTAAAACCAGGAACCACTTTCACGAAATCTACTTATTTAGAAATTTTTGATAATTTATCAATGAAGGACCACAACTATAATAAAAAAAATACCAATGTAACATTGAATAGAATAGTTGGAGAAAATACATCGTTCTTTATTTTTTGTCATTTTTAAGTCCTCAACATGTTTCAAACATATACCTCTAGTGATAACAATAACATGGGTTTCCGAGATCTAGCCGTTCCGATGTAAGTTTCATATATTGAGATTTATCAATAATATCTGTAAAAAAAATGACAAAAAAAGCCTCTTAGTAGACAATGAATGATCATGTAAATCTGATATGTAGTATCATCAACACTGTTAGTTTTGGAGTAAGCAAGAAATCCTACAATAGCTATTGGTTAGACATAATGAAAAAAACAAGCAATGTTCATTAATTATTAGTAATATGGAAAAATGATCCATGAGGAAGAGAAAAAGAAAAAAAGAAATATAAAAAATATAAATAAAGTTAATTTTAATTTATCCAAATCAAAAGAAAAATATTTTTTTCTCATGTCTTGATAAATATAGAAGTTTAGATAGCAAGAAATGTATGGAAACTATATGCACATGAGGACTATACAAACATGACAATAACACCCAATCACTAATTGCCATAAGAAAAAATTAATTAAATTACCTGAGAATGGAAAATGCCATGAGAAAGCATAACAGAAACTTTATAGCGTCCGCTATATACAAAGGGTGGGTTTGATCGAAGTTAATCAACCACTCCCATTTCTAGAAGTGTCTATGTCTAATATGGCAGAATAGTAGTGAAAAAGGGCCCACAAGAAAGATTTTAATATTTACATGACTCCAGTAGTTCCTCAATCCAACAAGCATTTGTAGACACAAATATTAATGCACAAAAAAAAATGATTTTGTTTATATTCTTCTTGTCCGTGATCAAACTGGAAAAGAGAGCATGAAGAAAAGAAGAACCCTTGAAATTGTTGTCATTACATTTACAACTGTTAAAAGTAACTTGGTGACTATAGAGGTGTCCTAAGGAAGAGAAAGGGTTGCGGAAGCTGAGAGATTTCGTGTAGATAGTTTAATGAATGGTGAGACATTAAAAGTTACTCAAATAAATAAATAAATGTATTTTATAATAAATACTTATTCAAGTGTATGATACTTTGGATATTAAGAGTTGCTAGAGGGTAAAAGAGAGAAATAAATGTTTTTCCAAATATGTGTACATTTAAAAGTATTATAGATATTGGTTAAAGTTTGCCACTACTGTTATAAAATTTTTACTGATGTTACATAAAACTTCTACCAACATGTATAAGTTTTATGGGTTTTTTTATATATAAATTTTGGGAAGTAATACAATTTTTGGGAGTCATTTAAAAATTTTAGAAGTCATTAATAACTTTTGAGGATAATTTACAAACTTTGGGGGCTTTTTACAATTTTTTGGTTACTTGGGATTGATTCTAATTTTTTTAAAAATAAATCCCACATATTTAAAAAATATAAATTGATCAACCTAGGTCCAAACTAGGCCTAAGCCAATTCGTAACTTGAGCCTAAATAATCAAAAAGCGGGCAAACTTACTTTAGTGCTCTAGTCCAATCCAAAACTTGAGTCAAAGAGGAGTCAATTCATGTGACAGAGCAATCATCAGAATAACTATTACTTTAGGATAATATCCATTCCTAATCGTAGTATTTTAATCCTCACATCTCCGTTTCAATTAGGACTCTACGCTTATAAATTATAAACCCCCTATACATGGGTAGAACTGACACACTACACCTTTAACATACTCTTACTCTTGCTCTCTCTCTAATATCTTATATCGCCTACTAATAAAGTTATCCGACCATCGTTGCCATCTTTTAAGGGACTTGTATCCAACCATCCGATCTTTGTTCCTTATTATTAATTACTCAATTATTTATCTTACGTTATATACTCGACTGATTTGATTGTGTTTAACCTATTTTGTATATCATCATAAATGACCCCTAAAAATTATAATTTGTTTCTTAATTCTCAGAATTTATAAAATTGATGGTACATTACCGAAATTTTCTTTTCTTTTCTTTTTTCAGTAATATTCTCTATCTATACGTCAAATGTCGAATATCTCAACAAAGCGAACACGTAAAAAGGTCGGTGCGTTCACCAAGTTCCTCCAGACCAGACAAGTCGTCCAATTCCAGCCACAATCAAGAAGATCACCCATATTTGTTTGGGTTTTTTTTTTTGACCCAAACCACCCTTATTCGTTCAAATACATCGGATTCTTGATCTCATGGTAAAAAAAAATTAGTTTATTGAATTTGCATGGCCGTAGAAAAATTTAAAAATCGGTTATGATCAATCACCTATGCTTGTTATTTAATTACTTTTGAAACTTTTGACATCGATTCTAAAAAATATTCAAATAAATTCTAATTTTTTGAGATCAATTTTAATCGACTCCTTTGAGTTTGGTTTTTTTACCATGTTAAAAAACAATTGACGTATCAAAAGATCAATCTCTCTCTCTCTAAAAACTTCACATTTGAATCCACAAAGAAACGATCCACTCTCTCTCCCTCAATCATGTGTACCAGTGTATACAGTTTGCGTTTTCCTTTTCTATAACTAGTGTTGCAATTGGACATCATAGACTAAAGTCACCATAATAATTTGTATACATGGAGGTAAAACTGCATGCGTTTCACCATTTCTGCACTCCGTAGTGGTAAGAACTTTGTGCGTTGAATTAGCTTTTGTAGTGTTGTACCTGTTCGAAGAATTGAAAATTACATGATAGTTTTGCCAAGGAACGATTGTAAAAGAATTATTCAGGCTAAATTTAAGACCCTCAACAGGGTTTTCCATGATGGCTCAATCTAAAAGTGCCCTTGATTGAATGGAAACATGACTATATCTATCAGATTTTGAAAAATTAAAGATTGACAGACGGACAGCCTTTGCATAATTTTTCCAAGCAAAGTTTGTTAACAATAAGAGTAATACTATTTGGACTTAAAACACTGACCTAATTTGCTGACATAATGATATGGCTGCAGTAAAACCATTGTATCAACACCAACTTCCAATATTTGATGGCCCCCATAGTCAATCAAAAAGTTATAGTGAATTAGATAAACAAATTAGATCAATAAATTATATCCCAATAGCATTGCTCTAATAATAAAATGAAGGTTTTACTCTCTCCTTAAACTTCGCACCGATGCCCTTAAATTTTCAATCCGCAACTCAGTTAAGGTGTGCACATTACTTGCCTTCGTGTATGTGTATTTTATTTATTTATTTTTTTTTGGGGGGGGGGGGGGCGCTGGAAAAAGAACTTACAATTTGTCAATACAAACAAAGAAAAACAATATTCATCAGCAATCGAATAACGTGACTTAGGGGTGACTACCTACATTGCTACAATATGCAAACTTTAGAGCTGCAACTGAAAAACACTTGAAGAGGCCAAAATGAAATTCTGCACATTTAAGGGATCATAGGTGTAATTAACCCTAAAATGAAATGATAAGAGTTTGCAGCATATCATGTTTAGGACCAAAGCAGCCAGAGTTTCAACTAAAGAAAGACGGGAACAAAAATCGTAACAGATCAAGGAGAAAATATTCAATGTAAAGGTCACACTGTGTTGTAAGGGTGCAATAATAGATGAAAAAGTGGGTAAGTGAACCTAACAAAATTCAATAACCACCCATTTATGTAATATCATAACCACCTCAAGTAAGAAGTGGGATCACTTTATCCATTTTCTAAATATTTTATTTGACAGTTACACCACAAGATATTGCTAACCTGATATAACCGTGGGCGTTATATTGAATACTTACTCATCATCAAGAAAACCTCACAGAGCCTAGATAAAATGGAAACCTTCATTACGCCAATACCTTGATCTCAACTACTTACATGTATGTTACAAGGCAACAGCATGGCTCATACCATCAATCACCAGCCACCAATTTAATATTTCGTCGAAGATATGAAAGAGAAGAAAAGAAAGGGGGGGGGGGGAAGCTAGATACACGCTTACTCAGTCCAACATCTGATCAGAAGGAATATGACCAAAAATATCACGACAAAAATCCCAGTTTCCATGTTCTCTAGCCTCCCAATAACCACCAACATAGCGGTAGGTATCACTTCCTTTAGCCTTTGCAAACCACCGTGGCTTCCAGCCCCTCTCTTGCATTTTACTAGCCTGAAATTGATTAATTGGAATTTGAGTAAGTTACCATTAACGTTCAGAACCTTTTCAGAACATTTACAAATGTGAAAGAAAAACATTGCAACAATGAGGATGCCAAGACTTGCTTTGAATAAAGGTCAGTGTACAGTGATACATTACATGCACACTCTTGCAGGATGGACTTATCTGTGTCATCTTCAAGCAATCAAAAGTTAAGTGAGATCTACAATAAGTAACTCGAAATATGATGCTATTTTATGAAGGTGGCCTTTAATGGCACATGTTACAAAATGTGCACCATGTTAATCTGTTAAAACAATTTCAACCTACTTGCTTGATGCTTCTCCCAAGTTAAGAGCTGGAACGTTGGAGCATGGTTACCTGAATCATGGGTCGCTTGGGTATGTGGTACGGGTGCACGTTACGACACTTTCTTAGGCATGCGGTACGATGAGAGTAGGCTTAGCTAGTACATTATTTTGAGTCGCAATTAGTTTTAAGACTCTTATTTAGATAGTTTTCACTATTATACAACATTATATGTTATAAAACATCTATAAATACCGAGTCAGTTACCATTTATCTAATATTTTGCTTGAATTTCAATTATCTAAAATAATATATAATTATAAATTTATATGCATGTAGTCAATTAATATATAATTTATATTTGTGCTACATATTCGAATGCAAATTAATTTAGGGTTAGTATTACAATTTGGGATCGTACAATTTGTGATGATCTGGATCGCGAACCTATCCCATTTGGAATCGATGTACCTAAATCGTGGGTCGTCATGAGTTTAGTGAATTCTAGTAACCATGCGTTGGAGCTTTCTATTGTAAGGTCAAGATTGAAGCATTCAATCCTCGAAGTTCTCCGATTTAATTGTCTAGCAAGTCCTTGAAAGAGGCATATTTATGTGTTAATTTTTCAAACTCAAACCATAAAACTGGTTGCGAGAATAGAGTCCCTGGCATATGCTTGAAAAACATCACGAAAATGCCAACACTAACACCACCCAAATGCCATTTTAGCAAATTCGCATTGTAGCCTATGCAACCAAATGCTTGCTTCCAGAGTTCAATTGTAAACAATGCAACAAAACAACATATGACTTACCTGCCGTTGCCGCTGCTCTAGCCGCTGCTTCTCTGCATTTGCCATTTCATACTCCCCATTTTCAAGGCACCTTTGATCAGGTCTCAGCCTTGAATCAGTTGGTGGTAGCTTTTCCTGTGTAAAAGAAAATATTGCAAAATTATGCGCCAAAGTTTTGCAAGAATCACTCATGGACCTTTAACCAACCACTGCGATCGAAAGCAGAAAACAATACATCCATGCAATAGTTACAACTGGCTAATTGACCCGCATATTTTGTGCCTATCCTTATGCCATTTTTGATAAATAACTAATTAAATATTCACTTTCACTAGTTATATGTGTAGCAAAATTAGCACAAGAAAAATAGAACTTAGTTGAAAATGGTAATAAAATCACGAGCACAGTCACCTTCAGTCCAGGGGTGAGCTCATTCAATGTGATAGCAAAGCGTGTGAAATTATATCTTGTGGGGAACTTGGGAGGCCGACTCCTCTTCCAGAGCAAATGAGCATCTGATTTTGATTCAAACCCTCCTTTTCCAGAGCAGTCTCCATCAATGTAACGGATGCTCTCATCCCATTTCCCAAAAATAGTTGCCATTGTCTTCCCATTCATGTCTTGGACAATGCCTTGTACCTGCAAAACAATCAGCTGTATTTTTAACTGTTTCATTCCCCATCTAGAGTTTATAACCCATGAATAAAAACACATGCCGCTGACTGGTGCTTATGTTCAGATGTGAACATTTGGTCACTTCTTTCCTTTCTTTTATATATTCTATTTTCCCTATCAATTTCTGCTAGGTATTTGGGCACTCTACAACATAGTCAGGCAGGTTCATCCACAAGCCAGAACTTCAAGAAGTCATTTTAGTCCTCATCAGATCACATAATTTACGAAATAGGAAGAAATCATGTTTTCCCAAGTCCGATAATGTTCTTCGTTAATAACCATTGACAAGAAAATCATGCAGACCTGTTAATTGCATAAAAAAGACCAACAATTTGATTTTGAACAACCATGATAAGCTATACACTGTTCACAATAAATTTCAAACTTCTCGAGAGTCAAAAGAATAAAAATCCACCACAAAGTGGTTCAACCATGTACACGGACCCAAACTCTTCCCAAGACGTCTAGACAATAATAGAACAATGAATACTTCAGATGCTATTTATCGAATCTCTATTGTTGTTCCCCTTTTCTTCATATCTAAAAAGCACAGACACGACAAATGGATACGATACAACACCGACACGTAGGCACAACATTCTCAAAAAATAGGACACGACATGTAGGGAACATAGTGCAGAGAATTGTGTTATATTTATAAAACAATACAAATATTATTATATATTGAATATAACGTTAACATGACTAGTCTTAGTGATGATATGTTTTCTCTCTGTTAAAGTAGTTTAGTACATTTAATATTAGGGGTAGTTTAGTTGTTTTCTATACTTTTTGTTGTTCTTCTATATAAGGGACTTTATTGTGTATCTTAGGTCTTATTGTGTTGCACAGACTGATGTGCCATAATTAGTGATGGAGCCAGAATTTTATTCTTGGATGGGCCAAACCTTATTCATAGAAATACAAATCAACAATATAGACTATACTTGATTATGTTGTATTCAAACTTCTAATGTATAATTCTCTTGGACCAAAAAACTACTATAAGTGAATAGAAAGAAATTAACAAAAAAATAAACTAAAGGAATAGTTTTTCGCAATAATCATTTTGACAATTTTTTTTTATATGAACACAATCAAAGAATCTGCAAAACAATCATCCATTGCGATACCATCATTGGCCGAAAAAACACATTCTGTTGTTATAGTAGAATTTAAGTACAAATTATTTCTATAAAATTTGGTTGACCTGAGATAAAAAATATAAAATAAAACTCCTAAAAATAAATCTGATAAACAACAAACAAGTAGCAATCTAGATAAACGAATACCTATCTCACTAAATTTCACATAAGTCAAACAAAAAACAAGACTTAATCATATTTTTTTTCAGTAAGTAACAATATAATATACTTACCCGCTAATCCACTATGAAAAATGCACCAACTAAATTTAATTTGGTTTTCTTTAGCAATGGCCTTCCTCTTAGCCTTAGTCATAAGACATTGTACATTTTTTAGTGTTTGTATGTTGGGTTTTTTGTGGAATTGGTTGGGGTTTCACAAAAGAAAAGGTGTCTGTCAAGAGGGTTAGATTATTATTTGTGATCGGGCTGAGAAATAGAATTGTGGTCGGTGACAAATTTTGATACATCACTTAAATACTAATATAATATTTTGCGAAGAAAATAGGTCCCACATCCTTATCTATCAACTAAGTAATAATAGAATATATTATTTAAGGATCAAAATCAATTAAAGACTTTTACTATGCCTGGCCAAAATAATATTCTTTCTTGCCTGCTCTGTTCTCTCTCTTATTTCAAGTTTGTTTGGTTACAGTCAAGGATCAAAATGTCGTGTCGAAACGTCCGAAACGTTTCGAAATTTCGGCACTCTGACACGAAACAGTGGTTGAATCACAAAATTCCAATGTTTCGGTCGAAACGGCACTGCTTCGGACCGTTTCGATCAAAACAGTATGAAACAGTACCGTTTCGTCGAAACAGTGATATATTCGATTCACTCCAGGTCAAAAGAAAAAAGAGAGGCTCAGTCAGAAATTAGATTCATTCACAGCTCCAAGCCCAAAAAAAAAAAAAAAGGCAGAATGCAGATTCGTTCTCAGAAATCACATGTATGTCTCAGAAATCGTTCATAGCCCCAAAAAAAAAAAAAAAAAAAAAACAGAGAAGGAGGAGAGAAAGGAACCAGCCTCAGAAATCGTTCACAGCCTCGAGCAAAAAAAAAAAAGCACAAAAAACAAAAAAGAGGGAGAAAGGAACTAGTAGTCTCAAATATCGTTCACAGCCCCAAACCAAAAAAAAAAAAACCAAAGAAGAGGGGGAGAAAGGAACCAGACGAATCAGAAATTGAAGAAGAAGTTACTGTAACTTACCTCCTTAGACTCCAGATTTGAGCAGATCCAAGCATTATTCACGTAGATCTAGGGCTTGGGAGTTGTCTTGTCTTCATCGCTGTGACCATGAGCTCCACAGGTATCTTCTTCTTCTTCTTCTCTCTCTGGCAACGGCATCGCAATCGCGATCGCCTCTTGCCCTTCCCTGTGTCTGTCGATCGTGTGGTTGAACAATGCTGATATTCTGCTTTTTTTTTTTAACTATGAATAATTACATTTAAGACCCCCACTATAATTATATTTAATACATATTGCAATTACATTTAATACCCTACTATAATTACATTTAATTCTCCACTGCTCTTCTGCCTTTTATATATATATTTTTTTGTTATAAGTATGAACAATTATATTTAATACCTTAATATAATTATATTTAATACCTATTATAATTACATTTAATACCCCACTACTGTACATGTACCTACTGTAATTATATTTAATATCCACCGTAATTACATTTAATATCCACTGTAATTATATTTAATTTTTAAGTATACATAAGTACCATTAATTTAATTTGACACCATTCATTATTAGTATTATACTAAAATAATATTATTAATCGGATCATATTTAATTTAAAAGTGTTTGAAACTAATTTAAGTAATTTTTGCCTTATGTCAAATATTTGTTTCCCTCAAATTTAAATTTATTCTTGTATATATGGATGTTAATCCAATAAATATGTTGAATTAATCAATTATTTAGCTTATCTTTATAGATTAATGGATTGTATTTGTGTTTTCACGCGTTTTCATATTTTTTTTGCGTTTCCGAAACGTTTCCATTTTTTAGCTGACCGAAACAGTACTTCGAGACGAAATTTTGATCCTTGGTTACAGTTCACATGGTATAAGAGCAAATTAATATCCTAAATATGAGGATTACAATATAGAAGCCAACAAGAAAATTTTCTACTGCAAATAAGGCTGACGACATTAGTTTGCAACATTGAACACCACCATCTTGATTGACTTCTCAATGGTATGTTTTATTTTTTATTTCGAGTTCATTTGGAAAGTGTCTCAAATTTTCAAATATTTTTAAGAACATCAATCGATTTTCTCGATCTACAATTTCTAGGGTTTGTCTTCAAAATTTCTATTTCTAATCTACTTTAAGAGGTGTGGCTAAGCATGTTAGACAACTGATTGTGTGATTCAAACCAGTGGGAGGTGATTTGGGTTGGATTTTGGCAAATCTAGGGTTTGGCCGTGTAATTCTTTGATCCTCGCTGCTTTGACTGAGACTGTTCCCTCCTCTTCTTTTGTCCATAGCTATTTTCCTGGCCTGATTGCATGTTGGGTTGTTGGATTCAAAGATCAAAATTTCGTTTCAGTGTATTGTTTTTGTCACCTAGAAAATAGAAATTTTTCGACGTGTTTCGAAAACATTTCCACTCGTTTCGGAAATATGATGAAAAAAAATAAAAAAATTAACAATAACTTTTTCAAAACATTGGTCAAAATATACTAAAATATCTTGAAATACCTAGAAATATTTCGAAACAATTGTGCAAATGTATTGAAATATAACAAAACATTATGAAACACCTCGAAGTATTAGAATTTCAATTCCATCACGGATTCGCTTCGGTCTCCTTATAAACGAAAACATTTTGGACGTTTCGATCATTTTGAAATAAAATTTTGATCCTTGGCTGGATTCGAACCAATTGGAGGTGGTTTGGGTTGGCTTTTGGCAGATTTAGTGCTTGGATGAACAGTTCTATCCCTTTCTCTGCTTCGGCTGCTGCCACTAGTTCCTCTTCTACACTGTCTATTGCTATTTTCTTGACCTGTTTGCATTTTGGGTTGCTGGTTTCTTAATTGATTGTTTCCCTAGACTTGTTTAGAGGTGATTGTTGCTTCGATTGTCTAGAGATTTGCATGAAATCTGACTGTTGGCTTCTTGTACACTGGCCACTCTGCCGTGTCTTGATCATCCATTGTGCTGGATTGTTTGAATTCCTGTCTTGCTGAATTATTGCTATACTATTTTGTTGATGCCATCTCTTTTGGTATCTTTGGTTGTTGATCTCGGTGGTGGAAGGTGGTTGTTGCAGAAACAAAAACTGCTGGTTGGGTGAGAAGGCGTTGGGATGTGTTGTATTTTGGGCTGCTGACTGGTTGTAGTACTATTGGGTTGTATTGGGCTGCTGTTTGAAGGTTGTTCCATGCTTGGTTTGGGTTGGTAAAGATTGTTTGTTAGCCTGTGCTGTACGGGTTGTGGGTTTGCTTTGGGCTCAATCTTTAGTTTAGTGTCCAGCTTCCAACTTTAAGATTCATTTTAATATTTGCATTTAGTTGAAATTTTATTATTGGAATTATGGCAGATGGTATCTCGGGCTCTCTTCGAGCAATTAGTTTGAAACTAATTTGTGATAATTATCGAGGTCAAGCTAGTGTAACTTCTGTAGCAAGAAGGGCCACCAGAAGGCCCAATGCCCGAAATTTGTGAATAAAAGCACTAAGGGGTCACCAAATCAATCATTTAAGTTTGTAGACCGTCATACAGTAACTATTGCACCACCTGTCTTCCTCATTAGCCCCTAGTTGTTGATCAATTGCAGAAGCTCCTCTCTTTCCATCACCCTGGTACTCTCATAGTCTCTCCATTGGTAGTTGCGTTCAATTCATGTCCCTTAGGTTTATCTCGAACCGCTTGGATCTTTGACTTTGGTGCCACACATCATATGACCAGTGATGGTACTCAAATGTCTTTGGCTGGTATTGAGATTGTTATTTCTTCCCAATTTACCCTTCGAGATGTCTATTACATTCCCCAGTTTACCTTGAATTTAATCTCAGCCAATTAACTTTTTAATTCTGCATCCATGGTTTGTTTCTCTCTTTTAGTTGTGTAGTGCAGGATTCACAGTCCAACAAACTGATTGGGATAGACCATTGAAAAGAGGGTTATATGTGTTGAAAGAGCTACATGTTGCTGCCTTGGTTATGTTTCTCATTTATGCTTGAAAATTTTGACTTTTACTGGTAATTTGAGAAATTTAGAGTGTCTTGACGTTTCAAATTATAGTGGATGCAAGTTAGCACAATTTATTGTATTACCTTTTTCATAAAAGTTTTACTACTTTGCACCATTTGATCTATTAGATTTAGAGGATGGAGAGAGAACAATTGTAAGAGAAAACCAATATGAGAGAGGTAGAGAGTAGTCGCATACCCTACCTCTCCCTCTCAATTTATATTTATAGTTATCTAAAGAAAGCATAAAAGACTAGTATATCCTCTCATATAAAATATAATATAATATTCTAATGATACTCTCAACACACCTCCTCAAGATGGAGTATATATACTATATAATCCAAGCTTGGAAAAAATCATAGTAAGATGAGTACGATTCAATGTTTTGGTAAACATATCTATAAGTTGATCTTCAGATTTCACAAAAAAGCGTAGCAATATTTGCATCTAGTATCTTGTCTCAAATAAAGTGGCATTCAACTTCGATATGTTTGACTCTCTTATGGAATACGGGATTAGCAACAATATGAATAGCTACTTGATTGTCACATAACAACTCTAAGGGAAGCTGGACTAGAAAATCAATCTCTTGAAGGAAGTGTTGTAACTATATCAACTCACTAATGGTACGTGTCATCACCCTATACTTAGCATCAGCACTAGATCATGCTACCGCTATTTGTTTCTTACATTTCCACATAACAACGTTACCTCATGAAAGTATAATATCTGGTAGTTGATCTTCGATTCGAGGGAGAGTCAATCCAATCAGCATTTATAAAACCTTCCACTCTAATTGCATCCCTGATGCGGAGAGGGAAGAAAAAGAAAAGGGATACTAAATCCTCGCAAGGAGTAGGTCAAGAAACACAAATCTCCGCAAAGAATACTCAAACTAATATTCAACTCTAATTAAAATAATGTGGAATACATTCTTATTTATAGAACAAGTATCCTACCACAAAGGAACTACTCTACGACTAAAACTCTATTAATTTATCCCTACTAATCTCAATCTAATAAATACTATCTAACTAAAAATAAGATAAAAATAACAAATAAAAATCCTAACAAAACTACCAAGTACATTTCCTTTTGGACCAAAAACTCTTAGTTCGCCTAGGCTTTCTGATTCGGTCACGTTGATCCAACCATCCTATGGTTAAGCCATCAATTCTCCCCCTCTGAAAGAAACTAGATTCCAGCAAGTAAGGAGGAGAGCCAAGAATACCATCTGATGAAATAGTTCGAGTAATCTATGATGAAGTCTTTTTTCGTCGACACTTAGGCTTCTCAATTGTAACATTACTTCTAATAGATAGAGGCCACATTAACATCAAGAGGCTCTACAACTTGAATCCCGAAATCTGACTCATTAGATTCTTTAGCCTCCTTGGGGATTTCTTTTTCAATTGTGGTAACAACCGTTGTAAGGCATTGAAAATACAGATAACCAAACACTTGACAATTAAAACATCTCGTCTTAGCATTAAGGTTAACATCCCCTTGATCATTATTACATCTAATCCACACGAACTCGGATCGGGTGGCTAAGCTGTAGAACTTTCCTGTGTAATCCTCGACAGACATGCTTCTTTGATTCAACTGTGTGAACTCTAGAGGAGCTCGTTGCTTATAATTTGTTGGCACAAAGTAACGAGTCATAGTAGTTTTCACATCATCCCATGATCTATCAAGGTGAGTTAGTTGGTACTTTAGCCACCAAAGTCTTGCAATACCCTTCAATTTTGATTCTGCAAAGAATACCTTCCTCTCATCAGTCAAATGATGTCATTTGAAAAAACTTTCAATACTATGTACCCAATAAAGGAATATTTCGGGATTATTATCCCCATGAAAATCTCCAACTTCTAGCTTAACTCCTCTATTGATATCAAACGATCTGAGTTCTTATTAAAATTGAGCTCCTAGTGGAGGGGCCTGTACAAGTACTTGTGGAGAATTGATGACTGAAGATGATGAACAATTAACAATATTTTTCTCAATTCCTTTGTCCTTTTCATCTAGGACAAGGGTTGCCAAGACATCCATCGTTGCCTTTAGAGAGGGTAAGATGTCCACCGTTTCTTTCATTGAGGCCATTGATACTTGGAGAGACTATATAAACTAACTCTGTGGCAAAGCGAGGGAGTGCAACAAATTTGGACTCACACTGCGTAACTGTCATGTTGCGTTGTTGCAATTCCAGGAAGTCAGAGAACATCTTATCCCTTACGGATTTCAAAAAATATTTATCATTGAACACCTTTTTGAATGTGGTCCACGTCATTTGGTTTACATCCCTCATTCTTTTGATTGTATCCCACTAGTGGTAAGCTTCACCTTAAAAAAGATAAGAGACTAGGGTAACTCGTAACATTGTGGTAATATCCATGTCATCACTTGTCGAAGCCACCTCTCAGCACTTCCCAGGAAGGCAGGAGGATGTTGCCGTAAAAATTCTGAGTATCATCATTTTTCGCGTTTCGATCACACTTGTTCATGAACTGTCGGTTGTGTTACCGTAGTGTGATTATTATTTTTCGCTTGTTGCCATGCCAAAGTGGTCAGTTCTCTCGAGCACCGGCAAATGTCACTTATGGTATCCTACGGTGTCAAAGGAGATTGTTCATTGGTAGACGTCTCTTGTTGTTCATGAGATGTTTTTTCGTTCATCCTATAATACACAATTCACCACATTCAAAAGCTAAGAACAACTCTAATTTCACATAGTTAGCAAAAGTCACTTAGCATCTTAGTGAACAAAAAGGGCTACAACTTGGTTTACTATCCTAGATTGTACTATTACATACAAGCAAAAAGATCTAGGAAAGCCACAGTTAGGTAATGCAGTTACTATATAAAACTTCCACTATTCTAGGAGGTTACCACTATTTACAAACAAAAGTTCCTAGATTAGTGAGGTCAAAAGTGAGGTTAGTGATCCAAAGCTTCATGCCCCTTCTCCAGGGCGCACGTTCACAGAAGCGACAGACAGTGCATAATTGTTTTCCTCAGGTAGTATAGCATCTGGGGCCACACTGGGTTTACTGGTCCTAGGTTCAACTATCCATTAGTGTTGAGCGGGTTAGGAGCTTTAGTTGGCTGTCCCACATTAGCCGCAACAAGGGCCCACTGGATGTCTAGTACTACTAGTCTATCTATAATCTCCTGATAAAGGGTGATGTTGGTGTCCATATTAAGCGCTTCACGGATTACTCTCAACTGTGAGGTCAGCTGGTGGTGCACCGGTCTTTTTTGCTCAACAAAGGGTGTAAAAGGCCAAGTGTTAGCCACATCTTGGACCTTCTGGCCTACCAGATTGTATGCTTCTAGACTGACCTGATTACTCCGAGCTTCGTTAGCCATTGCAGAGCCCATGTTAGTTTGTGTCATATAGATGTCGTCCCAAGCTGCCATACTTATATCAATTGAAAGGTAAGCTTTTCAGATACTAGGATAAGCTATTCATGACAATAATCATAAGTAAGCATGATCAATCATAGTAAAGTGACACCGATCATTAATTTTAGCCAATTTTTGTTTAATCATACTTCTCATGTAAGACCAAATTCCTTGACTTTGATACCACTCTGTCACACCCCAATTATTTTCCAAGAAATAATTGGGCATGAATAAGGAAAAAACTGCACATAACTCATAATGATCTTCCTTATATTATTATTAACACATAACTCGTAATAATTTTCTTTATATTATTATTAACACATTCTGCGTATGGTTACATTCCCAAGCCGATAAAGATAACATAATCCTCACTCGATTCGCTAAAATGTTTTGATACGACGTAAAGAAAAATAATAGTAATGGTCTCTATTCACCGTCTCTCCAGCTTATTCTCCTGTCTTACTTCATATTTTTTAAAAAAATTAAATAAGGATGAACTTACTAGCCCAGTAGGATAACGTTTATTAATGACTATCAAAGTTTTAAAACATTATATAATATAATTGAACAGCAAGTAGACTACCCACGACAACCGATATTCCTAACCAATGAACCCAATGACTAGTAGAACTCTTGTGAATCCTCGCAAGCACCGCCCATCCACTAACCCTCTGCCATTAATTTTGCGCATCCAAAGTAAATTCATCAATATCATAAAGCAGGGTTATATTGTATTCGTATCTAACATCAAGTAGGAAGTCTAACATTAAATAAATGAGACAAATTAAAATTCAAACATTTTATATGCTTGGTTCTGAAATATAATCATGGTTTTGATATAAAAATATAACATGTGCATGATCACGATTTGATAAAACCCGAATTGAACCCCATGATTAATGCAATATAATATTACATTATATAATTAAAATAGGTTTGATATGAAACCTGTAAATATGCATGAGATGTATCAATGATAGTAAAAGATAAAGGAAATCCTACCTCTGACATATTCTTGACTCAATACAGTGTATTGTGGCAAAACAAACGAAGTAATATTTTAAAATAAAAATATGTAATAATGACATAGATAAACTAAAAATAATTTTTGGAGTAACTAACGGACAATAAGGATTCTTGAGTTTGATCCAAAAATATTTGACGCGGAGCAAATTTAGGTGATTTGAATCTATAAAATTGCTGAATCACAACTCAAAAATCTTACCCAAATTTTTGATTGCAAGATCAAGCTCCTAGGTCGACCAAATTGTGACCCTTTTCTTCCTTTCTCCCTTTCTCTTCCTTTTCCTCTCTTTCTTCTTTTTTTTCCCCTCCTTCCTCTCCCTTTTTCTATGTAGTCTGAATGGTCATTGGACAAGGTTACTTATAGCCAACTCTCCACCCCAGTGTCACATGGGTGACATGAGAAGGCTAGCATCATTACGGAGAGTTGTCCATATTCTGTCCATATTATTTTTTTTTGTAAGTCACATGTCAATTCTTTGTGGTCTGTTTTTTTTTCCAAGACAAGTGTCTCTCTAGAAGTTTCTATCTATATTATTACCTATATCACATATATTATCTATCTATTTTATCATTGGCATACTATGACATTTTTATTTCTACCCGAAATATGACATATATTATAGTCATTCAACTCGTTTTCAACCAAAGAATTCATATTTGAAGTTCATTTGTTCATTTGAAATTTTTTAAAAATAACCTTTAATTATATTGAATCATAATTGACGACGTAATTAATGTGTTAACTATCAATTTATATATAGGTCGTCACAACGAGGGTGTGGTTTGGTAAGTTTTCAGAGGTAGTTTTAGAGTTTGGTTTTTTTAGATTTCAAACCGACCACTCTGTTTACCATAGACATACTAATTTTGGATACATTATACTGGCTGTTTATGTGCATGATATTGTAATTAGTGGTAATAATTTTGATGGTATTGCAAAGTTGAAAGTTTTCCTCCATGACCATTTCATATTAAAGACCTAGACAAATTCAGGTATTTATTAGGTATTGAAGTTACCAAGTCTAAGTAGAGTATTTATTTGTCGCAACGAAAATATGTAATTGACATGTTAGCGGAAGCAAGTTTACTAGGTGGTATATCAATTAATGTTCTTATGGATCCGAACCATAAACTATTGATGGATGATTGCTGCATTATTTGAAAATCCTAGTTGGTATCGCATGTTGGTTGGGAAGTTAAATTATCTCACTATTACTCGACTAGATATTATATATGCAGTTAGTGTTGTGAGTCAGTTTGTGGGATGCCCGAGAATACCACATTGGGATTGATAGCGTAGTCATAGGATGGTTGGACCAACGTGACCGAATTTAGAAGCCTAAGGCAAACTAAGAGTTTTTGGTCTATAAAAGGACATGTACTTGGTAGATTTGTTAGAATTTTTATTTCTTATTTTTATCTTATTTTTAGTTAGACAGTATTTATCAGATTGAGATTAATAGGGATAAGTTGATAGGGTTTTAGTAGTAGAGTAGTTCCTTTATGGTAGGACACTTGGTCTATAAATAAGGATGTATTCCACATTATTTTAATCAGAGTTGAATATTAGTTTGAGAATTCTCTGTAGAGATTTGTGTTTCTGACCTAATCCTTGCGAGAATTTCGTATCCCTTTTCTTTCCCTTTCCTCTCTGCATCAATTGGTATCAGAGCAAAATTCCGGTCCATAGTCTTATCCCAATCTTGTGTCCAAATTTCTGCTCCTCTCAATTTATAATTTCTAATATCCTCTTCCTTGATTATGTGCATCAAAGCTTGAAACTGGGTTCGAAAGCTTTGAACTGGTTTACTAGTGTTGTTGCCGCAAGTTTTGTGCATCATTATCATCGACAAGTAGCCCTCGTGTGGTTTGAACTCACCCACACGAAAAAAAACCTTTACTATGGTTTTCTTTATCGACAATGACTAACTCCTTTGTTGTCATCTTGATCCGCCGGAGATCATATGGTGGCTGACCTGTATCGTCCCTAACTACGACAGCTAGGGAGGGACTGCTTGTTAAACTATTGAATTTGTTTGCGAAGAAGGGTTTAAAACTCTTGGACCTAGAGGGCCACATAGCCACATTAATTCTAGTCCTACTTGACTCATCCCAATATGAATAAGCCCAAAACCCATCTTATCTAGCCCAAAAAAAAAGTCTCACGATCTGAACCAACACCTCTGAAATTACAAAAAAAACCCCTAACAACTTGATAAAATTATAGTTTCACCCCTAAAGTTTTAAAAATTACACTTTGGCCTCAGCATATTTGAAATTTTAGTTTGGTCCCTAAAATCATAGCTCATCGATTGTAGAACTATAAGAAACTGGCGGAAAGAGCTATGCTAATAGAAAGAGACCTAGAGGATACCCAAAATATCAGAAGTCGTCAGCAAGGCAGAGAAAGTTAGACGAGAAATAGTGGCAGTGTTAATCACCAAAGAATGGCCCCATATCTTCGGCCAGAGCAAGGTACTAATGGAAAGTCTGGGACAGAAGTCTAGAAATTAGAACAAAACATCTAATGATATGAAACGATGTTTTGGGTGTGGGCGAACAAGACATTATAAGAATCGATGTCCCTTCACGACTTCTCAAGGGTCGGCCAATCAAGGCTCTTATCAGCAATTCAATCAATCTCGTCCACAACAACGCCCTTACCCTACTCAGATGACACAGGACCGACAATTTTTTTTTTTTACACAGCACTGCTCAAGTAGGACCATCACAATCATTTCCAAATCAGGCACAACAAAAAAGCTAGGAAGTAGAACAACATTTACAGAAGGCCAACCTCGAATCGATGCAATGACTATACCATATAACAATGCCTCTCACGAAGTGATTGAATGTATTGTTCTTATTTATAATTCTTAGACACAGTTTTTGTTTGATCCGGGGGCAACTCATTCTTTTATTTGCACTTCATATGTTGTTGCATTAGGATTAGAATTCGAACATTTGGGTCACACATTGTGTATAAACCTACCTACGTGGGATTGCTCGGAAACGGCTGAGGCATGCAGGAATTGTGTGATCTAAATTGAGGAGCGCGAGCTGATTGTGAACTTAGTAGCCTTAGAGATAATTAGATATGACATAATTTTCAGAATGGACCTATTGTCTTCCTATCATGCTAGCATGGATTGTCATAGTAAGAAAATCATATTCCATACATCAAGAGATGTAGAGTTCGAATTCGCAGGTGAACATCACTTTTCACGTCCATTCCCAGTAAGGAACAAAAGTAGTTTGGAGTTCCTTGCCAATTTAGTTGGGGAAAAACAGGGTTAGACCTCATTTGATATTATCTTGATGGTGTGACTTTCCTGACGTATTTCCCGATGAATTACCTGGATTAACCTTGCAAAGAGAGATAAAATTTACTATTGAGGTATACCTTGGTACGGCAACAATATCTATTGTCCCTTACCATATGACACTATTAGAGTTGAAGGAATTAAGAAAACAGTTAGATGAACTTCTTACGGTTGAATTCATTTGACTACGCACATCGCCATGGAGTGATCCTATACTCTTTATGAAAAAAGAAGGATAATACGCTGAGACTCTATATTGACTATCGGAAGCTGAATCGGGAGACGATAAATAACAAGTATTCTCTACGATGTATTGATGATCTATTTGATCAACTCAGAGGTTCTCGTTATTATTCCAAGATTGATCTTTGAACTGTATACCATCAATTGAGAATCAGAGAGGAGGATATCCCAAAAACAGCTTTTCGTACTCGATATGGACATTTTGAATTCTTAGTGATGTCCTTTGGATTTACAAATGCACCTGTAGCTTTCATGGATATGATGCACCCGATATTTAGACTCTATCTTGATCAGTTTGGAATTGTCTTCATAGACGATATTCTCATTTATTCAAAGTCACATGAGGAGCAAGTACAACATCTTTGCCAAGTGTTACAAACACTAAATGAACAAGTTGTATGCCAGGAAAAATACGTGGAAGTTTTGGATGAAGGAAAACAAATTTCTTGGGCATGTAGTATCTAAAGAAGGAGTGGCAGTTGATCCAGCTAAGGATGAGGCAGTAATGAATTGGGATCGACCTAAGAAATCAACTGAAGTTTAGAGCTTTCTGGAATTGGTAGGGTATTATTGAAGGTTTGTGGAAGGATTTTCCAAAATAGGCCCATAACCCGACATAGCCAGAAAGGAGAAATATTTGAGTGGACCAAAAAAAGTGAACATACATTTTACATCTTAAAAGAAAAGTTGACCACGCCACCTGTTCTTACTATACCCGAAAGTGGTGTTGGGTATGATGTTTATACATATGCATCATTACAAGGACTTGAATGTGTGTTAATGCAAAATAACAAGGTGGTACTTATGGAACAAGGATTTGGAATTGACAGCTATTGTCTTTACTCTGAAATTATGGTGCTGTTATCTATAAGTGAAAAAAATTCAGATTTACTCGGATCACAAAAGTCTCAAGTATATATTCACTCAAAAAGACTTGAAACTCCGACAACGATGCTAGATAAAGGATTTCAAGGATTACAACTTTACTGCAATACCATCCAGGAAAAGCTAATGCGGCGACTGATGCATTGAGTAGAAAGTCCCTAAATGCAGTGGTCAACATGATGAAGAACAAATGGTGATTGATAAAGGCATTAGAGGATTATGACATTTGGATGGGTGAAAATGAAGGTCAACCACGTCAGTTTAATCTCGTTGCTCAACCTATTCTCTAATAGAAAGTTGTTGAATTACAATGTTCAGACTCCCAACCTGGAATCCATCCGCACCCAGCTAGAGGATGAGATCGTTCTTGAGAATTGGTGGTTAAGAAAGGGGGATTGTTATATCGAGGAAGGTTGTGTGTACCCGATAATGCTAGTTGAAAGAAAAGATATTCTGGGAGTGTCATCACTCTAAATTTTTCATACATCTTGGTTGCACAAAAATGTATCAAGACATGAAACATCAATATTAGTGAAAATAAATGAAGAAGGATTTTGCTAAATTTATATCCTGATGTACCGTATGTCAGCAAGTAAAAGTAGAGCATTAGAAACCTGGTGGGTTGTTACAATCCTTACCAATCCCAGAGTGGAAATGGAATCATATCACTATAGATTTTGTGATCGAATTACCTAGAACTTCAAAAGGATACAATGTAGTATGGGTGTTAGTGGATCGACTTACCAAATCTGCTCACTTATTAGCCATGAAGAATACTGATACTATAGCCACACTCAGTCAACTCTATATACGGGAGATTGTAAGATTACATGGAGTACCATTATTAATCGTGATGTGAACCCCAATCGACTTGCTTTGAGACCCAACAACAATATTGGAGAAACAACCCAAGAAAGCCAAACTCAGGTCTATGGATGGAGAATTTAGACCCATTGAGATCTTGTGTCAAGAACCTAGATTATATTAAAATCTAGACCCATTGAAGAACATGTCGCAAGAACCCAAATTACAGGAAGGAACGCCACAAAGGTTGTGATTTACCTTTGATAAGTTCAGAAGTTCAATCAAGAACAAGAGGAGTAAACTCAACTCAACTCACAATCAAAATTCATTATGTGTTGTCTCTCATATTGTCTTCCATATTCATTGATTAAAAGCCTATTTATAAGGCTAGTCATTACAAGGAAACAAATCCTAATCTAATAAAGAAACAAATTCTAATCTAATAAGGAAACAAATCTTATTCTAATAAGGAAACAAGTCCTAATCTAAATAGGAATAACTAAAGACTAAAATTTGTGACCCTTTCTCTCAAAAATGCCCTTGAGTAAATAGTGTCACGGGTACTATAACATGAACAGTACCGTGCTACAGTACTTATTCTAAACCCTAGTTCAAATAAAATAATAAGACATATATGGGCCAAACATCCTCAAATCCACTTATTCTAAACTAATAATAAAAATTCTTTAAAACAAATTGAAAGTCTTAACAACAAAAAAAGCCCTATCTCTAAGTCATCTCTTCATGTCTTCCATAGTTTAGATTAAGTGGATCAAAATTAGTTCTCCTTCTTTCAAGCCCATCTTGAGTGTTGGGCTCTTGCAAGCTTCATCCCAAGTGGATTTCACTAATCTTTGCATTGCTTCCTTGATTTTCTTGGTCTTGATCTTGTAATTGGTCCATCTAGACATGCAAAGGATCTTTAAGAGTAGGCCCACGTTAGTTCTCATCAAATCGTGTCAGATCGTGATTCTCACTTTGTGACTCAATTTTGGCAGAGTTTACAAAAAACAATGGGAACAAAATTGCACTTCAATACTGCCTACCAACCTCAAAACAGATGGTCAATCTGAAAGGGTGATTCAAATATTGGAAGATATGTTACGAGCTTGTGCTTTGGATTTCAAGGAAAGTTGGAGTGAACACCTTCCATTGATAGAATTTGCTTATAACAATAGCTATCAAGCTAGCATTGGTATGGCTCCATATGCGGCTTTGTAGGGACAACCATGTAATCACTTCTGTGTTGGGCCGAGGCTAGAGAAAATAGTTTGTTTGGTTCAGATATTATCAGAGGAACCACTAAAAAGATTCAATAATTTACGCACAACTCAAAATCGACAAAAGAGATATGCAAATCAAAAGAAGAGACCATTGGAGTTTCAAGTGGGTGATTATGTATTCTTGAAGGTATCCCCTAGGAAAGGAATATCTAGATTAGGAAAAAATAGTAAGTTAGATACATTAGACCCTTCGAGGTAGTACAACGCATTGGAAATGTAGCTCATTAGCTTGTCTTGCCAGCTCAGTTGTTGGATATACATGACGTGTTTCATGTATCCATGTTAAGGAAGTGTGAGCAGATGCGTCGCACATTATTGACTACAAGGATGTTCAAATTCAAAAAAATGAAACGTACAAAGAGCAATCTATACAAATTCTCGATGTAAAAGAGCAAGTATTACGTAATAAGGTCATACCACAGGTGAAAGTGCTGTGGCAACAACACGATGCTGAGGAAGCCACATGGGAATTGGAAGCAAAAATGCATGAAAAATATCCTAATCTTTTTTACTCTTAAGATTAGGAAAAATAATTTTTTTAAAGGGAATAGATTGTGACGAACTGTGTATAAATTAATAGTTAATACGTTGATTAGGTCGTCAACTATGATTCTATATAACTAAGGGTTATTTTTTAAAAAAAACAAATGAACTGTTGAACCTCAAATATAGACTTTTTGCGTAAAAACGAATCGAATGACTATAATTTGTCATTTTTTGGGTAGAAAAAAAATACCATAGTATCCGAATGATAAAATAGATGGATAATATATGTGATAGGTAATATTTATAGAGAGACATTTTGTCTTGAAAAAAAAGGAGACCACAAAGAATTGACATGTGACTTAAAAAAAATTAATATCGATAGCTGTCCATAATGAAGCAAGCCTTCTCATGTCATCCATGTGATGTTGGGGCGGAGAGTTGGCTATAAATAGCCTTGGCCAATGGCCATCCGGACTACATAGAAAATGAGAGAGTAAGGAGGGAAAAAAAAGAAGAAAGATAGGGAAAGGAAGGACGAGTGAGGGAGAAAGGAAGAAAAGGGTCAAATTTTGGTTGACCTAGGAGTTTGATCTTGCGATAAAAAATTTAGATAAGATTTTTGACTTGTGATTCAGTAATTTTATAGATTCAAATCACCTGAATTTGATCATCGTTAAGTATTTTTGGATCAAACTCAAGTATCGTTATTTTCTGTTAGTTACTCCAAAAAATTATTTTTAGTTTAACTATGTCATTATTACCTATTTTTATTCTAAAATATTACTTCGTTTGTTTTTCCACAGTACACGATATCGAGTCAAGGTTATGTCAGAGGTAGGGTTTCCTTTATCTTTTACTGTCATTGATACATCTCATGCATATTTGAAGGTTTCATATCAAACATATTTTAATTATATAATGTAATATTATATCGCATTAATCATGGGGTTCAATTTGAGTTTTATCAAATTGTGATCATGCATATGTTATATTTTTATATCAAAACCATGATTATATTTCAGTACCAAGCGTATAAAATGCTTGAATTTTAATTTGTCACATTTACTTAATGTTTGACTTCCTACCTTACTTTGTCATATAACCTTACTTTATGATATTGATGAATTTACTTTGGATGCGCATAATTGATGGTAGAGGGTTAGTGGATGGGTAATCATTGCGAGGATTCACAAGAGTCCTACTAGTCCTTGAGTTCATTGGCTAGCAATAACGGTTGCCGTGGGTAGTCTGTGTAACACCACATAATTTTTGGTATTAGTGTCCCTAAAAAAGCAAAAAGGGCATCAAGTTCCCTAGGGTGCAAGATCCTGAAGCTTTCACAGGAGAGAATTCATGCGTAGACCAGAAAATTGACGAATTGATATAATCGATATGTGCTCCATTTTTTTTATTTGATTCATTAATTTGACCTATTCCTATATTTACTTGTTCAATTATATTATGTACTATTTTAAAACCCTAATAGTCATTGATAAACGCTATCCTATTAGGCTAGTGAGTTCATTCTTATTTAACATTTTTCAGAAATATGAAGCAACATAGGTGAATAAGCTGGAGAGACGGTGGATAGAGATTGTCACTATTATTTCTCTTTATGTCGTATCATAACATTTTAACTGATCGAGTGGGGTTTATATTATCTTTATTAGATCGGCAATGTAACTGTACACAAAAATGTGTTAATAATAATATAAAGAAGGTTATTATGAGTTATGTGTAATTTTTTCCTCATTCACGACCGATTATTTCTTGGGAAAGAATCGGGGCGTGACGCTCGGTGACTACTTTAAATTATACAAAGATTTCTTTTGCCAACAAATAGTTTTATGATACTCCCCCAGAGCAAACCCAGGGCCGGCTCCATATAGACTTCCTTAACCAAGTCACCGTATAAGAAGACATTTTTTATATCTAATTGAAACAAAGACCAATAAAGATTAGCAGCCAAAAAAATCATTACACAAATAGAATAAAATTTGACAACGGGAGAAAATGTTCCCTCATAATCAATACCATTGGTTTGAGTAAATCACTTGGCAACAAAGCGGACTCTAGGGCGTTCAACAAAACTATCATGATTAAATTTGTCTGTATACAACCACCGACAGCCAACAGTTTTTTTACCAAGGGATAAGGAAACAATATACCAAGTTCCATTATGATGCTTAATTGAAAAATATAGATAACTAGACAGATAAATAGACCGAAAAATTTAACGAAGAGATTTGGTCCACTAATAACCCAAGGCTCAACGAACTCTGACACCACCTTAGAGCATCCAACCTAAAACAAATTGGTACAGGCAAAAGTATCGTAGGATGCGAGGCAATGACAATGACTTGAATGACTCAACCAAGTCAACCGAGACGTCGTTGAGTCAAGGGAGACTCGTGATTTACATGAAATGTAAAACAATATTGAAACAAAAATTACTGAGTTGAATAAGACTCAACCAAGTCGAATTAAACTCATATAATAATCTAAACCATGGCTTACTTGAACCACAATGGGTCAGGTATTAGGTGGTCATGTGGGATCTCTCTCGTGGAGCTAAGACGAGTTCCCACACAAGAACATTCAGCCTTAAGGGAGGTATCCAGTGGAAGCCAAGAGACCACCACGCAAAAACTTCTGAGGCCAAGGACCAACATGGATGAGGTAAAGGTACCAAATCAATGTCCTTAGTTCCACATTTCCAAGAGAAACGGATGTTGGTCATTCGTGTGATAGTCTTACCTTTAACCATCACGACATATTTTAAAGTTGTGAGGGTCTAACAAAAAAGGGAAAATATCTTGATAGTAAGGTTGGGAAACTATCGTAGCCAATAGACCAATGGGCCAATTGAGTTGAAGAGGTCAATAGTGCTTAGGGTGAGAGCCAAGATGGATAAGGCGAGGTGAGGTGAGGTAAAGATGCCAAGTCTAGGTACTTAATTCTACATCGCTAGGAGAAAAAAGGTGATTGTGCTATTTATGGTTTAGTCTTGCCATAACCATTAAAGATGAGTTCTAAAACTGTGAGCCTACGAACCAAGCAAATAATATCTTGATGGTGGGCCCAACATTATAACCCTAACAATACTGAAACACATAGAATTAGATATTACTTTTGCATTAGTGTTGCAAATTTAAGAGAAACCCATAGAAGAAAAAGACATGTAACTTATCAGTTATTGGCATTTATTTAAAAGGTCAAACACAATTTCACAATGCACTTTATAGTTTCCCTTCAATGAAGAATGACACAAATTTTTTCATATCTGCATAAGGTTGATGTTGGTTATTTCTTTGACCTTTTCTACATTTTTTATGTTTGATGACAAATCCATCTGAACCTCCTCTCTCTCCATGGGTAGCAGGTTTAATGATCATGCAATACAACATAAGCCTCTACAATGATCCATATGCATTAAACTGGGAATCATCTAAGTGCATTAGACACCAATAGAAGGCAATACGGCTAAAGTAGTCACTCAGACCAAACAGAGAATGGATCACTTCAAAATCTAGGTGGCATCCGAAAAACTTCTTGGGGGTTGTTTGTCATATGAATCATGACATGTAATTTTGTGAAACTTACCTCATTCACATATCCTTGGGGTATAGCCAAATGCCTATGTGTTGAATTGTGGTATTTGCTGCAAGTCATATTGAGAACATCTATCCGTCCTGGCCTTCGGGAGCAATTCTAGATAAAAAATCCTGGCCTCCAAAATACCACGGTAAAATTCAGAAGTTCCTAATACTAGACTGGGTTTAAATTCGCTTAAAATATTTTCAATGTGAACACCAACAGGAACAAACTAGACCAAAAATTCTTAAAAGGAAGGAACAATAGTAAGCACTTTATTCTTCCAAGTGCTATCGTTATTTTACTCGTGTAGCCAGGATGTCTTTTTAAATGTGATATCCACTAGTCATTCTCAAGGATGTTGGGTGCTCCATTTTGCGCATTCGTGTGAATGTGTGCGCGCAAGCGTGTGTTCGTGAGAGAGAGAGTTAGAGAGAGAGAGAGATGCACCTGGTGAGGATTTCTCTCTATGATCGAATGTTCCTTGAATTTCAGCTTACATGAATAGTTTACATTAGCCTGTATACGCATTGTACCATAGTGATCGCAGTATAATTTTCCCAAAATAAGATTGTATATTGATGTTGTGACCTGACAGAAGAAAGTAAAACTTTCAGGGCAAAACCCCACACAGAAAAACAAATTCAAAACCATTTGGGTAATACCTTGCTCCATTGGAACACTTCTCCATCATCAAATTCCAAAGTCAAGATACCAACAGGGTCAATTTGAATAGAGCGACCCCAAAATTTGCTTTTCAGATTGCTATCTCCCCAAAATTTCCAGCCCGTACCCTCACAGTGGCAAGCCACAATCATTGGGTGATGACTGACCTGGTTCCAATGAATAACAATTTTAACTAGTTGATTCTTAGTAAGCAGATTCAATAGAAATCAGAAGAAGGCTCGCCACAATCAATTCAACATAGAGGATACTGTGAAAAACAATGACCATGACATATTTGCAAATACATGAAAGAATCAACCTTATCCAGTCAATCTTGTAGCACAACTGGAAGTCCAAATGGTAACTAACAAACTAAATGTGTCATTTCAGAAATTTCAAGTGCACAATGATTAAAAAGGCTCTTTTCACTACCTTTCTCCCTTATAATCTAATTGTAGCTAGTGCCCCCCCCCCCCCTTCCTCTCTCTCTCTCTCTCTCTGACTTTTGTGGTTTTGTCATCATGTCCAGTCTTCAATTAACATTCTACCAAAAGACCATTAAATGAGATTGAACTCAATTCTATCACTACAAGTTTATTTTATACCGTGTGTCCTAATAATGACTTAGTCGCAACTTAAAATTTTTTAGAGTTTTTCATGAGACAGATTAGATGTACATTAGGTGTTCTTCTTTTTTGAGGAAATCAAAGAAGTGCAAGAGAAAAATTAACTAATGCAAAAATTAAGATTGACACACTTCTCAAAAAAATAAATAAAAAAGAAAACATGAGATGCAGGGAAGAAAAATATGCCACTGACGCTGGTAGTGCTGAGGGTGCAGGAAAGAAAGAGGTGGACTGGATAAAGTCTTGGGCAGGAAAAACATTTGTCACAGAATTTGTGGTTAGAAACTAGAAATGATACAAAAAATGGCTATGTAACATGGTTATCCCCAATCTCTCCCTCCCAAGCCCCAACTAACGGGGACTAAACTTGGTGTTATTATTTTCAAGGTTGTCCCCCAACAATTAATGAAACAATTTTGAAACCAGTTATTTATTAGACATTATAATTATAGCATATAGAATTGTATTAGTCTAATTTGGCACTATACAAGAGAATAGAGCACCTGACAATTGGTTCAGCAATCTAGCCAATAAACTTTCAATTTCAATAATCAAAAAAGGTCATTGAGTTTGTTTGTGGCTCTCTCCTATATGGTTCTGTAATGGCTAGGGAAACAATGAGTTTATCATATTTCATGGGTAATCAACAACAACTGAAGTGCAATCAAAATATGGTTCTGGGATCCCCCCAGGGAAAAAAAAATGGCATTTCTTTTTCCTAAGCAGAAGAGAAGTTTTATAAAACATTTACTATCCAAAGGGTGAAATGGTGAATATATTTTGATCAACTAATTGTAACAGGCTTTAATGCCTAATCATGGGTCTTACATCCAGAGTCCTGAAATTCAACTGTCACAAAACAAGCGGCTTGTAGTTAATAACATGTGCATTCTATAGAACACACTGAATATACAAGAAAAAATTAAAAATTGCTTCCAGTGTAAAACGGCACCTTCTCGGAGAAAAATCGAAGACCTTTATCAGGAAAGTCAGCCTCATAAGTCTCCCCCAGTAATGGATTAAATGGTTTGCAATTTCTTCCTTCAGTAGAAGCATATCCAGATACTGCAAATGCTGCTACGTTTAGAATCCTCATAAGGCTGTTACCCTAACAGAAAATGTAATCAAGAAGGATTACAAGCTGACAAAGTGATTTCAGCTACTCAACTCATCAAAGGAAGCCCCTGATTGGAGCGACTCGTCCAACGCAACATAATATAAACGTTTTTTGTGTTATGAAAAGACATCAACTAGTCCACTCAAACAACCATGCATCACTCTCTAACTGATTGGACAAGGTTTATATTCCAGAGCTAATTGTGTCATGTTAGTAACGATTATGACAACAATGAAGAAGAAATAACAATGACAAATCTCAACGTATCCAGCAACCCTAAACAGATGTAACAATTAACATAACACAATTGGGAACTTGACAAAGGCATTCAGCAAAAGAGTGGACGAGAGCCCGGGTGATTTTTTCATATTGACGAGTGAAATCCATTGGAAGGCACCAACACATGAGTAAAAGATCTATACATGAACGATATGATGGCAAGTTGACTAATAGAGAATAAGATTGCAAACAAACTCAACTAAGCATATCAGTAATTTATATTCTCGAATCTTAAACACATTTCAAAAACTTCTGTTTTCTGCATAGAATCTCACTATACAAACCGTTAATGTAACATGGAAATCAACATAATCACCAAGAAAAAAAGCACGGCAATAACTAACTATAAGAAGAGCAAACAGAATCGAACTATACTAGGATAAATAGCAGACTCATCCAGTGTACTACACAATGCTCTGATTCAATCCCCATAGCAGGTCATTGTGAAGAGAGCTTCTCCAATTGCCAATTGATTTTGGGTTGGATGCTCTAAAATGGTATCAGAACTGAGTCTTGGGTTGTTAGTGGGCCAAGCCTCTTACCCATTTGAATCCCGGTATATGCATGGTTATTTGTTTGTTTGTTGGCCTCGCGTACGAGCCCAAGTCCCAGGTGAGGCAGGCTATTAAGAGAGCTTGTATCCCATATTGAATAATTAGGACGACCAAGGTTGGTTTACATACATGAGGAGCCACTCCAACTATTGTCAACTGATTTTGAGTTGGACGCTCTAACATAGTATCAAAGTTGCACCTTCGATGGTCAGTGAACCAAGTTTTTTACCCATTTGAGTTTTTCGGTATACATAGTTTTCTGCTTGTTTGTTGACCACATGTGCGGGCCCGGGTCCCAAGTGAGGGATGTTGTTGAGAGAGCTTGTATCCCACGTCGAATAATTAGAGAACCACTAAGATTGGTTTATATGCTTGAGAGGCCACTCCACCTATTGCCAATTGGGTTGGATGCTCTAATAGTCATGTACCAAAATAATACATGCCATGGTAGAATATATTTAGACAAACAATAGGTTTACAGAAACATCTTTTCATTTTATTTTGATAAACTTTATGAGGAATGCTCAAGAACCTAAAAATTGACACTTGCATCTTGGCATGCGATGCAGGACCAGTGTCTTTATCTAGTAAGCTATCTTGCATCACCTAAAAACCACAAAAGAGACTGACATAGCAAAATACAAACAAACTAAGCATAAACTAAAATCATGGTTCGATCAAAACATCTTATGTTCCTACTAGCAGTTTAAAATGACACTTTGCACGACAAAGGCATGTACCACACAAAAGAAGCAATCAATGTTTTAATGAGCATGTAAGTTACCTCTTTTCCCCATGCATATGCCCTGTCAATAAGATAAGAGTACTCCAAATCTTCATAGCATTTTTGCAGAGAAGAGAGAGGTTCATTAAAGTACACAGGAAGACAAACTTTTGTAAGGTCCTTCCCAATATTATCCTTAATCATTGACCAAAGACTAACTCCCTTCTCTTTTTCAACAGGTTCAGGCAATTTCTTGCGACGCTTAACATAAGGGAAGTTAGTTACAGCAGATGTAATGGAAGGGTCCATTCCATCTTCTGATTCAAATGCATACAATCCATCATCATCAGACGAAAAAGACGATGTCCGAATGTCAGACCCATTGCTTTTGAAAGAACTTGATGAGAGAAAATCACGGGTATCAAAGAAAGTGTGGTCTTCATCCTCCGTATCTTCCTCTGCAGCGTCGGCTCTTTCGTTGTCATCTTCAGATTCACTTGCACTTGCACTTGCTTCTGGAAGAAATGTTCAAATACAGGACAATCATTAAAAAGACAGCGTAAACCATCATAGGAACTAGCGACCATGTAGCACAAATATGCATTCTTTTTTCCATTATCAATATGTGATAGAAGTTACATCACTAAAACAGACAAGACATTCACATTCACAATCAACGGTAGGAGCAAGAAATGACAAAATTATTCAGCACATCGAAAGGGAAACTTTGCACAGTACGAAGAAGAAGGAATAATACAATCATCAGTAGTAGCAAGCTGACTGATCTCCCCTTATGCATTATCTCAACCAACTGGTGTCAGGATTGATGACAGAAGAACTAACAGCTGTCAATTCTAGCAATAGTAAGATATAAAATTACTTACAATTGGCTTCTGATCTTTTTTTGCCTGGAACATATCCAAATTTAATTTATAGCTTTCAAACCCCAGAAGAGTATTATCTAATATTAATTTACTTTTTGGTTGCATTGGGCAATGGGTAAACAACTAAACATCAATCATATTCCATAATAGCCAGCAACGTCTCAAATGATAAGGAAAAACAAAATCGACTGTGTGGAAATGGAAGTTCGAAATTCTATTCTGATTAAATAATATTCATGATTCAATTTTGCAGTATCAATGATAAAGACAAAATTACATTTTTTATGTGATAAAGACAAAATTACTTCTCATTCAAGCATTTCAACGAGAATAATATGGTAGATTTAATTAACAAATGAGAACGGAAAGCTATCTGAGAAAAAAAAAAGTAGAACTAAGGCTGCCCCTGACTAAAACATAAGAAATGTCTCTAGCCAAAAAACATCACGGCACCTTGTGCCAAAGCTTCTATGCAGCTTGTTATTAACTTCAGGTCCAAAGGCAAGAAAAGCCCCTGATGAAGAAAGTTGAAACATGAATAGTTATATGTTACAGTTAAGGAAAAGAAAGAGAAGAAGAGAGGAATAATTAGAGTATAAAACAATATTTTGTGTAGTGCGTATGCTGCTAACACCCTATCACCTATTTATATTAGATTGATTTTGGAGACAATTACAATATTAAAAAAGTAGGCCATAGGAAAACCACGTAATTAGAAAGTAGAACAATAAAAAAGTGAAATAATAGGAAAGTAACACTCTAACAATCCCCTCAAACTGGGGAATAGAGATAAAAAAATGTCCAGCTTGGAAGCAAGGATCAAAATTTTATTTCGGTGCATTGTTTCGGTCACCTAACAAATAGAAACGTTTTGATACGTTTCGGAAACGTTTCAACCCATTTTCAAAACAAAATGAAAAAAATAAAAAATTTAAGAATTATTTTTTCAAAACATTGATCGAAATATACCAAAATATCTTGAAAAACCTTGAAATATTCTGAAATAATTGTACAAATGTATTGAAATATAATAAAACATTTTGAAACATTATTGAACACCTCAAAGTATTAGAATCTCGATTCCATCATTGATTCATTTTGATCTTCTTAAAAACGAAACATTTCTGATGTATCGACCGTTTCGAAACAATATTTTGATCCTTGCTTGGAAGAAAGTCTCCTAAAGGTGGACCGCACCTATAGTCGGGTGAGAAAATTACTAAGCTGATCGCAATATCTACAAATATACAATTAAGATGATAAAATCAAGCTCTGGGTGTAACGTCCAGACCCAATTCCATATAATTCAAAGCGCTAATAACCTCAATAACACAAATTCAATTCTCATAAATAAAACACAATTTTCTTAGAGTGAAATTCATTTTCAATTGATTTGATGCTCATCGCATTCTATTAAATTTTAGAATCACTAAAATCCTAAAAAATGAATAAATAATCTCCTAATAATAAAATTAAGTACAATTGATCAAAAATTTGCAAATCTTTGATTGACCCGATCATCTACCAAATTTTACTCCAAGTTCAACCACCAACTGAGAGGGTAAATGGGGGCTGAGCTTGGGAGGCCCACTAAGAAATTTAAAACACAATATATGGATTCAAAGGTCAAACAATAATCGAGCAACTAACAAATAATCAATCGTGAAAATATTGATTGACAAGACATTTTACAACCATGGCTTCATACCCAGTCCGTCTCGGCAATATCCTAGGCACCACTTAGTGTATTAACTGTCACATACGCCCCTCGGGGCCACAATAGCATCTCACTAGCATACTCATGCCACTGAGTGTGCATGACGCATATGCCAATATGTCCCAAAGCAATTCACCAATCACAAATATTTTCAACATAACCCATCCAATGGAACGTTAATTGCAAATTCAAAGAACATACAAAACGATAATGATATAATAATTAGAGCACAAATTTTTTAGCAAAACAATAAGACTCTTTGCAAAGATATTAAAACAAGGATGTAAATTGTGTAATAAACCACTTATCTTTCCTAAATCAGAGCAAAATACAAACACTCCAATATCCTAAATAATCCTTCAAAAAATCTGTTTCCCCACACAATACTTTCGGTCAACTTAATCTTCCCTCGGTTGGTCTTCTCCTCACTTCCATTTTTTTCCCTTCTTATCTTTTTCCAAAATCAGCCGCCACCTCAGTGATCCTTTTAAACTTACTAGCTTAAGATAATAGCCACACCATATCTCATATATGGTGGACATTTGTCCACTTTTCCTTTGCTTTTTTTTGTGGCTAATATATCTCCTTCCAAATGCCCATTTATTATTATATACCCAGATTTGTTTTCTTTCCTACATACACGATGCACACACCCACTACTAAGTCTTGATTTGAAGACAACACACCACTTTCTTAACTTAACGCACTCACCCATGGACACTTGTCCAATTATGTCAGTATTATTTTATTGTTGCTTTATATTGTTTATCTTTATCTATTGTACTTATATATTTGATCTACTTTACAAAGGAAAACAAGCCGATTACAAACAAAACCAAGAAGTTTTCATTACTCTTATATTTCCGTAATAATTTGCCCCAATAACAAATAAACACTACTTATTATTATTATTATTATTTTATTTTGATTAGGTTATTACACTAATTTCATATATTTTATAATTCCAACCCCAATAGAATTGAATTTTAATTTAGTTTTTTTTTAGACTAGAAGTTATACTATGTGACTACTTCAGACCATTCAGTTACTTCTTTAATCAACACACACTACTATCATATTCTCCTTGAGCAACAAATCCAAGTGGTTCCTCCATGTAAAGTCTAAGGATTCTCTTTATTTTTCTAGAGAAACAATTAACAACTACACCAAAACAACCAATAACAAATAATGACCATGACAAGACAAAGGAACAAAACATAGTGATGGAAAAAAGGACAAACACAACAATACCAGCACCACCAACAACAATACCGGTACAAAAGAACACAATCGGCAACACTACAACCAAGGATCTAAATGTCGTGTAGACACACTCAAAACATACAAACCGTTTAAGTTTTTCAATACACGGACACTAAACTAGGAAAAAATTGCAAAAAATCAAGAGTTTCGATTGAAACACCATTATTTCATACTGTTTCATTCGAAACAGTGGTTTTTCAGCCGAAACACAAACAGTTATTCGACTCCTTATTCAACAAAACAGAGAAAAGAACATAAAAATAAAAGAAGAGAGAGGAGGAAAAACACTAAAGAAATCGAAAAAAAAAGGATTCAGATTACCCGAAGATTGTGAACCTAGATCTGAGTAGATCCATCCTCCATGTAGATTTTTCTTTTTCCTTTCTCTTCTTTGTCTTCTAACTTCCTTCTTTGTTTCTTCTTCCCTCTAATTCTTGGCATCTCTCAATTGGATCTAAGTTTGTGACCAGTCGTCATAGTTCCTCTCTCTCATGCTTCTGGAATGATATGATCACCGCCTATAGAATTTCCTCCCCCCTATTTTGTTTTAATTAACAATAATGTAATTTCAACCCCTCTTTTTTCCTTTATAATTGTTAATAGCCCCTATAATTAATTAATAACTTATTATTATTAATTAACTTATCAAGATAACTACAATTAATTTTATGGTATATTTAATATCTGAAATTAAATATTTATGCTTGTAAAAATTGTTCATGCAATATTTTTAATATTAATGAAATAATATTACTTAGTAATTTGATGACACAATTTTAATTGATTATTTAGTATTATAATAGCATGCAAATAATAAATTTGTACTCATTTTAATTTATAAGTGTTATACATGTCATATTTAATTTAAAATAGTCATGTACATGTAAAACTGTGTTTATTTTATGAAAATTAAGTGTTGAAAACTAATTGAAATGATTTCTGCCCGTACCAAACCCTTTTTTCCCCCTCCAACTTGATTTTATCTTGTACAAATTGATATTAACCCAATAAACATGCTCAATTAATCAATTATTAAGCTTATCTTTATAAATAAATAGATTATATTTGTGTTTCCATGGATTTTCATATTTTTTCGCGTTTCTATTGCATTTCCAAAACGTTTCCTTTTTCGAGCTGACTAGAACTAACCACAAGCAATAATAAATTAAACCGTAACAATTGAAAAAAGGTTAAACCACGCAGAACCAAACTTGAATAAGACAAAAAAGGGACCGACACAAATCAAATACTAAACCGGGATGGAAACTCCAAAATTGCCGCTCAACCACGCGGAAAACATTGAGCCAAATATGAACTAGGATGAAAACCACTAAACCAACGCCAAATTGTGCCAAAAACCATTGAACCAAAAACTAAACCACAATGAAAACACTGAACCAAAACTAATCTAAGATGAAACCCACTAAACCAGTACCAAATTATGTCTAAAAGCACGGAACCGACAATAAATCAAGTTGAAAAACCTGAAAATTGATTAATACTACTAAATTAGAACGAAATTGAGTCGAAAACTACTGAATTGACACTAAATTGGGCAGAAAACATTGAATCAAAACTAATCCGATATGAAAACCACTAAACCAACACCAAACTAGGGCGAAAATCACTAAAGTGGCACTACAATAAACTGAAAATCCTAAAATCCACGTCGATGATCAGACATTGAACACAAACACAAATTCAGGCACCCTACAATAACTAATAATGATCACAACAGTCGATGAACAAACACAGACGACTACAACTTGATGCATGCTAGAACAACCCAAACACTAGGCAAGTAAGGCGCTCGCACAAGGCCGGACCCCACTCATCCAAGTATTTTGCTCTGATCCCAAGTTAAAACTTGAATAATAGTATGTTATGGTTAAGGAAAAGAAAGAGAAGAAAAAGAGATGAAGAGAATGAGTGTTAAACTATATTGTGTGTAGGGCGTATGTTGCGAACACCCTATCACCTATTCATATTAGATTGATATTAAAAACAATTACAATATTAGGAAACTAAAACGTAATAGGAAAACCACCGTAGAACAATAGAAATGTGATAGGAAAGTAGAACAATTGGAAAGTAACACTCTAACAAAGAACAAGCTCAGTCTAGGGTAAATTTCACTTTACCACCATGTGTTGGGCCCCTCAACATATCACCCCTTCACCTGTAAAAGTAGTCAGATAAACCTCAATTTGGTTTGTTATCTAACGTGCAAAATCACAATTTTCATCAACATTAGTGAGAGGTTTGACACATACGCCTATAGTTGGCATGCATATGAATATGCATATGATTACGCCATTTTTTAAAGACAAAAATATCCATCCAGTCTCTTAAAATTACAAAAATACCACTATCTTATTCTTCTCCTCTAACCGACATTCATATTTCAAATTTAATTAATGAATGAGAAGAATCTGTATTGTAGAGTTTGAATTTCTCAATATCAAACCTAGCTTTAGCTTACCCAAATTTCCTTTTCACTTCCCCTATTGATTTAAATCTCAAAGAGTAGACTATAAAGATTAGTGTTATTTAAGGCGTAAAGCGAACTGAAGCGATCAAGGCTCCTAAAGCCTAGGCGAGAGGCGAGAGGCAAAGCAAAACGCTTTACCAAAGTGAAGTGAATAATTAAAAAAAAGAGTAAATATTTTAGTTTAATTATTTCAAAACATCTAAGTTCTAATTTTATATACTAAATATTTAAATGCAAGTAAAACTATAAACATTTAAATTAAAACAAACACTAATAATATCTCAAATCTTAATAAAAGTCATAGCTTAAATATTTAAATTCAAACAAACACTAATAATATTCCAAAAAATCAGCACTATCAGCAAAAAAATATCACTATCAGTAAAAACTCAGCACATCAACATCAACAAAATTAGTACTATGCATTACAGCATTCAGAAGAAGCAGCAACATTAAAATCAGCTATATAAACATTAAAGAATTAGCAGCATTAAAATCAAAATCATTAGTTGAAAATCAGAATCAAAATCAAAAAATCAGAATCATCAGAAAAATCACACTTACAAAGAAGCAACATTCATTATCAAAGAGCAAGGAAAAAAAACAAAAGTAAAAAAGCAGAAGCAAAAAAAACAAAAAAAAGCAGCAACAGTAGAAAAAAGAAGCAAAAAAAAAAACAGAATGAAGAAGCAGAAAAAAAATAGAAAAAAAAAAAACAGAATTAGAATTAGAATCATAAAGAAGAACCAAAGAGGAAGAAGAGATACAGAAGAGAAAAGAAAAAGAGGAGACAAACCTGGAGCTACAGCAATAACAAGCAAGGAACAACACATAATTCGATCGTCTGGGAAGGAGCTGCAGCGATCGTCTGGGAAGGAGTAGCTGCAGCAATCGTCTGGGAAGGAGCAGCTGCAGCGATGGTTTGATCCTGAAAATTAGGATTTGTGTTTTATATTTATGGGATAAGGGAGTAATTAGGTGTATTGACATCATATAATTTTTTTTTTCAATTGCACCAATCCAACGGTGCACAATAAAAATAAAATAATTCAATGGTCCACAATAAAAATAAAAGACTACTTCGCCTAGCATGACTAAGGCGTTCGTTTTTTCGCCTTTCGCTTAAGCGCAAGGCGCTCGCTTTTCTCACTTCAGTCATATTCGCTTTGCCTAGTGTGCTCAAGACGAGATACGTTAGCTTCACCTCACTTCTCGCCTAAGCAAGCTTTTTCAAAACACTACTAAAGATCATTTGAAAAGAAAAAAAGAACCCAAGTGTTCCACCACCTGTCCAATAACTAGGGAAGACACATTAGCTAATTCTCTTCCGGTCTCTTAAAATTACAAAAATTCCACTATCTTATTCTTCTCCTCTAACCAACATTTGTATTTCAAATTTAATTAATGAATGAGAAGAATCTGTATTGCTGAGTTTGAATTTCTCAATATCAAACCTAGCTTTAGCTTACCCAAAATTCCTTTTCACTTTCCCTGTTGATTTAAATCTCAAAAATGGACTCTAAGGATCATTTGAAAAGAAAAAAGAACCCAAGTGTTCCACCATCTGTCCAACAAGAGGGAAAGACACATTAGCTAATTCTCTTTCAAAAGCCATCGTTTTATGTAGTCTTCATTTGAGGAAATGTTTGCCATTGGAAAATCCCCAATCTATGTGAAAGAATGCACATGTCAATTCACTGACACTTTAAGTCTAAGAAATTCTCTATTCATGCATATACAATGGGATTGGTCTACAAGAAAGGCACAAACCAATGGCAAGCCCAAAAAGGTTAATTCAATGCCTGTGGCCTTTCTTATTATGGTGGCAATTTTGGCATGGGGTAGGAAATGCCATGAACTAGGCTCGAAGGAGGAGTAAGTTCAAGCCGCATGATGCCAGAGCTAGTGGTGCTTGTGCATGGTGAATCTGCCGATCAAGAAGAATAAGAAGAAGAAGAGGGGCAGAAGAAGATGAGGAGAAATAGAAAAAGGAGCATTGAAATCGTTATGTCAAGATTGTTAACGGAGTTACTCGTGTAATTTAGTTCACAAACCAAGTGAGGGTTACTATTTTTGAAGGTGAGGCAAGTGATGTTCAAAATGACCTAACCATAAGGAGGTAAATGACGTTTACCCTTTGTTTTATTCAAAATTTTTAGTCATTAAGGTACTGAAATGTAGCAAAGCAAACTTTGGTTTCCTTCAACTATTCACAAATCTTTTAAATTGTCATATAACTTCAGAAAATCAACTCAAACTTATTGCTACATTACATGCTATGAAAATTTGATAGAGTTGCAATTTTTATCTATAATAATTGATGTATATCTTTCATTTTTGAATTACTCATTCAAATTCTCATACGTGCAAGCAGTTGGATTTCCTATTTGAAATCATTACCCATTTTATTTCCACCAATCAAGAATTCATGGACAACGAGAATTGCTATAGACCCAACTTCTGACATTATTTCCACAAAGTGAATGCCCTCAAAATCTAACCCACAAAATCACAGTTGTTAGTCCGATACTTACCACCGCACATAGCAATGACCCCTCAATTTCTCTATGTGTAAGGTAATTAAAAAGCCAATGGATTAAGGATGAACAACATAATATGGTAGCCCACTAGATTTGGGGTTATGCGACTATATAGAAAAGGCGAATGGGGCTGAGGGCGGCCGGCCGCCTGAATAGAATCAATCCAAATTCCATCGATTGTACATTACGTTGTAGCCAGTGATTGCCCCGTGGGATATAATTTGATGTTGTTCTTGTTTTCTCCTTTGGTTTATATCTAGTGGCAATGAAAAATATTTGTCTTCTTTTTTCACTTTCTTATTTACAAGTTTTCCCAAAACTTTGCATTTTTGTTGTTGAGAGTATTACTATAATATTTATATTTAATATGGTTGTAATAAGTATAGAGGGTATAATCGTCTTTTGTATGTTTATCAGATAACTACGAGATAACTATAAATATAAGTTGTTAGTGAGAGGTAGGTTAAGTTCGACCACTCTCCGTCGTTCTAATATTGTGCTAACTCTCTAAATTTAACATGGTATCAAAGTAAGGTTGATCTGAAGATTTATCTTGAATTTTATTTTAGATTGAAAATTTGAACCAAGCAATATTGTTCTTTCTTTTCTCGATTTTGATTCTATCTCATGCCGTGTAATCCACGCCCATGGTTTGAGAGTGTGGATGGTGATCGTGTTTATGTATGTTGCTATGTTGGTGCTGAGATGTGGATGATTGGGTTAGCCACTCATTTGTCACAATAAATCTAGCGTTGTTGGCTTGTGGTGGTTGCTAGTGGATGATTGGGTATCGATTCTGTTATCGTTGTTGTTGTCGAAGGTCTGGCATGACAACTATGGAGTATCACCGTTGTATCATGTTGATCTAGAGTTTCTATTGCACTCTGCATGAAGAAGACGAGGACAGGTAGCTGTCGATGTTGCCCCCGGTGGATTGGAGTGGTGGCTGTGGAGTGTCACCACCGTTGTTTCCTGTTGCTTTAGGGTTCCTGTTAAACCCTACGTGAAGAAGACAAAGCATAGGCTTCGGGTGTGGTTCGGGTTGACTTGACCCATTGGTTAGGTTTTATTTTAACCTAGAGTTTGGGTTGCAAAGAGTTGGACTTCGAGTTATTAATATAACCCAATCGTCTTCTGGGCCCAACATAGGCCCTGGTGTTCAAGTCCACCCATTGCCAGCCAAGTGGTCAAGCCAAGCCCAAGGTTCAAGCCCACTGTTCAAGCCGGTTCAATCAATTTCGGACTGGTTCGGGTCTGATTCGATCCTTTTCAGGCCGGTTCCATCCCGGTTCAGTCCACTTCTGTGTTTCTTTTTCTGGTTCTGTACCAGTTCACTGTTCAGCCTCTGGTTCAGCCACTCTTCTGGACCAATTCAGTGCCTTTCTCCTTGGTTTGGCCCCTTTGGACCCTATTTCAGCCAGTTCAGCTGTCTTTCTGCTCTGGTTCAGCGGCATCCAGTGGTATTCCAGCCCTCCCACTCCACTATTTCATGAAGATTTTGAAGGTCCTCCACTCTTTGGGTATAGTTCAGCCCTCCTACTTCACTGTTTCCTCTCTTTTGTTATTACTTGGTTGCTCATACTATTGCTTACTACTATGGACCCTAAGTAAGCCACTACCTCTCTTATCCCATAGGACACTACCTGTCTTATCCCACCTATGCCATCTACTTTTTCTCCCATTGTTCCCCTTAATGGTCCCATGATTTCAGTTAAGTTCAATGGGACCAATTATGTTTTATCACGATCGATCCCAGTATTTTTTAAAGGCAAATGCTTTAAAAAGTATTTGGTAGGAACTAAACCCAATGAAGGTCATCCTGGGTATTATCAGTGGGAACAAAAGGATGTCCAGATTATCTCATTATTATTTAATAGCATTGAGATCCGTATTAGCTCTACTGTGTTGCATCTCGATACGGCCAAAGAAATATGGGATCACTTAACCACCATGTACCCTAGCACAGGTAATTTTACTAATGCTTATAAGTTGTGCAAATAGTATTTTCACTTGGAGTAGGGCACTCTAAGTCTTAAAGATTATTACTCTCAAGTTCGAGGCGTTTGTTACCATCCGTTCACTATTGATGCGGCAGTTCTGCAAAAGCAGCGGAGGATTTGGATGTTGTTTGTTTCTTGGTTGGTTTTAAACCTAAGTATGAGCCTATTTGCTCTTAGATTTTGGGTGGCTCCAGTCTTCCATCTCTTCTTGAGGTCTTCTCTTGTTTACAGTGTGCTACCTTGTCTTGGCTCTTCGCCTTCAGGTATTGATCATGGCTTGTCCACTGACCGCTCAACTCTTGTTGTCCTTAATGGCACCAATGATAGTATTCGGGGTGGCTGTGGCAATTGCGATGGTCATGAAGGTTGGGGAGGTCCTCGTTCATGCACTCAACCACACTGTTGATTATTGTTGGGATATACACGGCAAAACTTCTAATCCTGCTAATCAGGTCTCTTATTAGGATTACACTTCCTCTCTACCTGCTCCCATATCTCAGTTGACTTCGCCTGATTCTGAATCAGTTATTATTACAAGAGAGGAGTATACTCGGTTCATGTCTCGGCAGCAAGCTACTCCATCCTCCTCCTATGCTATTTTTTTCCAGTCGGGTACCACTTCTACTTGTTTACTATCATCCACCCGCAATCCTTGGATCATAGACTCCAGTACTTCTGACCACATGACTCGTTCATCTAGTGTCTTCTCTACTTATCATTCTGTTATTTCTCCCATATAGTGTTACTCTTGCTAATAGTACTTCCTCTAAGGTTTCTGATTTGGAGACTACTCAATTAAGTCCTGCTGCGTTTTTATCATCTGTTTTATTTGTCAAACTAGTGCTATTTAAGACGTAAAGCGAACCGTAGCATTCAAGGCTCCTAAAGCCTAGGCAGCCAAACACTTGATCAAAGTGAAGCGAACAATAAAAACATATATATATTTTACTTTAATTACGTCTAAATATCTAAATTCTAATTACTTTTAAAAACAAGTATCACACTACTATTAGCAAAATCATCAAAAAAAAACATTATTATCAAGAAAAACAGAATCAGCAAAACTAAACAACAAAATCAACATTAAGTAATATAGAAAATCAACATAAAATTAAGAGAAGTACAAAAAAGTAGAATCAGCATTAAGCAGCATCAACATTAAACGGTACATAAAATTAGAAGCAGAATTGTCATTAAGCAATACAGAAAATCAGCATAAAATTAGAAGTAGAATCAAAAGCAGAAACATAATCAATACAGAAACAGAAACATAATCAACTGAGAAGAATCCCAGTAGAATCAAATTCAGCAAAAAAATAGAAACAAAAACAAAATAAGCAAAAACAAAAGCAGTATAGAAAATTAGAAGCAGAATCAACATTACGCAGAAGTACTGAAACAAAATCAAAAGAAGGGAAGAAGAAGCAGAAGCAAAAGATGAGAAGAAAGAGAGAGGAGGCATAACTAGAGAAGAGGAGAGAAAATAACATACCTGTATTGTCGGAGAAGATAGAAGTAGCAGGTATCTGCCTGTATTTTCTGTCGAAGAAGAAGAATTAAAAAAAAAGAAGAAGAAGAAAAATTAAAAAAAAGAGAAGAAGAAGAGGAGGAGAAAAGAGAACAAAGAACATACCTGTGTTGTTTTCTGACGAAGAAGAAGGCAGAAGCAGCAGCAGATGAGCAGGGCTTTCGGTCAAAGAAGAAGAATTGAAAGAAGAAGAACAAGAAGAACAAGAATTAAAAGAAGAAGAGAGGAGACAAACCTGTCGGGACTTCTTCATGAAGGAGTAGCTTCAACTTCAATCGTCTGACGCTTCATGCAAATTTAGGGTTTGTGTGTTGTATATATTGGGGTAAGGGGACAATTGGGTGTATGGGCATCTCACAATTTTGTTCCAATTGCCCCCATCCAACGGTCTATTATAAAAATAAAATAATCCAACAATCCATAATAAAAAAATAGAACAACTTTAAAACTTAAAGGCATCACTTAAGCAAAATGCTCTCACTTTTCTTGTTTTTTTATCGCTTCAGTCGTATTCGCTTCGCCTAGGGTGCTTAAGGCGAGAGACTCTCGCTTTGCTTCGCTTCTCGCCTAGGCGAGCTTTTCACAACACTGTGTCTCACAGTTTTCTTTTATTTACTTTTCATTAGCAAGATTACTTTTTCGCTTAATTTTTTAGCAATCTTTTATCCCTGTTATTGTGTGTTTCAAGATCTCCATAAAAAGAGGAAGATTAGTACAGGACATGAAGCTAGTGGTCTCTATTACTTCAACCTTGATTCATCTCCTTGGCCACTTCAAACCGCGTAATCTCCCTTTCAGTAGCATTGTCGTCTTAATCATCCCTCCCTCTAGAATCTGAAGCTTCAAGTTCCTAGCCTTAGTTATGTGTCGTCTGTGTCTTAGAAAACTTGTCGACTTAGTAAACATCACTGTATATCCTCTCAGTCTAAAGTCAATAACCATGTGTCTAGTCCATTTGAGTTAATACATTCTGATTTATGGGGTCCAATAAAAAATATTTCATATAATAAATTTTCTTATTTTGTGTCATTTGTGGATGATTATTCTTGTGTGACTTGGTTATATCTTATGAAAGCTCGTTCAGAATTGTTTTCTATATTTGAGACTTTTCATAAAGAAATAAAAAGTCAGTTTAGTTGTCATATTCGTATTTTACGTTCTGATAATGCTCGTGAATATGAATATGATTATTTTTCGTCTTGTCTTCATAAATCTGGGATTATTCATCAAACTTCCTATGCCTATACATCTCAACAGAATGGTGTCGTTGAGCATAAAAACTGTCATCTGTTAGAAGTTATCCATGCACTGTTATTTCGGATGAATGTTCCTCGATTTGTTTGGAGTGATGTTGTTTTCACTGTTTGTCACCTTATTAATCGTATGCCATCTTTTGTGTTAAATTAGCAAAGTCCATATTCTATTATTTTTTCCAATACTCATTTATTTTCCTTAACTCCAATCTTTTGTGTCATCTGGGTCTGATAAACTTGACTCTCGTACTACCAAATTTGTCTTCCTTAGTTATTACCGCACACAAAAGGGGTATCCCATACTTCGCCGGTACTTCACTAGTGTTGATGTCACCTTTACCAAATCTGTTACATATTTTTTAGCTTTCACTCAGCCTCTAGATCTTGACTTCTGGGCGTCGACTATACCACCCCTTCCTTTACTGTCGTTTATTCCACTGCCTACTGCGCTACCACCCACATCCCCACTTCTGACTCTTTACCTATTGTTCTTTAGCAAGATACTCATTTTTGTGTTACTAGCCATCTCATTGCTTATTTTATTTCTTATGATTCCTTGTCTTCTGTCTTCCCTTACTTTATCTCTCAACTGTCTACTATCTCTATTCCTAAGACCTTATAAGTTGCATTATCTGATCCGAGTTGAAAAAAAACTATGGAAGTTGAGATGGATACCTTACATCATAATGGGACTTGGAATCTTGTTTCCTTACCGACTGGTAAACGGACCAGATAGTTCTGCTGAGCGCCTCAAAGCTCGTCATGTTGCTAAGGACTTTACTCAAACTTATGGTGTTGATTATGATGAGACTTTTTCTCCTATTCTCAAAATTTTCTCGGTTTATCTATTGATTTCTTTGGTTGCTAATCTTGATTGAAGGTCAAGAATCCCTTCTTACACAGTGATTTGGCTAATGAGGTCTACATTGAACAACCACCTGGGTTTATTGCTTAGGGAGAATACTGTAAGAGTGTGTGCCGGTTAAATAAATCTCAGTATGGTTTGAAGCAATAACCCCGCATGATTTGACAAGTTTTTAACTGCAATTTTAGAGTTTGGTCTTCTTTGATATCAAACAGACCACTCTGTTTTTCATAGATAGACTGATATAGGATATGTTCTATTAGTTGTTTATGTGGATGACATTGTAATTACTGGTAATGATTCCGAGGGTATTGTTAAGTAAAAAACCTTCTTATGGGACCGATTTCACACTAAAGACCTAGGATAACTCGGGTAATTCTTGGGTATGAAGTTACTAGATCTAAACAGGGTATTTATTTGTCTCTGAGCAAATATGTACCTGACAATTGACATGCTAGAGGAAGCAGGTTTGCTAGGTGGCGGACCAATTGATGTTTCTGTGGATTTGAATCAGAAGTTGTTGATGGATGATGGTGCATTGTTTAAGAATCTAGGTCGATACCGCAGGTTGATTGGGAAACTCAATTATCTTACTATTATCTTACCAAATATTAGCTATGGAGTTAGTGTAGTAAGTCAGTTTATGGGATGCCCTAGAGTACCACATTGAGAGGCATTTATTCGCATTCTTCAATACCTCAAACGTGCTCTTAGTCTTGGGTTGTTGTATCGAGTTAATGGACATCTTAGAGGGGAATGTTTTTCAGATGCTAATTAGGCTAGTTCTCCCTCGGATCGGAGATCAATCACTAGTTATGGTACTTTATTAGGATGTAATGTTGTCACATGAAAAAGTAAGAAACAAACAGTGGTAACATAGTCTTGGGCTGAGTATAGAGCAATAACACATACAACTAGTGAGTTGACACGGTTACTACACTTTCTTTGAAAAATCGGCTTTCCAGTTCAACTTCCTTTACAGTTGTTCTGTGATAATCAGACAGCTATTCATATTAGTGTCAATCCAGTATTTCATGAGAATACCAAACATATTGAAGCTGATTGTCACTTTATTCGAGACAAGATAATAACCGAAGATATTGCAACTCCATTTGTGAGATCTGAGGATCAACTTGTAGATATGTTTACCAAACCATTGAATCGTACTAGTCTTATAGCCATATGTTCCAAGCTAGGATTATATGATATATATAATCCCACTTGAGGGGGAGTGTCGAGAGTATTATAATGATAGTTTTATTTAATATGATTGTAACAAGTATACTACTTGGAGGGTATACTTGTAATTTGTATGTTTACAAGATAACTATAACAAGTTGTTAGTAAGAGGCAAGTTAAGTTCAACCACTCTCCGTCACTCTAATATTGTGTTAACTCTCTAAACTTAACACTTGTAAATAGGGTTTGTTTTGTTCCTGATAAGAAGTTTTGACCCTTTTTACACCCCATAACAAACTTTGGAATAACTTGAATAGTTATATATATTAATGAATTGAGTTATACTTCCATGCATGTTGATGATCCTAGCAACACAACATCTAAATTCTTGGTTGATCTGTCAATTCGTGCCAAATTGTAAATAAAAGCCAAAATTTTGAAACAATCCATTACATCTACGTGTAGTTCTAAATCCCAACTAAAAGAAAACTTATGAAGCAAGGATACGAGCACAGAGCATAGAAACGACACGACTCAAACACGCGGACACGCCACTTCTCTAAAATATAGGAAACAAATATGTCGAGACAAGCTATAAAAAATTGATTTATGTATTAAAGTATATAATATATAATCTATTATTATATGTAGATAAAACCCTAGTGTTACACAACATGATCAAATAAGTACTTAATCATCAGTAATGGTGAGCAAATTACACTTTGACTCCCTTAACAATAATCATTTTCTCGCATTGTTCTCCTCACATTACACCCTTCACCTACGCTATTAGTTTCACATTTCACCAATGATTAGCGTTCAATACAAATTTGACGGAAAGTTATTTCATTCCCCCCCCCCAAAAAAAAAAATCTCTAAACTATAACATTTTGTTTCACTTTGCTCGTGCCACGATAACCATTTTCTCCAAAAGATAACATACATTTACAACTGGGGCAATTTGAAATCAATTCAAGTGGTGGGGGGGCAATGTAAAAAATTCATAGTTCAATGGGCAAAGGGAAATTGAGTTAATAGATAAAGGGGTGAAAGTGTATTTTATTCTAAAGGTTATATCTAACCTTCTAATGTCAATTTCTAGACTAATGGTCATGGATCATAGATTTTTTATTGATAAAGTGAAGCCACCATACATAATTATAATGACATCTCACAACTTCTCAAGTCCTCTTCTTTAGTAAAAATTATATGACCATCTTAATCATTTTTTCTTTATAGATATCTTAATAGTTATCTATTCAATCATAGAATAAGATAATTACCAATTAAACTTTCTAACTTGGTTTTTTTGTAAGTGATTTCAAGCATTGCTGATTACATGTCGACAAATTTTCATGTTTTAGTCGTAGAGAGACATAAAGAAATGTCAAACACGTCACCAAATTTAAAACTTTATCTTTGATTATGATAAACAAGTACCAGAAACGTGTTTGAGAGTGTTCGGTAAGTGTCGGTATCCGGCATAGATAAGCTATTCCTTGAAAGTGTGTCGGTACTTCTATTAGAAGAAAACAAGCCCTAAGATCCTTGTATACAATTCGACAAATTGAGCCTCGACATCATGATCTCAAATGATAAAGGGTAGGGGCAGAAGGTAGCTTTGTGACAGTGTTAGCTAGGCAAGATCATTGGGTGAGGGTTTCATCTTTATACAAGGAAAGGATCCAGATGACAATTAGATGAGTGGATAAGAAGCTGAGAACTAACAAAAACTTCCGCTCTCTACACATTTCACTTAAAGTGTTCAATCTTCTATTCAAGGCGTTGTGCTCTCCTGTTATTGGATTTTTTAAAAACAAACCCGAGAACAATCGAGAAATAACCAGATATAATAAAGAAAATGAAACTACCCTTCCTCTTCAACCCTGCCTCCTCCGTCAAACCAACACACACACTCAACCGATTAGAATGCCTTCACTCCCTTCCTGTCCCCCCCCCC
>CM042184.1:36594379-36653526 GCA_023539305.1 Ilex asprella | reverse complement strand
CTCGGCTGCCCCCTCCACACACCTTCTCCCCCGACTCCCTCACAACCCATTATCTCAAAAAACACACACCACATCAACCCCATGGCTACAAACTCCAACTCCAAATCCAAAACGAATTTGTTTATGCTACATATTGCAAGGGATAGAAGGTCAAGGGGGTTCGATCGTTGGGTCGGGAGGTAGTGGTGTAGTGGGAGAGAAAAACGGGTTGTTCCTAGAAGGTTGTGCTCCATGGAATTTTCTAGTCAAGAGGTTATGGGAGAAAAACAAAGAAACAGAGATTTTTTCATTTGGTAGAGGTTGAGATCAGTTTTGATAAGTGCTCGATTCAGTTTTGCAACAAGTTCTTGTTGGGTTGCATTTCGTTTGATTTTTTCCAAAGGGTAAAATGGTCATTTGAATATTGCCATCAACTCTGTTAGTCAACAGGGGCTGGCTGTAAAATGGTCAGTTCTGAAATCACATAAAGCAGAGTGTAATACTAATAAGTGCAAACTCGGGCGTGATGTGTGAAATTAGCCCTAAATTAAATCATATTGAAATTAATTGAGTAATAATGCTAAATCAAGAATAACGAAGCCGAACTGAAACAACTCCAAATCTCCGCTTTATTCTTCAAGAATGGGAAATAGGATAGAAAATGTTAATGATGGCTTTACTTTTTAAGCATCCCTATTCCTTTATTCATTACCAACTCATTGCGTCTATTTTATCAACACTTGCAAGTAAAAATTAAAAAACAGTGTGCATCATACCACTGTATTTGTCTTGCCTTAACCTAGAAGTTGCCCAAACATCATACAATTGTCGTTGGCTCTCATCAACTACTGTATTCTCCAGATCAACCTTTTCTGTCTACACAGCACATCAAAAGATAAACAGTTTCTTAGCAGACTTCGAATGAATATCAGAAGAGTAACTCATAAATAAAGTCTAACTCCAAACAATATATGCACTTATATGTGTATTAATGGCCAACACATGGAATATACACTTGCAGGCCATATCCCAAGGACTCAGCAAAAATGCATACAGCCATATCTAACAGCTTTATAGGCCGGTAAATGATTTGGAAAGTAACTTTTTAACATATAACTAGGCAAAAAAAAGCACGCACACCACTCCACTCCACTCCACTTGTAAAACACACAAAACTCTCAAAAGGGAGAAAGCAACACCCAGAACAAGATTTTATGGAAGAGCTCAAACTTCAGAACCATCTGAAATCACGTAAAAGGAAGGCTTGTACTACAACTCTTTATAGTAATATCCAATGGGTCAAGCAGAATCACAGACTATTAAGCCAAGGCACCTTTTTCCAGAACATAAGCACAAGCAAAAATGCAAAGGATGGAAAACTTGTCCTAATAATAAAAAATTATTTTTTAAGGACTTCTATAATAGATCAAGATGACAAGATTAGACATCAATAAATGCAGCCAAAGGCCACCACAGCCATTCATATTCCTTCACGATTCCCTATCAACTTCATTCAGATCTCAGGTATACAAATAAAGTAGGTGTGCTTCTGTACACTTACCAAAAAATGTCATTTTGAACCAGCTACATCTTCATACCACTCAGATTTGTGGAAGGTCAAGAAGCCCGTCAAATATACAATCTTGACTCCCAGACATTCACAATCTAACTCAGCATCTCAAACACATGACAGAAACTAAGTTTCGGCATTTTAAATAAAACTACCTATTCTTGTTCAAAAGCAAGAAAGAAAATCATTGGCATGTCAAATTTGAATTCACCAAATTACTAAGCCAAAACATTTGTACAGCTGATTCAAAGTAATTGTTAAAACCAGAAAGATCAAGATTCAAGAATTATCTCCTAACAATTAAGGATTACAAAATTAAATAGATATTTCCAGAATAGCATGGTGCATGGATGATACCAGAGGCGCTTAAAAACTCATTGCCAAAATAGGATCAGCATCTACAGTCTCATTAAAGCTAGATATCTAGAAAATTTTTACAGAAAAGGAAATCCATCATATGGATATTGTTAAAACACCATCTCATCTAAGAATTTACACTGTTAGAGAGGGTGTCACTTTTAGTATTTATATCCTTTAACATGCCCCCAGACATGCTAGCCAGATTTTTGCCAAGCATGTGGAGGACTTTTGATTATCCAAGTGCCAGTGAGATTCGAACAAATAATCTCATGCTCTGATACCCTATACAGCACCCTCTTATCTAAACTCTTAAGTTGTTAAAAAGGGTGTATCTTAAGTACTTCTATGCTCCAACAGATATTATGTTGTAAAGGTGTCCTAACAAGTCTACAACACCGAATTAAATATTAAGATATTTCAATAAAAACATCCTAGAGTTACTCTAGTATTGTTCTAATCTCCATTTACTTCACTTGAGGAAAGATTGCACAATTGCGTGGCGGAAAATATTATATAATAAAATGTTACACATAAGTATTTTGGGCCAGCATTCCCCATCATCACATGCAAGGGTGGCTAGCATGAAGGTTTAATTGAAAAGAGTTGGCCACTTCAGGTTCTTGCAAGGATACAACCAAACTGATATGCTAATAGGTTTCTACAATACTCCAGCCATGCTTTGCAAAGTCAATGCCCTGAACTCAAATGCTTATTACTGGGGAGAGTTCAGTTTTGCATGAAATATGCATTTTGATTCCTAATGCCTAGGAAAAACTCAAGCTTTGTCAGTGGAGCCAAGAATCATCCAAACAACATAAAATCCAATTCGTATTGTATTAACAAGTCTCAAACTGATTGCTACAATAGGATTGATTTCCCGAATGGACTTCTAAAACTTATGGTCAACAGAGCCAAGACTCCCAAAAAGAATGGAGAAAGGAAATAAAAGAAAAGGAAACAAGATAAGAAAAACCAAAGAATCAAAGAAAAGACTCACACATAGGTCAAGAGCGCAAAATGCTGCTGCCACCATTACTGTAATTACAACCATAAGTTTCAACACCGGCAAAGTCACACAACCACAGCCACATTTTTTATGGCTGCTAGTATTGTTTGTCCCACAATTATCTTAGATAGAATGCTTTACGTTGAAGATCCCATGATTGATGGTCAACACAATGAAATCACGTGATTGGTGAAATAATTGATTCTCGATTACACATATGCCAACCATAAGTTTAATTCATAATGGACTCAATCAATCATAATTAATTAATTGATTCTTTCATAGTCCTTTCTTTTCTTCACCCTATAAATATGGGTGTAACTCATGTATACAATCAACAAAGAATAACAGAAATGTAGACCTTTGAGATTCTGTGTGTCATGGATGTAGGTTTTACCTAGGACCGAACAATGTTACATGAGTTTATTTGTCTTCCATTTTATCCTTTCTATCTATTTAAATTGAACATGGTCTCACAACGGGTCGGTTGGACCTGTTCACTTTGCTTCCACGTCGTGTCTGCATAATGTTTATTTAGACCTTCCCTTTTCGCATATGCATGAAGTTCATTATGTGCCTCTTGTGATTGCGTATCTTTTATTCCATGCATTCTCAAGTTTGCGAAATGTTCTATTCCTTGCATTTTTTTATGATGTTATCATTTATTTGCACGTTCCTTTCCTGCCTATTTTTTCTTGTTTTTATTCGATGGATCATTTAATGCATATTCCTATCCAAATTGAAATCCTAAGGACTTTATAAACAACTTAGCATTGCCAAATAACAATGCCGCGTTCCCGACAACTACACCCCGCATTTCAATGAAGTCTTTAGTGTGCCAACTTTATGGAGAGAGTTAGAAGATCTCATGACTGATGATCAACAAAATGAAATCACATGATTTGTGGAATAATTGATTAAATATTGACATGTGAATTATAAGTTGTTTCCATTTTCACTCATTCGATTGATTCTTTACTCATCTTTTATTTTCTTTACCCTATGAATATAGGTGTGATCATGTATGAAATGAAAGAATAGCAAAGATGTAACCTGCTGGGGTTTTGCGTATCTTGGGGGTTATTCTAAGGCAGGAGCAAACCACGTTGTTTGCATTCATTTGTCTTCCATTTTATTCTCTATCTCTGTATTCAAATTTAACATGGCAAAAAACACGCTCACTATCCCGTTCACACTACTACCCACACAACTAATAGCCCATCATGAGATTAAAAGCTCAGCAACCTGTAGCTATTAAGACACCACCACAAACTTATCATCACTGCTAATGTTTGCACCATTGACATTCAACACTTAGCATTGCTCAGATGCCACCAATATCACCTTTGTAGGGTTTACCTTGAATGATTAATCATTAGGTAGTACTATCATGGGTTTTAGTGTCTTCGGTTAAAATTCTCCACAAATGATATTGAAAAAATATGTTAGATAATCAACCAATACACTATGGGCTCGTTTGATTACCGCATTGTAAAAGAATGGATTGTATTAGATAATACAAGCTAATTCCATATAAGCGGATAAAATACAAATTAAATATGGAACAAAAATATTATATATTGTAATCCAGTGTATGGTAAGACACTAGATTAAGAATGGAATAATAGAGTAACAATTACATATTGACTAAAAAATCATCTGTCTTGTTTAGTGATTAATGTTTTTTGTTTATCTGTTTATAACTTAATACGCTTGAATTGGAATATAATATCACCTCCACAGGTGGTATTATAATCGGCTCCATAGTACGGATACAAGATGATAACACTAGTCATCCATTCTCTATTAAAAGGGTTCATCTGAGATACAATACCATAGTTCTCTCCAGATCTCATACAATAAATCTTTCACATAAGTTTCAACAAAACAACAATTTTCCGGTATTAAAGGATCAGCTCAATCACAACACTAAAAACAGATATTTCTTATGTTCAATAATCCAAAACATGCCCTCTTAAACATGATTTGAGATTAAACTTTGAATCATATAAAGGCAGCAATATCTAGATCAAGGACACACAGAATAAATAAATGCTAAATTTTTAGAGACAAGATGGACGAAATAATAGGCAACATTACTAGTTTAAGGATCTGAACCACGGGAAAAGCATAAGAAAAAAAATAGATAACAGCAATTGATTTATCAATGAGCAACTACTTTTACTACGATTGATCCATAACATGTTTCATTTATCAAGAACCCCAAGCTACATGACATGCCTCATGGCCCAGTAGACTAGCAAAGTAAAACCCGTGAAAGTTATTTGAGAAGACTCAAGAAAAAAATAATCTAAAAATAATACCTAACACATCTATATTTTCAACTCCTGAAAAATTTGTTCAGAGAATCATTCACTATTGACTGTATGGCGAGTATTTCTCTAAATATTTGGTGAACAAAGTCGGTAATGATAAAAAAACTCTCATTCTTGTTTGTGCCCATAAATAAGAAAATTTAATATGTTGTGATTATCTGATGAGAACTAAGGTGGGCCTACTCTTAAAGATCTTTTGCATGTCCAAATGAGCCAATTACAAGATCAAGAGCCAAGAAGATCAAAAAATCAATGCAAGGATTGGTGAAATCCACTTGGGATGAAGCTAGCAAGAGCCCAACACTCAAGATGGGCTTGAAGAAGAAGAACCAATTTTGATCCACTTGATCCAAACTATGGAAGACATGAAGACATAACTTAGAGATAGGGCCTGTTGTTGTTAAGGCTTTCAATTTGTTTTAAAGAATTTTTATTATTAGTTAGAATAAGTGGGTTTGAGGATGCTTAGCCCACATATGTCTTATTATTTTATTTGAACTAGGGTTTAGAATAAGTTATTGCAGCATGGGTACTGTTCATGCTACAATACACGTGACACTATTCATTCAAGGACATTTTTGAGATAAAGGGTCACAAATTTTAGTCTTTAGTTATTCCTATTTAGATTAAGATTTGTTTCCCTATTAGATTAGTATTTGTTTCCTTAGTAGATTAGAATTTGTTTCCTTGTAATGACTAGCCTTATAAATAGGCGTTTAATCAATGAATATGGGAGACAATACATAATGAATTTTGATTGTGAGTTAAGTTGAGTTTACTCCTCTTGTTCTTGATTGAACTTGTGAACTTATCAAAGGTAGATCACAATCTTTGTGGCGTTCCTCCTTGTAATCTGAGTTTTTAACACGGGTTCTTCAACGGGTCTAGATTTTAATATAATCTAGGTTCTTGACACGAGTTCTCAACAGGTTTAGATTCTCCATCCATAGACCTGAGTTTGGCTTTCTTGGATTGTTTCTCCAATATTGTTGTTGGGTCTCAAAACAAGTCGATTGGGGTTCACATCATTATCTAGATTAGTCAACCCTTTAAGAACAATAAACATAAAAATACAGGTGTGACGTAATATAACCTGAAATAAGGCCTCAAAAAATGCAATCATAACTCATAACGCACAGGTAGATCATTAGTAACCAAAGAGAACACTACGATGGAGGTATATTTGATAAATGAAAACATATCCATATATAGAGAGCATCCACTTCAACAGCTTACAAATATTCCAAGATTATGTGTTTTGTAAAGAAATAATCATGTTTATTTCAAAAACTCCTTATGGATGAAAGAGAAATGAAAATGTTTCTAATTTCAATAACTTGACATGATTTGTCTCCCACAAGGTATGAAGTATGGATACAGATATGGGATACGGCGATACGACAAGGTCTAAAAAAGTAGGATACGGGTACGGTTAAGATACAACTATAATAAATATATTTAATATTTTTATTATTTTCAACCAGTTTAATACTTATATAATTTGGTAGTTCTTTAACACACAATAAGGAAAATTAGTAATTCTTTTTAATTTCAAGAAAATATATATCGTATCACTACGGTATATTTACAAAGTGAAGTGACTAATTAAAGGAATCAAAGCTAATATTTACCTAGTATTTAGAAGTAATTTTTGCTAAGATTATAATGTAATAGCTTTATTTTATACTCTTTTGACATGTAATCGTAGATAATACTTAAGAAACACTCATGTGTCTTTAAAGTAATATAAATTTTTGTTAATGTATTGTATAGTATGTGAACTCAAAAAGAGACGTTAAAAATTCAACTAAAAAATTATATATATTGCTTGACCACAAAAGTATCATAATATTTAATTATTATCAGATATGTAGAAGGTGTATCCAATATGTATCTTCGAGTCTTTGACGAATATCGTATACGATACGGTATCCGATAGGGGTACGCTAACCTCAATGAAGTATCCGTGCTTTATAGCCCACAAACAGTAGAGGGCCGATAAATGTAAACATAGGGCAACTGAAAACCACCCCTTAATATTATCATAATATGGATGTTGATATTCACATCTATTTGCAGACATGTACTCTCAACAATATTAAATATATTCATATTATATCAACCCATAGGGGTCATTAGACTCATTACCAAGAGCAATAGTAGAAATGGTGAGGTTGTGGGCTCATTGGGTTCATTATGAGAGCTACCAATTTGTGCAAATAAAGTTATAGATTAGGATTGTACCCTTTCAATCAATGGGAACGAAACTGGATAATAAACTTCAAACTATGCCAACACAATAAGCGAAGAGAATAATGCAACCACATGCAGCATACATAAAGCATGAAACAATGACTTCATCTTCACCAAGATGACTAGTTCCATCCATGAGAAAAGGTCATAAAAATTACAAGCTTTAGCTCACCCCTTGCTTTGCTCGTACCGGAATTAGGGTAATCTACTACACATCTACAAGCAATAGCTTAGCCATAGGAAAAAGTCAAGTCACCTAGCTTAACTTATACTTTGGCTCACGAGAAACTAGCCCCATATTCAAAAAAAAATGCTGCATTTTTCAGCACTGCAGCTGACTCTATAACCAACCTAAAGATCAAATATAGTCAACAAAAGGTGTTTATTTTCAAATTTAAACTTCTTTCACCGTGTAACAAACTTTTATAGGGCTTTTGAATTTGTTACGTTGTCTTTTTGCCTTTCTGACCCTCAGCCTGTTGCTAATAAGAATAAGACAAACTAGCCACGGCCATGTGCGATACACAGAATTCCCCATACTACCTATAGTCTCATAATTTTGAGAGGGTAAAAGGGGTCTAGGTAACATAGAGGAGAGAGTATTAATATTTCTCAATGACTTAACTATTTGTTGGTTGTTGCCCACAGATGTAGGAGAGTGTGAGTAGTAAGAGTCCAAGTTAGTTTTTGAAGTCCCAGTGTGATGAATTGATTGGATTAAATATTTTTTCAACTAACTAAATCAAAATAATTGAGTAGTTGGAGAGGGAAGACTCCTCATGCCTTCTCCCCAAGAGACCGAGTGTAATAATAGATAGTATAGATAACATTTGGAAACTTACAAGGTGTGTTGATTCATTTCCAACCCAAAAAAAAAGGGGAAATTATACCTAACTAGCAAGAAAGAAAATTTTAGTTCCACCACAGTCTTCAACGGTTTAGGTCTAGAAAACAGAAAACTCATATCAGCTAAGACAAGAAATTCCTTTAGGCATGGTAGAGGCTGTTTTGTCTTCTTTCTGCTGGCCTTCCAGACAATCAACAACTCAAGATTCAGAAATAAAGTTTCGGATACATCTTACTTTTCTCAACACCAACTAAAAACTGATATCTAATAAAAATTCCAACTCTAAAATATTTCCCACTCTAGATTTGGGGCCAAGACATCATTATTAAGATATGAAGATACGACACTGCACATTATCTACCACTTGCTCTACGCAAAAAATCAAGCTCAAGTTGCAAAGCTTAACAATGTTCGCATACGAATGAACAATGTAGCTGATACACACAGATGCATGCATACAGTAGAAAAGAAAACCTTCAGTAAGCAGTCCACCTAGTACATATGATGTCTTGAATGTGCTATAACTTTATGACCACTAAATCGGCATATGACATCAAGAAAAAAAAAACAAATCAAGTTGAGAATTTAAGAATGTAAATTTTTGCTTCACTACAATGTCATTGTCAGAACTAGAGATACTGCCGAAGAAAATCCCAAAACATCAACCGCCTAAATGAAAACCAGGAATAACCACTGTAAGCACATTAGACCTCCACATGAAGAGCACGAAGAAATAGATTAAAAGGCACACCAATAAAGAGATATGTGTCATGGAAAAACATCTGTTTGAAGATAAAACCAGATCACGGCAAAATCACATGAACCCACTTTTACACAAATTCCCTTTACACTCATTTTGATTCATCCAATAACTCTCAAAAACCAGTTAGGAATACAGAAGTGATCCGAAAACCCCCTCCCAATCCAACAAGCTATATAGAAGAATGCGAGACTTAAATAAGAAAAAACAGAAATTTTACAACCATCCAATGAACCCCAGCTGCACAGCAGTTAATTTGGGGAGATTGGAGAAGAAACTGATGAAGAATTCACAATTCCATTAGCACAATGATTTCTGCTTATCGTAACATGTACCTCTAAATGACGCAGTGTGTCAATAAGAAGCCAATGTTTTTGCTTAAGCAGCATAAGTTGATTCTGCAGTGCTGCAAACTCATTTCTCATGATCTGCTCGCTGTCCTGGATGGCTGCCTCACTCACACCCTCTTCCAACAATCGCTGCCGCAGATTTTCTGTTGACATAGCAACATTGTCCAAGGGAGCCATTAATTCACTGTTAGACATTCTAGGGAACATGTCCTTGACAGCCTGCAATGCATCCATCCACGCCATTCTATCTTCCCGGGTGTCGGCCCTTAAATGCAGCCTCCTAGTTCCGGTAAAAATTGAAAATCGTTTATCATCGGATCTACTCTCACGGATTGATGAAACCTAGGATATATGACACATTAAATTTCACTTTCCTAATGAATTGTTCAAATGCATAATTTAAGGAAGAAGAAAGAAATCAATTGCAAAACAAACACCAAAAATGTAAAGACCATTTAAACAAAGCCTGAAATGAATCTAAACCAAGTAAATAAACAATTGCAACGTGGCCCAACTTAAGATCGCAATTAAACAAGGGTGCTAAATGTTTTTCACTTTTAATTGGAAAAAGAAGAACTCAAAATTATTTATCAAAATATAAACCAAATCATTATGATCCCAAAACAGAGGAAATAATATTTTTTTTTGGTATGGGTACCTAAATAGACTCTCAAAATTTTGACAAAGGCGAGATATTCAAGCTTTTGATACTGATAAATATAGTGATCAAACTTTATGAGTAATGCAAGCCAAAATCAAATCACATTAACAAAATCCAAATAAATCCATATGTTTATGCACACACATACATGCAGAGAAATAACTTTGGTCAGACCTTAAGATGAACTTCACCAAAAGGCTTACGGCGGACCTGGGAGCTCGCATTCTTACATCTGGAAATCCTTTTCAACGACTCCTCACCAATTACTCTGCTCCCTTTCTCGGTCTCTTGGCTGACCACAATCTTATCAGGGCCATGTATCTTATAGTACGAAAGGACACCATCTTGCAACACAAACCACCTGGGTCTCCAACCCTTGCCATAATTCACCCACTTATACAAAATCCCCGATATTCCATTTCCTACAATATCGTTTATCTTCACCTCTCTATGATCTCCACCGCATATCAATGGTGCCGCCTCTCTCATCGACGGAGGCCGTGACGACGTTTCGGCGACGGCCACCGTCGCGTTTTTTTGGCTGTGATTTGGATCTTGATGATTGGTATTGTGCTTTGGGGTGGTTGGTGGTTGTGGTGGTGGTGGCGGCATTGTTGGGAGTTATTGAAGGTTCGTTTCGCTGCGGTTATTAATGGTTGATACGCAGCAGAATTGAAGCATAGTTAGATCGCATACCTCGCTTCATCATCGAGGACTAGATTGAGGAAGAGTAAGTTGAATAGAATTGTGACTTCTCATTTTGGGGAGAAAGAAAACGGGGATACGGAGAATTTAGAAGAGGAGAGAAAGAGAGAGATAGATAGATAGAGAGAGAGAGAGAGAAATTCGGGGGATCAAGGAAAGGTGTAGACGGAGGGGAAGAATTTTCCGGTGGAGAGGCGTCGGAGTGGTCAACACGCGATGCAAACTACAAGTAGTAGTTTTTTAAAAGATCATGTTGTTTTTGGGTGTGGGTGGTGGGATGAACAAGTGAACGTTCCAATGCGAAGCGGTTTAGTTCGTATTTGCTATTGAGACGGTGCTGTAGAGATTTTGTCGATCCGGATTCTCGCAATTTCAAATTTTACTTGTAAGAAAAAGTAAATTACATGTTTATCCCCCAAATTATAGCTTCTGTTGTAATTAAGTTCTTAAACTACTCACTCTACAATTTGCTTCAGTGTGTGTCTTGTGTTTTTATTATTTTTTATTATTAAATAATAAAAAATTATTTAATAATTGTAGCAATGTTCATGTGCAATTCCAAAAAAAATGATGACAGAAAGGGATGCACATTGATTACATGTGACTAGAGTGAAGGGCATGTCACACCAATCTAGAAATACATCAACTATCCAACCTGAACCCAAGAACACTACCCACCCCGCCCGATCCATCCATGCAATCAAGTCTCTTCCTCCTCCACTAGTCTCTACAGATCCAAACATGCACATGCATTTTTTCTTCATTGGTCTCTACTTGTCATCCACTGACGGACATGGGTGTTCTTGCAGGGATGCTAGAGGGGCATTGTTGGAGAAAGGAGGGCCTTGTGCAGCGAGAGAACACGTGGGGAGCTGGAGGAGAAAGGAGCTATGGATTGATCAAGAGGGTGGGATTTATTTTTCAAGTATGCCCCTCACTCAAGTCATGTGTGATTCACATGCACCCACTTTATAGTGATTGATAGAACTCATGACTTCTTCGTAATGTCAAAATTCTTAACTCCTCGAACTTGTTAACGATGATTTCTTTTATATAGTGATTGATAGTTTATAATTGTGCGAAATAATAATTATAAATGAGAATAAAATAATTTTGCTATTTTACTCAAAGAATGTAAATAAGTAATATTTTCTTTCTTATCTTTAATTTCCATGTCAAGGGGAAAAAATAAAAATACGATAGAAATAATTTATTCAATCCAGAAAACCCAAATAAATCTTTTGAATACCAACAGCTCCAATTTAGGAACATCTTTTTCCCATAATTAAAAAGACATAAAAAATAGATTTAATTTTGTGTAAAAAAAATTACTATTAATACTTCTCATTTTTCTTTTCCATATTTGTGTGTTTAATAATACACATATTTGTGCTAGTGTATTAGTTGATAATCAAGATGCACATACATCCTTTTTAAAATATTACAGTAAAAAATGTTTGTATATCTACTTAGAACAAAAATTGTAAAATTTCTTCTCTCATAAAGTACTTGAAAATAACGGTATCAAAGCTTCTCAAGTGTATCCCGATCGTCAAAAAAATAGTTGTCTCGAATAAAATTAAAATCATTTAAGTTACGGTCAAGATGACTCTATTAATTTATAATTACCTAAAAAATTTATAGATGTCTCAAAACAATAAAAGTTATTTTAGTCTAAATAAGGTAGTTAAAGTAACCTTAGCAATTGAAATTTTTGGCTTTAAAACCCATATATAGTTTTTAGTTTTTTGAATAATCAAAGAATTGCTTGAAGTTTTTGCATAAATTTTTATAGGAACTTCTTGATATTTTTCTAATTTTCTATCCCCTTTGCTTCTTCTCACAAAGACATAAATAGTTAATCAAATGATAAAATTACAACCTTATAAAAACGGCAGTTAGCCCCATTTTTTCTTTCGCTTTCCCTCTCTCTCTCCCTCTCCTTCTCAACTCTTCCTCATTTTTGCGTTCTCTCTTTTTCTCTCTCACACACACACTAAAACTAGTTGCAAATGTGTATTATACGTGAATCATTTCAATTTTTTTATTTTACTAAAGGATAATAGCATGAAAATATGTGGCGGTGGTCGTATTCCACATGCATTTGAATCAGTAACGAACCAAGATAGAGATCTTTTATAGACATGTGGGGCATTAGCAAAAACCAATTAGAACTTCGATTACTTTTCTTTTCAAATACGTAAAGGGGCAAGTTTATCTCCTCCCCTCTCCTCTTTATGTTTTTTTTATTAATAAATATTTTCCCTAAATGGACTTTTATATAAAAAAAATATTTTCATTACAACCACCAAAATCAATAAGGATTGAAACTACAATAAAATTCTCTCACTTGTCAACATGGTTCACGATTTAACAAAGTGAGAGTAGTGCAAGAGAAATTGTGGTCACAATGACATCTTAGAGCTTTACGATGGAGTGTCATGATCTTTATCTCGACTTTCGCATTCCCGTTTTCTAATTTTTTTTCAGGTATGGTGAACTATGTTTAAAGTGAACTTCATAAAATATAGATATGGAAGTGAAGAAAATTTGTGGATTGTAAGAAAGAGGGAATAGGTCGTAAACTTTTGATCTGCAAAGACCCTCTTTTATTATTGACCAACAAATTCTAATAGGAGGCGTAAGAGAAATTTCAAATAATATAATGGATGTCATTGAATTTTTGCAATCTACAAGTTGAATATTATATACACATATATATATATATATGTGTGTACATACATAGATAGATACGTACGTACATATGCAAAATGCATACATTAGTGTGTATTTATGTGTGTATGCATGGATAAAAAACTAGAATAAGTTGATGCTACATATGACAAACGATAAATACCGATAGGGAGGTGCCAGTAAAATTTTAAGCAATTCGTTGGGCGTCTTTAAAGTTATGGAGATCTACAAACAGTGTAAGACAAAAAACATTCCCAATATTAATTAAGCCACTAAAACGAGTAAAAGGATAATGTAATGTTTAAGTATGTGTCCCATAGTATTATAGCCCATGAAAAAATTATACACAAATTGCATCTATTAATCGAAAACTATGGGCGTATGGTGCCAATATAATTTTAAACAATGCGATGGTTTCTTTCAAATTTTGATAGTCTGTAGAGATCAATTTTTCTTCTAATACTATTAGAGTTATTGAAAGGTATAAAAAGATTAGTCTACATATTTTTATCAAAAATATTTTTAAAATATTAGCATCTCTATATAGATAGTGAAGATTTAGGAATGAGGTACAAAACGTACGACAAGCAGAAGGCTTAAAACATGTTTGTGTGCTATACAAAGTATTTTGCGGCCTACAAGATAATTTGTTCATCCTCTCTCATTTTAACTTTATGTTTTTGTTTCTTTCTTTCATCTTTCATCTTTCATTTTGTCAATTCTCTCTCTCTCTCTCTCTTAACGAGACTTATGAAGGAAATCTCAACATAGTGTACAAGATAATTCACTACTCCTCATCTCTTATACTAGTTTCAGTCTCTTTCTTTCTTTCTCTCTCTCTCTCTCTCAAAATTATATAAATTTAGGATATATTAACATGACACCCTTGTTATTTCTAAAATTTTTACAACACCCTTTGTTGTTTTAAAAATTACACTAACATCCCTTGTCAGCATAATCTCTAAAATGGTTTTAACCACTTTTGTAACGTTATAACTTTGCCCTCATATTTTCTTTTTTCTTTAGTAAATCCTTATATATTCTAACCCTACACTCTACACGTTTCACCAAAGCCATTTCACCCAAAAACTCTTACACCGTTTACCATTTTGTATGGTAGCCAAATGTTCCCACATAATCCCTAGCCTTTGTTTGAAACTAACTATTCTTCATAAAATCCAAACAATGTCACCCACGATCTAAGAGAAGAAGTTTCGACTGTGACCCAACATTGATTCCTAAGTTTTTTTTCCCTTCAGAAGAATCCTTTAATGAGTTTAGAGCTAGAGAATTTGATTTTATTTTTGGGTAAACAGAACAACTCAATGTAGTGTTGCCTTTATTTGCATTCCATAGATATTTGGATATATTTTATCTACATCCCCTGTTGTTAGGCCTAAATACAATGACAACCCCTCTCGATTCTGAAATTTCATTGTAATCTCTTTTAGTTTGTATTGTAGAATTGTAATCTCCATGGTTTATTAACTTGAATAAAATACCAAAATAATCTAGACATTTTTAGTATACATGATAGGATGGAATTGTAGCATTGGAGGCACATAACAATACATTCGTGGGTTAGGAAGTACATTGAATAGGAAAAATTGGGCAGAAAACATTGTCAGTCGACCGACTTTGGGATCTGGTTGATCGAAGTTAAAAATGTTTTGAATAGAAAACTTAATCAATCGACTAGCTAGAGGCTTCAATCGACCAATGTGAGGAAGTAGGAGACAGAAACGTTGTCCAATCGAGCAACTATGTAATGCAGTCAAGTGGTTCCATTAGCAGTTGACCAACTAATGGCATGTGCAATTATTGTTCGTCATATTTGTGTATCTATACCTAGATATAAATTTCTATTTTCCTCTCCATTCTGCCTCTCAATATTTTTCCTAGTACTGCAAATGTAAGGGGTTCCAAATGTAGAATAGAAGGAGGTAATCAAGAACCCTAACTAGGGTTTTGAAATTTGGAGTTCACACACACGTGCACCATTTCCAAGTCTTTGAATAATTAATTGTTAAAGGTAAGGATTTCTTTTTGATTCTTTGTCAATGATGGGTATCATGTTATTTGGGATATCATGCTAAATTATGTTGATTATACATCCATATGTTCATTGCATTACAGGTGGAGAATAAATTGGGTTTTGATGTTACCCACACTTATCTATTGCATGTGCTATTATCATATACATTATGACTATGTAATTGTATTAAAAACTTGTGATGGATATTCTTATGATGTATATGGACATGACATCGAATTTTTGGATTGTGGATGGTAAATTATGATTGTTGTTGGCGTGATCTAGAAACTTCTATGTATTATATTGACGATGACAGATCTGTAGACAACGTGATCCTTACGATGATGCATAGAATTTCTAACGATAGGTTTGGTTTAGGGTTTGTAGACGCCTTGGTCCTTATGAAGATGCATAGAATTCCAAAAAATTCGTGGGTGGCTTGGTTAATGGCATTGAATGTCATGGTTGACTATGTGGTAGTCACAGATTTTCGGTACTAGATTCTTAGAAAGCAAGAAGGATAGTGTATTCCCTAGGATGCGAGACCCTAAAGATTCTCAGGAAGAGTCCATGCGTGAGCTTATTATTTGATTGACTATTAGTGTTGATATATGTTGCATTCCAAGACCTTCAGATTCATAATTATTGTGATTGTGCATTCTTACTATTTTGAAAAAACATGCATATTCATGACTTCTGTTGCATGGATAGATTTTGATAGATATGTATTAATATTCTCAAGTTCATTTATTAAACGCTTGTATATATGTATATATATAATTTTTCAAAACCTTGGTAAAGTTGGAGGAATGTTATCTTACTTGGTTTCACAACTTATTCGTATTTATCATTTTTCAGAGATTGATTAGTAAATGAGAAAGCTAGCTTAAGGTTACCTTTAGGATACTTCAATGTCTTCTAGACCTATGAATAGTCTACAAGTAACCATAAACCCTCTCATAAGAGCATTAAGCTATTAAAATCTTCCTAAATGGACTAATGTTATTCCTAATTGGATCACCAGTTTTTATAGCAACAAGCCTACAATGATTACTTCGAATGATTTCATTTCCATACTGTCTAAGCTTCTCATATGTTGTTGCATGATTTCTATTAATGTCATATACTGCTTACCTCTTTGTTGTGTAACACTTTTGTAACTTTTCTTATGTATGCAGCTTAGTGTTGAGTGCTTCTTGCAGAGCATCCAATTTAATTTCAGGATTAGTTTGTATTTCAATGGCTAACTTATTTGCAAGCCAGATGGATGTTGTCTCAGTATTGAAACTATTTCTGAGACGTCTGTGGGGATCTTTCAAAGTCACCATCATCATTATTTTCAGCTTCCGCATTACCCCGATGTTCAATTATCTCCTGATTCTTAACATTACTCTAATTCCCAACATTACCTTGATTCTCAACATTGCTCTAATCCCCAACATTGCCCTGATTCCCAACATTATCTTGACTATCAAAGTGCCCAGATTCCCAACATTGCCAAGATTCTCAACATTACCCTGATTCCTAATATTACCATTTGAATACGTAGGGACTATAGCTTTTGGTGCACATACATGACTAGACAATTACGACATTATGTAACCAACAACATTTCAAGTTTCTTGTGGAAGAAAGTGTATTTTTATGTGTTTTCTATTCCTATGCCTAGCAAACATCTCCAACACATCTTTGTAATTATCCACTAACTTTATGTCATTTGAAGCAGGCTCATCATATAACAATTTGAACACTAAATTCTAAACAAACACTACATAATACTTCTTCTAACAAATCTAAATGGCAATATCTATTTTACTCAACATGGTGTATCAAGTACTAGTCTGGTCATCAAAGTATATGCCCAAGTCAATCAAATTCTCAGCCATTTGCACAAATTTCAATCACATTGACACAATCAAAAAATGGAAAATTTTATCTAGCATGTGTGAAAATAAGAATGGATTTTTTTGAAATCGAATATGAAAATAAAACCTAATTCGAACATTATCCAAACCCTAATTCTACATCTAAGGAAAATGGAGCAAAATTCTCTATATATGTTCAGTCCAAGGATAATAGAGAAAAAAAAATGCCCAAATCTGTAAAAAACATTAATTCAAAAAATGTGGTAAAAAATCCCTATGGTTTCTAGATGGTGGTAATCTTGATTGAGAATGAGATTCTCATTCCTAAAAGTTTACCATATTTGGATAGTTAACTATTCAATAATCCAAACTGAGAATAGAATTACTACCATAATCAAATTCCCAATGATGGTGGGTATCCTAAACACATGGCCAATGGTGATAATCTCATACCTATATTGATTGGGTATTCTAAAAAAAGAATAAAAATTCCAAAATAAAGTTCATTACTAAAATTAACATCATATAAAAAACCAACTTCTCTTCCTAAAATCAATCTTCTTTCTAAAATTAAGTTCTTTCCTAGGAAAAATGAAAATGATATTAATTCCTACACTACATTACTGAGACAATAACCAAACACTAAATATAAGATTTTTATTTTAATTAAAATCGGGCATCTCATTATTAAAATAGAGAAATCAATTTCAATTTAGATTGCAACAATCCAAACATGACTTAACTGATTTCATACATACCAGAGAATCTTTGATTTCCACTCTTCAATCCATTCCAAGCTTCCAATCATGGGGATCTTCAAACCCTACACATTCTTTTTCTTCCCTTTTTTCATTTCTCTCTCTCTCTATGCAATTAACAATGTTGGTGGAATGGGAGTGGTCACATCAGAAATGTTTGGTAGGATAACGTTTTATTTAGTAAGTGTGGTTAACCAAACCAAATATGGTTGAAGTCTGTGTTAATTACGTAAATATTGAATATGCAACTATAGTACTCATAAAATAGTGAGGTTCATAATCGGGAGAGGGTTTCATTGAAGGTAGGCTAACTATAGGGGGTATGGATGAAATTTACACTAGATATTTTTGGAGCAAGAAATTAGACAGCTTAGGAAGGGAAAGAGAGAAAAAGAGTAAGAGAGAGAGAGAGCATGTTTTTTATTTTTTTATGATTGTGTAAATATAAGTCAAATTAGTCCAAAATATTAGTTATGTGGCTAAAAGAAAAAAAATCCTATTGTCAAAATAGGAATGTTCAATTTAAGAGTAAAATAGAAAAATTACATCATTAAATGTGCATACATCATCATAGACAAGTATGTACCCTAACGTTGTCCTGTTAGCTGAAAGGGAATATGATATAGGTTGTCACTCCATATCCATGGGCGTCGGTTAGACTCCGTATCCAAATGCTAAAATCTCTCACTTGCACATGGTGGGGACAACGTTGCAATATTCATCCATCTACATAACTCTATAACCGTGACTATTCCTACAGACTAAAGAATAGTGCGACCACTTAGTCTGCCTACAATGGAGAGCACTATACTGGAAACTCTCTTGGGCCAGCATTGAGAAATCAACCCTTTCGAAAACAAGTAAAGGAATAAAGTGACTCACCATGCCCCCAACCTATTTCATCACACCAAGTTAAGTATCTCTATCCCTCAGAGAAGCATACTTAAATTTTAATCTAAGATGCATTATACTCATTATTATATCGTTCCTCCAAGAACAACACAATCCATCCATGAATGAATAACGTGCATGGTAGTGATCTCAACAGTCTTCCCTGCACCCTAATGGCACTCCATTCCAAACTAACTATATTCCCAATAGTGTCACAGAAGACCTAGTCAATCATGGTCGTAGGAAACATGCAAAAGTAGTGAACATCATTTTGTTACTCTATAACACATTCAAAGTCACATAAGACACAATGTCATGATAATTCATGAAAAAATTATCCTCTAGGACTCACAGTGAGGAAGCAAGGTTTCATTCACTGACCTCCTTGTCTCAATCATCAAACACATGTAGTATGAAGTACATGTTACAGTGAAATAACTTTCCCAGAGAGTGTATGTCATAATCTCCAACACTGTACAAATCTTGCCCTAGTCACTCCCCAAGTGTCTAACTCGAGTCTTCACATTGCTCGTCAAAATATAAGACCTCACATTTAGCTATCAATACAAGTATAATGGATAATGGGCATATCCATTATTGGTCTCTATCACTAGACATCATCTTGGTTCCAAACAAGGAGACATATATACACATAGGATATGTATTTTTAGCTCGTTATCTCAAGTGTCAAATAATAATGTCTCATCTTTACTCGCTATCTCAAGCGCCAAAAGTGATTACTCGTGTGAGTGAGTCAATCCAAACCTGATGACTTACTTTTATTTAATTTCCAATAATATATATCTTAAATGTTATTTATGCCACATAAATAAGACATGATAATTAAAAATATCATGTGCATAAGCAATAATATATCTAATCAAACTGAAAAAAGAAATATCCAACAAATGGTCAACTAATACAATCAAATACTACACAGCCCAAATGCCTTAACATGAGCTCTACACACATATCTAAGAATAGGCTTAGTTAGGGGGTCAGCAACCATGTGGCTTGTAAGAATGTATTGCAGTACGACCTTCTTTTGTGCTACTACCTCTTGAATAAAGTTATTCCTCAAGTCTATGTGTCCTTTCTGATAGAGTAGTATACTAAAAGTTTATTTTTTGTAGTGAAACCCGTTTTATTAATTAATAAAAGTTTGTTCTTTTCATTTTATTGAGAATCTATATGGGCAAAATATATATATTATATTTTATATATGATATATATGTGTGTCTTATATTTTACATTGTAGATAATCTGGTGCGTAAAGTTCGGCTTATGCACAGAAGACCAGATTATTGGATCCTTGTATAATATGAGTATATGTTCACAATCGTAGGTGAAAATGGACACGCCATCAGTATGATTGTAGTGTAATATTTTGGCATAGTTTGTCTTGACTATAGGAGACTATTTGATGTCTCGGATAATTGTACTAGTACATTTTGTGTATTGAGCAGACCCATGTTGAGGTTATTATCGTTTACTAATTTAATAAGATAATATATACCTCATGATTATTATGATTGTTCACGCTCTTAATCCCTAAATATTTAATTACCGCGTGCATATAATATTTGTCACTTTAATTCATCAAAGAGTGAGATTCATACTGGGTCAATAAGCTTAATGAATTGGGAGACGATGTTATGTGTATGGTGAAAATTAAATATTAAAGGAAACCACGTCCTAGTATTTAAATGGGTTGATGATGTCCTCTTGAGCAAACTCATAAGTTTTGTCCATGTCAAACTCTGCAGGTGGATTTAATTATCCGACATGACAAATAAGTTGAGTGGTAAGGTCTCATGGAATAAAAAAAGTCAATTAAATATAATTGTCAGTGATTTATTTAATTGATGGACATCTATAATCTAAAACGTGGCGAGATTGTTAAGCATATAATAATAAGGAGCTCGAATATAATTTTAAGATAAGACCCAGAAGATCAATAATAAGTCTTTAGTGGATTGATTTATTATTAATGGGGTATAGGATGTTTTTCCTGGGTTGAATATAGGAATCCTAAACCCATTGGGAGCCTGGTCCTTGTTACTCCTTAGGGTCTCGGTCATAACCTATATATAGACATATAGGTTTTATATTTCAGCATCTTATCTTTACTCACATTTTTTAGGGAGGCTGAAAGAGATAGCAAGATTCAGAGGTTTTGGCAGCCCACACTGCATCCGGATTCTGACGTTGGGGGATATACGACAGAAGGCCGCAAGGTTCGTTGAGCTGTAGTCCTTGTTCTGTTCTGCGTTCGTGCTGAGACGAGATCAATCATGAGATATCTCCAAGGTAAGACCTAGTTTCGCCTTGTAGGATTTTAAAGGAAAAATTTTGATATTCGATACATACGCGCTATCAACGACTCTTGAAATTTCCGTTTCAACACTTCCATGAGACTTGGGATCCTTAGAGAAAGAAAGTTTTGCCATGCTATCATAATGCACTGTCACCGGATATGATGCATCTATGAAAAATCCAAGATCCTCTATGAACCTCCTCAACCATATTGCTTACTGAACCACTAATGTACAAACAATAAAGTTTGCTTCCATCAAACTTTACGCTCTTGAACTTATACAATGAAACCAACTGGTTGATCCATATAGATCTCCTCATACAATACTCTATTGAGAAATGCAGTCTTAACGTCAATTTGGTAAAGTTTCAAATCTAAGTGTGCGACTATGGCTAAAATGAGGCAAATTGAAGCAAACCTCACTACTGATGAGAATGTTGGTATAACTCTTTGCTACAAGAAATTCCTTGTACCTGTCAATGGGACCATCTTCCTTGCATTTCATTTTGAGAACCCATTTGTTCCCAATGGTCTTACGCTCAGGAGAAATATCAACCAAATCCCAAACTTGGTTGGCCTTCATAGGCTCCATTTCTTCAATCATTGCGTTCATCCATATGTTTCTAGCAGCAAATAAGATAACATGTTGATAAGTCTTAGACTCATCACTATCATGTACAACAATCATGAAAGCTTACCTTTCAATCTTAAATCAATGACAGGGAATGCTTTCACATTTGATCCTATGCTAATGAGTGTTCAGAGGCGAGGTGGGTGATAGGATGGAACTCCAAAGGTTATGTGTTCAATTGGAGTGTTCAAAGTACCTTATAAATATACACTTCTTACTCCTAGGTCCTAACTTCGCATGCTTATGAGAAGTATTGTGTACATAAGCTATCGATCCCATGGCCGTAAGATCTCTAGATCAGGCTTCTTGCCAGTCCATAACTCATAAGGAGTGGAAGGTACTGATTTGAAGGGTACATGATTAAGAATGTAAGCTGCAGTCAATTAATCATCTTCTCAACAAGAGATGAGCTAATTAGCATGTGCCATCATCGATCTAACCATGTCAAGCAAGGTCCGATTCCTCCTCTCTGCCACACCATTTTTCGTGGTGTGCCGAAATTCATCAACTATCTGATAATTCCCTTTTTCATACAGATAGATACTCACAACCTCAGTTAGTTCTTAAAGCTTTAATTATTTTGTCCATTTGATTGTCAACCTCATTCATGTAAATTCTAAAGCAATCAAATGCTTCTGACTTATGGGAGATCAAATAAACGTGCCCAAAGTGCGTAGAGTCATCTATAAAAGTAATAAAATAGGAACCACCAAGTCTTGCCCTCACATTCATTGGGCCACAATTATCAAAATGAATTAATTGTAATGGGATGCCTGCCCTTGTGGCTTTTTCAAATGATTTTTTGGTTGTTTTTCTTGCAAAGTAATGTTCACATGTGGACAAATTAATTTTAGAGAGTGGTCCCAAAAGGGTTTCTCGAGCTACTCTAGTCATTATATCTTGTCCAATATGGCCTAAATCTAGCATGCCATTTCATAGAATCAATTTGAGTATTATCAACAGAAGTTAACAGAGAAAATGAATCATTATTTATACTAGAATAAATAATATACAAAATCATAAATCCATCCAAAATAAATCCACTACCATAATAAACTATCTCGAGGTAAATATCAACCTTATTTCTCTCAAAATTAAAGTGAAAATCTAAGCTAAGCATAGAAAGAATTGAACACAAGTCTTTGCCGAATCCCCGGAGCATAAAGTACATCATGAAGATACAATGTGTGCCAATGTCGCATCTCTAATTTGTAAGTGACAATGTCGTGCGCCTCCAAACTGAAATCGTTCTCTATGTAGACTCTTCTACTTCCAGCCGAAACTCGACGATACTCCATAAATCTATTCTGATCCCTCATTAAGTTGTCTGTTGCACCTGACTCTACAATCCACACTGGGAGAGATTCAGCAACATATACACTAGATGTAACAAAAAAATTAGAGCAAGAAATGAGATCCTGGTGTACCTACTTCGCCTTAGTGCATTCATGAGCAAAATGTCAATTTTTTTCACAATTGCAGCAAGTCATCTATGAATTTTATTTCTTGCATCTCATAGATACCTGAATGCTAAGTATGCCTCGTAATAATTTCCTCCTTTTTGTTTGATGACCTTCTTAGGCTTGAGTGCAACATTCCCAGTGTTTGGAGCTCTACCAGTCTTCTTTCTCCCGAACTTAAAAGTCCCACGAGAACTGGATTCGACAACATATGCATGAGAGGTATTAGCCTACTCTAGGCGATCATCCTCCAGCTCCAAATGACTAACAATGTTCTTGAATATCTTAACATTCTCGTTGTGTATAATATTCACCCTCATGTGCTCCCAAAGTAGGGAAGGGAACGAATCACAGCCTGGACATGTTGCTCATTAGCCAAGTCATTTACAGTAACCTTTAGCTCACATATCATGTTTGGCATTACCCTTAGGTGTTGTTTCATTGCATGATTCACACGCTTCTAGTAACCGTCAAACCTCAATGTCAAGCTACGTAGCTTCGTCACTGAGGTATCACCAAACTTAGTTTTAAAAGTTTCCCATAAGTCAAAGGCAATATAGTACTTCTCAAACTCAGCCAATAGATCATTTTGCATACTACTCAGCAACGTGATGCAAACAATGTGGCTTTTCTAAAGCCACAGCTGGTATGCATCATGATCTTTGCGATTTTGAGAAATAGTACCCTGCTTGGGTTCATCCATGACACCATTCAAGGCTTCTACGACCTCTTGCTCATTAAGCACATATTGAATTTTGCAATGCTAGATTTCATAGTTGTCATCATGCTTCTATAATCTTAGGAGCACTAGCCATAATGGCCCAAACGAAATGTTTTTCAAACTATTCTCTAATACATTAAGAAAAAGGACAAAATCTATTTTCCTTTCTATTTTCCTTCCTTTGGTTTAGTCTATGGCACTTTATCCCTTATTGTATAAAAATAACCACATAATCCCACACATTTTCGGAATAAAATGCTATAGCCCCAGACATATGTATAAATTGTTAACTACTCGTGTATTACAGATTGAACGAAAGCTAGTGCATGAATAAGTTTCTTAGAAGGCCATCACCCTTTCATAATAAACATCCAACTTGTTTGGTAAAATCACATGGCAATCCTTTGATGTTCAAGAAAAAAATACAAAAATCTTTTATTGAAGTTTTTGTTAATGCTGGTCGATCAAAATTTACTTACTTGTGTGAATTCCATGTGAATTAAATAAATTTTAGTTTGGCATTCATCAGGGAGAAGGTAGATTTTTTTTTTTTGGTGGACACTTTAATTAAATACTCTAATTTTTTTTCTCCTAATCAATAAAAATAAAATCACACATCTACATTTATTATATCAAACTTGATACATGAAGCCCGTTCAATATGAAAGGGTAAAAAATGATGTATATTGCGTTTATGTAAAAGAAAACTAATTATCACCATCTTAAAGAAGTTGGCTTAATTTTCGCTTTGCAGTAAACAACTATCAGTCATCTACTGACCATCTATTAGTTCAAGCAATTGATTTTTTACAATATTTATTTTTTAATTTATTTAATAAACCATCTTCCAAATATTGTGAATAAGATATTAGAATAGCAAAGTTACTAAACTAAAATTTAAGAACTAAACACAATAAAATTTTGAAAGTCAATTGAAACATAACAAATACAACACTAAACAGTCGAACACAAATAGAGACGAGCTCTCGCGAGAAAATAAAAGTCAATTGAAAGTGAATCGCAAACACTTTCCCTATCAAATTAAGAAAATTGAATCATAAATTTATAAATGTGAATATTAAGATTAATGTGTGTTGAAAATTTTGCACTATGAGTCACCACCTTGTGCGGACGGAGAGGACGGTGAGGAAGTCTTGAGTGACCTGCAAGACAAGAGAACACCTAAGTGAACCGATGGCCGGAGGCAGCCAAAGGGACTCCGATACTTAAGTCAAAAAGCTAGTCAAAGATAGTATGTAGTGAATAGGATAGGATTGAATATCCTTACCTGGTACTCATAGACCTTTATTTATAGTGATAGGAAGCTATGTTCCAAAGGAACTTGAACTCTAGATTATGATAAGATTGACCTTCTCACCAGCTCCTGGATGTTTGGGGTTGAGTTAGACTAGGACTCTTATTCCTAGGTCTCTTATCATCAGCTACTAGATGTTCAGAGTAGTATTTAACTAGGACTCTAGTTCCTAGATTGATCCTTAGCCGAGTTGGACACATCTAGTAGAGGTGGGAAAGCAAAGGGTAATACTAAGGCTTTCCTCGAATTCATGGACAACCTCCTTTCGGTCGATTGGGTCCCCATAGGAGGCTCCTGGTCATCAAACATTCCCAAGCTAATTGTCAGTCTACACTTGCAAGTCATATGCCCCCCACAAATTTGCCCCTATGCCTCATTTAATTGATAAAATTAATCGAGGCATGTTTTTTTGAAGAATTCGGACTTAGTGAGTCTTCATTTTTTTACTATGGGCTTCTTTTGCCTAGGAAGCTAAGGCTTTAAGTTTCCTTTACTTTTCTTTCTTTCTTTACACCACATTGGAGATTGGAAAATATGGGAAAAAGAGAAGGAGAAACACTCATTATAGCTTGCATATGGGACTTATTTTGCTCATGAGCTATTCGAGTGATAAGAGTTGCTCAAGAATCAGGACAAGTCTAATATGGTTAGGGCAGACATGCTTTGACAAGCAACTTAAGGATTCTATAGTGGAGAATGTTTTCTTGAAGAAGAAGAAGAAGGTTACTAAGGTAAAGACTCGAGTTGGCGAGCTTCAAGAGTAACTTGCTAAAGCTAAGAGGGAGAATACTAAGATAGTGGAGCAAGTGAAGAATGTGGTCATGGGTTCGATTTTGGGATCCTGGACAAAGTCAAGATGAAATATACAAGGGATAAGAACAAGTCCTTTAGAGAAGATTGGAGAGGTCCCTCAAGGTAGTCAGGATTGATAGATCATGTCCAGTTTGGGAGGACATTCCGAGGCTTGAGAGTGACTTCCTCATTCCTCAGATCATGGAGAAGTTCCTTGGTGATGGTGGCTCGAGTCTTTTAACACATGTGCCCCCTATTCTAACTGAAGGGGGAAGGTCCTCACGAGTTGAGGCATTTGATACTCGGAGGTGAAAATCCTTAAGAAATGCTAAGTTGTCTACTAAACAATTATAGATGTTGTTGGTCGTGCACTACAATAAATTTATTTTTTAGCCATGAATTTTGGCGGCGAACAATAAAATTTGTTGTCAAAAAGTGGTTTTCGGCGACAATTTCAAATGTTTCTCGCGGTAAACTTTTTTATGGTATTTTTTGCGAACATTTTTTGTAGTTGTTGCCAATAGTCTTCGTAAAAATATTCCCTAAAAAAATTGTTAATTTTATGGGCGACAAAAAAAATTGTCTCTAAAATAAATTTTCGATGGCAAAATTTTTGTCAAATTTTGGAAAAATAAGAAAAAAAATAATATTTAGCAACAACACATGTTTGTCGCAGGAAAAAAAATTAAAATTAAAATTGTTTGGCGACAAATGATATTTTGTCGCAAAATATGTTAAATGAAATGTGCACTCTTTTGGATTAAAATGACGTCATTTTGAAGTTAAAAGATTGGAATAATTACACCCAGACTACTTGAAATTTATCACTTAATCACTCAGACCCCCTAATATTTAAAATATTACACACAGACCCCTTGAGGTTTGTACTCACGTAAGACTTAGACTCCTGCTGTAAATATATCCGTTAATAAATTATACTTAGACCCCCCTAAAGTTTGTAGGCATATAATACTTACTCCTTAAATTTAAAATATTATACTTAAATTAAAAATACTCCAATCAAAGATAAAATATCAAATATTTTAAATTTTATAACAAAAATTCATGTTTTATTATATCATTTATTAAAAATAAAATTAAAATTAAAAATTAATTTAAAAAAAAAACGTAATTCGTATACAATTATACTATCTATTGGAATAAAACTAAAAAATTAAACAAGGGTTCTAAGTCATTCATAATAGAATATGAATTTACAATCAAAATTCATGTTCTATTATGTGATTTATTGAAATAAAATCAAAAATAAAAATCTAATTAAAAAAAAATTAAAGTTACTATACAATTATACTGTATATTAGAATAAAACTAAAAAAATAAACAAGGGGTCAAACTATAATGGACACAATATCTTTGAGTTAAACGACTAAATTAAATTCCAATAGACAATATAATTGTATACTAATTATGATTTTTTAAGAAAAAAATAAATTTTTATTTTTGATTTTATTTCAATAAATGATACAATAGAACATGAATTTTAATTGTAAAATTTAAAATATTTGATATTCTATCTTTGATTGAAGTATTTTTGGTCAGTATAATATTTTAAACTTAAGGGGTCTAAGTAATATATGTTTACAAACTTCAGGGTGTTTGAGTGTAATTTATTAACGGATATATGTACATGAGAGGCCTAAGTGTTACGCGCATACAAACTTCAGGAATTTTTGTGTAATATTTTAAATATCAGGGGTCTGAGTGATTAAGTGACAAACCTCATGCAGTCTTGGTGTAATTCTTTCTAAAAGATTATAACTATTGGTTCCAAAATGACGTCATTTTGGAACCCTAAATTAAACCCTTGTCTTCTTCGACAAATGTGTCGATCTTGACCCCACTTTGCCCTACCTTGTTGCCTCTATGCTCTACTGAATTGTTGTGAGTCTCTCTCTCTCTTTCTCTATATCTATCTATATATATTCTCTCTCTATAACACTCTATGTAAGTGTATCTGAGACACAAATCTTGAAAAACACACATAGCTAGCCACGCACACGGAACACACATGCACACACAGTTAATCACCCAAAAACACACACACATAGTAAGTCAGTCACACACACACACATAAATATTTTTAGATACACACACATAGATTCTATATTATATATATATATATATATATATATGTATACACACACACACACACTAAGAATCGGTATAGTTCAGTTTATGATCATTTGATTTAGTTTTTGATGGATCGAGTATGTGAGCTGATTTATTTTTGTTTAATTTATTTGCTTACCATAATTTCACAGAACCATCTCTCTGCCGCCTATTTGAAATATTGGGTCTAAGGTGTTTTTTGAATTTGTGTATATAGGATGAGCCAAAGAATTACCAGAAGCAAAGAATTAAAAGAATTTAGCATCTATAAAAACTTACACTTTGAGGCTTTAATCCTTTAAAATGCTCAGAAAACACCTTCATTACTACCATGGCAGCAACTTTTCTCCCAGAAATCAAGTCATTACAACCCAACATCTTTCTTAAACTAGCACTCCCAGCTCAGCAGCATAGCATCAACTACTACAGAACAGAAAATCAAACTTTCATCCCTTATCATAAAAAACAATCACTCTCCTCTTGTGTACCCCAAGCAAGCACCTCTGATCTTGCATGAGCTCCCATTTTACTGAATTAGGCAAAGTAGCAGAAAGAGTAAAATCAGATGAAAAACCATCCTGCACTGCTCTATTAGCCAGCCTGTCAAACCCAAAGTTAGCTTCTCTGTACGCATGCCTTATCTGAAAGGCTATTTTACCAAAGCTTTCCCTAATTTGTGCCAAAAAGGACCACAGAAACCAAGCACAATCAAACATACCGAGCACAGATTCCACAAGTACCAAAGAATCTAATTCAATTAAAATTTTGTACACACACAAACCATACTCCTCCACCAGCTTTAGACCATCAAGGAGAGCTCTGAATTCTAGCTCCATACCACCATAGTTTGTTGAATTGTGTAAATGAGTTATATATATGGGACATCTTTGTATGTCTTCACCATGGTATGATTTTTGATTTGGGGATCGAACCCATCCTTCACTTCATCTTTGACATTTCCCATTTTTTAAACTTTAGTGGGATTAACACAAGGGTTCAAATCTCATTAATTCTACTTGTTTATTAATTGATTATTTCTATTGTGCACAAACCACCTTTAGCTAAAAAAATCTTCTTGATCTATATACAAACAAAATTAAATAATTTTTTTTTAATTTTATAAAGATTCGTACATAATTAACTATTTAAATATTGGTACACTAAATTTAAATTTAAATACACAATTATAAAGATTCATACATTATTAAAAATCTGTAAACAAGATTTAAATATTTGTTGATTAATTTGTAATCCAATTGACCGATTAATATGATTTAATAGCATAATCAATATAAATTTGATTATATATTAGAATCCTGTTATAAATAACTTATACATGAAACTAATTTAATTATATTTAGATATACCATGAATATACTCACTTGGTTACTAGTACTATTCTGATTTCACATTTATTTCTTACTGAAAAATAAGAGTGCTAAATTTTTCACATTGCCCACTCAATGTATTATGGTTTAAATTGTACTCTTCATAATTGTTGTTGATATTGTTTGAATTTTTTGATATACGTTGAGATTTGATTTAATTTCATTTCATATTTTCTCTATTCTTGTTAAATGAAGAAGTGGCTGGAAATGGACAAGAGTATGATGACAATTAGGGAAAAAAAAAAGCAAACAGTATGTTGATGGGGTGAAGACATTTATTAATTTTGCATTGCCACAAACGGGGTGAGACGGAAAAATTCGGTGTTCATGTAACTATTGTTTCAATATATACTGGCACACCAGAGAGACTGTGAAAAATCGAGCACATATTCATGGATCCAAAATTTAAAGTAAAACTCGATATGTTATCACAGATGTTGTTGGCTTTTATTGCAATTGGATATTGTCTTTACACTAACTTATGTTAAATTTTGTATGTAGAAGTGATCTAAGATAAATTCTGCAATTCATGCTATGATTAAGTGTTTTAACTTATACTTTTTTGTGTGTTATCTTATTTACAATGTTGTAATTATACAATTTTTTACTGTAGAGAGATCTTGAGACCCAGGAGCAACTTCATTTTGTAGATTTCTTTCGTGAATCTCACTTCAACAAGAAGTCAAAAAAGTGGATATCACAAGAAGCTAAGTCTCGATACGTAAGTATAAAGTTTTTCTTGATATTTTTGTATTTGAAATTTATAAGGTTGATAAGTTTCATTGTAATCAAGCTATTTATTATCTTTTAAAACTTTAGGACTAGATGACAGAATTAAGAGACAAGTACATAGAAGATGGTGCATCACATAGGTCTCAGGAGGAGATTGCATGCACTGTCCTTGACTGAAAATCTGGCTATAAAAAAGGTTATGGGATTGGACTGAAGCCTTCTTCAACCAAGACTGCCACGACTATTGCACATGAAGAGGATGTTATGAGGCTAAAGAGAGATTTGCATGACACCAAGGAAAAACTCCAACAGATGGAAAAGTGGCAAGAAAAGATGATGCAACAAATGGCAGAGGTGAGGTTGGTAGTACAGCGTGGTGGGGGCATTGGGGAGCCGAACACTTCGACTTTATCTTGGTAAACAATTTTAACTATAAACTTATGTTTTGTTTTTGCTATTACTATATACTTAGTCAAATATTAATACATTAACTTCTAAACTTGAAATTTATATACTTTTTCTTTTACTTCTTATTTATTATGTGTTAATTAGTTTTTAGTGTTTGTCACAGATTAAAGATGGATTTCAAAGAGCTATTTTTTGGATATCCGAGCATCTTTTATTTTGAACATTTGAAATGTTTAGTTGTTGGGATTTTGGATGTTGGACCATTGAATGTTGCAAAATTTCAATGTTGGAAGTTTTGGATATTGGACCATTGGATGTTACAAAATTTGAATGTTGGGAGTTTTGGATATTGTTAGATGCTATTTTATATTTTGAGTAATATATGGATGTTTTAAAATTTGTGATTTGTTTGTACAGATTATCTAGCATTATGGATGTATGATTGAAGTTGGCCGGATTTTTTTTGAATTGTTATAAGTATTTATGAATTGTTCCAGGGTCAAATGTTATTTAATCATGGTGGTTATTTTGGGGATTGAAAACAAGTTGCTGCTATTAAGCTTTTTTTGGCGACAGACATGTTTGTCATCTATAATCTTGTGAACTTATTGTTAGCGACAAAATACAGGTGGTTGCTGAAGTTCTTTATATGTAGCGATGAATATAATCGTCGCCAAAGGTTCTATGTGGTTAAAAAATTTAATTTTTTGGCAATGAACAAAATATTGGCGACCAAATGAGAAGATTTTTGGTGACGAACTTATTGTCGCCTATTGTGAACTTTTGGCAACAAATTTGGTTTTGTAGCTGAAAACATTTCCAGACAAGCCTAATGCGACGAAATAGGGATGAAATTAGTTCGTTGCCAAAAATTTGTAGTGACCATTTTTAAATTTTTTTACGACGAATAGTTCATTGCAAAAGAGCAAATTTGTTGTAGTGTGTATCGAAAGTTGAGTAGCTTAGGGGGCAATCTTATAGGTTGCATGGAGGCAAAGTAGCCTAAAGGAGAACAATAGAGGTTAAATGGAGGCAAAGTAACCTAAAGGACAATCGTTGAGGTTGTATTGAGGCAAAGTAGCCTTGAGGGGAAACCGTGGAGATTGCATGGAGGCCAACTAGCCTTGAGGTGTAACTGTGCATGAAGGCCAAGTGTTCTTGAGGGGAAATTTTGCAGATTTTGAGAGTGAAGTAGCCCTGAGGTGAAACCACGGAGATTGGGTAGAGGCAAAATAGCCTTGAGATGCGACCACGGAGGTTAGCTAGAGGCAAAGTAACCTTAAGGTGCAACCATAGAGGTTGACTAGAGACGAGTAACCCTGAGGTGCAACCATGGAGGTTGGCTAGAGGCGAAATAGCCTTAAGGTGCAACCACAAAAGTTGGCTAGAGATGAAGTAGTCTTGAGGTACAACCACAAAGGTTGACTAGAGGCGAAGTAGTCTTGAGGTGAAACCATTAAGGTTACAATAATCACCTATAGAGGAACACTTATAGTTATGAAAAACAACCTTCTCTTTACTAATCAATGAGAAACAAATGTCTTTAAATACTTACGTAAATAATAAGACGTTGTCGACTAAGGTAAAAGTAAAACTTAGTCATCTAGGGTCATTTGATTGGGTTTATTGCTTTGCCTGCTCCTTGGCAATCTTTTCCTTGTCAATGTACCGAGAGAGTGTGGCCTTGATTGACCAATTCTTCTAGGTGGCACTTGAGTGCTCGATAATTCTCCTTCTAGTGGCCTTTGTCCTTGTGGTAAGAACAATGGAGATTTTAGTCTCGCTTTGATCGATCTCCTATCATTTTAGGTGGGCACCTAAAATAATCCTTATCTTTGATTTGGTTCAGGACTTGAAAGATAGGCTCCTTGAAGATAATGTTGGCTATTTGATAGGAGTCTCTCCTCTTGTATGATCTATCTCTCCTTGATGGATTAAAAATGTTGTCTTGCTTCCTCTTGTTATTTTTTGGAGTAGGTAGCTGGTCGACTGGTCCCTTGCCGTCTTCAAACTTTACGTACCTCTTGATATGCTCCTGTAAGTGTGACATGCTATGTGGTTGCCACATAGTGAAATACTTTTGCAATTCATTTTCCTTGGGCAGGCCTAAGCAGACAAAGACAACTATAGTCTTCTCATCGCAATCCTCTATGTCATCATAGGATATAGGTACCTCATGGAATACTCATGGAAAGTCTCACCCTGTTTTTGGTGTAATGCTAAGAGTGTGTCAATCATCATTGACTCTCGACTATTGGCTATGAATCGAGACACGAACTCCCCCGCGAATTGTTCCCAAGAGATTATCGAGTTCACGAAAATCCCATAAAACCATTTAAGAGCTGATCACCCAAAGCTGGAGGGAAATATCTTACTCAAAAACACCTTGTTGCTCGTCTAGAGTGCTATCTTATTAGTAAAGGCCCCTACGTGAAGCACGGGTCAAACTTGTCATCATACAACTAGAAGGTGGGAAGTGTGAACTTACATGGGGGCTCGGATTCTTGTATGGAGCAAACAAAAGGAGTGGTGGTCATCTTTACAAAGGTCTGCCTTGTCCTCTGCGTCACTGAATATATGAGGTCATCTTGAGTGAAGTTGTGTTATAGCCAAGCGGCTACTTCACTGGCTAGTTCGGAGCACCTACGCTTATTTCTTCCATAATCGTTGTCCCAACGATCTCTCCTATGATAGTGGGTTGAACTCCCATGTCGTTCGCCATGCTCCCGAGGATGATGTCCTCTACGTGTTTCACCATCTGCCTCCCCATGAGGATGGCGCTTCCCCTTTGGAGAAAGGTCTCTAAGTATGCGGTAGGTAGTGCTTCACCTTGGCAAATGCTTGCTTCGACTCTGGTTATGAGTCAAATGGCTTTTTACTGGAGAGCGACCCTTGTGTTGGGGGGAATAAGCCTCTTCCCAGTGATCATCCCGAAGGCCAAACTCGTGGGTTTGACGATTAACCTCGCTGGTGAGTTGTGTGCCATTCTGATGTAGGAGGCCTTGCTTGAGAGCCTCTAACTCCTCTATCTTCTTCCTTATTCCTTCCTGATACTCTACCTTAATAGCCAGTCTGCCTTCTGCACCGAGGACTGGTAGGTTGTGACAGGAAGGAGGTTGCTCTTTTGAGTGCCCCTTCCCGTCACAAAGTAGGGCTTCCTTGAACAACTAGAGGTCATGATTCGAGGGATCTTCAAGGATTGGGGGGTAGTGTAATTTCCATGCTGCTAGTTCCTGGATAAATGGTTCTCTCACCTAATATGGTTCAAAGCTTCTAAGTTGTCGAAAGACATAGTCATTTCCCATAGACGGCGCCAATTGTGTGGGGGAGAATTTTGCAATATGAGTCATTACCTTGGGTGGACGGAGAGGACAATGAGGAAGTCTTGAGTAACTTGCAAGGCAAGAGAACAACTAAGTGAACCAATGGCCAGAGGCAGCCAAAGGAACTCCAATGCATAAGTTAGAAAGCGAGTTGAAGATAGTATGTAGTAAATAGATTAGGATTGAATGTCCTTACTTGGTACCCAAAGGCCTTCATTTATAGTGATAGGAAGCTGTGTCCCAAAGGAACTCGAACTCTAGATTGTGATAGCATTGACCTAATCACCAGCTCCTGAATATTTGGGTTAGAGTTAGACTAGAATTCTTATTTCTAGGTCCCTTATCACTAGCTTCTAGATGTTGGAGTAGCATTTAATTATGACTCTTGGTCTTAGATTGAGCCTTAGCCCAGTAGAACTTGTCTAACAGAGGTCGGCACTTGCAAGTCATAAACCCCCACAATATCAACTACAAAAAGTTTTAACACAATAGCATAACTAAAATATATTTGTATAATGCTTAGGATATATGAATATATACCTAAATATAATTTATTTTTAAAAAAGTTGAGAGCACGGCCGTGCCCACCCTTCTCCCAATGTAACTCTGCCAGCGGCAATCATGTAACTGCACTTTGTTAATAATTATTTATTTAATTTTGGTTTTAGGGTTATCTTGTGTTATTTCATACTTGAAATGCCTAGCTATACTAGTTTTAGTGATTAATGTCCTTATATACTTAAGATTGAGTCTCAGGGGAAAATTTTAAAATATTCAATGATCGCTCTTGAATATAAGAGTACAACAACGCTCCAAATCATTTAAAGTTATGATCCAACATCTAATCTTAAAATTTATCTCTTATTACCGTACATATTTTTAGTGTACTTATATTTTAATCATAGTGAATATTTTGACCATTCACTTATATGTACTATCTATACATATATAACAATCAATTCTTTGGGAGAGGGTTAGAGAAGTTTTCTCTCCTAATTTTTTAATTTTTAAGAATTTTGTGTTATTAAATTCTCCATCCTATAATCATATTTATACTATTTTAAAATATCAACATACATTAAAAATTTATTTTTCCTCTTTTACTCTCCAACACTACAACTATGTCATGCTTATCCTCCAAATTTAATGTCACAAATAATTTCCTTGATCAACCTTTTTCAATTAATTACACAATTTTTTCATCCTTTTCATCTTTTTAAGTTAATTACTTGTACAAATTTAATATTTTGTTTTTTACTTACCAAAATAATATTTCATTACATTCATTTAAACTCTAATTATTGATTTTGACTTTTTGATTTTCTATTTTTTCTTGGTCAATTTTGACCTTAATCCAATATTATCTATAATCTACAAATATTTCAATTATTGACTAAACCTTTAGAGCTACCCTTTTTTTTTTGGAGGAGGGGGGGGGGGAGGGAGAGGGGGAGACTTGAACACTTGACCTCAAGAAGACAAAACATTCATAAGGTAAAGAGTATCATTGAATGTATTTAGAAATATTCAATGTGCACTCAATGTGTCAATTATCAACTAAAACTTTTAATCTTTCATGTTTCCATGTTCCACTTGATAGAAAAGCTAACGTTATCAGTCACCAATTGAAACTTTAATTCTTTGATATTCTCTTTACCAGTTTAAAAGCTTCTTCCATCTCTCACATGGTGAATTTGTGTATTACAATATATTTTGGAATCCAGGGCTACTCGAACGTGTATTGATTCTCCTCTTCTATGCTATGCTCTATATTCTTACATTAAAGTTCAGGTTTTTTTACCCGATGTCACCGTAGTATAGAGAAATTATTGGGTTCATGGAATTTAGTAATGGGGTTTTGAAATATGCATGTTGAAACAATTGGGTGCAAAAAACCAGTCCAAAACAAAGGTGGGCATTGAAACTACCAATATTATTTGCTTGAGAGTACTTTGTCCTAATTTCCTTCTTGAATCTACAAACAACAAAAATTCAATCAAAACATGAAGAAGAAAGCTACATAACAAATATATATACGCATGAATCCATAGATTAATATACTTACAGGGGTGAGCTGGGGAGGATGGTGAGAAAAAAGGGGGCTTCGGGACAAGAATAGGGGCCATGGCGTGCATTATCAATATTATTGGTTGCTTATCTAAATCTGTAACACCATGTGTAAATTTGAAGCATTCCTTTTTGCTTTTTTTTTTTTGTATGTATGTGCAGTTTCAGTTTGTTTTCACTGCCTATAATTTTCTTTAATGTTGTTTTTTTCATCGGCTTGTAATCCTGGTTATCAAAGCCATGGAATCACAAATGCAGGTCAAAATTAATCGCCCAATTACTCAATGTGAGATTATCAACGATGTTGGCTTGAGTTGTCCTCTGCGAGATTATAGGAGGAAGTTTTGGGATACACTATCAATTTAGTTAATTAAGCCGTGATACATGTATAGTCAAATTTAGATGTTTACTTTCTTTTATATACCCACTCATTCTTGTAAAGAAAATATACAAGAGATTTTTTTTATACATTATGTAATGGTATTAGAGCCACCGATCCTCCTGTCAATTTCTTAACCCATCTCGTCTTCCTCCATGGCTGATACCGACTCCCATACAGATGAATCTCTATCTTCCTCCATCCTAGCCGAGTTGACCACGAAGATGACTGAAGTTTTTAGCAAAACTTCAGCCTCAACTCAGACTTCTGATAGTGCTACTGCGTCGATCGACATCAAGTTGGATGGCACCAACTATGCTCTTTGGTCCCAGGTGGTCGAGATGTATATCTCGGGCAAAGACAAACTGGGATACATAAATGGAGATCTACCTCAACCTCTCAGAAGGATCATACCTTTCGACGATGGCGCACCGACAACGCTATTGTTAAATGCTGGTTGATTAATTCCATGGATTCCTCTCTTATTGGTAACTTCATTCGCTTCCCGACAACCAAGCTGGTGTGGGATGCAATTGCGACTACATATTTTGATGGCAGCGACACCTCCCAGGTGTATGACCTCCGGCGACGGGTGACCTGCCTTAAACATGCTGGCGGCTCTCTTGAAAAATTCTACAATGATTTCCAAGGCCTTTGGCTTGAAATTGACTTCCGTCGTCCAAACCCTATGGAATGCCCAATCGATATTCAACATTACAATTTCCTTGTTCAAGAAAATCGGGTATATGTATTCTTGGATGGTCTTGATGACCGCTAAAACAATATCCGAAGTGATGTCCTGCAGATAAAGCCATTCCCAACAGTGGAGCAAGCCTATGCACACGTCCGGAGGGAAGCTCTTCGTCAAGCGGTGATGACGACAAGTAGCCCTAATGATATACCAGGAACAGGTCTGGCGTCCAAGAGTCTTAAGCATGGCTCGCAGTCTCTCTCCTTGCATGGTGGCAAATTCGGTTCCAACTCCAAGTCTCGAACCACCACTGATGGCACTAAATGCTCTCACTGTGGGGGTGCGAAGCATACTCGTGAGACCTGCTTCAAGCTTCATGGGTACCCCGACTGGTGGCATGAACTCCAGGCTCGGAAATGGCGTGATGGAGGTGGGAATGATGATAGCACTGGCCAAGCTACGGTGGCTGCCGCAGAACCACATTTGTCCCTTATTCCAGCCACTAGTTCTAACTCTAACCCACCTAATGCTCTACTTGGTTCGAATCAGGAGACTAACTACAATGCTTGGATACTTGATTCTGGAGCAACAGACCATATGACGTTTGATGCTGCTGATTTTTCTCAACACTCCCCTCCTCGGCGAACTAGCATTGCCAATGCAAATGGAGGCATTTCTTTGGTAACAGGGGCTGGGATTGTGATGTTGTCACCAGCCCTACCCTTATCTCATACTTTACTTGTGCCTTCTCTGTCTCACAAGTTACTATCCGTGAGTCAAGTTACTAAGGACTTGAATTGTGTTATGGTCATTTATCCTACGTTTTGTCTTATTCAGGATATTCTCACCAAGGAGATCATTGGGCGTGGTACTAAGAGAGGGGGGCTCTATTATATGGAAGATTTTAGTGTTGGTCGCGCACACCACATGCACTGCTCAAGTAACCTCAAAGTGGAACAGATTTTGCTTTGGCACCGTCGGTTAGGACATCCATCGTTTGGTTATCTACAACATGTGTTTCCTGCTTTATTTTTGGGTTTGTCAATTTTGGATTTTAAATGTGAGACTTGCATTTTAGCTAAAAGTCATCGAGTTACTTATCCATTGAGTATGAATAAGAGCGATATTCCTTTAGCCTTGATTCGTTATGATGTTTGGGGTCCTTCCCCAAAAACTACATTGTCTGATATCCGTTGGTTCGTGATATTTGTTGATGATTGTACTCGAATGACTTGGATTTATCGGTTAAAACATAAAAAAGAGGTTTTTCATGTATTTCAATCATTTCATACAATGATTCAGACTCAGTTCTCTGCTAAGCTCCAAACTCTTAGATCGGATAATGGTAGAGAGTATGTGTATCAACAGTTCCGTGATTATTTCCACCACCATGGACTAATTCATGAGACCTCATGCCCCAAGACTCCACAGCAAAATGGTATTGCAGAGCGCAAGAATCGTCACATCCTCGAAACTGCTCGTGCTCTGTTACTTGGAGCTTATGTACCTAGCCACTACTGGGCTGATGTTGTTACCACGACCGTCCATCTCATTAACCGCATGCCTTCAAAAGTTCTTAGGTTCAAGACTCCACTACAGGCCTTGTCAACCTATGTTTCATTACCCACAGTATTGATGTTTCCGCCTCGCATTTTTGGTTGTTTTGCATTTGTTCACCTCCACAAGAACCAACGCACGAAACTGGATCCTTGTGCCATTCGTTGTCTTTTTTTGGGATATGCTATACACCAAAAAGGGTACCGATGCTACGACCCAACTACTAGGCACACCTATGTGACTATGGATGTCACATTCCTTGAATCCGACACTTTCTACTCTCCTGCCGCATCCAATTCCTCTCTTCAGGGGAAGACACAAGTAAAAGAGATGAATTTGTTGACATTTGACTGGTTCAAGGACACTGATACGACACCTAATGCTACTCAGTCTATCATTGAGGAACCTAATCCAGAGCCAACACCTCCAAAAGCTGAAGTAACAGTTACCCCCCCTCTCTTCAGCATCCAATGACCAGCCTCCTGAGAATATCGTTGAGGTAAGCTCCCTTATCATACCTCACATTTCTAAAGATGTGGATACTCCTGTTGGCTATGAGTTACCTTTCAGGCACAATAGAGGCAAACCACCGAACAAGTATTCTCCAGAACTGGAGGACCAAAGATCGATATATCCAATTGCCAATTACGTTTCTACAAAGGAGCTGTCAGAACCCCTCAAGAACTTTGTGAATGAACTATCCTCACATCATATTCCCATAAGTGTTGACGAGGCTTTGGAAGACCCTAGGTGGATCCAAGCTATGAAGGAAGAAATTGAGGCATTACTGAAAAATGAGACATGGACTCTTGTTCCCCTACCAGAAGGAAAAAAACCAATGGGGTGTAAGTGCGTATTTTCCATCAAGTACAAAGTCGATGAGTCAGTTGAAAGGTACAAAGCAAGACTGGTGGCCAAGTTGAGTTCAAGCGCCCAAACCTATGGCATAGACTATCAAGAAACGTTCTCACCTGTGGCCAAGTTGAGTACTGTTAGGGTTCTGCTATCTCTTGCAGCAAATCTTGATTGGCCATTGCACCAGTTTGACGTTAAAAATGCTTTTCTCCATTGAGATCTTGAAGAAGAAATCTACATGGATGTCCCTCCAGGATATATGGCAAACTCAGAAGCTAAGATTGTGTGCAAATTACAACGAACCTTGTACGACTTAAAGCAATCTCCTAGAGCATGGTTTGGGCGCTTGAACTCGGCAATGAGGAAATATGGTTTTCAACAAAGCAACTCAGACCATACGCTTTTCTTAAAGCATCACCAAGGTAAGATAACAGCTTTGATAGTCTATGTAGACGATATGATCATTACAGGAGACGACCCAGAGGAAATAGCAAGACTACAAGACCAATTGGCCACAGAATTTGAGATGAAAAATCTAGGAGGACTCAAATATTTTTTGGGAATTGAAGTTGCTAGGTCAAAGCAAGGCATATTCCTTTCCCAACAAAAATATATCCTAGATTTATTATCAAAAGTTAGATTACTGGATTGCAAGCCTGCAGATACACCAATAATCCAAAATCACAAGCTTGGAGAATACCCAAACCAAGTGCCAACAGACAAAGGAAGGTACCAGAGATTAGTTGGAAAACTTATTTATCTCTCTCATACACGGCCTGATATCGCCTATGCAGTGAGTGTAGTAAGTCAATTCATGCACTGTCCAAGTGAAGATCATATTAATGCGGTGATTCGGATTCTACGATACCTGAAGTCCTCCCCCGGTAAAGGACTTATGTTTACAAGAAACAATCACCTACAGGTGGAAGGTTACACAGATGCTGACTGGGCTGGAAATATCTCCGATAGAAAATCCACCTCAGGCTATTTCACATTTGTTGGAGGGAACCTGGTTACATGGAGAAGTAAGAAGCAAAAGGTGGTAGCATTATCAAGTGCGGAAGCCGAGTTTCGTGGGATGGCTAAGGGCCTTTGTGAACTTCTTTGGCTTCGAAGACTATTAACTGAAATTGGCTTTGCTCCTAGATGCGAGATGGACCTATTCTGTGTGATAACAAGGCTACGATTGACATTTCTCATAACCCAGTCCAGCATGATCGGACCAAACACGTGGAAAAAGACCGGCATTTCATCAAACAAAATCTTGAGGCCAAGATAATTCGATTCCTGTTTGTCAAATCTGAAGACCAGTTGGCAGACATACTTACAAAAGCTATATGTAGCAAAAGCTTCTACAACTCACTTGGCAAGTTGGGCATCCGAGATCTATATGCACCAACTTGAGGGTGAGTGTTGGCGTGAGTTGTCCTCTACGAGATTATAGGAGGAAGTTTTGGGATACACTATCAATTTAGTTAATTAAGCCGTGATACATGTATAGCCAAATTTAGATGTTTACTTTCTTTTATATACCCACTCATTCTTGTAAAGAAAATATACAAGAGATTTTTTTTATACATTCTGTCAAACGAGTTTTCTGATACATATATAAAGCAGAAATCCAAGTTGTGCGTGCATAGTTTCACTGGATTTTAAGTTCATTAATTGCAATTTGTGCAATGGACACCATTGATTCAATGTAAGAGCTTCAAAATAGGTAAGTTATCTATACTAGGTTTGACGTTCAAGCTTTAGAGGTGAATAAAAGAAAAAGAATTCAAGGAAACATGAAAAGAGTACACTTATATTGTTATAGCAATTCAATTTTTAAATATTGTTGGATATGTTTTTGTACTTGATGTTTTTATATGTGAAATTTATTGGGTTGGATATATCCCTATTTTGCTTTGTGACTCCAAATTGTCTAAATGAAATGAATTTTATGATTTCAATCTAGATGGTTGTGATTATCTCAAAATTATTATGCTACTGGAAGATCTTCTGCATGTTGTTTTTTTGGAGGCATATACACGAACAATTTTTACCTTTGGTAAGCATTGATCCCCTTACCTTTTGGATGTGAGTAACAGGGGTGGTGAACTAATGCGTTTCTAGAAATAATGCAGTTGTAACAATTGTTAGCTTGACTTAGTTAATTAACTATTGACACTTTGATATTGAATTTACATATTATACCATGTTCATGCAATAGAAAGAGTAAAAGTTTTTGTGATTCATGCAACACTGTTGCTCTCTATTAAATGTAGATTTGCAAAAGTTTATGCACTATCTCTTGCCCTATGGACGATCGCTTGAGCACTTTAAAGTGATTAAGGTCTAACATCACTCTAGAAAACTTTGAATGTAATTGAGGCCATTGCGTTTGCCCACCAAACCTTTAATTTCAAATTTTAATATTCATTTAGATTGTGGTAAAGGTTCTAAATGCTTTAGTAATATTCTAATTACCATTCTTTATTATGTTTCAGTGATTGTATCTATAGTTGAATCTGTTGTGCTCTTCTATTTTTTGATAATATTGTAGACTTTTGTCAATGAAATTACATAGAAACATATCATAAAAATATACAGCTAGCGAATATAGAACATTACAAATTACTAATTACCTAAAAGCCTAACTCATCACCCGTCCCTTGCAATATTTGGGTCCCCAAACATGGATGTTTGACCATGCGATGTAGTATGAAATCATCTCATGTCTTTCTTTCCAATCTTTCATGCTCTTCCTAAAAAAAGGAGGGAAAAGGAGGAAGATAGGAGGGGAACGAGATGAATTATTTCCCAATTATCCCTAATATTGCAGTTGCATACATCTGGGAATGTTTCAATTTTTTGGATAATAATTACATATTTTATAATTTAAGCTATTTTATATTCATGGTTCATATGGAACGCATGTGTGTGTGTGTGTGTGTTAACTAATTCTATCAAATGGCTCAAATAACTACTCTAAATAATTATACATAAATTCTCTCTAACTACCACTTATTTAAACTTTATTTTAAATATCAAATTTGTAGTCTAGTAATACAAGAGAGAGAGAGAGTAAAAGGTGAAGAAGAGACATGAGAGAAGAAGGGGATGTCCCTTGTATCACACAAGTCGAACGTTAGTATCTTAAATGAATTTGACTACGGTACCGAAAAACAAATTCAATATCGTATCGAAAAAATTTAATATTTTAATGGGTGATTTTATAACTTTTGTAGGTCATTTTACAACCAAAAAATTTATAATTTTGTGGGTGTTTTTAACACTGCTATGAGTATTTTTATCATTGTTGTGATAACTATTTTTACCACTTTTCTTCGGTCCAAAAAAAAATTAACACTTTTGTGGGTGATTTAAAATATTTGTGAGTATTTTTATCATTATTGTAATAACTATTTTTACTATTTTTTTCCAGTCTCAAAACAGTGATAAAATACTCACAACAGTGATAAAAACACCCATAATAGTGATAAAAGAACTCAAAAATGTGATATATATTGGTACGATACCAAAATTTTATTTTTCTGTACCGTTGACAAATTCCATGTTAAATACAATAAAAAATGGTATCGAAAAATAAAATTTTGGTATCATATTGACATTTATAATATAAAATATGAGATATTTCAATAAACTCATTCGATGACCGCAAATAGACTCATACTACAACCACCAACATTTCTTTAAAAATCATTCACATTACATCGTGTCTGTGACACATGTTACCTCTAATTTATTATATTTGTGGGTATTTTTATTTTTTGTTGTAAAGACACCTACAATAATGATAAATCACCGATCAAAATGATAATTTTTTTTGTACTAAAGAAAAGTTATAAAAATAATTGTCACAACTATGGTAAAAATGACCATAACAGTGATAAAAATATTCATAAAAGTGATAAATTATCCACAAAAGTGATAAATTTTTTTATTATATGTGAGATCCTGGTATCTCACATCGGTTAGTGAGGAAAAAATTGCTGGGTTTATAAGTACGCCCCTCGCCTTACATGGCATAAGACATTTTCCCAGGGGTACTGGGAGGAACAAAATTGTGAGGGTCAGTGGGCCCAAAGCGGACAATATTATGTTATGTGGAGGGTGGGGTGTTACAAATTGGTATCAGAGCCGACTCTCGCTTGGATCGAGTGTGGGGCTCTGCTGTGCTCGCGTATAGTGGGCGGGTAGGTAACTGACGAGCTGCTGCATAGGGACGTGCAACCCTGAGGAGGGTGGATTGGGAGATCCTGGTATCCCACATCAGTTAGGGAGGGAAAAGTTGCTGGGTTTATAAGTAAGCCCCTCGCCTTATATAGCAAAAGGTCTTTTTCCAGGGGTAATGGGAAGAACCAAACTGTGAGGCTCAGTGGGCCTAAAGCGGACAATATTATGTTATGTGGAGGGTGGGGTGTTACAAATATTGTAAATCCCACACACACACACACACACATATATATATATATACATATATGACCAGTAATTATTCCTTTTGAAATGTTGATAGGGTGAAACTTAGTTGTAACTTGTAAACATATGAAATAGTTGGTCATAGAACTTGTGCCAACTATGTTTGATGTACAAATGTAGATTGTATAAATTTAGGTTGGTTTTGGAAGGAATTGGAATGGATTGGAAAGGAAAAACAAATGAAATAGGCAAAACTGGGAAAACCATACCGATACCCCGACGTCCAGAGAGTTTACCGTACCGGTGTAGTGTACAGGTACGCCCGCAAGAAACCCGAAATTCTGTACAGTAAAAGTCAGGATTTGGCTATTTTAAAACACATTTTTCACTATATATTATCCCATTATTCCACTCCACTCTCACCCTAAATATTTTAGAACCCTAGAAGAAGATAAAAGAAAAAAGAAAGAGGAGAAATGAGGTCTCTAGGGCTTGGGCTTTTGATTGGAACTTTGAAATCTTTGATTCAAGGTAGGAATTTTCTTCCATTCTCTTACATTGAAACTAGAGTTTATATAAATATACATGTTTTGACTCCTAATCATATGTATTTGCTATGGGTTCTTTGTTTCTTAGTTATCTTGCAAATATTATCATGTTTTACACAAAATTAGGGTAGAATACCCATGAAATCTCTTGCTCTTGTTTTAAAACCCTAGTTTTTGAGAAAAAAATGGATTTCACCCTCTATTCTTACTTAATCTTGGTTTTGAAAATTCTAATGCTTTGGGTTGAGGATTAAAATGATATTGTTGATGATCTCTTGTACCTTTTCGTAAATTTGTTCTATTGGGAATATCATTTGTGAAAATTGAGGATTTTTGGAATTTGCTCGTAAATTGGAGATATGTGGAATGGTTGGTTATTTGAGAAAATTGTTGGTATTGTATTTCTGGAATGGATGTTTGGATGAACAAGGGTCAGAGGTTCCTTGTAAGGATACTCATGCTAAATAAACAAGTTCTTGAGGATAAGAGGTTCCTTGTAAGGATGCTCATGCCAAAAGAGGATAATATGTGATCTTCTCGGGAAGTTCCTTTTAAGGATGCTTGAGAAACAAAACCTTGAGGGTGAGAGGTTCCTTGTAAAGATGGTCATGCTAAAAAAAGACAATATGTGGTCTTCTCGGGAGATTCCATGTAAGGATGCTTGAGAAACCAAATCTTGCGGGTGAGAGGTTCCTTGTAAGGATGCTCATGCCAAAAGAGGACAATATGTGGTCTTCTAGAGAGGTTCCTTATAAGGATGCTTGAAAAACTAAACCTTCCAGGTGAGAGGTTCCTTGTAAGGATGCTCATGCCAAATAGGACAATATTAAATCATGGGTGGAGTATTGGTTTACTTTTGGAAATTGTATGACTCATTGTTGGTAATTACCTTTTAGTTTAACTTTATTATTGTTCGTAAACTAGAGATCTTTTAAAATGTCCATGTTTTACTTCAAAGATTATATATGCTATTTGTAAAATGAGACCGGCTTGTTTTATATGCTTTCAAAACCTTGTTCGAGTATGGGAGGAATGTTGCTACAAAGCTTAGTGCTCACCCTTTACAAATAATATCTTTTCAGATTTCGATCTAGTGGAGGAGCTTGGAGTCGAGGAGCCGATTCATTGGGAAGCCCAATTAGATGGGAACGTGAATCCCGAGGGGGACGTTTAATGTTATATTTCCTCATGTTCTAGACTAGGAAATTATTTTGAAACAATGTCAAGTTTAATCTTTTGTCATTCGGCTGTCAGGTTGAAGTTGATTCTTTTGGAGATGTAATTGTCATATTTTGGCATATTCTTTTGGATAATGTTGTAAATGTTATATATGATGAATGAAATTCCTTTTGGATATGAAGTTATATAGTGTTTTCATGATGTGAATGGTTTATAAATTGTAAAGTCGTCTAAGGTGATTTTTGGGACATTACATTATAGAATAACCTACAAAAATTATAAAAATACTATTTAAAATAATAAATTTTAGAGATATGATACCAAATTTTTTTGGTACCGTAATCAAGTCCTATGATTGAATAGTCTCTGTAAAAAAAAAGAGTTAAATGTGATGGCAACATTAAGAAGAATCTGGAATCTCGCCTCGAGGGGATTCGAAAATTCCTCCAATTAGCAGCTTAATTAATTGGAAATGACTTAATCAAAAATTACTTTTGAAAAAAAATAGATTACTTTACGTTAACATCAAAACCCTTGTTCCTCTTAACTTTTCGTGTTTTATTGTTATTATATATTTAACAAAATTGATTTGTCAGGTTATTAACTTTTTTTTTAACCATATATATAAAATTCAAACCTTTGAACTTTCAATTAAAGGCTTAGGTGCTTTTCCATCGAGAGTCAGCTATAATGACGTCTGATACTCGATTAATTAACATAAATTTTAAACATGTCAAATTTGTGTTAAATATAAATATCTTGTCTAATTAATGTGTAAAAAGATAATTTAGTTTTTTGGAGGGACTTTAGGCGGCTCAGCAGTTCCCAGATTGATGGGTGTAAAGGTGTAGCCGATGTGGAGCTTAAAAGGTGCTGAAGAAAGGAGATGAGGAAGAATGGCTTGGAGGGGCCGGGAAAAACTTCTGACACCAACATTTAAGGCGACATGATGTGCATTTATGGTGATGTGAGTGACTAAGATAGGATATTTAATGAGTCTCTGTTTCCTCGAAGACCCAAACTGACATTCATGAGTGCAGACAATAATGACCACGATGCCGAGCGTAGGGATCGAGGTACTGTCCTCTTAGTGCCAACACCCAGGAGTAGGTGTCAAACGCCGACCAGAGGTATTCGAGTGCTCCGGGATAGCCCCTCGGCGTGGCCTGAGGACTTGATCTGTCCCCCGTGCATTGATGACACGAAGATTTAAGGGGAAAACACTCATCGCACATGGGTAAAGGTGAAGGCCATTTAATGCTGAGATGGGACTTCACACCTTGGCACTCATTACTATTCCAGGTATTAATGCCCATGAGAAAAGTGAACAAAGGTACACAATATTGAACTTGGATATAAAATTTTTGAGTACTCAAGCTCTCCAAGTTATTATTGACTTAGGTTTCGGAGGGGATAAGTCGAGTGTTCATTCGACCCCTTCTCCAACTCCTGTGGATTGTTTTAGGCTCACCATACAGGCGATTGCTACCTCAAACTATTGCAGGATTTATCTCGTGCATTTTTTATTTTTGTTCTTTTAGATTTGGAATTGAATGAATTTATTTAAACTTAAATGATTTTTTATTTAATTTACTATAATTTGAATCAATTAAATTATTATAAAAATTATCAAAGACTCGTTTCTAATAGATTAGATAAAGAAAAAAAATGAGATACTACTTCTATGGTTTATAGCACAGTTTCCACCAAGATGAAACAAACAATACATAAATATAAACTGACATGAACTAAATATAATATCATCTAAAATAGCACAGGTTCAAATATTAAATAACATTTTGTACTTTAAAAGATTTATAAGTTTTTAATTTATACCTTGAAAATTTAAAATTTTCTTGTCGCATTGTCAATTATAAAAAAAAATGAAAATTAAAGTGGTCTGAAATTAAACATCCAACAATTTTTTAGGCATTTTTTTTTATATTTTCATTTTTTATGCAAAATTATTTATACATTACATAACTTTAATAAAATCAATTTAGTATTCAATTTTATGAAAATAAACCACAGTACAATATTCTTATAAGATTGATAATAGAATGGGAAAATTTTAATATTTACGGTGCAAAATGAGAATTCAAAGATCTTTTAAAATATAAAATATCATTACCTCCAACTCAAAAATAGGAGGAAGACGATGGTCCCAAAGACAATACTATATAATTAGGTCAAATTATAATTTTTTGAAGTGTAAATTATAAGTTTAAAATATATTATCAATCCCATAATATTATGATCGACCATGAAAATTATAGCTTTTAACAGTCAAGTTATACATTTTAAATGTAAATCGTCTCGGCCCCAATTCATGTGAATCAGAGTGTTAATAGTCTTCACAAGTAATAAATGATAAAATCTTCAAATAATGAGTAAACTCTGATATTAATTGTAAAACTCCGATCCATTTATATAAACATAACAGTGTTTGCTATAAATCTCAATAGATAAACATACTATACGTAACTATGATACAACTCAGTCATAGACTTGTTACATTTCACACGTGTTGTGACGTCCCAAAATTCGGGAGTTCTTTGTCAATCCGTTAATCACCCATCAACCCGCGAAAATACTCGTTAATGTCGCATAACCCAATACCATGGCACAACGTCCCCTTTACCGGGACCACAAAAACACAAAGTTTGGCAGAGTCTCTCCCGTATCGGGGCTCTCCCAAACACACAACTTGTATAACATTCAATCACACGACCCATCTGGGGTCCAATATCTCACAATTTATACTTCATTATTGTCCATTTACATCATTTGAATAAAATGACACAAAACCCAAAAGCATGACAAAGCATTCTTAAAAATTGAGATTTTTGGAAAACCTACCGGTAGGTTTGTCATAGTTCCATCGGTAGGTTTTACTTACTGGAAAAGTTCTACCGCAAAACTTGAAGTTCTACCGGTCGGTTTTGCCCACTTTAAAATATCTACCGGTAGAAGTACTCGACGTTCTACCAGTAGGTTTTACCAATTTTCGTACGATTCCTTATTTTTTCAATCCCAATCCATTCCAAGCTTACGTAACCTCATATCAAACTTATATAACATCAATTTTAAGCAAAATACAGTTCATATGAGTTCAAATTACAATTCTTTTCATATAATTACATGCCCAAAACCGAATTACATTAAGGTTTTACAAAACAAGGTTTAAAAGCCACAAATCAGTTTTCCTTCATCCTTGAGGCTCCGAATGAGAGCCTGCCACCGGTGTATAGCCCACACCTGAAATGTTTTTCTATAAAGGGTGAGCCATGCTCAATAGGGTATCTCCTAAATAGGTTACTCCCGAACTTAGGTGCATATGAAATATTCACATGCACAATTTCACAAGCAACAAACCTTCCAATCATAGATATGCAATTCAATGATAAGAATTACCATGCCAAATCATGAAATGAGATAAGACTCACTTATATAACTCAACTCGAGCCTTTACTAGCTCCCATAACCCATGCAATGCCATGAGTACAAAACCAGGGCATTTTCAGCCCTTGTCATTGATGTTGCATATCCAATGACCTTTTTTTTAAAAAAAATAAACCTTGTGTTTGTTGTTGGGTATTTGGATTTTAGAATCTCACCACCGGTTCCGTATATCGTTACACTTTTTTGGACTTGCACCGACAGAAGTGTATAAACCAGCAGTTGGGTCTTGCACCCGAGGGTAGGGATGTTAGTCGAACGAGCCCGACCCCGAGCCAAGCTTAAAAAGCTTGTTTCTTAATCGAGCCTAAAAAATTGTTCAAGTTTGGTTTGTTTAGAAAACGAGTCGAGCTTGAACGAGATAAAAAAAAGTCGAGCCGGAGTCGAGTTCGAGTATTTGCACATAAACGAGCCGAGTCTATCGAGTTTGAGCTGAGCTTGTAGGGATTTTTTCCTAAACGAGTCTAAAAACTTGTTCAAGTTTGGGCTTGTTCAGAAAACGAATCGAGCCTGAACCAGCCGAATCCGAGCCAAACTCGAGTAACTCAGTTTGATTAATAACCTTACCCAAGGGAATGTCTAGCCCTTGTTGCTATACCCGACACAAATTTTTCTTTTTCATGCAACCGTGTGACTCTATCAGACCTTGGTCCTACTGTATCGAGCCCACTTATCAACCACTAAAAGTGATGTTTTGATTCAAAAACATGCACACACACCTACACTCTTGTCTAATGCCCAGGAATGCGATGTCTCCGTGTGTATGCAATGTAATGAACAATTGCAATATCAATATCATGTCCATATGTAATGAATGTCATATGAACTATTTCAACCACATTTCAACACATTGCATGACCAATTATATCCAATGCATGTAATTTTCATAAATCGTCACCATGTTAATATATTATCTAGCATATATCAACATTTTCATCTAACAATTTCCTAAGCATGTTATACATACTCTATGCAATAACACACTTAATTTTATATAGGCACAATATAAAAATATAACATGCCCACATAACACCATTTTCAAAGGAATTACAAGCTAACAATTTCCACATATCAATTCAAGCTAGAATTGATTTTACTCAATTTCAATATCCATTTCATTAATTTTACAACTATAGGCAAGTGTTAAAGATATCTAACAACCTATCTATTCCATATCACAACCCTAGGTTGGAAAAAAAAAAAACCTAGTTAGGATGAAAACTCTATCTCTTGAAGTGTAAAATCAATGGTAGAACCTTCAAGAATACAACCCAATTCCAAACCCTTGATTTCCCAAAATCTCGTCTATGAAACTTTGGTGAAATCCGTTCTTTTTGCTACATAGGCGTAGCCCTCGTCTTGTACATCAAATTTAATACTTGGCCAGAAGGATTCCAACTGACGGAACTGCATAGATCGTAGAGGAGGCTTGAATTCTCTCTCCAACATAAACCAACAGAGAGAATGGGGAGAAAATATGATTTCCTCCCCTATTTATACTCTTTAAATGTTTGGTCCACATTTCGTCCCACGTTCTCCTTTCTTGGGTCCGATTTTGATCTAAATCGATTAAATTTTGTCCCGGTTCAAGTTTAAAATATTTTTATTTCAACTTACTTTAAGTTATTATCTAATTTTTAAAATTTTATTCCCGGGTTCGGTTATGAGGCCACCCGAGACCCAATCGCATTGAAAAATGCAAAAAAATCTGACTGTCTCGGAATTGAACAAAAATTAATAGGGTAACTAGATTTGGTGAGACGAATTCAACGGTGAGGTCCGTTTCGTCATTCGAGTTCTAGAAAAATTTAGATTTTTCAGCTTGTATCGTAGTGGCAAATTACTGTTTTTCTCTTTTTCACAAAAATTCAAATTTACCTGGGTTTTGCACATGCACATTAAACTTATTACAATTTACATATTTCAGAAACATTACTCAACACTTAGAATGAAAACTGACAGTTCAATTATTCACGAACTTCCTTGCCATCGACTAATCTGAAAAATGAGAAATAATGTAGGGTGGTGAGCATCAACAGCTTAGTAGAATAACTTAATATCAAACAAACGAGTTTAAAAATAAATAATTTGACATGATTGGGCATCAAAAAAATTTATTTCATATATAAGTAATAGAACAGTAAATGTTAAGCAAACACAGTCAAGTTGGAAACAATATGCAATCACAACTTCCATATAGTGCCAGACTGTCGAGCAATCATCCTAATAGACCACTCAGGGTCAATACGATCCATACGAACATACAATTCAATAATATAGAAGACTTGCACCCCCAAGGAAGATATGCTTCCAAGTTAATACGATCTATTTTAGTACCCAAGTTCAAAAACCACTAGGCCACAAAGGCATGTATGAACTCAATGAATACTCACTACGACTTTGATATGGAACGTAAATGATTAGTGTGGAACATTGCACATTAAACTTCTTCATTGCTTCTATTTTAATTTGTTTGCAGTAAATTTTGGGGGAGATGGATTTAAATTGATAATTAATGGAGAATGGCTTGATTGCTGGTGCCAGGAGGGAAAGGGCCAGCATAAAGCACCCCCATAAGTGATTAAGGTCAATGGAAAAGAAAGGATCTCAAGACGGATGGCTCGGGAGCTCAAGGACCAAAAATCTCAAGACAAAAAGAAGAGGTACCGGTACCAAGCCATTAGGTACCGGTACCTAAGCTCTCTAGTAAAGAGGTACTGGTACCACATCACTAGGTACCGGTACATGGTACTTGGAAGTCAGCTGGCTGACATGGAGGAAACAAAGAAGTTATCGGTATCTCCTTGCCTGTGGTACCCGTACCAAACCCTACTAGAAATAAGCTATCCGTACCTCCCCCCTATGCCCTTACAGACTCAACAATGAGAAATGTCGAGGTACCAGTACCAACACCCCACAAAGATCAGATCATCTTTCAAATGACTCCACCAACTACGAGGGCCCACCTTTTGATATCTAATTCATGTCTTGACATTTTTAACACTCTATCTTGACCTCCTATCGCCTGCACTCGTATAATAAGCATGAGGGAATGGGTGGCCAATATAGAGAGAGTGGTTAGGAAGAGGAAGGGGGACCACACTTTGACTGATTTAGGAAGCTTTTGTGGACAACCTCTACATCATCCAAGTCAATCACTCATGACAAGAGAGAGAGGGATGGACGAAAATATACACTTCCTACATGCATTTTGAGATTAACAAGCTTTTAGAGAGAGAAGGCCCAAGGAAGAAGATGAAGTTCTAGAGAGAGAAAGCTGGGTTTTACATTTTTCTTTACCATTTTCATTGTAGTAAGCTCCATTTTACATGTAATCTTTCCATCTTGCACTTTAATCTCTTCTAATCAATGTTGTTATTAAGTTTAGCTAAGTTTCTTGTGGTTCATTTTTACATATGGGTTTTTTTTTCCTTTCAAGCTTTGCATTTTGGAAATGAATATCTTTTCTTTTGTAGTTTAAACTTTCCCTTACATTAATACAAGTCCAAGTTTGTTTTCACTACCATGTTTCTCTACTTAATGTTGATTCTTGCTTTTACCATGAATAGCTAAACTTTTAGTTGGCTAATCCAAGAGGGATTTTCCCTTGGGTATGTGAAATCGACTAGGCTGAGAGTGGACGTAGTTGTGGGCTTTTGATATATCATAGACTTGTCACGTGGTATGCTCTTGTCCAACACAACCACACTCATCCTTCACTTCCTACAAATCAATCAAACACCTAGACACCATTGGTTGAATGAAATGAGTCGATTTGGCATTCCCATAGGAATGACATCTATGAATTAGCTAACCCCATTTTCTTTCATATTTCACAATTCACAACCCACCAAATTTCAAATTACAAGATTTTCAAATTTTTAATTTTTACAAATCACTCTTCAAGAACACATGGCTTCGCTTTCCTTGAGGAGACGACCTTGAAATAGTCATTCAAAGTAAAACACGACATTGCAAGTCTCCCTACGCTTGGGGAGCAATTTTGCATACTCACACATGTTTCTGTTCATTTACACATAATTTCTCCACTTCTTGCATTGAGCTCGAGGGAGAGTGACACTCACCGTACTCTTAGGAAAAACGTTCAAGCAGTAAATCTTGTCACTCGAACTTGTTTGCACTTATGTTTAGCTCAAAAAGATCCCGGAGTTTCATTAAATACGAATTTACGATCTTTTTGAGCATTTGTGCGAAACCACACTCAAAACCCTAATTCAGCTCCGGATTCCAAGCCATTATCAAGACACCCAAATCATATATTTCAAAGCATGTTAAAATATCATAAATAACATATGAAATAATTTAGAAACAAGTTTGAAAAGTATTGCATATTCCAAAATTAAGAAACCCTACAAGTCACAGTAAATTGATTCGAAACTGCCAAAAATGAAACAATGTTATTTTTAAATGAAATTTTATACACATGCTCAATTTAACTATATAAAAGTGAATAAAAAATTTGTTTGACCAAAATCACCTAAAAATTAGGTCAAATCGACCCTCTAGGGAAAAATAGATATTTTACATCACATATTAATCCAAGTACCAGATTGACCTGAGCTTTTATCGGGACCTCCGTATGGACGTGATGGAACTTTTGGACCAACTAGAGGTCCATCGGACACTGAAATGCCACACGCACCATTTGAGTGTCTAGTGGTCCCTTACTTCCATTTCATCTTCTTCCTTAAACCATTGACCAATAACCTAGGTATCTCCCTTCTGTTTCAACCACCTACTTCACACCTCTGTTTCTCCCTCTGCAGTAACTCTTTTCCCTCACTTTCAGAGGCCACATACTCACCACATGGCCATATACTAAAACCTATAAGTTAGAAGTTTCAAATTAATTAAGCTTTAACTTGTTCAAAAATTAAGTCAAAGTTCAAGAAAAATAAGGTTTTCTACATAGGGCCAGACCTATTACTCCTCTTTTCACCCCCAAATGACCTCTAAACTCATTTTTCAGATCAAGAATGGACTCCTAAGGTCCAAATTAGCTAGGAATGAGACCTTCAAAGCTTAACACAAACCATGGAGATAAAAAACTCCATGGCTGAAACTTCATCTTCACCACCACCAACTACTACTCACCTCAAAACCACCACCAAACTCTTCCATGTACTTCTAGAAACACAACCCAATCAACTAATTAGCTCACAAAACCCCCAATCCACAAACCTGTTTCATTAAACCCTAACACCCAAAACTTTAAAAATTTAGTTCATGTAACTACAGTACATAAAACACAATTCTAACTACACCATTAGCTTTCAAACATCAAAATCAATCTAATAGTATACTTTTGATCATGTGAAGCTTCTTCCTAGGAAAACCTAAAATTATGTATGTGATTTTTCTCTTATTCGTTTCTCTATCTTCTCTCTCTTTCTTTTTCTCCTCCCCCATGATTTTCCTTTTCCTCTTATACCTCCCAACAACAAAGTCAAGCTTTCCCGAAGCTGCTGGGTGGAGTTCGTACTGCAAGGGCATCCTCCATCTTTGCTTGTCATCCCTATGGAAAATCTTTAATTTTCTAATTTCTTATCAATTTTTGAAAATTAATATATATATATATACATTAAAATTATACACATTAAATCAAGCACTAGAAAATTATCAATTTAATTTTTGGAACTCGATTCAACTTCCATTTTGATATGCGAATGAAATTCCCACAATCCTAACTCTTTGGTACTCGCCAACCCTAATTTGCCCAAATATGCGTTCTGGTTCGTTCTCTTTTCACCAATCACGTTCCTACACCCAATTAACATCCTATTTTCTCCAGAACACTCACGCACACACTTCAAAGCTATCAACTCATAGATTGGATCTCCATACTCTAAACCCCTAATCGCACACGCACTCTTTTCTATCCCAATTCTCAATCACCGAATACTAGGTCGTTGCATTAAATGTCATGTTACACCTTTTAAAAGTTAAAATACAAGTGTTTGAAGTTATTTAAAAGACGTAACTTAACCTTTTAAAATAATACATTTTGATATAATAATTATTTTTTTGACATCGTATTGCTATCTTAAAAATAATATATTTCAAATATACATTGATGTTTCGCATAGATAGTCCAGTTAAACCTGCATGAACCATTGACCCGAATGTCAGGGGGTTCAACCCTCCTCCTTGTCTCCCATGATTTACGAGTGATTGTGGTATCTAGGATTTACTCTCATAGAGATGGGTCCAAAATTATCTTGATGGTTCCTTGTTAAAAACAATACATTGACAAATCACAATTCAGGCTTACCATAATTCCTTGTAGGGATGGTAGTGGACCGGGCAGGGGCGGGGGTAGGGTTGGGGGTGAGGGGAGGGGATTCCCCCGTACCTATTTAAAAAATGTATGTCCATCCCCGATCTACCTCCGTTAACGGGGGAAGTTTAATCCCCGTTGCTACTTCGCGGGTAAATTATAATCCCCGCCACCCGTCCATAGCAATCAATTTCTAGGGATAGGTCATGAAGAATCTATTCCCATTGAAAAATTATTAACTCAATCATCTCTAAAAAATTAATTTTTTAAAATATTCATAATGCATATAGAACAATATGTAGATGTTTGCAATATTCACAACAAAAACACTCAACCAAAAATTAATCCTTAGTGAAAACATTCAACCAAAAATTGACTTCGGGAGATATCTATACATCAAAATGGAATTATGCGCATTTTGAAGTACACATACTATCCAGATACTATCACCAGATATATCAAAAAATAATTACAAGCCAAAACTTGAAAAATGCTTCAAAAACCATGTGTACATAATATAATCCTTTTTTTATTAGCAACGTGTTGGCATATATATATATATATAGAGAGAGAGAGAGAGAGTTACTATTTAAACTCAAGTGAGAACATCAATCTAAGATCTCAAATCTAAGCTTCAATCAAGCAGTTATTCATCATCAACTAAGAGAAAGACAAAGGAGTTCTTGTCGTCACCTGAGAGAAATGGAGGTGTTGTTGTGCTGTCGTTGCCAAAGACAGAGAAACGATGGGTCTCTTCTTTCGTAGATTGTGTGTGTGTGTGAGAGAGAGAGAGAGAGAGAGAGAGAGAAGAAACATTCTACTCAAAAAAACAACAATCTAGGATTTTAGATCTTCAATTTTGTACTTTTGCCCCTACTCCTTTCTCTTTTTTTGAATTCATCATTTTACTTTTATATATTTACTAGTCATTACTCCTACCTAAATGCACTATGTAACACAAAAAAAAAAAAAACACAAGCAATTGCTCAACTTCAAAAAGAATGACACAAAAAATATCTATACCAGTTCTTTTAAAATGACCTAAAATATATTGTTGACTATATCCTCCATATTAATATAATTATAACAAAAAATGTACCAAAAAACTCTCAAAACAACACCACATATACAAATACCTCAACAAAAAATTCCAACTAAACTTAATAAAATTTATAATTTTGTAAGTAACAAATAAAATATTGCTCATTTATAAGACATGTGAATTTATGACCAATATCACCATTCAACCCAATAACACAACATAATTATAAACTCAATCACTAAATTTGCAATCCGCCACATGTAATAAATACCTCAAGAAAAAACAAACAAATACTAACAAAACATAATTAACTTTATAATTTGTAAGCAATAAATAAAATCAATCAAATCTTGCTCATTTATAAAACTCATTAATTTATCACCACTATCACCATTCAACCCAAATGACAACCATAATTATAAATTTAATTACCAAATGTCTAATTCCCCACATTTAAATATACACAACAACACATCCACGTACATTTCTTTTTTAGTTATTGACAAACCCTCTTAACTAACAATTCAAAAAATAGATTAGATAATAATAAATTATAATCTAATTAAGATACTTTTATTAGAAATACAACAATTCAAGCTTTTAAGATAAAATAATAATAAATTATAATCTAATTAAAAAATAATGTTACAAAATTGTCAAAATACCTTATAATTCTTGTCTAGTGAAGCTTCTAGAAGGATGAAAACTCGCCCATATAATTATAAATGGCAGTGAAAAAAAATCAGATTCCATGCCAGAAAATCATAGCCCATCCACACCCACACCTGCACCCATGTGTACCAAAACCCAAAAAATATAATAACGAATAAAACATAAGTAATTCCTAATTGTCTGTTGAATCTGCAAGAAGGATGAAAATCCACCAACAACCCAATAACATAAATATCAAATTCTACACCCATAAAACCCTCTCCCACCACTTCTGGAAACATAAATAAATAAACCAACAAAAATAAACTGTATAAAACCAATTATTAATGAAAATCCTAGAGGAATTTAGATACTTAATTTTAATTTCATCATAAAGACACAAAATTTCAATAATAAAGAGTTCAAACTCAAGCTAAACAATGTCCAAAGTAAATTATAAGTCCCTCTTTAATTGAGCCACCTATAAAACTCAAATACAATAATAATTTTTAGCTTTGTTATTGCATCACACATAAACAACTCGAATGGATATGGAAGGGAAGGAAAATATTTTCATTGTTTGGTACCAAAGGAAAGTATGAGTGAGTGGAAAGTGGGAGGGAATCTCTATCCTTCTAGCCCACCAAATATTTTCAGCCCAAATTTGGGCGGAAAATGGAGGAAAAAAGTGAAGGGCAAGACAATAATTTTTTAAGTTGACATTTTTACCCTTTACTTATTGGATATATTTTATTCCTAGTTCACACATCTTTGGCCAATCACTGGGAGATAGTTTTATTTTATTTTATTTATAGTATCACCCTCACCCCATTTCCATTAAAAGGTTCTGTAAATACAACAGGCTGTTCCGTTTAAAAGACCGGAATCCAGCTCTTTCCTATGCACCAGTTAATCTACGAAGCTATAGCACCTACACACAATAGTATGGCAATTACAGATCAATTGAAAAGCACGCAGCAAAATTGATATGCCAAACCCACAGCAGAGACGGAGAAGATAGATCCTATGCAACTAGGTTGGTGAGGACCCGCTTCTCTGATAAGAGCCCTCCTTCTTCTAAGGTGGCGAGGATAGGTGATGGCCCCCAAGTGAGTTCTACGGTGGTGGCTCCTCAGCCGGCGACCTCTCCAGTTGATACCCCCAGGTCTTCCATACCGGGTACACCTTTTTGTAACACCCCGCATTTTCTTTTATAAATGTATATAGTTATAGGATAGATAATTATTGTGAAAATGAGGATATGTATAATGATGAAAGAATGAATCACATAGGTTAAAACATTAGAGATGAATAATTGGGAGACAGCTGAATTTGGAAAGTTTAAGTTCAAAGACATTTGAGATTGGAATTAGTTATTAGATAAGTTTCTAAATGTTTCTAGGTCAAGATAATGTTTCCATTGAATCCGGAAGATCGAAAAATCTTGGGAAAGGTAATATGAAGTGCATTGAAAACTTGGAAGACGGAGGAAGAATCTGTCTGCTGAGTAGTACCGGTACCCCGATTCCAGAAGGTTTTTGGTACCGGTACTGGGTACCGGTACCAAATGGTACCGGTACACCCGATATAAAAATCTGGACATTTAATGTCGCGACCTTGATCCAATTTTAGCCTTATAAATACCCAAGGTCGTCTATTTTGGCCCTATTTCGGCCACTCCAACATTAGAAACCCTAAGAGAGAAAGAAAGG
>CM042184.1:36540518-36573272 GCA_023539305.1 Ilex asprella | reverse complement strand
ATTTTACATACTTAGTTATTGAAATTGTTACATGATAAATTTGGGAATTTGGCTTATAAATTGGAGACTCTTGAAATTGTTGGGCATTTGAGAATATATTGGCTAATGTATTGCTTGTGTGGTGATTTGAATAACTCAAACCTTGAGGGTGAGAGGTTCCTTGTAAGGATGCTCATGCCAAGAGAGGACAATTTGTGACATTATCAAGAGGTTCCTTATAAGGATGCTTGAATAACTCAAACCTTGAGGGTGAGAGGTTCCTTGTAAGGATGCTCATTCCTAAGAGAACAATAGTATATCATGTGTTGAAAAATAATGATATTTTTGAAATGGATGTTTATGGGAATTGGTTGTTATAGTATATTTCTATTAGTATTGTTATTTAAACTTGAGATCCGTTGTTAAATATCCTTGTTTTACTTCAAATATTATGTATGCTATTTGTGAAATGAGACCACCCATTTTATATGTTTTTACAAACCTTGTTTGAGTTTGGGAAGATTTTGCTACAGAGCTTCGTGCTCATCCCTTACAATTACATTTTTCAGATTTAGTGCTAGAGGAGGATCTCGGCATCAACGAGCCGGGACATTGGGAGGCTCCACTCGAGGGGAACCTAGATCCCGAGGTGGATATTTAGAACCGTGGTTTCTTTTGTACTGGACTAGAAAATTCTTTTGGATATTGTATAGTCTAGTTTCTTTTGTAATTTCCGCTGCGCTATGATAGTAATCTTTTCATTGGGAATGTAAAGACCAAAGATGACATATTCTTTTGGGATATTGATGTAAATGTTATGAATCATTGCTATGAAGTCTTCTTTATTGATGGTTTATCTTAGTGCTCTCATGGTATGAATTGTTATTGAATGTAATGTCGTCCAGGGTGTATTTTGGGGTGTTACAGTATGATAATTGTGAAAATGAGACTGACCTCTTTTATATGCTTCAAAATCTTGTACGAGTTTGGGAGGAATGTTGCTACAGAACTTAGTGCTCACCCCCTATAAATATTATCTTTTTAGATTAGCATAGAGGAGGAGACCAGAGTTGACGAGCTGACCCATTGGGGAGCTCCATTAGATGGGGACGTGGATCCCGAGATTGATGTATAGAGCTAGATGCTCTTATGTTCCACACTAGGACATTATTTTGGGGACACATGGTAGTTGAATATTTTATATTTCGCTGCAAGTGTAAGTTCAATTGTTTTGAGATGTAATTGCCATAGTTTGGGGCATATTCTTTTGGATGTTAAAGCCGTGGCTTGGCCGATTCCTTTGAGATGATGTTATAGATATTATGAATGATGAGTGTAGTTTATTTATGAATGAATTTTATTAGTTGCTCTCATGACGTTAATGGTGTTTGATTGTACAGCCGTCCAAGGTGGTTCTTGGGGCGTTACAACTAAGGCTACATCCACTATGAGGAAGTATCTTACCTTGTATGGATTGTATTGCTTAGGAAAAAAAATTGCTATTACAGGGTGTTTGGCTTAAAGCTTTTACAAGACATTGCCTTGGTTCTACTTGGTGGCTTACAGAATAACACTCTCGTTCAATGTAGCCTTATTGGTTATTTATACAACTAGTAGTTACGGTTTTGTGTTTGTCCTTTTTGTCTGATTTTGTGGTCCCTTTTGTGTTTGTGTTTGTCTTTGTCTTGGAACTCTCGTCCCCAAAGCCTTTCTACATCCATTACTCGTTGGTAGCAATACTTAATCCATCTCCACTGCCTGTGTGTTTTTGTTCTTCAGAACCATTAAGTAATGTTCCCTTGTCTCTTATCCATGTGTCAATCTGCAACTTTTGTAGACTGGCCTGTGCTAGGCTCCTAAGTTCTGAGCTTTTTATCGTGCCAAGCTTGTTACTCCAAGCTTTCTTGCAACTGGTATGTGGCCCAATTCATGCTTAGGAGAGCTCGTTTGGGCAAGCTGCTAGAGCCACTTTTTGCAAGCCCAGAGGGTCTTGGGCTTTAAAAGAGGGCTAGACTTAAACCAACAATTATCAGTTTTCACTCAACCCCAAGTTAGGAGGATGACATTCCAGCTCCTTCCTGGGGTTAAATTTGACTTATTTGCGGCAATGATCATTCTTAGGATGACGACCCCTCATGATCGCTAATGCTGTGTCAACAACAGGTTGGGTCCCCCTATATTTTCTTTGATTTTAGAGACATGTCAGTGTAGTACATGCGTCGCGAGGAAAAGGCTTCCCTGGTACAACTCTTTCCTATGTCTAATCTTGGTAAATAATAAAAAGTGGGGGGGGGGGAATGCACTTCACTTTTCCATTGTTATTTTGAATTTCTGACTCTTTGCGCTCATTTCCCCTTCTTTAGACTGAAAGGCGATTACCTCTTTCCTTCAGTGCTTCTGAGAATTCTACGATTTCATTCTTCTGCGAAGTGGTCTTAGCTGTCCATTAGGTACGTCTCCGTTCTCTTTTCCTCGTTTTGGATCCCTTTAACCCCAGCTGTTGGGGTCGTGGGTTGTGTTTTATTATTTGGAGGTTTAGTTATTTTCGATGACATTCTGGCAGTTTTTCTTTTCTTTTGTGGTTTGTTGACTACCCCTTCTTATTAAGGCTGACCTTGATTAGATCTTGGTGTTTATTCCCACTATTTTTTTACAGATTGTGCTTTGAATATGCCTTATTTGCATTTTGAGCTGTGATTTGAAGTTCTAATGGTGAGAGTTGTATCTGATACTTCTTTTGAGTTTGTATTTGGAAGGGAAAGTAGTGAGAGCGCTAAGGATTCAACTTTCCATGGTAGCAATTATGCCGAAGAGGCTTCATCTCCCCCTAGTGGTGAGGAGCCCTCTATTGAAGACACTCTACTGGTTGGGGGCAATCAATTTTCGTTGGTCTTAGCAAATAAGTTTGAGATTCAATCTACTTTAGGTCATTTTGGCGAGCCTCCGTTGGCTTTGCCCCCAACTGTCTTGAGTCGGGTCAAGAAGAGGGGGTCTAAAGGGGCTCCGATTTCTTTTGCCCCTAAAAAGAAAAAGGTTCATCGAGATCTTGTTGACCTCACTCTCGATGCTAAGTCGACCCCGATTAATATTGACGAGGATAACTTGGAGGCCTTGAGGGAGGATACTCCTTTCCTGTCTCCATCTTGCATCATTCTCCTTAGGAGGACGAGAGGTGCAATTTATCTATTCCTGAGATGACCTATTTTTTAACCTCGGCGTTCAAAGTTGGCCTTAGGTTTCCTGTTCACCCCTTCATTTAAGACGTTCTTACCTTTTACAATGTATGCCTAACTTAGGTTTCCCCCAATCACTACAAGAAAATGGGTTTTTTGCATCAGCAATTTGCCGACTCAAAAGATCACGTTGCCGTTGTAAATAGTATTTGCGACGGCAACGTGATCTTTTGAGTCAGCAAATTGGGAGTGGCAAATAATAGGCGATGCAAAAGATTTTGCATCGGCAAGTAACCGTCACAGAAGCTTTTGCATCGGCAAAAACCGATGCAAATGCGCCGTCGCAAAAAAATCTTAGATCCGACATTTTTTGTTTGCATCACCAATTTTCCGTCTCAAAAAAAACCATGTGCGATGGTTTAAACCCGTCGCAAAATGTATTATTAGCCACAGTTGGGGTCCGTCGCAAAAAACCCCGTTTGCAATGGTTAAAATCTATCGTAAAAGATACTATTAGCCACAGTAAGGGACCGTCACAACAAACTCATTTACAACGATTTTAATCTGTTGCAAAAGATATTATCAGCCACAATTGTGGACCGTCGCAAAAAACCCCGTTTACGATGGTTTTTAACTGTCGCAAAAGATATTATTTGTCACGGTAAAAATCGATGCAAAAAATATGATATTACTCTTTTGACATTATTTGCGTCAGCAACTTGTTTTCATAAATAATTAATTTTTTTTAAACCTAATTCTCTCTTTCAACTGTTTCTCTACACCTGTTTATATATCAAATACATTACGCATAACATCATTTGATTAAAATAATAAGGCACATCTCTCAAAACAAAAACATCTAAATTTACAACTAAAAATATATTCAACATAAGTAAATAACATCCGAAATTTTTAAAACAAAATATTCCAAACTACGTAATGAAAGTGTCAATGCATAATACAAAAATTTAGTCTCCCAATGCACCATTTGCTCTGTAATCATGCACAATATGTACTCTCTACCAATGCATCATTTACTCTCTGCGCTATCTACTCATTTGATAGCACCTGCAAAAGATATGATTTGTGTTATTATTATCAATAATATGTTTAGCTGCTAATTATATACATATTAATTAAGATAAAACATACATCACTAGACTGCCAAGCAACACTTTTTCCCACTGCCTGCCCAACAGTAATTACGCCAGGAAAAGGTCTTATCAAATAATTATTAGGCACTATTGCTTCCTCAACATATACGTTCGAAAAATCAGGTCCCAATGGTACTCCCTCTACTTCTTTCGACGGGTCAACACTAAGAAGGATTCCCTTCGCCACTACTTGCCTTGGTAAATGAAAATTATACAGGTCTACTTTTGTATGAACCTACAACCACAAGTGTAAACAACTTTTAGAAGCCAAAACAAATACAATTGAAAAAAAAATTACAATTGTAAATCTATGTATCACACATTGTCATACACTACGTTTACCATACACATACACTTACCTCAGTATTGTTCAGACCTAGTGCATGCTTTGTCATTTCCGTCCTAACAACACGTGTCTACAAAAAAAAAAAGCAGGCAACACTACATTAGTCAGTATAAATAGCAATGTCCAAACTACATTAGTTAATATTCTAGTTTTTAGTCAAATTCTCTCGTTGGGGATCATATCGAAATCATTTATTTTTCTACATTTTTCTATCACTAAAGAGTAGGTGTATGCCCGTTTTCATGGAAAATGGATCAAGAACAAGCATATTGGCAATGCGAAAAAAATATGTTGCAAATTGAAAAACTAAGATATTTTATACAAACCTCTTCAAAAGACCGTGGACATGGCGAAGGTGTTGGTAACTCATGTTGCACCTGTGTAGATGGTGTACGTCCATCTTCGTGTGGCTCTCCGAGTGGCCTATGAGTACTACATGCATCTAGAACCTACGACATTTTTAGGACATATTAAGCTACACATTTTTTGAAATTGATAAGTTATTGAAACAATAATATCAAATATTCACTATACTCCACCGGTCCAACCCCAGAGCATCCACCCTCCTCCTGGCGAGAACGTATCAAATCAAGTTGTTGACGCATATCATTAATCTCGTCTCGAAACTCTTCTCTTAATTCCTCTCGTAGCTCTTGACGCATCCTCTTTCTTTCCAAGTCTGCAGATACTTGAGATGTAGTGGAGGCTTGGCCGTATACATCACTCCACACGACACCTGAACCATAAGTCCGCACATAGCCATGACCATCCTCTCCAACTACGTCATGGAATACCTTGTCTCGAATATCTGGAGTCTGCTCCATCTCTGGCACCTCAGAAAGTCGCTGTGAGAATTCCTCCTACCATGTTTCAACATGAGCATATCTAGTTAAGTTATAATAGAATTGTACTAGAAATATCATCCCACACAAGGTGCTAAGTAGTTCTACCGCAAAAAATAATTCATGACATGTCCATTGAGAAAACAAACTTGATTTTTTTAGTGTAAAGTTCGTTTACTTGCAGTCCTTTGTCATTAGCTTTCTTTGTCAACAAAAGTTTAGTAATACTTATTTTAAGTTAAAAATCATGTAAGAGACTAAGACTAGTTGAGACTTGAGAATATTGTCACAAAGAATCAACTATGCCTTGACCCTAAGTTTCTGTAAATTCAGAATTTTAAAGGGCCTTTTTTAAGTAATTTTGTTGGGTACTGGTTTCAAATATCTACTTCATAACAACTAAACAACAATCATGATGTCAAGTGTCATCAAACAAATTCCCCTCCAATGATCTTATTGCATCATCTTAAACACTTGTTATGTATGTATCTTTCAAGTGAGGCACTTAACAAAACAACTAGCTTCTAGATCAGGGACTGCGACCCCAGTTATCTCAAGGCTTCAGATTAGGTATTAACAAAAAAATTAAGTACCCACCATCATATAGGACCTACAAACATGCTGGCTGGCTATCCCATCACAAAATCTATGCATGAAACAGACCCATCACTTATGAATCAATAGGATTAAACACAAGCAAGTCACTTGTTTCAGTTCTCTATTTCTCTCTCTATCAACAACAACAAGAAGAAACAAAGCAAAGTAGTGCTAAGAATTTCTTTATATTATAAAGAATAATACAAAGAAGGAAAAACATATGGGAAAAACATTCAATACCTAGAACGAAAATCATATCTTGTATCATTAAATGAAATTGCATATCTTGTATCATTAAAGTCAAGACCCAGAACGAAATTATGGGAAAAACATTCTGAATTTCGGACTATGTATTTCCCATTTTAACTGCCTACGACCACCTTTTTCCTTTACAAAAAAAAATGGGAGAAGAAGGGATTCGCCGAGAGTAGAGAAAGAAAGAGTTACCTGGGTGAGGGAGGCTAACAAATTTAACACCAAAATTTAACAAATTATCGTGAAACTAAATCCAATTAAATCAACACCTAATTCCAATTAAATAAACTCAACACCAAAAATTAAGAGAGGTAATCAATTTTTGTGTGTGTGCTTTGGGAGAGAGGAGATAGTAAACTCTTTGAAAAATTTTGTCGAACACATGGTGGCCGAGCTGGGCTATGAATGGTTGTTGGATGTGGCAGCTAGTGCAAATGAGAAAGGGGGAAGAAGAGTCATAGAGGATGAAAAATAGATACCTCAGGATCGTTCTCTCGTCTTTCTTTGGCGATGGAGAGACCTTGTGGACCTTCTTATACTTATTCTGCTCGACCGATGTTGGGCGGCTCACCGAATTTACTTTGATTTGGAGTGGCAGCTTTGACTTCGAATTTTTTGTCTTGCTCGATTTTAGAGAGACAGGGGAGTAAGAACCAGAGGGAGCGAGAAAGAGTGGAGAGTCGTAAGTAGTTGGAGAAGAAGGAGGAGACGTGTGATCAGAGAGGCGTTATGCGTTTGTTATGCGGCTGATAATTAGATGAAGAAGGAAGTAATAGGATAAATTACATCTACGCCCCTGAACTTTGTCACTAAAACACACAAATCCCCTCAGGTATGAAATATTACATTGACACCCCTCTTAGTGACAGCCGACTACTGACAAAATTAATTGAATTAAGTGAGTTGGTTTTAATTATTTCTATAGGGTATTTTTTAGAATTAAATTCTTAGAATATGGTAACATAATCAAAGTTTGACAGTATTTCAAACGATTTTAAATGGTAGGGATCTATATGTTACACACATAAAAACTTTGAGGGATGTTCATGTAATATGTTTTAGTGACAAACAGTTTTAGGCATTTGCATCAGGAAAAAAACCAATGCAAAAAGAGATTTTTTTTTTTAAAAAAATTACTTTTTGCCACGGCAACGATTTCCTATTGCAAATATACCATTTTAAACATCAGCATCAAGAACCGTTGCAAAAAAAATATTTTTGCCACTGTAAATATTCTGTTGCAAAAAAAAGTGATGCGAAAACCCTAAATTCTTGTAGTGAATGGTTGGTGCCTTTTGGTTGGTCTTCTTTTCCATTGGTGAGAAAGTGGGAACACTTCTCCTTCCACCCTTTTTTAGTTTGCCCACCTTTTCCAACATAAGTCTTCCCCTGCTCTGGGCTTTTTCTATTTTGTTAAGCGGGTTAAGGCGAAGAATATGATTTCTATGCTTCTTTCCTCTGACAAGGGGTGGAAACCAAAATTTTTCTTCGTTCGAGGTGACACCTAGAAGTTGTTAGGAACTCCCCACAGTATTCCCCGCATTCCCAGATTTTAGGGGGTCCTGAGAAACACGCATAAGAACCTCCCTTGAAGATTTGTCTGTTAAATGTACTCTTGTCATGGTTCAGAATTGTCCCTTGTCTTGCTCGCAGGTTTTTCCACCCTTGGATTTTCTAGAGGCCAGAAGAGTGGCCCTAGTTGAAGCCTACGAACTTAAGTCTTTTTCCACTCTAATTACCACGGAAAAACATGTTGAATACGGGTTTGGACCTCCCTATGGAAACATTGCCTACTTAGACCAATATTCTGGAGCCTGGACTTCCTATCCAGACTATCGACCAGATGGATCTGAGACTCATAATGGAGAGATTTTATGATGATAGGAAAAGGAATAGGAAGTTGGTGAAAAATTTTGAGATCCCTTCCCTTAAGAGGTCAAAGTCGGATTGGGGCCCTCGAGGAATGAAGGGGAAGGTTTGATTTCCCTTAAAAATTCCTTTGCCCCCTTTTCGGAGCTCGAGCTGAATCCTAAAGATGGGTCCGAGACTGCCAGAGCTGAGTTTAACGGGACCGCTCTAGCTCTTTTTCCAACAACGTTCCCTGAAGGAGTAGAGACTATAAAGGGATGCTACTGAAATGGACATAAGGGGTAATGGGTTCCTTCACGATCTTGAAGCGACTGTAAATGTACTGGCTAACTTGGTTCCTACTATGGACCCCTAAGAAAGCTGTGAAGATCAGCTTTCAGAGGAAGACTAAGCACGCTCTTCAAAGTATGGTTGACGTATCGTTTCCTTTTTCTTCTTCCTTGAGCACGACATTTGGGGTTTTTCTTTTTATGATATGTGTCTTTGCTGCTAGGCCTTGGCTTGTATCAAGGCGATGGAATTCCATAACCAACATGTGTCGAGTGTGCTAGCTGGTCAGTCCTCTGAGCAAGTCCTCATTTGCTCTTAACTTAAGAGGTCCAGCTTGTTGAACAATGGCTGAGGAAGGACCTTACTGATAAGTAGTGCGAGTTGGGACCACTAGATATTGCAGATGCAGCTAAGGTAGGGAAAGGCTTGACCGAGGAGAAAAATGTTGTCCTTAACACTAAGTTGATAGAGATGAAGAGGGCTAATGTCGTGTTGGATAACCGTCTTCAGGATGTTGGTGATTCCATCAAGAGGAAAGATGTTGACCTAAAGACGAAAGAAGAGGAGCCGAAGGCAAAAAAGGAGGAGTTAAAGGCAAAAGTGGAGGAATTGAAAGTCAAAGACGGAAAAATTACAGATCTTTCTAATGTGAACGCATCCGCCTTCGTGCAAAGGTTCATGAACTCTCAAGAATAGGCTGAGAGGTCGTACACCGACCTAGAGCTGGACTCCTTTGTGCTAAAGTTTGAGGTGTCAAAACCTAAGGAGCCTGCGGAGGGGTCTGGAGCTGAGCATACTGAAGAGGTAGATCGCCTTGAGCCTATTGCATAGTTCTGTTCATAGGTTGTTGAATTTCTTTAGGATCTATAATTGAATATCTGTAGTTTGGACTTGTAGCAAAACTTGTGTTCCCTTTAACTTCTTCTTTACTCTCTACTTTGAATGCCCCTTCTCACTACTATTTTATTCCATATGATTTTGTGTGCCGGTCTATTTGTCACCTATCTTTTTCCCCTCCCCTTCTTTTTTTGTTGCACCTTCCACGGGTCTTAGTGTTGGGGGGACAAGATGGGTAAAATGTGTTCCTCTAAGATGCATTAACCTTTGTTTGTAGGTTTGAGGCTTTCATATAGTAGTGGGAACTTCCATGAGCTGATGAGGTAGTTTTAGGCTTTCATGGCTGAGCTGCTTAGTAAGTATGCCTTGCCCGACCTAGTCAACTCACATTGAGCTTACTTGCCTTAGTCGAGTCGCGTTCTTGAAGGGCTTATCCTTACGAGCTCAGACGCTTTATGAGCTAACAGAGTTTGTCTTGTGAAAGATCTGAAGAGGTTTTTTGTTTAAAGCTCAAGCTAAATATCTGTGTTTGAGACATTCAGCATTACTAGGGTCATTTTAGACCTTTTACCCTATCTTTTTGTGTTCCCCAAGTTTGGCGATTTTTTTTCAGTTGAGGTTGTGTGTCCATGATGATGAAGATGCCTTCTCAAAGTACTGCCCAGTCCCCATGGTTTGTGACACGTGGAAAGTGCATTTAATTCAATGGACGGGTACTAATTACGCCTTTCTATAGGCAATTGTATTGCCAAAACTCCGTTTAAAAATCACACATCTTCTTTGTTTACTTTCACCGCTTTTGCTTTAGTATCCTCTACTTCATTTCACTAGAAAATTTCTCATTTCTCTTTTCTGGGCCATTCTCTCAAGTTTTTAGTATGTCTCAACCTTTTATTTCAGGGCATGACGTCATGCTAGAAACCTTTCCTGATGTTGAGGTTAGCGAGATAGATGCGGTAAAAGCCCGCACATTGTCAAGCCGCTACAACTTTCCTAGGGGTATCAGTTTATATTGTGCGCAATGACCCTTACCACCGCTCTTTGAAGCAAAGGGTTTGTTTTTTTGAGGCTCCCTTCCAATTGGACCTCAGGTTTCCCATTCCACCCTGAGGTTCTTCATTTCTTTAGTTTATATCCTACCATGTTATTACTGGTGTGCTGGGTTGTCCTTTTGGCATTCCCGATCTTGTGGGGGCATCTATTCAGGTAGCCATTATTTTCTTTGGTGGAGTTTCTTAATCTCTTTCGCCCCATGGAGACATCTAGGGTCTTCTCCTTCATAGGGAGAAGAGCAGGGTAAAATCCTATCTTCGATCTCCTTCTCGAACCTGAAGGTTCGAGGCGAAGGTTTTTTTCTTTATATCTAGAATGGGCTGGGACTTCTCTCAGGTTATCTCGTCGGTTCGCGTACTACGGTCGGGGGGCGACATGTTCTTCTTGGTAAGTTCCCCCATCTTGGTGAGTTTTCTTCTACCGAGCTACCCATTATTTGTATCTATGGTTTTATCTTTGTCTTTCATTGTCAGTTGGATATCCGATCTTGTTTGGAGATGCACGAGCTTGGGTGGATAAAGATTGGGATCATGGACTCGTTTCTTTTGTCAATTTGATGGGGCCCGAGTTGACTAGTATTCTGAGCATTTAGTGCCTATTTTTCTTGCAAAGTTTGTTTGCCTTGTCTTTTACAAGGCCTCCCTATTTTTCTTACTCGCTTGGCTTATGTTCTTAGCTCCTCCATATTTGGTCAGAAAGAGGGATGCGATCGTGGAGCAAGTAGACCAAAGGAGGTTGGCACGGGGTCCTGAGTCTCCGACTAAAAGGGTGAGGGTTGCCAAAGAAGGCACTGCTGGAGTCGTGTCCTTTAATCTCGAGGTGGACCCATTGTGACATGGCTCTCTCTCCAAGGGTATGGAGGGCTCTAGCTCGAGGCATCCCAATTTTATCATGGTCAGAAGTCCCGCTACGAGCTTTTTGGATGATGTGGCAAGGGTTAGCCAAGCTTTCATGTAGCTGATTCCTCAAGTCAACCTCTATCAGTCTATTGATCTCCCCTCTACGGACAGGACCTGAGATTCTTTGCACATTCTTCTTGAGGTTTGGCTTGTTGCTTTGCTTGGTTTGACATTAGCCTTGCAAGTATTTACCTCTTTAGTTTGCTTTCAGGTTGTAACTTAAGCATGTACTTTAGGCGAGGAGATTCACCATCTGAGGGCTATGACGGAAAAGAGAGTAGTGAGGTTGGTTAAGCTACTGCATTGGGGTGCAAGGTTAGAGGCAGAGCTGGAGATGGCCCTTAAGTAGGGAGCTCAGTTCTTCTGCCAGTTGATTGTTGCGACCACTTTTGAGATCCTTATGAGATCCGTTAAGACTGAGGGAGGATGAGCTGGTGAGCACACAAGTTAAGAACATGGATCTAATTAGGGGTGTCAAACGTGTCTGGTTGGGTCATTTTGTATTCGGTTGATTTTGAGTTTGTGTCAAAAATCCCAAAACCCGAACCATGTTTAAAAATTGTATCGAGATGAATAAACACTAACCTGACCTGATCATTAAACTGGTTATCCAAATCTGACCTATTTGACACATTTAATAAACAGGTTAATTTTAAGTTAACACACATAACGTAATTTGTTTAACCTGTTAACACACATAATACATACCTGTTTAATACACATAACTTGTGTCAACACCTGTTCATTACCATCAAATACACCATTCAATCATTTATCCAAAATTTTAAATAATTTTTTTACAAATAACATATCACATCTCATCAATGAAATTAACTAAATTACATTTCATGTAAATTAAAGCAAGAATTATACTAGTATACTGGCATAATAATGTTAAAAACTATACTGCCAATTATCATTGTAGAAGTAAGAACTAATAAGCAATAATGTTAAGATCACATTAGTCATACATAATAGGCAAACCATACTGTCATAAATGGGTTAAATGGGTCTACAATGGGTTAGGTCGGGTTCGTGTCCGTATCATGTCAACCCATTTAAAATATACGGGTTAATTAGGTCAAAATCGGGTTGATCTAATTTTGAGAAGAACCCAACATGATTTTTTCTCGTGTTTAAGTGTGTTGACCCATTTTAACTCATTGACTCGTTTAATTTCATGTATGACCCATTAATTTCGTGTTTGGTTTGTGTCTTGTTAACATGTGTCGAAAATTGACATTCCTAGATCTAATGACCTAGCTAGCCTAATCCTGGACTATGATTGTTGACCTGGAGGACTCGTTAGATGGAAAAAAGACAGTTGGTTGAGAAGTAGAGGTGGGAGATAAAGAAATCGTGGACATATTCTTCAACTTTGAGGAGCAAGCCATCGAGAAGTTCCCTGATCTTGGCTTTGACAAGTTTGAGCCTCGATTTGACCCTCCTTCTAGATGTTTTCTTAGGGGTAGGGATGTCGATCTGACTATATTGAAGCTTTCAAGACCTCGACTCCTGCATGCTTTACTTTTCTTTTTGTTTTTTTTTTTTGAAATTTATGTAAATACTATTCTTTTCCCTTTTGAATGAAATGACCTTTTTTGACCTCTTTTGGATTCTGCATATCTCCCTTTTCCCTGCTCCAAGGAAGTCTTGACCTGGTTGGAGTATTATTTTTGTTGATTGTGCCAAATTGGTGGGTTGAACTCCCAAACTTTTTCTTATTACTCGTCGTGGGCTAGAGAGCCCGAGCTCGAGCTCCTCATCTTTCGATCTTGAGGTTTGAGCTTCCTATCCTTTTGGTGGAGGAACTCTGCTCCTCATGCTCTTGAGATCTCAACATGAGGGTCCGAGCTCGTCATTCTCTGAGCTGGAGGGCTGAGCTTTTTGCGATTTCAAACCTTGACAGGGGCGCCCAATTTGTACATTTTTGGAAAAAGGTAGTTAAATGTGCCTACCTACAAGCCCACCTAACTCTGCCTTGAACACTTTGCATTAACTCCTGTCATAAACCTGTTTGCTTGAAGAAGCCTAACTGTCACCCTCTTGCCTCCATATATTAGTTATTTCGCTTTTCAAACTATTTTTCACTTTCAATTGGTATCTCATTTGGCTATTTTCCATGGCTACTTTCTCTTGTTTCTTCTTTATTTATGCAACACTGATTAACACTCAAAAATAGCATATTCTTATGCCATGTTTTGGACTAATTATACTTTGGTGGAGCTTAAATGATGATATTTCAGGTCTTCAAGTGAACAAGGGTTCAAAGGCACCAAAAAGTACTTTTGCAGGCAATCACTGCATTTTAAGGAACAAATTGTAGAAGCTTGAAAAAAGGAAGAAACGTTCGAACGTTAAACACTGTTTGAACGGTCATAATGAACTAGACCAGATACATTGATCTGTGTTGCAGGCAAGACCCAAGGCCATGGAGACTTGAGGACTCCGTTCGAATGGTCATCAACGTTCGAACGATCACTGGAGCAATGACAGGATCAGACGGTCTGAAGACATGGCGTGTTGCAGACTTGCAGTCAGAAGGCCCAGGCACTTGAGTGCCACGTTCGAACGGTAGCCACCGTTCGAACGCCCCTAAAATTATTGGAAAGTTCAGTCAAGATTCTACAAGGATCTGGAGAGAGATCTACACAGAGACTTGGAGGGAGATTTTTACAGAAAACCACGTGTGGTCTGACATAACTGGCATACACTGATTCCATCTGACGTTTGAACGGCAGAGAGCAAAGACAGAGAAACCGTTCGAACGGTGTGGACAGGCTGCCTGCAGAGTGGTTGGCTTTTCACTTTGACTTTGACGCTCAAGCTCTATTCTTTTACCCTCTCCTTGCCTTCTCCTTGCCTATAAATACACTTGGTTTTGAGAAGAAGTGGAGAGACTCATGGGTGGAACCATTTGAGGGATTCATCACTTAGAATTTCATCACATCCATCTATTTCAATTCTTATCTTAGTCTTTCTCTTTACTAGAAGAAGTGGGGAGTTTAGATTCCCACTCATTTCCTTTACATTAATGTTCACATTTACATTTACTTAAGAGTTGTAATTCTTTTATTTACTTTAAGTCTTTACATTTATGTTCTTGATTTATATTTAATCTTTACATTTATGTCCTTATTTACTTCTAGTCTTTACATTTATGCTCTTTCATATATGCTTTTATTTATGTCTTGCACTTACATTATTTGAACTCCCTTCTTACTTAGAGGAGTGAAACTCTTCCACTTTTCTAGAGCTTTACCAAAGCCGTGAAGGGTGGAACGTGATTCACTCATTCTTCGTTGAAGATTAGCTCCTTGTTAATTATACTTTTACTTTGTGAAGTCCTCTACTTTGTGAAGATAAACTATTAAAGTCATGGTTGAATGTCATGAAGAAATATTTTCTTGTTTGTAAGCGCGATAACTCTCGGTACAAATACTTCTTGTAAACTTCTAGTAAGACCTTGGAACCGTGACCTTAATAGCCCATTTTTATTTTCCGATTGACTCACCGTTGACACGGGAGTTAATTGAGTTATCAAGCAAAAAAAAAAAAATAATATTTCGGATAATTGACCACATGTCTCGATCCTCGAACTAAAGAGTGACATCTCCGCCATTTGAATCAATCTTATATTTTGTCTAGAAAATTTCTTAAAAAGAATTTAATATTCTATTCAAGGAATTTACTTACATCTCACAGCCCTAAAATCTCAAAAGTCACAACCAATTGATCTCCTTCACCGATTACTTTAAAATACCAAAACTACTAGTTCCCCGTGGATTCGACTCCAGACTCAAACCGGATTATTACTACAACTTGACTGCCTGCACTTGGGTGTACACATTTTGAATCAAGTCAAGTTTTTGACACCGTTGCCGGGGAACCTTGCAAAAGTGTTTTACATGTAAAGGTAAAAAGACCTTTTCTTTTTGTATATATTCTTCTATTTACTGTGAATAATTTGTTCTTGTTTTGAGTTATTTTATGTCTGAAAACGCTCCTCACTATAAAAATTTGCTGGCAGAATTTTCTGGATCTGTGAACCAATCTGAACCAAATTCACCAAGATCAATAGTAGTCTCTTGTGAGAGTATTATGGCAAATATTGATAGGAATGGAGAGGTTCCTATGAGGGAAGATGAGATGCCTAACATTCGAACTTTTAGGGATTATCTGAATCCCATGAGAAATAGTATCCCCTCATGTTTTGTATTTCCTCCATATGCACCCCCTTTATAGTAAAGCCAGGGACTGCACAGTTGTTGCCTGTTTTTCATGGATTAGATACTGAAAATCCATATTTACATATGAAAGACTTTGAAGAAGTGTGTGGAATATTTCAAGACAATTCTGAACTTGCCAAGATGAAACTTTTTCGTTTCTCTCTAAAGGATAAAGCTAAATAATGGCTAAATTCTTTAAAAGCTTTTTCCATGTCCAATTGGCAGACTTTCCAGAATGAATTTTTTAGAAAGTTTTTTCCCTTACACTGGACTAACACGCTCAAAAGGCAAATTATAAATTTTTTGGTGAAAGAAGGGGAAACATTTTACCAAAGTTGGAAAAGATTTAAAGAACTACTCCAAGCATGTACACACCATGTTTTTGAAAATTGGACTCTAGTAGGATTTTTCTATGACTCCTTACCCACTAGACTGTGTCAGTTTGTCGAAATGATGGCCTAAAGAGAATTTATTGGTAAAAGTCTGGAGGAGGCATTCTATTTCTTTGACACTATATCTGATAGTTCTCAGATGTGGGACTCAGCCTCCCTTACCATTAGTGAGGCGAGACCATCCACTTCCCAAGGGAAAAAGTATATCTTGAAAGAATATGATGACCTAAGAGCAAAAATGTCTACTTTATCTTGAAAGATTGAAGCTTTAAAGATGAAAAAAATTCATCAAGTTGAATTGGGTCTGCCCATAGAACAAGTGTGTGAGATTTATGCATTGACGGGACATTCTACTGGGGAATGTCCTACCATCTCTGCATTCAAAGAAGTCTGGTTGGAACAATCAAATGCAATTTTCAATTTCAACAAGCCTTACAACAACCCATACTCTGAAACATACAATTCAGGGTGGCGAAACCATCCGAACTTCAGTTGGAGGAACACACAACCAATTCCAATGAACCAATCACAAAATTCATAACCACCACCTCAAGGACCTCCTGCATATCAACCATATCAACCATCACACAAGAGGAACCTTGAAGATACATTGAAGCAATTCATGCAATCTCAAATGAACTTCAATGCACAGACCACCCATTCCTTTGAAGATCTTAAAAGCTACATCCAAAAGCTGACCCAATCCATGACTACACATGAAAAGGGCAAATTTCTTGCCCAACCAAAACATCCACAAGATCAAGCTCAAGCTCAAGCTACACTAAGAAGTGGCAAGGTGATTGACAAAACTGTCAAAGATATGTTATTTCCAAAATCAAAACCTGAGTCAATCCCAATTAACTCAACAGTTGAGCCTGAACTTGTGGGTGGAAAGGAGCCGGAGCCTGAGATAGAGCAAGAACCAGAACCTTCTAAGGAAGAGGAACCTTCACATCCAATTTCTGTTCCTTTCCCACATAGACTCAAGGCTATCCAAAAGATGAACCAACAACCTGAAATTTACGAGCTTTTCAAGCAAGTAAAAATCAACATCCTACTTCTGGATGCAATTCAACAAGTACCATCTTATGCCAAGTTTCTAAAAGACTTGTGCATAGTCAAGAGAAGCCAGAATGTCCAGAAAAGAGCCTTCTTAACTGAACAAGGCAGTGCCTTGCTATAATGCAAAATCCCTCCAAAATACAAGGACCCTGGATGTCCAACTGTCTTATGTGTCATTGGAGATTTCAAAATAGAACAAGCACTGTTAGATCTTGAGGCTAGTGTTAATTTACTACCTTACTATGTCTACCAACAGTTGGGTCTGGGTGAACTCAAACCCACTAGTGTCACACTCTAGTTAGCGGATAGATCTGTTAAAATCCCTAGGGGTATTGTAAAAGATGTACTTGTCCACATGGATAATTTTATCTTTCCAATTGACTTTATTGTTCTAGATACTCAGCCCAACCAGCATTACATTTAGAGAATCAAATTCCTGTCATCCTTGGTCGACCCTTCCTAGCCACTTCTAATGCACTAATCAATTGCAGGAATGGAGTCATGAAATTAACCTTTGGGGATCTAACTCTTGAACTAAATATTTTCAATATTGTTAAACACCAAGGAGAGGATGAGGATGAAGGGGAAGTAAACTCAATTGAATCGTTGATACAAGAACATCTAAGTGACACGTTCTGTGAAACTTTGACCGACTCACCTTTGATTGAGTCTGACTCAGCTGAGTCAAATCCACAAAGTTGCCTTACTCATACTGTTGAGACATGGGTGCCCAAATTCGAGGAACTTTCACTAAATAGCACAAAGCCAATCTCATCAAGTGATAAGCCACCTAAGCCTGAATTGAAAAATCTCACATCTAACCTTAAGTATGCATTTCTAGGAGAAAACATGTCATACCTAGTGGTAATCTCATCTAAGCTCACAGAATTGCAAGAGTCTAAACTGATTGAAGTTCTTAAAAGACATAAAAGCACCATTGGGTGGACCATCTCTGATTTGAAAGGTATAAGTCCGTTAGTCTGCAATCATACAATATATCTTGAAGAAGACTCAAAACCCTCCCGACAAATGCAGAGACGACTTAACCCTCACATGAAGGAAGTCGTGAGAACGGAGGTACTCAAACTCTTAGATGCAAGAATAATCTTTTCCATCTCCGATAGCAAGTGGGTAAGTCCAACCCAAGTTGTACCCCAAAAAGTCTGGGGTCACAGTGGTCAAAAATGATGCCAATGAACTAGTGCCAACTCAAGTCGTCACAGGATGGCGAATGTGCATTAATTACCAAAAACTGAATTTGGTAACTAGGAAAAATCATTTCCCTCTCCCATTCCTTGACCAAGTTCTGGAAAGAATTGCAGGACATGAATTTTACTATTTTTTGGATAGGTATTCTAAGTATAATCAAATTGAGATTGCCTTAGATGATCAGGAGAAAATCAAATTCACATGTCCCTTTGACACTTTTGCATTTAAAAGAATGTCTTTTGGACTTTGTAACGCTACTGCAACATTTTAAAGGTGCATGCTAAGTTTGTTTAGTGACATGGTTGAAAATTTTTTAGAAATATTTATGGACGATTTTTCTATCTATGGAGACTCATTTGATCTATGTCTGACAAACTTAGACAAAGTTTTAACAAGGTGTAAAAAAGCTAATTTGGTGCTTAATTAGAAAAAATGTCATTTCATGGTAACACAAGACATTATCTTGGGTCACATTGTGTCGTCTGAGGGCATGAAAGTTGACAACGCAAAAATTGATTTAATTAGGAATTTACCAGCACCCAAGACTGTAAAGGATGTCCGATCATTTCTGGGACATGCAGGTTTTTACAAGAGATTCATAAAAAACTTCAGTACTATAGCCAAACCCATGTGTCATCTCCTAAGTCAGGATGTAACCTTTGACTGGAATGAAACTTGCCAGGAAGCTTTTGAGAAGCTAAAAGGCATGCTAATTTTTGCCCCAATAATGCAACCCCCTGACTGGACTCTATCTTTTGAACTAATGTGTGCTGCAAGTGATTATGCTGTAGGTGCTGTATTGGGGCAAATAAAAGATAAGAAATCCCATGTAATTTACTATGCAAGCAAAACTTTGAATGATGCTCAAATGAATTATTCAACAACTAAAAAAGAATTGCTTGCTGTAGTTTTTGCTTTGAAAAAGTTTCGTTCTTATTTGGTTGGTTCTTTTGTTACTGTTTTCACTGACCATGCAGCCCTAAAATTCTTGCTTACAAAGAAAGATGCTAAACTAAGGCTATTGAGATGGATACTCTTGCTTCAAGAGTTTGATCTTATCATTAAAGATAATAAAGGGGTCAAAAATATGGTTGCAGACCATCTGTCCAGATTAACGTATGAATTCCATGAGGATGGACTGCCAATTAATGAGAAATTCCCTGATGAACAACTGTTCATAATTGATGAAACCCCATGGTATGCAGACATTGCTAACTTTCTAGCTACTGGAACACTTCCTCCGTCATTCACTCTCATGGATAAAAAAATTTTTTTGAGGGAGGTTCGAAACTTATTTTGGGAAGATCCCTATGTATTCAAATATTGTAAGGATCAGATCATAAAACGTTGCATTCCAGCTCAGGAAAGCAAATAGATAATATCATTTTGTCATTCTGAAGCATGTGGTGGTCACTTTTCATTAAAAAAAACCACTGCAAAAATCCTGCAGTGTGGTTTTTATTGGCGTACACTTTTTATAGATGTCCACGCCTTTTGTTTAACATATGATAGATGCCAAAGATTAGAAAATATTTCAAAAAGAAACATGATGCCCTTAAACCTAATTCTGGTGATTGAAATTTTTGACTGCTGGGGCATCGATTTTATGGGACCATTCTCACCTTCCTTTGGCTATCTATACATTTTAGTGGCAGTAGACTATGTATCCAAATGGATTGAGGCAATTCCATGCCGGAATAATGATCACCAAACGGTGATAAGATTTTTAAAAGAAAATATTTTGCCCCGATTTGGAATTCCTAAAGCAATCATAAGTGATGGGGATTCTCATTTTTGCAATTGTCCCTTCTGGAATTTTAAAAAAAAATATCTGTTTTTTCACAAAATTACAACCCCTTATCACCCACAGACTAGTGGATAGGCGGAATTAGCTAATCGGGAGATCAAATTAATTTTAGAAAAAACAGTGAACCCAGATTGCAAAGATTGGTCGTCAAGACTGACTGATGTACTCTGGGCATATCGTACTGCTTTTAAAATAATTTTAGGCATGTCTCCCTATCCTTTAGTCTATGGAAAATCATGTCACCTACTTGTAGAATTGGAACATAGGGCATACTAGGCCATTAAAGCAATGAATTTTGACCTAGACAAGGCTGGACTTTCAAGAAAACTTCAGATAAATGAATTGGAAGAATTGAGAAATGAAGCGTATGAAAATGCTAAAATTGCAAAGAACAGAATGAAAGTTTTCCATGACAAAAATATTGTACGGAAATCTTTTGAACCTTCCCAGAAGGTCCTGTTGTTTAATTCGAGACTACGCCTCTTTCCTGATAAGTTAAAATCAAGATGGACTGGACCTTACATTGGCAAAAAGGTGTTTGATCATGGAGCAATAGAAGTGAAAAACCCCTCAAACGATAATATCTTTACTGTTAATGGTCAGAGATTGAAACCATTTTTGGAGGACTTTGTTAAAAATATGGAAACCATTAATTTAATGGAACTCGAATATCCCTTCGAGAATCACGCCTGCCGACACTCAAAAGGATCGGATCAGGTAAATACCCGACCCGAGGAGACACCATCATGAGACCCCCACCACCTTTTCCCATTTTTCACCATTGAGCCCACTCCACACCTGCCTATTTTATTTCTCAACCTCCATTTTCTGTCTACTCCACCTCCTTTTTTTTTTCCTTCTTTCCCTCTTCTTTTTATTCTTCTTCTTCTTCCTCGCTTTTTGTCTTGCTTCGTTCTTTTTTCTTCTTAGTGTCCTTTTCTCTTTTTCTGTAAAATCGACCACACCCAAGCGAAAACATGACCATGTACCCTGAAGAACAAATCCCTATTCTAATGTTGTATATTGTCTTACTCCAGTTGTGTATGGATATTTTGCTACTTTTCGCAATCACATACAAGCCTTACAAGCCTAACCGAGGACAAGATCTGAACCGAAAGGATTAATAGTTGCATTTGGATTTGTAGGTATCTGAAGAAGCACGAGTCACTGCAGTTCAACCTCATTTCGAAGATCCATACTGGTAAATTCAAAATATTGGGGACAATGTTCAGCTCAGGTTGGGGAGTGTGAGAACTTGTAGTTCATATTTTGCCTGTGTTTTGTTCTTGTACCCATGCCATAAAAAATTTTTAATTTTTTTTGTTGTTGCCTTGCTATATCTGTGGGTCAGTTTAAATTATCTTTGTGACTAGCAGACGTTAAAGAACCGGATAGTGAGTCTAGGAATCATGAATGTTAAAATTTTTTGGTTTACTCTAGGAGCTCTACGCAATTTTTCATCAGATGCGCATAATGTGATCATGAGAAAAGCAAGACTGGTAAGAAAAAATGAGATCCGAGAGCAGAAGGCAAAACCCCTCTGTGGCAGAAGCACTTTTGCTAAACGCCGACGTGCCAAGAGACTTGGTGCCTGTAAACAGTGTGGGCGGGTATTTCATGATAAAAGATACGATCAGTGTTCTGAACCGATCTCTGGTCGCGCACTCGATCGATTAGACTGGATAGTGAATGGGCAGAGTAAGGATTATCCTGACACGCCATCCTATTCCGGTGTTATGCTTAACCAGTTTGTGCAACAAGAGATTGGAAGAGTCACTGGTAGTTCAAGCTACATAGAAGATGACTCAAATTGAGATTACTTCCTGACAAGCTGTGGAAAAATTGTGTGTTGAGGAATGAAAGCCAATGGTCCGAATTTTGGTAAATAGTGTGAAATTTTTGTACATATTTTTCTATTTTTTAATTACTGCAATGAAAATATGGGCCGAGTAAGGAATGTTCCAAAACGCCAACCTTAAGCGTGGGTAGGGATTTATCTTGAGACGCTATGAATTTTTATTTGTGTGTTTAGCCTTCTCTGATTGTGTATAGTGCAACAGAGAAAATTTTATTTTTGATCCACTGTTTGAATGTTGGTTCCGTTTGAACGGTTGCTGCTCGCAGTACTTTGCCTCTGATGAAAACACTGTAGAAAACACAAAGTACTGGGAGCAACACATTTTATTTTTTTTGTTTACTGTTCGAACGACGGTTTAAAATTCTTCATTTTACGTTCGAACGTTTAATGCGTTCGAACGGTGCGACGCGAACTATAAAAATCTGATCGTCTTTTTCATTTCAGAAAACCCCAAATCTCTCTGAAACTCTCAAAACCCTAGAGCCATCCTTCACTCTACAAACCTCAATCCACTCTCAGACACCAAGAAAACTTAAAATTGACCCTCCATAACCCTTCTCCAGCTAAAAAGCATCAACCCCAGACCTTAAGCCCTAAGTTTCAGACCTTCCTTCAGGCTGCCACCGTTCAAACGCCATGCCTCAGAAAAAGATTCCTGCTAAACGCAAGCCATCAGTGAACCAAGAACCCAACTGGGTTGAGGTGATCCAAGATAGACAAGGCAGGGAGAAGAGAAAGAGGTACGATCGTACCAGATTTTCAAACGCTATGAAAACACAAAAGTATGAAAATTTCTTTAGAAATCAAGTTATGGTGCATGAGAGAGACATTGTAATCTCTGATTTTGCTGAGTTAGGCTTGCTGGAGGAGATGGAGAGGAGAGAATGGGTGTTACATTTGAGTAATGGAGGAAGAACTGTTGTTGATTTGGTGCAGGAGTTCTACTCCAATACCAAAATCATCAATGGCTCTATACGGACCTATGTACGGGGAATCCACATCGAGGTGGATGAGACGTACCTCAAGGAGATTAGACCTGAATTGCCTCGGGTGAAAAACCCCATTTACCCCCCAAAGAAAAATGTTGAGCTGGATAGGGTAGGAAGGGAGTTGACCGGAGATGTGAACTTTTCATGGGGAGGGAGAAACTTTTTAAAACAAGGGGAATTGACCGAAAAATATAGAATGCTTAACTTGATTGCAGTCTCCAACCTAGCCCCTCTAAAAAGGAAAAATGAGATTTTACCGGAGATGGCTCGCCTCCTCTATACTATAGGGAGAGGACATAGCATTGACCTCCCTTCTCTCATCCTAAATGAAATCAAGAAAGGATGCAATGTGAAGAAAAGTGCTTTACCTTTTGGCACTTTGGTGACAGAGATTTGTCTGGAGAATGGAGTATGGGAGAGGCCTGAGAAGGAGATACAGTTGCCTATGGGGAAACTTGACAAGGGCTCATTCAAGAGAAGCCGAGGGCATAGTGACCCCTCAGCAAGAAGGTAAGAAATGCCACCAGCCCAAGGAGGGGATGAAGTACAAGAAGAGCTAGACCGAGAGGAGGAGAGAGAGATTGAGAGAGAGAGATCGATGAGGAGAGAGCACAGCCTGATCAGGCAGAACCTAGCTCTAGCAGCCGGAGGTCCTTTAGGGAGATAATGATTGGGATTGAGACCAATCAAGTTGCAATTCTACGACAGCAAGCTGAGATCTTCAAACAACAGGAGGAGATTCTTAGCTATCTTAGGGGTGGAGCTAGGAGAGATTGAGGGGGGAGATTGTTTTGTGTCTTTTGTGTGTTTAGTTTGTTTGGGCGTTTTGATAGATATTTTTAAAGTTTTGTGTGGTTATGTTGATTTTGTTGCTTTTTTTGGATGAATTGGATCATTAATGATTGATGTACCGAATGATCATATCTTGTGAATGGAATGATTCAGTTTATCATATCCTTTTTAATTGGTTGCAAGCATTTGTAGAAATTGCATTTTAAAATAAACTCTTGTTGATAAAAACACATATGAATTTTGAGATTCCTTGTTAAAGTAACTAATCACATGATCAGTTTGACACACAACTTGGCAATCTTAACCTCAGGTTACAACTCTTTTAATTGATATTACCTCTATGCTTACATTATCAAATGAACATGAGTGTTTGTTGTTCTCAAAGTACACCGTGATCAAACTCGCAAATAGAATCAGTATATAACCGACATTCCCTACAAAACCTGACATGAACAGTGGAGATTACAAAGAATAACATGGTAAGTTTTGAACCTTGCGATGCTTCAGAGGGAACACCCACATTTACTCAAGAAAGGTTTTCTTTCATCTAATCTCTTTCAACAATCTCATTAAGTTTGTTTTGATTGATACAACTAATGTGATCTATAGACATACCCTGCAAAAAAAAAAAATACAGGCAAGACGACACATGCGTATGCACATACTTGAGAAAGGATCTTAGGCCATCTTTGGATTAAATTTGAGCCTCAGCCAATCCTTTCACAAAAGTATGACCCTAGTCAGCTATGATTGAGCCTTCAAAGTATGAAATCTTTTCCAAAAAGCCCATATGATGACCAAGCCATAAGGAAAAATACTTTACCTACCTTGCTATCTAATCGGTGAAAACAACCGAAAAAGGAAAAAAAGTTAGAAAGACAGGGAATTGCCAAGAAAGTGAAAAATAGAAAATATACTTGAAAGAAATCTCATTCCGAGAAGAAATGACGAAAAGCCAACGAGAGGTGTGCTAAAATGCATAAAAGAGATAGCAATTTTGAAACTCCATTAACGTCGTTTCGTTAGCCACTAACCTCTAGCCACATTACAACCTATAAAAGCCCTAATTGATCTCAAGTCTATTGCATATGCACGTTGTTAATCACAAGTTGGGGTATGTTATATAGCATTTCGTTATTTGTATCAATAGTCTTCCATGAGATTATGCCAAGAACATGACGAGTCTATTTGCTATAAAGTTTCACTCCTTTACTAAATTATGCATGTAATTTCTGATTGACCATCTTCTGATTACATGCTCAGTGAGAAACAAGTCACCATAGTTAGAGTGAATCTTCTGCTGAGAGCATCCTTTTGAGAGATTTGGGAAGTCAAAACTATCCATGAAGGGTGATTACAGTGGAATGTTTGTTATACACCAATTCTTGTTTCTAGAATGATCATCCTACTACAAAGAAAATTTTAAATGCTAATGTGTCAAATGCTAATTTGTGCATAGGGATAGTACCAATGGTGAAGAGCATGCGGACCTTAAAGTCAAAATTAAGGGGTGTCTTAATGACGATGATGATAATTCACTTTAAATCAGCAATCTCACATTGACATTTGTTCGACCGAAGTTTGTGGGTAGCTTCACTGAAAACCCTCACGAGACAACACTCGTCCTCTAAGGTAAACCTAGAGGTTTAACGACTTGTTGCATAAGCTAAATACAATCGGATAACCTACGAAAAAGGTGTTAGAAATAGACTTGTTTTTAATTAATTGTTGTATTACTAGCGACTAGCAATATCTTGGTTAAGGGGTATGATTAACACTCAAAAATAGCATATTCTTATGCCATGTTTTGGACTAATTATGCTTTGGTGGAGCTGAAATGATGATGTTTCAGGTCTTAAAGTGAACAAGGGTTCAAAGGCACCAAAAAGTTGTAGGCAATCACATCATTTTAAGGAATAAATTGTAGAAGCTTGGAAAAAGGAAGAAACGTTCGAACGTTAAACACCATTCGAATGGTCATAGTGAACCAGGATAGATACTTTGATCTATGTTGCAGGCAAGACCCAAGGTCATGGAGACTTAAGGACTCCATTCGAACGGTCATCAACATTCGAATGATCACTGGAGCAATGACAAGATCAGATTGACTGAAGACATGACATATTGCAGACTTGCAGTCAGAAGGCCCAGGTACTTGAGTGTCACGTTCGAACGATAGCCACCGTTCGAACGCCCCTGAAATTATTGGAAAGTTCAGTCAAGATTCTGCAAGGACCTGGAGAGAGATCTACACAAAGACTTGGAGGGATATTTTTAAAGAAAACTACATGTGGTCTGACATAACTAGCATACACTGATTTCATCTGACATTTGAACGGCAGAGAGCAAAGACAGAGAAACCGTTCAAACGCCGAAACCGTTCGAACGGTGTGGACAGACTGCCTATAGAGTGGTTGGCTTTTCACTTTGACTTTGACGCCCAACTCTATTCTTTTACCCTCTCCCTGCCTTCTCCTTGCCTATAAATACACTTGGTTTTGAGAAGAAGTCGAGAGACTCATGGGTGGAACCATTTGAGGGATTCATCACTTAGAATTTCATCACATCCATCTATTTCAATTCTTGTCTTAGTCTTTCTCTTTACTAGAAGAAGTGGGGAGTTTAGATTCCAACTCATTTCCTTTACATTAATGTTCACATTTACATTTACTTAAGAGTTGTAATTCTTTTATTTACTTTAAGTCTTTACATTTATGTTCTTGATTTATATTTAATCTTTACATTTATGTCGTTATTTACTTCTAGTCTTTACATTTATGCTCTTACATATATGCTTTTATTTATGTCTGGTACTTACATTATTTGAGCTCCCTTCTTGGTTAGAGGAGTGAAACTCTTCCACTTTTCTAGAGCTTTATCAAAGCCGTGAAGGGTGGAACGTGATTCACGCATTCTTCGTTGAAGATTAGCTCCTTGTTAATTGTACTTTTATTTTGTGGAGGGATGAGCATCACTCACTTTTCTAGCTTTACCAAAGCTATGAGAGTGAGTAGTTTCTCATTCACTCTTTAGTAAGAGGTGAAGGGAATGTATTGATTATCCGGATATTATATGATGCTTTGTTCTAATGTTTAATGTTCATATTCCCTTGCTTATTGGATGATTGATTGCATCTAGCAAAGCTAAGGTACTTTGTATAACCGATAGTCTTTCTATGACACGGATGACTCTTGCATAGAAAGACTCTTCGTTTCAAGACAAGTACTCCGGCTAGATCTTCATGACTACCCTTTAATCATCCCCATCACCAAGCTTCATTTAAAAAGATGAACTATTAAAGCCATGGTTGAATGTCATGTAGAAATAATTGCTTGTTTGTACGCGCGATAACTATCGGTACAAATAATTCTTGTAAACTTCTAGTAAGACCTTGGAACCATGACCTTAATAGGCCATTTTTATCTTCCGATTGACTTGCCGTTGACACGGGAGTTAATTGAGTTATCAAACAAAAAAAAATAATATTTCGGATAATTGACCACATGTCTCGATCCTCGAACTAAAGAGTGACCTCTCCGCCATTTGAATCAATCTTATATTTTGTATAGAAAATTTCTTGAAAAGAATTTAATATTCTGTTCAAGGAATTCACTCACATCTCACAACCCTAAAATCTCAAAGGTCACAATCAATTGGTCTCCTTCACCGATTACTTTAAAACACCAAAATTACTAGTTCCATGTGGATTCGACTCCAGACTCAAATTGGATTATTACTACAATTTGACCACCTGCACTTGGGTGTACACATTTCGGATCAAGTCAAACACGCCTCATTGGCGACCCTCGCTAAGCTACTTTTCTACTTCCCAACTTAGAAATAATTGTTGAGGCAGAGTGTGTCACGCCCCGAATTTCCACAAACCCGGGGAGTGAGGGAAAAAGAATAAGAAAAATAAATGAAAGGTTATTAGGTTGGATAAATTACTTTCTCATTCCTTTCTCACGTTTTCCCAAAGTTTTTCAAGTCATTTTTCTTTCATTTTTAACCTATTCTTTCAAGGTTTCTAAACCCCCCCATTTGACATCTTTCTCACCTATTTGAAAGGTGTTTTTCACATTTAACACATTTTTTTTTTAATTTTTCATAAAATTTTGACATAACCTCCTTTGTTTTTCAAGCCCTTTTCCCACCTAATATTCACAATATTTCATAAGCAACCACAATCCACCCTCACTCGGTGGCAACAACCCATGTAAACTAAACATACATCCCTTATTCTCAACATATACATAAAATTGTCCAATATACATATATGATGCTCATTAAATAAAAACATTTCAAATGTCAATTGGGTTTACACCCTTACACTTTAAAATGACCCAAAATCTATAACCCATTACTTTTCCAAATAAAAAAAAAAAGTCATTTGGGCTTATGCCCATACATACAAAATGTGCCCCAGGGGCCAAATATTCATTCAAGCCCTTTTGCTCTCCTTCCTTTAAGACTTCCTCAAGTCTCAAGTACCGGGAGCCTCATCTGTAATATGATATCCCACGAATGGGTCAGCTCAACTGCTGGTATGACAAAATACTAATACTAGGAACAAATTTAAGGCGTGACATGTGCAAGTGTACATTTTAAAAGCTACAACCCCATAATCCCTCAATGTTATGCAATGTCAATATGCATGACACACCCATGCAACTTTATGCTACCCATGTCTCGCTTCACGGTCCGCCCCCGTCAGCCCGCGAGTACTGTCATTGGCCAGATTTTGGGTTTTTCACCACAGGATCTACACCCTCATAATGCATAGCACCAAGTGCTCAACACACACCATGTTACAAGGATTCATGTATGCCAAGATGCCTTGATTTTTTTGCAATGTGAATTGTATGAAACATTTCATCAAACACCTTGTCTACATGAATATAAAACACCATTCAATGGATTGAATATATGATTAAGCTTCACTTTAATTAATTTCACAATTTCTCAAAGCAACTACAAATACACAAACAACCAATTTATCATAACTCTCAAACCATAAAAGTTTCTCTACATGAACATAAGGTATAATATAATAATCTAACACATAAGCAATATATACCTTTACCATAACAACAAATTATCAATAAACTCAAAGAACACAAAAGTACTTAAACCACTAATTCTAGGTTTTCAAATAAACTACCAACTAAATAATTTTCTAACATCAAGTAAACACCTAAATCATTTAATCAATACATATGAAGGCAAGAAAACTTAAATCTATTCCCAACTTAGTAAAATATCATACCTAGAATGGTTTTTCTCAAACCAAGGAAGTTGTGCTCACTTTATAGACGAACCGATCGGTGAGAATATAGCTCTTGTTGAGAGGAACAACTTCTTAGAAGGAAGTCTTGCAAAAATCTTGGCCTAGGAATGAGTTTTGGTGGCTTTAAGCTTCAAGAACCTAGGGTTTTTCTTCCATTTTCCTCCAAAAACGTGTACTGCTATATTTCAGCTGAAAAACTGATGTTTTTACACATAAAGGTCTATATTTATAGTGGAGGGCAAAAGTGCAACATGACCCTTTTGCCCTTGATGAATCCGGGACCCCGTTACACTATAACTCGTCCCGAAACGCCTCAATTCGACATTCTATTTTAACCAAAGTTCTTAAAATTATTTTAAATGAAAATTTTCAAAAATTTATATTTTCGCTAATGGCCGGGTTTGGCCGGTCCCACCTAGGCCAACCGAAATGCCCTTTTCGTCCAATTTTTGAAACTATTTTCGTTTAGGCTCAAATTTGCACAGTAGGTGTATTTTAATATTCTAAGCATGTTTCTCTTCTATGACATACTTAAATTATGTTCCTAAATATGACTTATGCTTGAATGATGCATATACGGTGTCCTACCGACAAATGGTGCATGAATAGTGCTCTACCGGCAAAACAAAAAAATTTATCATCATTTTTCAGATCTCTACAGAGTGGATTAGATGGCAATATTACTTTTTGGCAGGCGTGGTCGTTCAATGCCCTACTCCAATGAGCCCTGCAACCTTTCTCTTTGAGGGAAAGTTTGATTTTTTGGGGGTGTGTTTGAAATGGGGCTCCGTCTACCTTTCACTTGTCAATTAGGCGGATTCTAGCCCTTTTTGGGCTCTGCCCTTCACGACTTTCACCAGGAGGGTTGGGGCATCCTTCTTAGTTTTTTCATCTTCTAGTGTATGCTTGGCATGACCTTTTCCCTTTTGTTTTTGAGTTTCATTATTTTTTCACTTTGACGATGACTTTCCTCCCTACTTTTACCAATTTTCATGGATATTCCAAGTCCTAATAATAGTCTCCAACACCCCAAGCTCTTCCAAGGGATGGTTACAACTATTTTTCTTCGTCTCTAGGGATGCCTTGGAATTCGGTGAGGCACCTACAGACAATTTTTACGTGCCTCGCTCTTGGGGATGCATTTCGAGCAGAGGTAAGGTGTTAACCTACTTCTCTAAGTAGAAAGAACACCTTCATGTGGTATCTCTTTTTCTTGACGCTAGTTGTTTTTGCATTAACGTGGGTGATCCTGGGTTGACACTCGATGAGATTGTAAGGGTTTGCAACTTTAGCTGAGCTGAGGCAGTTCCTTTTTTCACATTGGTCATATCTCACAACCTTCTCAAGTTTGGGCTTGGTCCTGACCCGGCTGCCATCCCAGTCGTTGTTCCTACTATTGTCCATATCTCTTCTCCCCCTGTTGTTGCTGAGGAACTTCCTTTAGAGAGTTTTAAGGAAAACACTGCTACTTCTTAAGAAGGAGGAGGAGAAAGAGAGCCCGAAGGTCACCCCCATCTCCTTCCTCGGACCCTTCAACAAGCAAGGGGAGATTTACATTCGCTGAGTTGGAGATGTCATTCGGGCTAGCCATGTTGAGGAGGTAGCTCTTCAAGGCCGAGAAAGTGAGGGACGAGCTGAGGAGGAGAATGTTCACCTGAAGGAAGAGATTAAGGCATTGAAGAGAAGGATCCTAGGATCTTGAACATTTTGTTATGCTTCTTGTAATCCTCTTTTGTCATTTCTTAATGTAACAAGGTTCCTTTGTTTTGCTGCTTTCGTTTTGTCATTGCGCTTTTCAAAGCTTCAGTGATCTTTCACTGAAAAACTAGTAGAGTTGATGAACTCCTTAAAAAACTCTGAAGGCTGAAGAGCCAGTGATCGACCGAGTGCGAGCTGAAGGGTTTGTGCCTTTGGGATTTGAAAAACTCATTGAAGGTTAAAGAGCTCGCAATTGAGAACCAAAAAGCTCTTGGGTTGAGAAGCTTACTTGAGGTTGCGCAAGCTGAAAAGTGCCTTTGAGAGTTGATAAACATTTTGAAGGATAAAGAGCCTATAATTGACAGAGCTGGAAAGCTCTTAGTCTAAAAAACTTAGTTGATGTACTCTATGAAGGTTGAAAAGCTTAGTTGAGGTCGCACGGGCTGAAGAGCTTGCTCCTTTGAGAATTAATGAACTCTTTGAAGGCTAAAGAGTATGTGATCGTTTGGGCTAAAAACTTAGTCAAGGTCGCGTGGGCTGAAAGGCTCGTGCCGTTAAGAGTTGATGAACTCTTTTAAGGTGGAAGAGCCTACGATCGACCGAGCTGAAAAGCTCTTAGGTTAAAACGTTTAGTTGAGGTTGCCCGACTAAAGAGCTCGCGCTTTTGATCGAGAGAAGGCCTTTCATAGAAGTTTGTTGTCAACAATTTTAGATTTCATTGATTAAAAGATGGGTTTTTACAACTATTGTCTGGATTTCAGATTTCACAGCTTGTCATGACAACTCAATCCTAATGAGAGTATCGTTTTAAGTGATCAGTATTCTATGAATGTTGTGAGTCATTTCCTTCCTCGGTCTATAGCTCGTAGTTGCTTGGTCGAACCATTCTTTTCACCATTTATGAACCCTCCCAATCCAGACCGACGTTCCTATGAGTATGATCCTTTCTTGCTAGGAGTAGCTTTTTAAGGACTAGGTCGCTTGGCTTGAAAATTCTTCTTTTGATCCTTTGTTTGTAGTATTGTGCAGTATTCCTTTGGTAATAGAAAATATGATGTAGTGCCTCATCCTTTCTCTTCTCAAGGTGATCAAGATTGATGAATAGGGATCGGTAATTCTAATTAGTGTCAAAAAGCTCAGCCCTAGCCAAAGGAAGGCTGACCACGACTGGAGCCACTACTTTGGTTCCATAGGTGAGGCTAAAAGGAGTTTAGTTGGTGGTTGTCCACATTGTCGTTTTGTAAGTCCACAATACTGCCGGGAGGTGGTCAACCCACTTGGCCTTGGAGGCTTCCAATCTTGTTTTCATCGCCATTTTGATGGTTCGGATGGTCACCTCGGTTTTCCCATTTGACTGTGGGTGTATAGGTATTGAGAAATAATTTTTTATGCCATGCTTTGTGCAAAAATCTGTGAATCTGGGATTGACGAACTGTTTGCTGCTATCTGAGACCATGACTCTCAGGACCCTAAACTTGCAGATTATAGACTTTCATACGAAGTTCCTCACTTTCTGCTCAGTAATCTTTACTTGCACCTCTACTTCTGCCCATTAAGTGAAATAGTCAACGGTGACTATGGCGATTTTGCATTGTCCAACGCCGACTGCGATGTGTCCTAATATGTCTAGACCCCATTGCTGGAAAAGTCAATGGATGAGTACTAGTGAAAGTTGTTCTAGTGGGTAGTGCAACAAATTCTCATGGATCTGGCATGCCTGAAACTTCTTCATTATTTCCTTTGAATCATTCATCATTATGGGCCAAAAGTATCCTTGTCGGAGCACTTTGCTCCAAGGGTCCATGCTCTGATGTGGTTCCCGCATATGCCTTCATGTATTTCTCCCAACATACAGTCCACTTCAAGCTCTGTAGCCCATTTTACTAAAGGGGAATGAAAAATCACGTTTGTAAATTTTACCTTGCACCATGGTAAATCAAGACCCTTTGCTTTCGAGCTTAGCTACTTCTTTTTTATCATGTGAGAGATCTCCATTCTACATATAGGCAATGATAGGGTCTATCTAAAATGTTTTCTTCTCCATAGGCATATCTTTGTCTTCATCAAGTTGGATGCTTGGTTCGAGTAAAAGTTCAACAGGAGTCATCTTAGGCAGGTCCTGTTGGGCTGTTGTAGCCAACTTCGTTAGTGCATCTC
>CM042184.1:36399122-36540508 GCA_023539305.1 Ilex asprella | reverse complement strand
ATTATGAATTGTTGCATGATATCAAAGGACTCTCGAAGGTGTTGGATATGGAGCTCAACTTTGAGGGACTTGACTAGCATGTTGTCTATATATACCTCAATTGTTAAGTCGAGCTTTTCTTGGAACACGTAGTTAACCAATCTTTGGTAAGTGGCCCCAACATTCTTTCAGACCAAAGGGCGTAACTTGATAGCAGGTTCCTTACTCCATAACAAAGGAGGTTTTCTCTTGGTTGTTGGGATTCATCCTAATCTGGTTGTAGCCTGAGAATGCATGCATGAAACTAAGGAGCTCGTACCTTGTCGTGGTGTTGACTATGAGGTCAATCCAAGGTAAAAGAAAGTTGTCTTTGGGGTAAGCATAGTTTAAATCCATAAATTCGATGCACAAACGCCATTTTCTATTAACCTTCTTAACCAGTGCCATGTTGGCCAGCCATGTCAAGTAATCAACCTCCCAGATGGCCATTAGGAGTTTGGCCACTTCCTCGCTAATTATTTTTTGCCTGTCTAATGAGAAGCTTCTCCTCTTCTGTTTGATGGGTTGTAGTTTGGGTTCATGCTAAGCCTTTGGACTATAACTTTGGGGTCAATCTCCTCCATATCTTCTTGTTTCCAAGCAAAAATATCAGTGTTTTAATTCAAGATATGAATCAATTATTCCTTGATGTCCTAGAGTAGCAGAAAGCCCGCGAATACCACATGTCAGGGGTCTTCGTCTATCTGAATTGGATCCAGCTCCTTTGAGGGTGTAGGTTTGGTCTCAATCTCATCCCTCATGTCTAGATCGTCTAACTAGATAGATTCTACCTCTTTTTTCTTCATTGATGCGATATAGCACTCCTTGGCAACACATTGGTCCCCTCTTATCACTCTGACTCTGTTTTTAGTTGGGAACTTCATGACCAAGTGATAAGCCAAAAGGGCGGCTTTGATAGAGTTAAAAGACGGTTTGTCAAGCAAAACATTGTGTATAGAGGGGCACATCCACCACGAGGAATTGGACCGCAATGTTGATATCCTAGTGTGAGTATAAGTTGGATCGATCCCAAAGGCATGACTCTCTCCCTGAGAAACCTAACAAATGGGTCTTCTCGTGTTCAAGCTTGGATTTTTCTATACCGAGGTGTTCGAAGATAGAGAGAAAAATGATGTTGGTCGAGCTTTCCTTGTTGATGAGAACGTGATGTACTATCTTGTTTGCAATATTAGCCTTCACGGCCATGGGGTCATCATGGGGGGAGCTAAGATCCCTCCAAATCAGAGACCGAGAAGGTTTGAGATCTTTGCGCTGGGCCTTCAGAACTACCTAGACATGAAGAAAGTCATCTGATCTGGCCCTCCTAGTGTGTACTTTCCTAGATGAGCTTTACTTTCCTCCCCCAACGAAACCTCTTAAGATGACCCTGATCTCTCCTTGGGCCTATTGGTGTTGTTGCGACGACGGATCTACGACTTGGCCATTTCGGTCCCATTTATTTTGATCTCTTCCCCCCTGAGCCACGTAGTGCCTCAAGTGGCCCCATTGAACGAGATATTTTATATCTTTCTTCAACTGGATACAGTCATCGTTATTGTGGTTGTAGTCTTTGTGAAAGTCATAGTATTTGGTTGGGTAATGCCTTTGAGGGTATGACTTCATTCTAGGAGGCCATTTGACGAATTCCTCATTTTGAATCTCATGGAGGACCTAAAAAATTATGGCATTGAGGGAGTGAGCCGACCTAGCACATATCATGGTTGAAGCTCTTGAGGTGGTGGTCCTAGATAGTCCTTGACATTCTCCTCCTTTTGGGGGATAGTTCTTTCTTTCTCTTTGGGGATCGCTCTCACCCTCTTTCTTTCCTCGTGTTACGGTCTCTCTTTTTCTTCTCCCTTTCTCTCGAGTTTGATGTATTCCCCTTCATGGAGAGTGTCTTATCTCCGTTTATGTATTTCTCTACTTTGGCAAGGGCCTCAACCATTGTCGCCTAGGGGTTCTTAGCGATGGAGAACAGTAAATCTTTGGACTAGAGGTTGAGTCCCAACATAAATGTGGTCAGGGCAAATTTGTCATTTATATTTTCATTTTTTATGGACTCTTGGTTGACATAGCTTCTAAGAGATTCATTGGGTCTTTTCTTGACACTCAAGAGATGGTAAAATGGTTTCTAATAAGTTCATGCCCTAGTAAAGTGAGACACGAACTGTATGAAGAGTTCTCGGAAGGAGAAGATTGATGCTGGCGGTAGCATGTTGAACCAAGTTATTGCCAACCCTTTGATGATGATGGCAAAAGCTCGATAGCTGATGGAATCTTGATATCGATGGAGCTCCATTTGGTTCTCGTACTAGTTCAAGTGCTCTACAAGGTCTTTAGTTCCATGGAACGCCTCTATTTGTGGCATTTTTAACTTTTGGGGCAAAGGAAAGTGTAAGATTTCCATAGTGAATGGGGACTCAATTTGTTAGACTAGGGTGTCCATAGTTATAGGGGCTTTCCCTTTCACTACTTCTTTGATGTGTCCCAGCTCTTGCTAGATTTCTCAAAAAATTTGCTCCCAGAACTGGTCCATGTTGTTATGCTAGGGAAGAGGAAAGTGAACTTCTCTTGGAACGACTCTAGCATGGTTGTTAGCCTCGTCATCTGTTCTTTCTTCTGGCTGTCGTTAGCGGTGGTTTTCTCGAGTGATTATGGTCGGAGGCATCTGTGACTCCATTGGGTGATGGTAGGTTTTAATGATCTTGAAGAGGATGGTTATTTTGAGTTGGTTGTGGAGGTGGTGTATGAGGCACAAGTGGGGCCTGATGGAGATGGTGTGCCTAGATCCACGCTACAAGGTCTTGGTTTGGCTTTACCAACTTCATAGTGGTTTGACGGTACATTTCCAACTCATTGATAGGAGTTGGGTCCATTGCTAGAAGGTCATTTGCAATGTTTATTGTTAGGATCGCAAGGTTTCCTGGCTTGTTCTCTTGGACGGTATATTGCTGGTTCTACAGCGTCAGTTGCTGGTTTTACATCATCTGTTGGTTCGCGTGACTTGTTAATCATATTTCGAACAAAAACATCAAACTATCAAATGGATGAAGGAAAAATCATTCCCACATACGGCGCCAAGCTGATTGTGCACAAAATTAACAAGATTAGGTTGTAGAACAGACTTGGGTAAAGTCCAGTGAGTGCATTGATATTTGGGTGAACGTGAGTGTGGGGGTATATGTTGTATGTATTTTACAAGAGGAAGGCAAAATATGAGTGGTTCGCTTTAGCCAAATGAGTCAGGTTATGTCTACTATGAAGGAGACTCTTCCTCTTTGGGAATTGTATTACTTGGGGAAGAAGATTGCTATTACAAGGTGTTTGGCTGGAAGCCTTAACAGTACATTACCTAGGTTCTACTTGGTGGCTTACAGAATGATTATCTCGTGCATTATAGCCCAGTTGACTATTTATACAATTGGTAGTTAGGGTTTCATGTTTGTCCCTTTTGGTTGATTTTGTGTTTGTCTTTGTCCTGGAGTTATGGTCCCCAAAGCCTTTCTACATCCACTACTCATCGACTGCAGTACTTGATCCATCTCCATTGCATGTGAGTTTTTGTTCATCAGAGTCGTTAGGTAATGTTCCCTTGTCTCCTGTCCACGTGTCAAGCTATAGCTTTTGCAGACTGACCCTATGCCAGACTTTTGAGTTATGAGCTTGTTTTTCGTGTTGGGCTTGTTACTCAAAGCTTCCCTACAACCGATCTATGGTCCAGGTTGTGCTCAAGAGAGTTCGTTTGGACAAGCTACTAAGGCCACTTTTTGCATTCCCAAAAAGTCTTATGCTCTATAAGGCGGCCAGATTTAAACCAATCAATATCAATCTCAATAGTGATGGCATCTACATACATCCACCTTCTAGGTGACTACTTGATTCCCCCATAAATGACCTCAAAATTTCTATTTGCTTTAGTAATTTAGAAAATTTTCCATTCATCCTTATACCCATAAATATAATATTTTTCTAACAACAAAGAGTAAATTATATTATTTGGGGTCTCCTACCCCTTAATTAATCTTTCTTTTGGTTTTGGTGAGCATTGTTAACCCCCCCTCTCTCTCTAAATAAATAATGTTTCAAAACTACATATTGCTGTCATTTTATACCACAAGCAATGTATGACATACATTACACGTGAACATATTTAAATAATATTATTTTATAAAAAAAATTTAATTATATTTATAATTTAATTAGATAATAAATTATGTGTCAAATAATTAATTCTTATTATTTGAGTACTTAATTTCTCACTTTTTTAGGTATCTTACCACTTCTTTAGACATTTTCTTTAATGAAGTTTCATTATAAGATTATCATTCTTGAGTATTTGCACATCCAAATATATTATAAATTTATTATATTTTTATGTCAAAGAGATAGGTTAAATTGTAAACTACTTTTTTTATTATAATATTATGATATTGTTGCATACAAAAAAAATTAAATATGATATATATTTGATAGTAAAATTTAATCTGACAACTATATGTATATAATAATAGAATACATGTTGAATCTTATTTTTTATATATAAATAGACATAGATATAGAAAACTGTATGTAAGTGTACTACTAATAAATGAGTCTAAAATAATTTAGAAGTCAAATTTTACTAATAATAGAGCTCAAAAGAACTTAAAAGTCAAATAGGTATAAAAAATTAAAAATTGAATGAAAGTAAAGATATGAGTAAAACTGACTTTGTAATATTAAGCAGGGATAAATTAGGAAATCAAAAAAATTTCTAGACGTTTAATTAGTAAATATACAAGTATATATTAGTTATAATGTAGATCCCATAGAGCAGTAGAGAAAACAATAGCGGGAGAGCAAAAACGAAAAAAATCAAAAAATATTAGAGCGGGAATGCCTTGATAGTGTTATATTATAAATATGCATACATATTTACATATATAAAGTAAATAAAAATGCACATTAAACAAATTAATATCATATATTAACATATTATAACTTATTTAAATTTTGTTACTATTAATTAGTAGTTTAAAACCATGCTGAATGATAAAAAAAAATTTGTTCGGAAGACATTTCTATGCCTTTGGACACCATCCCACATTGCAAATGAGTGGGAAGTATAGAGTTGAAGAAGCCTATAAAAGAGCCAGTAGACTTTGCATCATTCATTGTATGTTCTATTGTTAACGTGTATAGCCTTAGCTAGAAGCTAGTAGAGGCAATCACACGCCTTTTGATACACATGAAGAGTTAAAGGTTTAAAGGCTTCTAGAAATGGGCCTAAAATTACACTTCTTCTATTTGTTGATGACCTTATTCTTTTCTCTACAGCCACAAAAAAGGACTATGATCTTGTCAAACAAGTATTCTGCGTGTTCTGTGTAAAATCCGCTAAATTTGAACTTTTAATGAAAAAAGATAATAATAGTTTGTCACTACGGTACGGATTGAAAACCCAAATTTTTCTAGACATCGGATGAAGAAATGGACCTCACCGTTGGATTCGTCTCACGAAATCTAGTTATCCTGTCAATTTTTTTTTGAATTTCGAGACAGTTAGATTTTTTACATTTTATGAAGCAATTGAGTGTCAGATGACCTAAAAAATGAACCCGGGACTTAAAAAGAAGAAAGGGAAAGCTCAAGACCTTTCCACTTTATCTCTACGATCTACGGAGATTCGTTGCTCGAATTGACTCAAGCCAAGAATAAAGATTGTTCTACGCGACGAGGGCTACAAAACCATGCCAAAAAGGACAGATTTTCCCAAAGTTCCAAACACAAGCTTTGGGAAATCAAAGGTTTTGGGCGAGATTTGGGTTCTTGGAGCTTTCTAGCATTGTCTTACATTTCAAGAGGTAGGGTTTTCATCCTAACTAGGTTTATTTCCAACCTAGGGTTGTGATATGGAATGGGTAGGTTGTTAGATATCTTTAACAATTTCCAATTGTAGTATAATTGATGAAATGAGTATTGAAATTGGGTAAAATCAATTCTAACTTGAATTGGTATGTGAAATTTTATGGCTTGTAATTTCTTTGAAAATGAAGTTATGTCAGCATGTTATGTGTTTATATTGTGCCTATGTAAAATTAAGTGTGTTGTTGCAGAGACTATGTATAAAATGCTTGGGAAATTGTTGATAGATGAAAATGTTGTTATATGCTAGATGATGTATTGACATTGTGATGATTTATGAAAATTAGACACCTTGGATATAATTAACCATGGAGTGTGTTGAAATGTGGTTAAAATAGTTCATATGACATTCATTACATATTGGACATGATATTGATATTGCAATTGTTCATTAAATTGTATATACACTGAGACAACTCATTCATGGGTACTAGGCATGAGTGGGGGTGTGTGCATGGTTTTCATCAAACACCACACTTGGTGAATGATGGGTGGGCTCAGAAAAGTTAGATCAAAGATCTGGTTGAGTCGTACAGTTTGCATTAAAAAATGGGTCGGGGTTAGCAAGAAGGGCTAGATTGTCCCTTGGTTGCAAGACACGGTGATTATGATACACACTCCCTTAGTTTAGTTCATAAAGTGTGTCGGTGTACATGAAACCATTGGTGAAAGTCCATGAATTCCATGTCAGTTGGGTGCCCGTTGGTTTAAGTCCATGAATACCCACCCAAGAAAGACCCAGAGGTTTTTAAATGGTCATTGGATGTGTAACGTCAATGGCGGGGGCTTGGAATATCCGAATTTTTGCACACATGACATTTGCATATGTTGAGGGAGCCGATGAGGGCTCGGGTTGAGTGCATGAGTGATTCTCATCTCATATCATGACATGGCATGACGATTTCCAACATTGAATTGCATATTCTTGATTGGAATGTTGTTGCTTGTTGAACTGTGCATGTGAACATTTCTGTAACGCCCCAAAATACACCCTAGACGGCATTACATTCAATAACCATTCATACCATGAGAGCACTAAGAGAAACCATCAATAAAGAAGACTTCATAACCATACTTCATAACGTTTACATCAATATCCCAAAAGAAATATGCCATCTTTGGCCTTCACATTCTCAATAAAAATTTACTATTATAGCGCAGCGAAAATTACAAAAGAAATCTAGACTATACAGCGTTTCAAAATAATATTCTAGTCTAGAACAAAAAATAAACGTTATCTCTAGATGTCCCACTCGGGATCCAAGTATCCCTCTAGTGAAGCCTCTCTAAGGTACGACTCGTTAGCACCGAGCTTATTCTCTGGCTCAACATCTGAAAAAAGTTCAACTGTAGGGGATGAACACGAAGCTCTGTTGAAAAATTCTCCCAAATCCATACAAGGTTTAGAAAAAGCATATAAAATGGTCAATCTCATTTCACAAATAGCATCCATAATGTTTGAAGTAAAAAAAAAACAAGGACATTTATTAACGAATCTCAAGTTTAAATAACAATATTAATAAAAATATTCCATAACAATCAATTCCCGTAAACATCCCTTTCCAAAATATCAACCGTTTTTCAACACATGATACAATGTTGTTCTCTTGGGAATGAGCATCCTTACAAGGAACCTCTCACCCTTAAGGTTTGAGTTATTCAAGCATCCTTACAAGGAATCTCTTGATAATACCACATATTGTCCTCTCTTGGCATGAGCATCCTTACAAGGAACCTCTTGATAATGTCACAAATTGTCCTCTCTTGGCATGAGCATCCTTATAAGGAACCTCTCACCCTCAAGGTTTGAGTTATTCAAGCATCCTTACAAAGAACCTCTTGATAATGTCACAAATTGTCCTCTCTTGGCATGAGCATCCTTACAAGGAACCTCTCACCCTCAAGGTTTATCCAAATAACCACACAAGCAATACATTATCCAATATGTTCTCAAATGCCCAACAATTTCTCAAGTCTCCAATTTATAAGCAAAATCCCCAAATTCATCATGTAACAATTTCAATAACTAAGTATGTAAAATCCTAGAGATCACAACAACATCATTTTATTGATCAATACGAAACACTAAGTTTTTGAAACCAAGAATACTCAAAATTTAGAAAAAAAGTTCATACCTCTTGAAAACTAGGGTTTTTAGCCAAGAAAAAGAGTTTAATGGTTTACCCACCATTAATATTATTTAAAGCATGGTAATATGCATAAGGATATCAAGAATCAATGAATCTATAGCATACATATAAGTTTTAGAATGTAAGGAGTACATATATATAAACCCTAGCCTCAATGTAAGTGTAGGAGAGAAAACCCCTACCTTAATGCTCAAGAGTTTTAGCCAAATACCCAAGCTTTTGTGTGTAAAGAACTTGGGCTTTGATCTTCCCCACTTGAAAATCTCCCTTGATTTCTTGTTTCTCCCCTTCCTTCTTCCTCTCTAAGACTCTCTCTATGATAGTATGGATGAAATGGGTTGCAAATGGGAGAGAAAACACCCAAAACCCGTCCCAGACGCGTAGCCCTCAGTTTGGCCCGTTCGGACGCGTGTTTTTACCGTTCGGACGCGTGTTATGCTCGTCCGAACGTGTGTCTATTCCCGTCTGGACGCGTGTTTCTGCGCCCAAGTTTCTGCCATGCGCGTCCGGACACGTGTCTATTCCCGTCCGGACGCGGGTGACAGAATACCTTCGACTTCCAGTATAGTTTTGACCTATTTAGAGGTCGAATTGAAAAATTTTCATGAAATACTAATTTGTAGCCCTGGAAGTCTACTATCTACTGTCAAAATTTTAGATCAAAATAATGTCAAAATAAAAATTTATGATAAAATAACTCGGTCAGTATCCAAATTTCTTTTTACCCAAATTCTCTCTAAAGTGGATTTTCACTCGGGAATGCTTTCTAACCTCTAATACATCTCATATTACCTTTCCCAAGGTTTTTTGACCTTTCGGATTCAATGGACACCATAGTTTGACCTAAAAATATTTAAAAACTTATCTCATCACCCTTTCTAAGTTTAAACGTCTTCGAACTTAAACTTCAAAACTCAAATTGTCTCGCTAGTATTTATTCCTACTATTACCATCCATATGTTTCATTCTCACCTCATTATATTTATATATGAATCACAAAACAATTATATCACTATATATCTATATACATATATTAAAGAGAATGCGGGGTGTTACAATTTCATACGCATCTAGGTTGTGAAGTAGCCTCTTTAGGAGATACCCTATTGAGTGTGGCTCACCCTTTATGGGAAAACATTTAACGTATGGGGTACACAATGGTGGACGACTCTCATTTAGGCCCTCAATGATGAAGAAAAATCGACTTGTGGCTTTTAAACCATATTTTGTAAAACATTTATGAAATTTGATTTTGGACATGTAAATATATGAAAATGATTATAATAAAACATGCATGGACAATGGTTTATATGAAAAACTTCATATTACATGTGTTGAGTTGATATGAAATGGGTTGGAATGAATTAGAATTAAAAAATGATGAAAATGGGTGAAAATATGCAAAATCTATTGGTAGAACAACGAAAAAAACTACCGATAGAACTTTTTCCAGTAAGCAAAACCTACCAGTAGGTTTTCCAAAAATTTGAATTTTTTAGAGTGTTTTGTCATGCTTTCGGGCCTTGTGTTCTTTTTTTCAAATAATGTAAATACACAATAATGGAGTATAAATTGTGGTATATTAGACCTCGGACAGGTCATGTGACTAAGTGTAAACATGACATGTGTTTGGGAGTGCCTGGTATAAGGGGGACTCTGTCCAAACTTTGAGTTATTGTGATCCCGGTAAAGGGAATGTTGTGCCGTGATGACGGGTTGTGTGGCATTCACGGGTGTTTCTATGGGTTGATGGTTGGTCAACGGGTTTAGGGGCATCACATTATGTAAGATGTCAGGTCAAAAAGTAAGTCTATCTAAAACTAGGATGCTTATTTCTCTCAAAAATAAATGGAAAGGGTTAAAGGCTTCTAGAAATGGGCCTGAAATTACACATCTTTTGTTTGCTGATGAACTTATTCTTTTCTCTAGAGCCACAGAAAATGATTGTGATCTTGTCAAACAAGTATTGGGCAAGTTCTGTGAGAAGTCAGGTCAAAAGTAAGTCTATCTAAAACTAGGATGTTTATTTCCCCTAATATTAATAGGAGTAAGGCATTCCAGTTGGGCAAAAGATGTGGGTTCACTCTGACTGATGACCTAGGCTAGTACTTGGGAATTCCCATTCTACATAATAGGAAATCGAAGCAACATTTCAATTACTTAGCTGAGCAGACTCAAAAAAGGAGGTCCGCTTGGAAGGACAAAAATCTTTTGATTGCTAGGAGAACAACTTTTATCCACTTTGTCACTTCCACTTTACCAAATTATACTATGCAAGCAAAAAGGCTACCTCCGGCCACATATGAGAGTTTAGACGGACTTAACAAGAATTTCTTATGGGGGACACTGACAATAGGAAAAGATTCCATCTCATTATTTGGAAGAAAATTTGTAGACGTAAGGATAAGGATGACTAGAGATAATAACATTGCCCTTCTTTCTGAAGTAGGTTTATAAACCCCTGCATGCAATAGAACTTGTACGAACTATAATTGATGTACAAATGTATGTTGTATAAGTTTTGATTAGCTTATAAAAGGTTTAGAATGGATTGTAAATGAAAAATAGGCCAAAAAGGCAAAACTAGGCAAACCGTACTGATACATGTACCGGTACGCCGAGGTCCAGTACCAGTACACTTTGTGAAAATCTGAAATTTTAACACTCATTTGTCAATATTTTGGGCTTGGCATTTCATCCTTCCATTGTTGTAAAAAAGACAATGATATAGTACGAATGGTGGTATGTTGGGCCTCGAACGGACCAATCAATTAAAGATACACTTAGCCCTTGTATTTTAAAATTTCGGTAAACTTTTACTTGGGTATTACGATTAATCATAAAACTAAATATTTTTAGGTCAAACTAAAGTCTCCATTGAATCAGAAAAGTAGAAAAACATTGGGAGAGGTAATATGGGGTGTATTAGAAGCTAGAAAGTATTCTGGAGAGAAAACACACTTAGAGAGAATTTGGGTAAAAAGAGATCTTGGACACTTCTTAGTATTTTGGTCTTAACCTTTTATTTAGTTGTCCATTTGATTTGACATTTTGACATTAGATAGTAGACATCTATGGCTACAAAAGTGTATTTCATGAAATTATTCCAATTCGACTTCTAAATGGGTCAAAAATACACTTGAAGTAGAAGAAAAAATTTGTCAGTCAAACCGTACTGGTACGCGTACCGGTACACCGAACTCCAGTAGCTAAACCTTACCGGTACGATTTATCTGAGGCTTGACGAATAGTAAAAAAAGACTGGATTTTTGTGTTTTAAAACACCATCTTAAGCCCCATTTGACCAATTCTTCCATTCCATTCTTACCCCACACCTCTTAAAACCCTGTGAGAAGATAAAGAGAGAAAGAAAAGGGAGGAAGAAGGTCTTCAAAGTTTGGGTTCTTGCTTGAGATTCTTAATTCAAGGCAGGAGTTTCTTCTCATTCTCTTACATTGAGGTTAGGGCTTATGTCTATATGTATTCTTTTGACTCTAGATCAAATATCTGTGCTATAAAACTACCTTTCCTTGGTATTCTTGCAAAGATTAACTTGTTTTAAACAAAGCTATGTTGGAATAGCTCTCAAATCGCTTTTTCTTGCTTTCAAACCCTAGTTTTCAAGAGAAGTGGATTTTTCTCTTGATTATTCATTTGTTTTCGTTTTCAAAACCCTAGTGCTTTATGTTGAGTAAAGAAATGATATTGTTGGTGATCTCTTGCGTCTTTCTTAGTTGGTTATAGAAAATGTCACATGCTTAATTTAAGGATTTTTGAGATATGCTTGTAAGTTTTGAAATTGAGTTTGGTATTGTATCTTTTATGTGTGGGATGACCATGGGTGGCTTTTGATGAGATATCGTAGAGTGGGTAGACGTGTTTCATACTCCGTATGGGTTTGAATTTTTTCTACCACTCGTAGTGGGGTTAGTGATTTGTTAAGACTAAACCACTATTGCTCACGGGTATCGAGGCGGATGGTTAGTATACTAATACCTGGGTTAGATATGTCACTGTCATTGGTATGACACATGCCCTTCCTAAGGGATGAATATCTTTGAGGAGATTTATGTGTGTGTGTGTGGGGAGGGGGTTAGATATTACTCAATGTGATGATTCATGGGGTTTGTCTCGCATCATGTTTGAGATACATATACCTATTGTTATGGAATATTCAAGTAATGGATTACTGTTATTTTTATAGAAAAATGGTTTCCTACAAGGACTTGTAGAAGTATGGGATTCTACAAGGGTCATGTGGGAAAATGGTTTATATTTTGGAAATAGTTATTTATTGGAACTTGTTTTGTTTGTTTGTTTGTTTTTTTGTTCATTTAATTTTCTGTTGCTACTTAAACTGAGATCTGTTTTAAAATGTCCCTGTTTTACTTCAAAAATTTATATATGATATTTGTGAAATGAGACCAATTCATTTTTCTATGTTTTTGATAAAACCTCGTTCGAGTTTGGGAGAAATGTTGCTGCGGAGCTTAGTGCTCACCCCCTACAAACAATATTTTTAGATTATGTGCTAGAAGAGGAGTTCAGAGCCGATGAGCCCGCACACTTGGAGACTCCAATAGACTGGAGCGTGGATCCCGATATGGACGCATAGAGTGACACTTTCTTTTGTTCTAAACTAGGATATTTATTTTGAATTTTGTGAAGTCTAGTTTTCTTTTGTTATTTTCGCTGCGTTACATTAGTTTATTTTTGGAATGTAAAGGTATAGATGGGTCTAATTTTTTGGGATAATGTTATAAATTCTATGGATGATTTTATGAAGTTTTATTTATTGTTGGATTATTTTAGTGCTCTCATGATGTAACTGGTTTTAGAATGTAATGTCGTCCTAAGGTGTTTTTGGGGCGTTACAAGGTTGGAAAGTCAAAAATAATTATAGTTCATTATGGGTGGAAGTGGTTAATAAGAAAGATAATCCCAGTGGTTTGTCAATCTGGGAGAAGAAATCTAATACATCCACAACTTGGAATGCATAGATTAAAATTAAGAATATCCTTGATACGGGTACTTGTTGGGTTATTGGAAATGGCTAGTGAGTGAATTTTTGGATAGATTGGTGGATTGGGAATGGCCCCTTAATTGAGGCAATAAGGCTACAAAAACATATTTCATGATATTTATGAATTGACTTCTAACTTTGTCAAAATCAAACTTAAAGTTGGGATAGAAAGTCACCGTCTATCGAACACTAGCACCAGCATTCGAATGCCTGACCAAACAAAGAATTGAGTATAATTTCAACACCTCGATAAAAATAGTCCTATCATATTTTAGGGGTTTTTCTATTTTTCACCCTATAAATACGCCAGGGCCATGATATGATGTTTCTTTACCTATGTTTCACTCCCAACAAGTATAGGAAATTCTGAGGAAAAAAAAAAGAAGAGGAAGAACGGGCTAAATCTTAAAGGATTTACGCAGGGAAATCGCATCAAACACACGTAGAATCACATTATTTATGGATTAAGGTAGCGGTTCTTTCTTAAATCCACTCATTAAGTGTTAGGGTTACCTATATATATGTTTTGATTCCTGTTCAATTAAATATGACACATCTTCAGCTTCTCTACACTCTTTTTTAATAATATGATTCATTTCATAGAAGAATTACCCATTTTACATAAAAAATCTCATGTTCCTGATAAAAACCTAGATTTTGAGTATTGATAATTTGAATATTTTCTTTTACGATCTCTTGCATGTTTTAATTATAGCACTCTTGTGTTTTGAGAATTGTGGAAAAATATTAATTTTTTAAAAGTATGAAATTATCTCTTATATGGGTGGGCGTGATGAAACATGATTTTCACTCGAATCTATATTACAGTGTGTTTAGATGTTTTTTCTTACCTTTAGGTGTTTGAAGGTTTCCTATCACTCTTCGTGAAATGACTTGGTTCCTTGTGAGGTTCAAGAATTCGAACCATTTGTTCACGGTGATCTAGATTGAGGGTTAGTATACTATGCTTAGGAAGGTTCCATCAATAATGATGCGTTGGCATACACATTTTCTAAGGTATTGTGTCTTTATAGGGATTGATTGGATGATTTATAATTGTTGTGTGGTGTGAACCAGATATGTTTAGTGTTTAGATTCATACTAGTCAACATGGCATACAAAAGATATTGAGTTATGAGTTTTGGTTTGTGAATGATTTTATTTTGATATGAACTTTATTGTTTTGTAACGTTAACTTAAGATCGTTATTAAATATCAATGTTTTACTTCAAAATCATATATGATATTTTAATATTGAGACTTGCTTTTATTATTTTGAAACATTCATTGGGTTTGAGAAGGTTTTCCTGCTAGGCTTATTTGATCACCTTACCATGTAACATTTTTTTCAGAGTTAGGTGAGTAGCTAAATTGGACAATCGAGGTGAATCATGATGTGGATCTATAGTGAAATCTTAGAGAATGATTTCTTCCTTTATAATTTTTGAACTTTTATGATTAAATAATGTTATGGATATGTCTTTAGTTAGTTTATTGGAGAATAATTACTATGGTTTGGATGTAACCTTAAGGATTTATTTATGTTTCTTTGGGAGGTTGATGAATGGTGATTAGTTTGTCCTAAATTTTGTTTGAGGGTTGATAGTTAGTTCAAGTCTAGATGTGAATTTGTTGAATGACAAATTTTGTATCAGAGATTAGGTATTAGGTCTTACATGAGAACTGTAGGTTATGAGTTAGCTAATAGGAGTAGAAAGTATAAGATGAAATGAACTTTAGGATTGAATCTTCTTAGAATTGTGTGCTTATAATAAAAGTGTGAGTTTATGCTTAGTTAGGTTATGAATTATATATTTAAATTCATGAATCTTAGCTAGCTTAGAAAAATTAATTTAATTTTTGGGATGGATATACTAGTTGTCTACCATACCGTTATGGTCTATTATAGGAAACGAATGGTATTTTTGTAAGATCCCGTACTATAAATAAATAAAGATAATATCATCTCAAGATTTATCCTAATATGAATAAAAGGATAGTAGAAAATTTGAATCATTGTTGAAAGGTTGATCATAAAGTTTGAGTTTCAGACGTAGTGACTTTCGAGTTAAATTTTGTTTCAAATGTGTTTAAGCTTAAGAATAGTGGCTAGATAAGTTTTTAAATATTTTTAAATCAAAATAAGGCTACCATTAAATCCACAAGGTCGAGAAACCTTAGGAGATGTGATATGAGGTGTATTAGAAGTTTGAAAGTATATTCCATAATTAAAACACATTTTTGAGCGAAATTAGGTAGAAAGGAATTAGACACTACCTTAGTATTTTGGTTAAATTTTGACTCTAATTTCTAATTGATCTGATTTTTTGACATAATAAATTAGATTGCAAAATCTACAAAAGTGTATTTCATGAAATTTTCTTCAATCGTCTTCTAACAAGTCAGAAAATAAGGTACCTACGTACTTCTTTTTATTCATCCACAACTTAGGACATATTATTAATTTCTAATTGACAATTAAATTTATAAACAATTTACCATCCACTCAAATTATTCACATAAAAGCTAAACTATAGATTTAAATGCTACGTAAAAGTATTCATCTTCATATTAGCATTAGAAACTCGTATGTGCGTGGAATGATTGTGAAATTTAATAGATTTATCAAATAACATCCACATCTCTATTAGCTATCTAATTTTAGCTTCAACGCAACTTCTAATTTACTCTCAGAACAAAAAACTTCTGATTTTACTGACTATTTCACTCAGTGGTTATATGTGAAAAGAGAAACTAAATAGTCAAAACAAAATATAACTCACACATATTTTTAAAATAAAGAACAACATTCAAATGAAGTGATCTTGGTATAATCCCATGAAAGAATGTTAAGCAAATGGAAGTAATAGAGCTAATATATCTGATAGGTCATTATTGGGTACATACACTTGTCACGATTCTTAAGATCAAATAGGACTTTAATTAGGTTGTAACGTGGCATTGGGTGAATGGGTTATAGAAGCGAAGGTTAATAAGAAATTCAAAAGAGTATCCTGAAAATGTAATTTTTCTACAAAAATCTCCTTCTTTGTAAATAATAACTGAAAACATGTATTTTTCCATCTTACCCTTTCCAACACCTTTTTATAGATACTTCGTTTGTTTTTTTCTTTCTTTCTCTTCACAGCCTTTGGCTTTTTGTAACGCCCCAAAACACACCCTGGACGGCATTACATTCTAAAATCATTCATATCCTGAGGGCACTATTATAATTCCATAAGAAAAAAAACTTCATTTGTCATTCACGAATATTTACAACATTATCCAAAAGAATAAGCCCAAGTCATGGCTATTACATCTCAAAAATTAATTAAAGAAGCGCAGCTGAATAAACAAAAGAAGCTAGACTACACAATATTCCAAAAGAATGTCCTAGTATAGTACAAAAGAAAAGAAGGTCACTCTATGCGTCCACCTCGGGATCCACACTCCCGTGAAGTGGAGTCTCCCAAGTGGCAGGCTCCTCGACCCTTACGTCCTCCTCAAGCAGGGTAATCTGAAAAATGTTAGCAGTAAGGGGTGAGCACAAAGCTCTGTAGAAAAATTCTTCCAGACCCATACAAGGTTTAGAAAAGCATTTAAAATAGTTGGTCTCATTTTTAACATAACATAGATACATAATTTTAAATAAAACAGTGATATTAAAAAAAAAGACCTCAAGTTTATTTAAAAACGTTACTTAAATGAATAAACGAGCATCACATACAAATAATAATCATTAATAACCCTAAATAATTTCAAAAAATTCTTTCGGTAGGTGACATACTTTGTGGTAACCTCCACCCCTTTTATAGTCACCTTTGATTCTCAAGCATCCTTACCGGGAACCTTTTGAGAATAGATGAGTATCCTTATATAGAACCTCTCACCAATCACTACATTGTTTCCCAAACATCCTTACCGAGAACCTCTTGGGAAGGGGTGAGCATCCTTACAAGGAACCTCTCACTCATGTGCATCACAAACAACACAACCAAGCATACAATTCCAACATTTATCTCAATTTACAAGCATCTATCCAAAATCTCCAAAATATATCATGCAACAATTCCACAACCAACTAAGAAAAATACATGAGATCACAATAACATCATATTTCTACCCAACACAAAGCACTACGATTTTGAAATTCATAATGAAGAAAGCATTTAAGAAGGAAATACACCACTCTCCAACAATTAGGGTTTTAAAACTAGAAAAGAGATTTCATGGTTATTAAACCCTAACTTTGTTCAAAACATGTAATCTTTGCAAAAAAAAAATCTAAGAGATGATGATTTCATAGCATATATATATATACCATTGACAGCCAGAACATATATATATACGTATACCATAGCCTCAATGTAAGTGAATGAGAGAAAATTCCTACCTTGAATCAAAAGTTCCAAGTCAAACCCAAGCTCTAGTGACCTCTTTTATTCCTTTCTTCTTCTCATTTATCTTCTCCTAGGGTTCTAAGGGGGTTGGGGTGAGAGTGGAGTGGTAGAATGCGAGAAAATGAGATAAAAATGAGGTTTTAAGACACACCAATCCCGAATTTTACTGTTCATGGGTTGTTTGGGTTGTCTCCAAATTTACGGTTTTGCCACTAAATATTTCAATTTGATCCATATGACTATCCTATGGTTTTTCGACATTTTGGGTTCATTTTTAATGTTATTTTAACCTAAAAACACTTAGTTTTATGATTTATCTCAAAACCAAAGTCAACGTACACCCGAAACACTAAAATTTTTATTTTACTCATCCGAACCGGCTATTAATGAAGTTTTGCGATGTTTGCAAATAAAAGGTGATCAAGGGTGCTTCTTAAAATATTTTATAATTATTTGAAGCCTAAATGTACTCATTATTCTTATATTTTGATTTAGGATGCAAATGGAGACGTTAAATGCAAAACGAAGCTAATTAAATTATTTCAACATCGTTTTATTATCTGGGCATAACTCTCTCATCCGAGCTCCGATTGAGATGATTGAAGATGCCATGGAATTATAAGAAAGAGATATACAACATTAATTTTTTGAGTTTTGAGAGATATTGAATGAATCAAGGTCTAAATTGGGCTTGAAGTTGCAATCATTGCACTGTTCAAGCTAAATGAGATTGTTTTGACATCACTTCGTTATCTGGGCATAAATCTCTCATCCGAGCTCCGATTGAGATAATTCAAGATGATATGGAATTCTAAGAAAGAGATCTACAACTTTCTTGTTTTGAGCTTTGAGAGATATTGACTAAATCAAGGTCTAAATCGCTCTTGAAGTTGAAGCCAGTGCACTGTTCACGTGCACTGTTTACAGCCTATTTCATCCCTTTTTTCATTTCCAATTTATTCCTAAGCCAACCAAATCCATCCCAAACCTCTCCAACACATATTTATATACCAAACCTATTTATTACAAGTTCTAGGACCTAAAATTTCATATTTTCACTTATTAAAACTAAATTTCAACTATTAGTTCCACTAACATTCTAAATCTCTACTTTTTCAATCTACCAAATTCAAACACACATCACTACACATATCCACATTTTTACAAAAATTATTTACTATATATCTATATACATATATAAAAGAAAATGCGGGGTGTTACACTTTTAAAATTGTTTTCACAATTATATTTTTTTTATTTCTCCTTCTATTGTTTTGGATTTTAGCATTAAACTCAAATACACATCATCTTCTTTTATTTTATTTTTTTTCTTTCTTGTAGCCACCATTCCCTTTCCAAGTTGTAAACAATATAAGCCCCTGGATAACCAAGGTAAAATAAACACATTTATCTTTAGATTGGTAATTTTCATGGTTAAGAAATCAAATTTCATTAAAGCTCAATAACAGGTACTACGGATGATGAGAAATACGAATAGGCTAAGGCTCAAATAAATTCTAAAACTAGCCTAACATCATGTAAATTCCCATATTCTTATTGTTATAGAGTAACGTACTTATGCTATTGAACTGCTAGTTTATTTATTGATGTATGTATGAATTATGTGGATAGAAAGATTAGAAATTGTAACACCCCAAAATACACCCTGGACAGCATTACATTCAATAACCATTCATACCAAGAGAGCACTAAGATAAACCATCAATAAAAAGACTTCCTAACAGTAATCCATAACAGTTACATCAATATCCCAAAAGAATATGCCATATTTGGCCTTTTACATTCCCAATGAAAATTTACTATTATAGCGCAGTGAAAATTACAACAGAAACTAGACTACACAATGTCCAAAAGAATTTTCTAGTCTAGTACAAAAGAAACTACGACTCTACATATCCACCTCGGGATCTAGGTTCCCCTCGAGTGGAGCCTCCCAATGTCCCGGCTCGTCGATGCCGAGATCCTCCTCTAGCACCAAATCTGAAAAATGTAATTGTAGGGGATGAGCACGAAGCTCTGTAGCAAAATCTTCCCAAACTCAAACAAGGTTTATAAAAACATATAAAATGGATGGTCTCATTTCACAAATAGCATACATAATGTTTGAAGTAAAACAAGGACATTTAACAACGGATCTCAAGTTTAAATAACAATACTAACAGAAATATACCGTAACAACTAAATCCCATAAACATCCATTTTCAAAATATCACTATTCTCCAACACATGATATACCATTATTCTCTTAGGAATGAGCATCCTTACAAGAAACCTCTCACCCTCAAGGTTTGAGTTATTCAAGCATCCTTACAAGGAACCTCTTGATAATGTCACAAATTGTCCTCTCTTGGCATGAGCATCCTTACAAGGAACCTCTTGATAATGTCACAAATTATCCTCTCTTGGCATGAGCATCCTTACAAGGAACCTCTCACCCTCAAGGTTTATCCAAGTAACCACACAAGCAATACATTATCCAATATGTTCTCAAATGCCCAACAATTTCACAAGTCTCCAATTTATAAGCAAAATTCCCAAATTTATCATGTAATAATTTCAATAACTAAGTATGTAAATGCAAGAGATCACCACAACATCAATTTATTTTTCAATATGAAACACTAAGGTTTTGAAATCAAGGGTAAATCAAAATTTAGAAAAGAAAGTTCATCTCTCTTGGAAACTAGGGTTTAATGGTTGACCCACTATTTATATTGTTTAAAGCATGTTAATATTCATGAGGATATCAAGAATCAATGATTTATAGCATACATATAAAATTTAGAGTGTAAAAAATACATATAAGAAAACCTAGCCTCAATGTAAGAGAAAGAGAAGAAATTCCCTACCTTAAATCCAAGAGTTTTAAGCTAACCCCAAGCTCCAAAGATCTCCTTCTTGTCTTCTCTTAGGGTTCCAAGAGGTGTGGGTAAAGGTGTAGAAAAAGTGTAGAAGAAGAGATGAGAAGAATGGTGTTCTTGAGAAATTTTGGTTTTGATTTCTATAAGGTGTGAAGCTATCTTGATCTTGGTGTTTTTCCCTTTCTTTATCTCCTCCTAGGGCTCTAGGATGTTTGTGGTGAGAATGAGATGAAGAATGAGGCAAATAGGGCTTAGAATGGGATTTTAAAACCCAAAATTCTGACTTTTTAACTGTTCGGAAGGCTTCAGAGAAGCGGTACCGGTACTGGGTACCGGTACCGTTTAGCTACTGGTTTTCGGTACTGACTGCCTCGACTTCCAGTGCTATTTGGAGTCCTTTATAGGTTGAATTGGAAAATTTTCATTAGAGACACTTTTGTAGCCCTTGATGTCTACTTTCTACTATCAAAATTACAGATCAATTGGACATAAGGATAAAAAGTTATGGCCAAAATACTAAGAGGTGTCCAAAATATTTTATACCCAAAATTTACAAAATTTGTGTTTTTATTCCGGAGTACTTCCAAGCTTCCAATGCACCTCATATAACCTCTCCCAAGGTTTTTCGACCTTTCGGATTCAATGGAAACATTATTTTGATCTAAAAACATTTAGAAACTTATCTAATAACTATCTCCAATCTCAAACGCCTTTGAAACTTAAACTTCCCAAATCCATTTGTCTCCCAATTATTCATTTCTAATGTTTTAACCTATGTGATTCATTCTTACATCATTATACATATCCTCATTTTTACAATAATATTTCACTATATATATCTATAGAAATATATAAAAGAAAATACGGGGTGTTACAGAAATAAAAATGTTAATTTAGGTAATAAGGTATGTTGTAGAAGTTGGAAGCATTTCGGAGTGAAATTACACTTAGGGAGAAGTTGAATAGGAAGGAACTTAGGTACTTCCCAAGTGTTTGGATCATAATTTTTTATTTTGATATTCATTTGATATGAAATTTTGACAGTAGATAGTAGACTTCTAGGGCTACAAAATAGTATTTCACGAAAATTTTCTGAATTGACCTCTAAATTGGTCAAAAATGCATTGGAAGTTACAGCAGAAACTGGGACGAACGTTAAAGTCTGTTCGAACGACTGTTATCTTGTCTGATGGAAAACGCAAAATAATGGGAGTAACCAACGTTCAAAAGCCAAGGGATGTTCGAACATAAAACAAAAATTTGCACTAGGGACGTTCAAACGCCAAGTTCCGTTCGAACGTTAACGACGAATCAGAACATCAGAATTAGGTCGGCTGAGACATTTTCTTCCTCTTTAAATACTTAAGGCCGTCTTCTTCAGCCTCCAAATACCATTTACAACCCTAGGGAGTCTTGAAAAACAAGAGAGAAAGGGGGAAAATACAAGATCAAAGGGAATTCTCATCTTGAAGTGAATCAAAAACCTTAAGTTCTTCAAGAATTCCAAGGAAAAATAAGGTAGGGGAATTCTTCCACTCTTGTCCATTGGTACTTAGGCTTATATATATACATGTTTTGACTCTCAAGAATATATATATGTATTGAAATCATTGTCTCTTGATTGTTCTTGCAAATCTTACTAAGTTTTGATGGAAGTATTGATTGATATCCATTAAACCTTTGTTCTTTGCATTCAAACTTTAGTTTTTCAAGAAGTATGGATTTTTTTTATTGATATTCATTTATTATTGATATCTACACTTAATATTTGTTAGGGATTGGTTTCAAACCTTGATATTCCTTTATTCTTGAGATTCAAAACTTGATATTCATGTGTTATTGATTTCAAGACTTGATATTCATTTGTTCTTGGTTTCAATACTTGATATTCTTTGGTTCTTGATTCTAGAGCTTGATATTCATTAAATATTGATTTCAAAACATTAGTGTTTTATTTGGAACAACAAAAGTATATATTTTGATGATCTCTTGCCTATTTTTCTTGAGATGTGATATTATAAAATACCTATGAAATGGGGGGTTTTTGAATTTACTTGTGAATTGAGAAAATGGTTGGTATTACATCTCTTGTATGGTTGTTGTGATAGACTTGAATTAACTTTGAGAGCTACTGTAGAGTGTTAGAGGTTAGTCTATCCTAGTGAGACTGAGATAGTGCCTAACATTCGTAGTGGATTGTTGTTATGATAACAATCACTATTGTTCACGTAAGTTCCTGTCTGGGGGATGGTATACCTTTCCTGGGAAGGATTTTTTCAATGTCGTGAGAGACGGTACATGCCCTTCCTAAAGTATTTGTGATTTGGCCCTACGGGGAATGATTGTGATGGGTGAATGAGGTAGAATCATTGTGTATATTCATGGGAAACAATTAACCTACATGACAATGGAAATTAACCAACCTACGAGTACGGATATGGATACATATTGTGGGATATGGATACATATTGTAGAATATGGATACATATTATGTGTTATTGTTTATCATTGTTGAAAATAGTTTATTGTGGCTAATGGTAAATAGTTTCTACAAGAATTTGTTGGAAGTATGGGATTCCACTAGAACTTGTTAGAAATGGTTTGTCATTGAAAATGACTCATTATTCGTAACTTGGTTTACTCTTCATTTACTTTATTGTTAATGCGTTAACTTGAAATCTGTTTAATTGTCATAGTTTTCTTTCAAAAGTTATATATGGTATTTTGGAAAATGAGACTGAACTGTTTTGTATGTTTTCCAAACATTGTTCGAGTTTGGGAGAATGTTGCTACAGAGCGTAATGCTCACCCCCTACAAATAATATTATTCTCAGATTTCGGTTTAGAGGAAGAACTCGAAGTCGAGGAGCGGGTAACTTGGGAAGCTCATGTGGATGGAAGCATTGATCCCGAGGGGATGGCTTAGAGGAATTTCTCTTTTTATGTCCTATGCTAGATAGGCATTTTTGAGACATTGTTAGAATGATGTTATGTTTATTCCGCTGCGAAACACTTAATTTTTGAGATGTAATTGCCATAGTTTGGCATTTTCTTGTGGACGATAATGTAGATATTATGTATGATGATTAAAACTTTATGTATGTATGGTTTTTATTAGTCACTCTCATGATATGAATGGTTTAAATAGTAATGCCGTCCAAGGTGGATTTTGGAGCGTTACAAATCATGTCTTAGGAACAAATGGCCGAGTACTTTTAGCATTGAGATATAATCAACTAATCACCTCATATACTCTAACTAAAGTAAAAATAATGAGATTTTTGAAAGAGATTGAAAACAAAAGAGTAGTCTTTTGAGTAAATGTATTATAACCCTCCAACAAAGAATGGCACGAGACTCAAGTGGGTATACATTCATCTCCACTATAGATATCAAGCTTTTTTTAAGATATAAATCTCATTCAATAAGTCACAAAAATAACATGATCATGGTGTACGTAAAATTGAATTTCAAATGAAAATATAAAGATGATACTCAAATATAGAATAAACTCCTATAGAGTACTAATACGTAAATAATTCAAGATTTAAGTTGAATAATCAAAAACCTCATCCTAATTAAGAAATAATAATGTAGTCCAAATCAGCCTCTTGTGCTCCTTAGGCTCATTAGTCTCTTGTGGAATAATAATGTCACTTAATTCTTCATTATCAAAAGTATTAATGTATTCATCCCTAGTTTGTAGTTCAGGCAAAGAGTCTCCTCACTACATTGATCATGCTCAATTTTTTGGTTTTTGGATCAAATTACTAATTGTCTTGGTAATTGTATTGAGCATTTCTTTTATCTCGTCAACATCCTTGCTCATTTGGGCATTGAAAGCTAGTTGGGTTTGCATATAATTATTCCAAATAACTCTTCAAGTAAGTCTTTGTATGAGGGATATTGGAGAGATTCATATGGTGGTGTGGAATGTACCAGTGACTGATAATATTCATTCCCCCAACCAAATTTGGGATAAAAAGTTTCAAAATAATGCTTTGGTAAGGTTGTAGAGAATTAGACAATATAATTCACTCATCCAGCAAATTCCTTTGAAACTGTCTTCGAACGTTGGAATTAAAGGGCACTAATTGGTATCTCATACATATACTCCATATATGTAGCATATGACATCATTTAAATAAATTAAAAGAAAATAAAACAAAAATAAAATGAAAATGAAAATGAAAAAACCCATGGGCTTGTGATGAAAATCACAAGACTTACCTGTCGTTAATCCAAATCACCTTTCCTGGAAATAGCACCAAAAATGGTTGACATCAAAAGTGGGTAAAATAAATGTGTACCTAAGAATAGAAATATACATCATTTAGTAACTCGGTCGATTACCGAGGTCTTCTCCTCAGGAAAAATGATGGACAAATTTGAGAGGTGGTATAAAAATAAAAATAATAAGATCTTTGAAGGTTGAGAATTTTAGTATTTAACTAAACTAAACTAAAGATAAATTCAGTAAAAGAAAGAACCAGATAATCTTTGGATTTCATACCACCCATGAACAAGAACTTATACTCTAAATTTGTAACTCATCTGCTTTTGTATTCAAACTAGTACAGATGGATGATTTTTAATTAAAAACTTTGAAAAATTTTAAAAATAGCAATTAAAAAATAATTTATGATGAAAGAATCAATATTCTAAATATTGCAGAAAATACCACTAACCATATATACTAAAGCCAATTGTATATAGATAATCAGAAAGTATGCAAATGAATTGGGCTTCCAAAAGCATAACTTATTCAAGCAATCATATAAATATTAAAACCCCAGTTTAGAGCATAAACCCTAGCTCATAGGTTGGGACTACTTCTTTCGATCACCCGAAAAAGAAACTACTTGAATATGACAAAAGTAAAATTGAAAGCAATTAAAGAAGACATGTAAATAAAATCAATTAAATAAAACTTGAATTGAAATAAAATTGAATGAAGAACTTTATATTTAAAATAAAGAATTAAAAAAAATTATAATAAAATAAATAAAATATCTTACTAAGAAATTAATGAAGAACCTTACTTACAATCTAAAATTAAACTAAGTACAATGAAGAAAAAGGAGCAGGAGCAGCCCCCTCTTGGAGAATGTCCAATGAGGAAGGACTGGTGTGTCTCTAAAGGTCCCCTATTGGTTGATATTTATAGGAAAAATAGGCAGAGAAAGAGATATATATTGTTGATTTTCTAGAGATCCTCTTTCCTTTTATGTCTATCTCTTATTCCTAAAATATCTCAAAAAATATCTCTAAGATTTAGCCAAAAAATATCTTTTCAATTTTGTCTCTATTTCCTCCAAATAAGGTCTTGGAAGATCTTAGAAGATATCTTTGAATATTTGATCAATCAATGCCTAGGAGAAGGAGACGTCGTCAAAATCTAATATCGATCAACCGGTAGAACATTGAATACTTACCAGTAGAACTTTGTTTGAAAAAATTTCTGAAACTTCTGTGGCTTTTCCTATCGATATAACATCCTTCATCTATTGGTAGGAATTCTCTGACAAAGTACTAGGATATTTCTTACTTGTATAATTTCTCTAATAAAAAATTATAAATTTATGTAAGTTTTCCTTCTTGTAAAACACATACTACGTATTGATAGCACTTCTCTTTTCTTCAAAATGATTTCCAAGGCTCCCGCTTCATCTTTTCCTGAGAGAGTCGATCCCCGATGTGGCTCTGCCTTCTATTGCTAGACCATCTACCTCTAACCCCATGGCTTCAACTACTGTTATGATGGAGGGTTTTGAAGATGAGGACGGCGGTGATGAGGAGGGCAGTGATTATGAGACAGAGGATGATGGGACAAGAGACGAGGACGAGGACTAGGGAGACCTTTTGGATTTATTCCTTTTACTAGTTGCACATATAGGATTTAGGGTTGTAAGCCTCGTAGAAGAGTCTTTAAGATATTAGGCCATTTAGTTTTTGGCATCTAATCATTGTACTGAACCTTTTGGAGTAATGAATGAAAGAACCACATTTGTTTTGTTTCATCTTGCCCAAGTTCATTTACTTAATTGCATTGTGATTTGAGTATGTTGATTTTTTGGTGAATTGCCTTGCATGAATGGATTGTTTAAGCTTTATGCATTATGGTTTGGAAATAAAGTTTGCTAGGGAGTAGGAAAACTCAAGTTGGGGGTGGGGGGTGGGGGTGTGATGAGCATAGAATATTTCATATCATGTATCTCTTTGCACCCATTTATACTTGTTTTTGTGGTGAAAATAGAGGAAAATGCATTTAAACTCACTTTTAATAAAGATTCATATAATTGTAGGTAAAGAGGAGGTAAGGGCACATATTAAGCCTCCCATCAAGTGCTTAAAGCCAATGGAGAAGAAGGGGAGGCTTAACAGATGGCTCGGGATATCAAGAGACCAAGAAAATACCAAAACATGAGAAAACCTACAGGTAGAAGTTCATTAAAACCTACTTGTAAGTTTAGTACAATGGATTTCTTCTACTGCACCATCTGCCACAACCTACTGGTAGATTTTGCCTCCTGGAAAAAACCTATCAATAGGTTTTATGAACATTCTACCGGTAGGTTTTGCCCAAAAATGCCAGAAGCCTGCAATCTCAACTCCACCTACTTTGGGGGCCCATCTCTTATCACCCCACACATGCCCTGATATATATGATATACTATGATGCCCTCTTACACCTAAATCCTGATTTTGAAAGACAAAGCATGGAGGAGGAGGAGAGAGAAGATGAGTGGTTTGGGGAAGAGATAGTGTCGGGCCTGTGGTTGCTTGTAGTAGTACCTATAACCCTTCCAATCATAGGAAGTCAGCTCTCAAAGAACAAGAGGGGGTTATAGATGAATTTTGACCAAGTCTTACACAATTATTCATATTTTTACCCAAGTTTTGAGAGAGAAACTCAAGGAAGAAGAATAAGTTTTAGATAGTGAAAGTTAGGTTTTTGAATTTCCTCCACCATTTCACTTGTAGTAAGTTTTAAATTACTTGTAATCTTTACATCTTACACTTTAATCTCATTTATTTCCAGTGTAATCAAGTCTAGTTTCATGTTCTTGAATTTCCATGTCTATATTTTTCTTTCCAAGCTTTCTATTTGGGTATGAAATGAATTTTGCTTTTGTTGTTTAATTCCTCCTTGCATTAATACAAGTTTTAAGTTTTATTTCATCACCATGTCTCTTTACATTTTGTATGTTCTTGCTTTGACTATGGGTATCTAAGCTTTTAGTTGACTAATCCAATGGGAATTCCTTCTTGGGTATGCTAAATCAACTCCCCTCCATTCTTCCTCGTATCGTAAAGTATTTAGTTTGACTAGATTGAGTGTGGACGTGGTTATGAGCTCTTAATACACTGTAGACTAATCACTGTGTATGCTTGAGCCCACACCTCCACATTAGTCCCTCACTTCTTATAAATTAGTCAAACACCTAGGCACCATTGGTTGAATGAATTAAGTTGGTTTGACACTCCCATTGGAATGAGCTATTTGGATTAGTCAACCTTGTTTTCTTGCATTTTATCTAAACTTCACTCACCAAAACATAAAATTCACAAGATTTTACACTTTTTATTTCCTCACGAATCACCCTTCACTACAATTCAACCTTCTTTCCTTGAGGAGATGACATTGGAATACTCAATTCCAAGTATAATACGACATTGCGAGTCTCTCTTCGTTTGGGGAGGACTTTTGCACACACAAATTTTCATTCATACACGATTTTTCCCATTTTAAGCATTGAACCCGAGGGAGAATGACACTCACCTACTCATATAAGTCATATACACATAACCAGGATCATGTTTGGTGATTAGGGAAAATGCTTCACAAATCACCCTTTGCCATTCCTTGACCAAGTGTTGGAGAGAGTAGCCAGACATCTTTTTCATTGTTTCTTGGATGGCTACTTCGGCTACGACCAAATTGAGATTGCTTTGGAGGACCAAGAGAAGACAGCATTCACGTGCCCTTTTGGTACCTTCGTCTGTCGCCAAATGTCAATCAAGTTGTGTAATGACCTAGGAACTTTTTTGAGATGCATGATGGGAATACATAGTGATATGGTGCGGAAAATTATGGAGGTGTTCATGGATGATTTTTTTTTTGTATTGGGACTCATTCGAGGGTTGTTTGGAAAATTTGGAGAGGGTGCCAGAAAGATGTAAAATGAAGAACTTGGTACTAAATTGGCAGGAATTCCACTTCATGGTGACCCAAGGGATTGTGCTTGGGGAAGTAAACAAATCCAAGGTGGAAACAATTTCCAACCTCTCCACTCCAAAGGTCATAAAGGATATCAGGTCGTTTCTTGGTCATGCCGATTTTTATCATAGATTCATAAAAGATTCTAGTGCATTGGCAAGACCTTTTATCTATTTGTTAGCAAAGGATGCTACCTTTGTGTGGTCGGATGATTGTGAGGTATCTTTTAAAAAACTGAAAAGCATGCTCACTTCACCTCCAATCATGCCAACACCCAAATGGGAACTACCATTTAAGCTCATATGCAACGCGAGTGATTACATGGTCGGCGTAGTGCTTGGTCAAAGGGAAAAAAATGTCATATGTAATATACAATGCTAGTAAGAGTCTAACTGAAGTACAAATGAATTATACTACCACTGAAAAAGAATTACTAGCTATAGTTTTTGCATTGGACAAATTTAGGTCCTACATCATTGGTTCGCCTATTGTATTTCTACATTGATCACTCTATTTTGAAGTATCTTTTATCTAAGTAGGACACAAAATCGAGACTCATTAGGTGGATCATCCTCCTTTATGAATTCAATTTGATCATTAAAGACAAAAAAGAGAGTCGTGAATGTTGTGGCAAACCATTTATCACGACTTGTACTTCAAGATGCCGAAGAGCATATCCCTATCCCTGATTTTTTTCCCAATGAACATTCATTTTTTATTCATTATGTTTGTTCGTGATACCCTGACATTTGCAATTATCCTGCCACCGGACAAATGCCACCGCATTGGAGCCTAGAGGACAAATGAAGATTCATGGCGGATGTGAAGTACTTCTACTTCGACTACACGTATCTGTTCAAGTATTGTCCAGATCAGGTGATGAGGAGATGCGTACCTAAAAATAAACAACGGGATGTCCTTTCATTCTGTCATTCTGAGGCATGCAGTGACCACTTATCTTCAAAGAAAACTTCAGCTAAGGTTTTGCAATCTAATTTTTATTGACCTTCTTTAATTAAAGATCGTGTTTCATTTTTTAAAGAATGTGATAGGTGTCAAAGGTTAGGTAGTGTGACCCGTAGGAATATGATGCCCCTTTCCTCCATGCTAGTCATTGAAATATTCGATTGTTGGGGCATCGACTTCATGGGTTCATTCCCTATGTCATTTGGTTACCTGTATATCCTACTGGAAGTGGACTATGTGTCCAAGTGGGTAGAGGCCGTCCTAACCAATGCAATTGACCATCAAGTTATGGCCAAGTTTTTAAAAGAAAAATATTTTTTTCAAAGTTTGGGGTACCTCGTGCAATGATAAATGACAATGTGTCTCATTTTGGAAATAGACCATTTACATCCTTAATGCATAAATATGGCATAACACATCAGTTATCCATCGCTTATCATCCACAGACTAATGGTCAAGCCGAGTTGACCAATAGGTAGATCCAAAACATACTAGAGAAAATGGTGAACTCAAATCGAAAGGATTGGTCACTTAGGTTGACCAATGCCTTTTGGGCTTACCGCACCGCTTACAAGACCATTCTAGGTATGTATCCCTACAGGCTTGTCTATGGTAAGGCTTGCCATTTACTAGTAGAGATGGAGCACAAGGCATATTGGGCCACTAAAACCTTGAACTTCAATTTGAGAGTAGCAGGAGAGAATAAAATGTTGGAGTTGAATGAATTAGAGAAAATCCGTAGAGATGCATATGTGAGCTCTAAATTTCTAAAAGAAATGGCAAAGATTTTTCATGACAAATCCTTTGTGAGAAAGACATTTGAGCCCGAACAAAAAGTGTTCTTATATAATTCTTGACTCTCCTTTTTTCAAGGAAAACTCCAATCTCGTTGGGATGGATCCTATCTTGTCAAGGTGGCCTATCCTAATGGAGTCGTGGAAATAACAAACCCCGAAGATGGTAAATTATTCAAGGTCAATGACCAAAGACTTAATTCACTGTTCAAGGGTTTTGAGGTTCAAATGGTGGAGGAAGAGTTAATGGATCCGGTTTACCCAGATCTTGTTAAGGAATAACTGTTCAAGTAGATTTTAGTGTACAGTAGCTTCTTTTATGTTTTAATTTCCAAGTTAATTTTTTTGCTTACTTTCATCTTTGTATAGTTTAATTTCTTCAAATGTGCAGATTATGGTGTTTTTGTCAAATCTCATTGCGAGGTGTTCTCTAACCCTACTTATATTTTTAAGTCCATCATTGCATTCCATATCTTTTTGTTACATTGAGAACAATGAATAGTTCAAGTTGGGGGGTAAGGTGCACTATTTGTATGATATACCAATTTTTTTGTAGATAATACCATTTTGTGGTGAAATTCACCATTCACATATTTGACCTAGTTTTTTGTAGAATAGTTGCAAAATATGTGAAAATTTTTGTGAAAAATATTTGAATGTTGAGCCATATTCTCCTGTTAAGAGTGTTATGGGTTTAACGTTAGTTAGTCTTTACTTTGAGATTTGAATATATGAGCATATCATATAAGTCTATCCTATGCTTGAGTATCACATGTGTTTTCTTTTGAACACAACCATAGTGTTTGACATGCATAGTAGAAGTAAAATAAGTACCTGTATGAGTTTTAGTGTCAATCATTGTTGGATGGAACTTACATTTATTCAAAGGAACAATTAAATTCAAAATCTGTTCAATAATATCATTATGCTTGCTTTGGTTAGAGTGCATGTGGATAGTAGATTGACTTTGTCTTGGAATGCCAATATGCCTCCTCATGCTTATATAGAAATGATCTTAGGCCATCTTTGAAATGCTTTGAGCCTTAGCCCTTTTCTTGGAAAAATTATCCCTAGTGTCGTGATTGAGCCTTATTTCAAAATTTGTTTCCATGCCACACAATTTACCAAGTCAGTGCAAAATGATAAAAAAATTTACCACACCTTGGTTTTTCCGAGAACTAACTGTGATTGATCATAAAGGGAATGAAATGTGGAGAGGAAACACAAAAAGGGATAAATGGTGTCAAATTCAAATTTTGAATGAAAAAGAGAAAGAAAGCCCAAGAAAAAGGAGAAAAGGAGGTGAAAAAGAAAAGAAAAGATAAGGAAATAAGAAGAAAAAAGAAACAAAACTAAAGTAAAGGTGTAAATTTGAAAAAAAATATGCAAAAATGAGATTTTGGTAATGAAGGTCAATGCCCTCATAATAACCTTTTTTGTCTTCTTTGACCCTTCATTTTACTCAGCTCAAATATCACCTCCAAGGCCTCATTACAACACTTGAAAGACCTAAATGATCTAGAGAAGCATGGTGAAAGCATATTTTTAATGAATATGAAGAGCTGGTTTTGCTATCTAATGTCCTAACATTCCATTTATGAGATTATGTCAAAGTTCGTTTCATTGTTAAGCGTTCACATCATTTTTGGACTATATGTGAGAATTTAGACTTGTGCACAAGATTATATCTCATATATACACATGGTAGGTTTTGCCCAAAAAAAAAGGAGGGTTTTTATTCTGATTTTTTGGGAAGCCTCTTCACCTTCACCACTTCTCTCCACTTAGAAACTTTCTCCTCTCCCTCAAAACATCTCTTACTCTCAAAGAACCCTTACCCATCCATCAAAATTCCAAATTAACATCCCTAGGGTTAAATTTCACTGTACAAGTTGTTTTGATTTCTCCACATCATTTTCTCCCAATTCAACTACACCTGGGTTTTCACCAAAATCTTGCATTTCATCCTCATGGCTCATTTAGGTAAGCATTCCCGTGTTTCCTTCAATCTTTTGGAAGAGATATGGACTTGGTTTTTACCTTTTGTGGCCCTTGGGGCATTCTAGATTATCATGGCCCATATGAAACAAACGGGGCCAAGGCCTCCACCACTCGTGGGCATGGGGTCCCGTAAGAGGACAGTGGCCAGCCTCAGAGGAAGGAGTGGGGGGAGAAGGAAGAAGCAAAAAAATGATGTCTGTATGAAGAGCATTGAGGAAAAGAATGTGACGTGCGAGCATCACATGGACATGCCCACCCTTGGGCCGAACGAAATGGTAGTACGGGTGATCGAGGGACACTGGATTGACATTTGGTTTGAGCCTGTGGGGGGTATAGCCTCCCGATGTGCATGGAATTTTACCAAAGGTTGAATGTGGCAAACAAGGACTTTTTTAGCTTAGGACAAACGTGAGGGGGAAGGTTTTGGATGTTACTCCGGGATAGAATGCGGACTTAATGAAGTATGGAAGACCTCCCCCCAAGATCCCAGTCTACCCCTACAACACCTAAGGGAGGAAATCACTTCCGAAGTATGTACAGTTAATGTATGAGGACCCGACATAATTCAAGGAAAAAAATTCAAGTCGGGCCCTCAAGCATTCATACGGGGTGATGAACAAAGTTTTGCATTACAAACTAATACCCCGAGGTGAGGAGAAGACCCCAGGGGAAAAGAAGCTTGCCCTCCTCCACGCTTTCATGATGGGGAAAAGGATGGACGTGGCATTGATGAGTTGGGAGTGTATGAAGGAGTTCGCCAAGGTTAGCAAGCCAAAGGAGAATCTCCCATTCGCCAACTTGGTTGCAAGGATGTGCTACCACTCCAAGGTCAAAGTCTACCCCTTAAATGTGTTGCTACCTCCAGATTTCGGAGCTATCAGGAAGTCTAGTAGCAGCAGGAGAACGGTGATGATAGGAGGGGAGAAGGCAAGGGCACCTAGAACTGAGCCATCCACCCCCGGACCGTCCATTGCCAGGCCATCCACCACTACCCTGCCTCTCACAGATTCTCAGCACCTTGACACTATGGAGAGGAAGATGGACGACCTTGGTGGGACTATGCATCGACTCTCATTTATGATGTCAAGGATGTATGAGCACACTTTCCCAGGAGAACCGATCCCCGATGTGCCTCCGCCTCCTTTTGTCGGACCATCTACCTCTATCCCCTATGGATTCTACTGCTGTTGAGGTGGACGGTTCCGATGATGAGGACGCCTGTGATAAAAAGGGCAGTGATTAAGAGACAGAGGATGAGGGGATACGAAATAAGGACTAGAAGTAAGGAGACCTTTTGATTTTATTTCTTTTAGTAGTTGTACAGATAGGATTTAGGGTTGTAGGCCAAGTAGAAAAGTCTTTAGGATATTAGGCCATTTTTTTTTGCCTCTAATCTTTGTACTGAAACTTTTGGAGTAATGAATGAAAGAACCACATTTGTTTTGTTTCATCTTACCCAAGTTCATTTGCTTAATTGCATTGTGATTTCAGTATTTTGATTGTTTGGTGAATTGCCTTGCATGAATGGATTGTTTAAGCTTTATGAATTATGGTTTGGAAATAAAGTTTGCTAGGGAGTAGGAAAACTCAAGTTGGGGGGTGTGATGAGCATAGAATATTGCATATTATGTATCTCTTTGCACCCATTTATACTTGACTTTGTGGTAAAAATGTGGCAAAATGCATTTAAATTCACTTTTAATAGAGATTCGTGTGATTGTGGGTAAATAGTAGGTAAGTGTGTGTATTAAGCCTTTCATCAAGTGCTTAAATTTAATAGAGAAGAAGGGAAGACTTAATGGATGGCACAGGACATCAACAGACCAAAAAAATACCAAAGCATAAGAAAACCTACTGGTAGAAATTCATCAAAGCCTACTGGTAGGTTTAGTATACTGGATTTCTTCTATTGCAGCATCTCCCAAAACCTATCGGTAGATTTTGCCTATTGGAAAAAACCTACCGGTAGGTTTTATGATCGTTCTACCGGTAGGTTTTGCCCAGAGACGCTAAAAGCCAGCAATCTCAACTCCACCTACTTCGGGGGCCCAACTCTTGTCACCCCACACATGCCCTGACATCTATGACACACTATGATGCTCTCTTACACCTAAAGCTTGATTTTGGAAGACAAAGCATGGAGGAAGAGGAGAGAGAATAGAAGTGGTTTGGTGAAGCATGGAAAACACAGTCTTGGGTCTTTGGTTGCTTGTAGCAATACCTATAACCCTTCCAATTAGAGGAAGTCAGCTCTCACAGACCAAAAGGGGGGTTATGAATGAACTTTGACCAATTCTTACACAATTATTCAGATTTTGACACAAAATTAGAGAGAAAAGCTCAAGGAAGAAAATGAACTTTTAGAGAGAGAAAGATAGGTTTTTGCATTTCCTCCACCATTTCAGTTGTAGTAATCTTTAAATTACTTGTAATCTTTACATCTTGCACTTTAATCTCATTTATTTCAAGTGTAACCAAGTCTAGTTTCATGTTTTTGAATTTTCAAGTCTACATTTGAGTTTTTCTTTCCAAACTTTCTATTTGGGTATGAAATGAATTTGCTTTTGTAGTTTAATTTCTCCTTGCATTCATACAAGTTTTAAGCTTTAGCTACATTTGAGCTTTATTTCATCACCATGTCTCTTTGCATTTTGTATGCTCTAGTTTTGACTATGGGTAGCTAAGCTTTTAGCTGGCTAATCCAAGGGGAATTCTTTCTTGGGTATGCTAAATCAATTCTCCTCCATTCTTCCTTGTTGTGTAAAGTGTTGGTTTGACTAGGTTGAGTGCGGACACGGTTGCGAGATCTTGATATGCCGTAAACTTCTCATAGGGTATGCTTGAGCCTACACCACTACATTAGTCCCTCACTACCTATGAATCAATCAAACACCAAGGCACCATTGGTTGAATGAATTGAGTTGGTTTGGCATTACCATTGGAATGACCTCTTTGGAGTAACCAACCTTGTTTTCTTGCATTTTATCTAAATTCCACTCACCAAAACACAAAACTCACAAAATTTTACAATTTCATTTCCTCACGAATCACCCTTCACTACAATTCGGCCTTTCTTCCTTGAGGAGACGATATTGAAATACTCAATTCCATGTTCAACACCACATTGCAAGTCTATCTTCAATTGGAGAGCATTTTTGCACACACACACACACATTCTCATTCATACACACAATTTTCCCTATTTCTATCATCAAACCTGAGGGAGCATGACATTCACCTACTCATATAAGCCATATACCTACAGTTGGAATCATGTTTGGAGATTAGGGAAAATGCTTCAAGCAATTGTCTAATCTCCACCTTTACACCTAAACTACCTACAAACAAAGAAATCAAAGCATAAAAGACAATATGTATTAAGTGAAGCAAGTTAATTTGTCAGCAAGCCTAAAGCGAATATTTTTAAGCTATAAAATGATGCAAAATTGATCATTCAACACAAACAGACACCAAAGGGAATATAAAAAAATCTGCCTTCAAGCCATTTTTAGAAAAAAAAACAAACAAAAAAATTCTTGCATACTACTGCATCTGTTCTCTCTCTTTGTGCATTACATATTTGTTCGATTCAAGTACAAAACACAAAGTTATGTTCGTCGAAGTTTTGGAGATTGAAATGTTGTTTCTTCAAAAACGAAATCTGCTCTATATTGGGAGACGGTTTCCAATCAACAATAAGTACTGAGAGGAAGCAAATCTTTCTTAAGGAAACTATGTTTCATAGGGCTCGAATTATTTCTGGATTCTTATTATTTTTCTTATTTATAGCTCTTTTGCAATCAAGTAAGTGTGTCATTTCAATTTTGATTATACATTAGGTTTTATACAAATAGTTTTCATATAACAGTATACTTAATAATTTTAGATTTGCTACAATAATTAGTTTTAATTCAAATTCTGATTATATATATTGTGTAACACCCATTACCCACCTTTAAAGTTGTTTATGCAAATTCTTGAATCAATAGAAAGTGAAAAATACAAAAGCCAAAATAACATAATTAAATTTATACAAATGCCACAAACTTAGAGGGTGCTAGATGAACCAAATATCCAACAAGGGGACTGACAAATACACACACACAAACGAGAAAGTGAGAGGGATATGGAGAAAGAGATCCAACAAATTGACCAGCAATTAAACACAAAGCTATTACCTAGTGAACCAAAGCTTGGAATGTGGAAAGAAAGCGAGAGCCACAGACGAAGAATGGGAGATATTGAGGGGAAGAAAAGGAGAAACATAGACAAAGAAAGGGAGAAAGAGAACGAATCATCGAGTTGGAGGTGTCAATGAACCTGAGATCCAACAAAGGGAAAAGGGGGCCACCGATTTCGATTTAACCCTAGGAAAAAATATTGTTTCAAGCGCATATTAGTAAAAAGGTTTTATATCTTGTTGGTCATAAATTTATCCCATACAACCCGTATGTTATTTATATTCGTCTCACAATGGATAAATGGGTGATTTACTACAGGCCGAGTAAATCAAGCCCAACGATTAGTGAAATTTGGAGGCTGGACCCTTTTTGTGGACTTATTTGAATTGAAGTTTGTAAGACCCCATGTTAAAATTAAAGAAGGATAATATTGTCTTAAGAGTTCTCCTAATATCAATAAAATGATGGTAAAAACTTAGAATCATTGTTGAAAGATTGAATATAAAGCTTGAATTTCGTGCATATTTACGTTCAAGGTAAATTGAGTTTTGGAGATAATTAAGTTTAAGAATGGCGTTTAAGTAATTTTATAAATATTTTTAAGTCAAAATAAAGTTTCCATTGAATCTTGAACGTATAAAAACATTGGAAGAGGTTATATGAGTTGTATTAGAAGTAGTATTGTACAGTTAAAACCATGGTTACCTGGATCGCGAGTCGCTTTGGTACGTGGTACGGGCATGGGTACGGGTGCGGGGTATGTTATTTTATGCGGTACGTGATACGGTGTGGGTAGGCTTAGTCAGTACGCAAATTGGGTTCGTGGTTCGTTTTGAAATCTTATTTTGTTCGTTTATATTTTGGTAAGAAATTATCAATAAGTATGCATCTATACACACATGGTGAGTTATAATTTTTACATGTCGTAGTTTTCAATATTTTATTAATTATGTGTCTATTTAATATTTATTTCAAAAGAACTAATTGGAATTAAGATTCAACACTCATAACAATATACCATCTAATAATCGTTACCCTTTACTTAGCCGTCTTAAATTTCTCAACTAGCGTAGTATTGGTTAGGAAGCGAGATAGAGCTCAGCAACCAGTCTATTACTGTAGTAGAGCTCTACGGGGGGCAGAAGAGAGATATCCAAAAATAAAAAAACTTGTTTTAGCTTTGGTAACTACAGCCAGAAGACTCTGACCATACTTCCAAGCTCATATTATCGAGGTCCCAATAGAACAGCCAATGAAACAGGTGTTGTACAATCTAGAATCTTCAGGGAGGTTGGTAAAGTGGGCTATAGAGCTCAGCGAGTTTGACATTAGGTACAAGCCAAGAACTGCCATCAAGGGGCAGATTTTGGCAAATTTTATCGAAGAATTTATAACAACAACACCGATGCAGGCCACGCAGCTAGCCTCTGACCTCCCTAGTTGGAAGCTTTTAGTAGATGGAGCTGTTAATGCTCAAGGAAGTGGTGCAAGTTTAATCCTGACCTCTCCAAATAAAATAAATGTTGAATACGCCCTTAGGTTCGAGTTTAAGGCTTCAAACAATGAAGCTGAATATGAGGCGGTCATTGCTAGGCTCAAATCTTGCTCACTCTATGGAGGTGGAACAACTGGAGATCTGTAGTGACTCTCAACTAGTAGTAAAACAGATTGAGAAATCTTATGAAGCGAGGAGCGAGAAAATGGTCATTTACCTTAGAAAAGTACAAGAATTGATCAAGAAGTTTGTGTTGGTTAAAATCAAACACGTCCCCAGGTCGAAAAAATTTGGACAGATGCTTTGGCAAGGCTGGCAACTGCCTCGCAAGAGAACTTGGATAGACTAATACCAGTAGAGTACCTAGAAGAGCGTATAGTGAGCATTGAGGAGGAGGAAGGGCTCCCAATCCTAGCTTAGCTGAGCTGGATGGATCCCATCATGGGGTACTTACAAGATGGAAACTTGCTAGAAGATCCCAAGGAAGCCACAAAGCTGAGAGCCAGATCAGCTTGGTTTTCTATTTTGTAGGGGAAGTTGTACAAGCGAGGTTTTTGAACACCTCTCCTTAAATGCGTGGGGGATGGAGATGCTAACTATATACTTAGAGAAGTTCATAAGGGAATCTGTGACAATTACGTCGGAACTCGGACCTTGACAAGAAAATTAGGCCCAAATTGGGAGGGACCTTTTATCATCTCCAGGGTGATAAGACTTGGAAACTACGAGTTGCAGACCGAAGAAGGGAGGATCCTACCTCATTTCTGGAATGCGGAGCACCTTAAAAGATTTTTTCAATAAGCTTCTTTTGTAAGATGATTATTATCAATAAAATAGTGAGTATTGCATTTTTTTTAGCAAGATCCTTTTGAGTAGTCGTAACATGATGAACTCTTCAACTCATAAATAAAAAAAATGAGCTCTACAGCTCACGATGAACTCTTCAGTTCATAAATCAAAAGATGAGCTCTGCAGCTCACGATGAACTCTTTAGTTCATAAATAAAAAATGAGCTCTACAGCTCACGATGAACTCTTCTGTTCATAAATCAAACATGAGCTCTTCAGCTCATGATGAGCTCCTCAGTTTATAAATCAAAGATGAGCTCTACAGCTCACGATGAAATCTTTAGTTCATAAATAAATCTGAGCTATGCAGCTAATGATGAACTCTTCAGTTTGTAAACGAATTTGAGCTTTAAAGCTCACGATGAACTCTTCAGTTCATAAACAAAGAAGGGCTCTATAGCTCAGATGAGCTCATCAGCTCATGCAAAAAAATTGTGATGAGCTCTTACGCCTGCGAAATTTAGAAAAGTCACCTAGCTAGCACAAACACAGAACCGTGAAATGTTCGAAAACAGAAAAGAAAAAAGTTCACATTACATCAAAAGAAAAGATACAAAACGTCCCTAAAAAAGAAGTTTCAAAAAGGTCACAAGAATTTTTGGAGTGAAAGATGCTAGCTCTCCCCCAACCGTTTCTTAAGAATAGTCACTTCCTCCCTCAGCCGGACATTCTCCTCCTTTAGCGCATCCCTCTCCTTCTCAATCTTTGAGAGTAAATTAAGAAATTTGGCTCCAAAAGAGGAGAGCAGAACTGCACTGTGAGAGAATATAAGGGGGAATTCATGTGTCTTGCGCCTTTTAGCGGATGGCCCATCATCCTCATCCTCCTCTGATTTAGAAGTCGAAAAATCCAAAGGCTAGAATAGAAGGGGAAATCAAGCGAGGCTGCCACAGCACTGAACAGGAAAAGATTACCAGACGTCACCAACTCTGAAAAAGATTTAGGGGCAGATTGTAGCATCTGCTCAATCTTCATAACCTCTGGCAGGTCTGGATCAAGCACAACTGCACAGACAAGAAAAAGTCAGAATATGATATCAAACCAAGGAATGACCAAGAAAGCTCTTTGTACCCTAACCTATGTGAGAAAAGCTCTTCCAAGAACGAGGAACCATGTTCTCCCAACGACGGTTCTCAGTAGATCTCCAGGAGTCACCAGAAGCAAAGAAAAAGCAATAGAGCCACCCCTCGAAGGGAGAAGGAATATCAAGCACCATTCGGCGCATCGAGAAGTGCCTCATTCAAAAACAACTAAAGCAGGGGACTTCGTCATCTTCAAGAACATGAAAATATAGAAATTCAGCGGTCGTAGGGAACGTGTCATTGCCTTGGAGACGCCAGAACAAAAAGAAGCTAATCAGCATAGCCCATCTTTTGGGAATAGGCGAGAGGGAGGCAAACCATAGTAAGCCAAGATACACCCAATGGAAGGGTGGATAGGAAGACAGAGACCCATCTTCAAGGCACTTTTAAAGATGCAAACTTCTCCTTGAGGAAGATAATTAGGTGGTTCATCAGGGGTGGGAACCCTGAGAGGTAAGTCCAGCCCAGGAAAGAATCGTCTTTTGATCCCCTCCAGTTCAGAGGAAGTTAGTGAAGAGGGAACCAAAAAATGAGACTGGAACTTCTAGTCTATCCAAGAGAAAGAGTGTTCTTGAAAAAGAGAGGAAGGGGGAACAGCTATGGGAACTCTTGGGCAAGAAACAAAGACAAAGATAATCTTAAGGAAGAGGAAAAGGAAAGCTCAAAGACAAAAGACCTTCAAGAATAGAAGCGAAAAGGAAAGAACCCCAAAAGATTTGGAAATGGTTGCAAGATTCACGGAATCAAGAACCTTAGCAAAAGCAATATAGGCGGTCTTTTGAGTTTCCTAATTAATGAGGGCAGTTGCGACTTTGGAAAACAACTAAAAGGTGTAATAATTCTCATACTATTAAATAGGCAAAGGTTGAGATAACAGTCTGAATGCTAAACGCTGGCATTTCTCTCGCCCTCACCACCACCTCCAGTAATAGAACAGGAAACATCCAACTTCTTTAGGCATGGTAATATAAAAATAAATATATCAAGGAAGCAGAACATAAAGATGGGCAAAGCAGATCACGTCTCCAATTAAAGTTGCATAGTTAAGACAAAAGGCAGTTGAAGACACAGTCAAAGTTAAAGCATATTGAATTTCAAAGACAGAACCACAAAAAGAGGAAACGGGTCCTTAGATTCTGAAGGAGGCGCAAAGAGGAACTCAGAAGCTCGGCAGAAGAGCCTTCGGCAGCTGGAGGCAAAAATTGAGAGCTCTCAGGGATACCTGTTAAGGGAACTTCCACCCCAGTTGTTGGCAAGTTCAAAGCAGGGGTCTCATTCCTACGGTCGTCCGAGAAAAAGCCAACAGCGGGAACAACGCTGGGAGTAGATGGGAGCTCGGTAGTCATAGGAGCAGGAGATGGCCCAAACGGCAAAGCAGTAGAAGTATCCTGGGCCAAGACTATAGCAGGAGGAATAGGAGTATCAGCACCATTTGAAATCACACCAGAAATAGGGGGATCTAAGGTCCTCTCCTCAACCACAGCATCAGACTCCCCCAACTCCTCCTCAGCTGGGATAGCAAAATCAAAGTCGAGGTCCAGATAGGTCCTCTCAGCCTTACGTTGAAAAGCAAGCCACTCAGTAACCCACTTGGTGAGGACGTTATCTTTGAGCTCAGCGATGATACCATCCTTCTGCTCGATGGTAACCTTCCGCTCCTCAAGCTCGTTGCAGAGGGTACTGTTCTCCTCAGATAGAGTTACATGTTCCCCTTTTGGACTATTAAGGGAGCTCTACGCGTCAAAAGCTTCATGACTGGCCTTGGCCCAGGCCTCAGTCTTAAGCTTGAGCTCCTCTCTAGCCATCTTGAGCTCATCCCTGGCTTTCGTCTCTCCCTCCTCGGCTTTATCCCTCTCCGCCTCAAAGCTCCTGGATGTAGAAGCTTACTTCTTCATCTCTTCTTGAAGGGCGCACACTTGAGCTCGAAGGTCATCATTGTCAAAAGATAGTTCGGCAACCTTGAGCTCGTACGCCTTTGAGCCTTGGAAGAGCTCTCCGAAGACTAGACCCTGCCCATCAAGCTCTTCATATGGATAGCCAGCTAGGTAAACATAAAGCCATAAGGGTAAGAGGGCACGAGAGATTATGAGAACTTACAACAGCTGCTCCTTGGAAGGCCGAGCTGAAGGACTCCTCGAGAGACATAGAAAAGACCTTCTGAACGTCAGAGTCTGGGAGGATAGAAAAAATAGTACCAGCAGCAAGTTCACTATTTTTAAGGAATGAGCCCTCGCACCTCTCATGGTACTTGCCTCTTTCTCAGTCTGAGGCCTTGTTAAAGATGACTCGAGAGTCTTCCCGAAAGGACTATAGAAGATGACGTTAGGTTGAAGATGGGTAGCCACCCCCAAAGCTTTCTCAACCTCAGACGAGGAAGGAGAAGTCTAGTCTTGATCTGGAGGTCGCTGGGAAAAAGACTGACCCCTGGGGGTGAGCGAAGACAGCTCGACCTGCGCCGTCGGAGACAACAAGGTCGGGGTCTTGGTAGCCGAATCTATAATGGGAAGGGGTTCCCCCAATTTTTGAACCTTGGCCCGGGTAAGGGGGCTCCCTCCAGAGGAAACCTCGTCTTTTTGCTTACTACTTTTTCCGCTTTTTTTCATCTGATCAATCTTCGCCTGGAGCTCTGCTGGAGTGAGTTTCGTCGAAAAGAGCCTGAAATTTTAAAAGGGGATAAGTTGAGTAAGGAGAAATATGAAAAGCCTAAGACACTACAATAAAAAAGAAAGAAAAAATATATCTCTTAAGAACGGAAAGAGTTAAAAGGAGCTAGTACCTGCCACATCCTTAGGGCCAGCGATCGAGATAGAGACAGGAGATTCAATGCTCACCTCAGGGGGGCTAAATCCTTGCTGAGCAAGAACCCCAGGTTTGATGAGTTTAGGGTATTTATAAGAACTACACTTCCCTAACCTCAACAACACCCGCTCGTCCCTCGCACTAAGTCCGGATCGGACCCCTGAAAAGTAACACAAGAGGAGCAAAATTAGTGACATAACTTACTCACTGGATCTCAAGTAACTCTGGCAGAGACTTACCCAGGTTGTCAGGGATAGACCAAGCCCTAGGAATGGGGAGAGTATTTGTCTTATCAGCAGGATTACACTCCCATTGTGAGCCACCCACGTAGAAGAAATATTTTTTTCAGCCCTTATGAGAGCTCGGGAGGTCAGATATGACAACTTGAGCCTTCGTGCGCTTAGAAATATAAAAGAAACCCTCAGAAGCCGTATGCTTTACGTTGAAAAGTTCCAAGAGTAAAGGTATGGTGGAGCTCCGAGTTTGTGTTTTTATAAGAATATGAGAAGACCAGCGAGAAGATCCCTGAAGTTGGGAGAAAGCTGAGCTGGACAAACATTGAAATGTTGTAGAACACCATGATGAAAGGATGAATGCGAAAACGTAAACCATTCTCAAAGGCAGCTTGAAAAAAGAAAACCTTCTTATGAACTTGGAAAGTATATGGGATAAACTCGTCTGGACTCCAATATTGAACCGCAAGAGGGAAACCAAAACAGACATTAAGGACTTTCAGAGCAGAAGGAGTGATATCACTAGAACCCACATGTTTTGCTGCTCTAAAGGCAACCCCTGCACCATCAGCGCTGCTTGATATCCCCATGCCGCTAACCTTAGTCTTATCTTTATAGGGCTTTGGAGGCAATGAAGAGAGGAGTAAGGGAGGTTCCCTAATATTAGCCTCGGTATCAATAGAGTCGACACCAAGAAAATTATCAATTTCATCCCCCACCTATCCTAAGTCAACATCCTCCTAGCCAGACCTATCTCCTAAGAGGGAAACAGAGGAAGGGGTGGCCAGGGAGGAAGCAGACATGATGGGACAAGAAAAGGAAAAATTGAAAGAACGGTAGAGGGAGGAAAAATTAACTAAGCCCTCCCTAATAACCGTAGGGTCCGCACAGTAGCTCCCGACGCTGAGGATTCATACAATGGAGCACCAATCCACAAAGAAGGGAAGAGGGGATAAACAATAGTCTCGATTCCAGAAATAAAAGAAGTGAAAAGTCCAAAATACGATAACCACCTTGAACTCGAGGGATCCAAAATGACAAAAGAGGAAGAAAGGTTAAAAGACGTACCTAGCTTGAAATAGACGACGAACTACAACTTAGAGCGAAATTAAAGGAAGGGGGCAATGAAGGCCTTTTAATTGAACCATGGAAACTAGACTTTGAATAAGAAATCAAAAAACTTTAAGCCAGAAAGCCTAGAAAGCGAGAGGAAAAGAACAAATAAGGAAAATGAACAGTGGAAAAGGCGGTTCTAGTAGCCGTTTGAACATTTATAGCTTGAGTGACGTGGGCTAAAATGTGTACGGGAATCGAGGAAGCAATGATCGTTGATAAAACTGTCAAAAAAGTAATCCTCACGTGCAAGCCCAAATTTGTCATGTGCCGATCAAGCCCGTCTTCAAACAGCTCAACCCTTGTCCAAGCTCGCTTGGGCCAAGAGCTGGGGGGCAACTGATGATACCTCAGGAAAAGTTTCAAGTGTGAGCTCGGGAAATGATGTCATGTCAAAATATTACAAAGCGCAGAAGTGCAAAGCCAGAGCTATCCTTCAAACCAGACAATAGCGGGAACGATAAGATAAGCTACATAACAGCGAAATCCTTCCGTGCAATAGCTAAGCTGAATTCAAGGCACAAAATTCTCAACCAACCAAGATCCTCTCCAAAAATTAAGGAGGATCCTACAGATGGAAGGTAAAGATCTCGGGATAAATCCCACAGAGCCAGCTCTTTAAAAATTAGGTGACTCCTCCACTGGGGTAAGAAGGATCCCATGATTAGAGGAAGTAAATCTGGATTATAGGTAAGCATAGGGCTATATAAGCAGGACGGATCCCCAACTAGAAGAGACTGAGTGGCATATACACTACTATGTAAGTTACTGAAGTTATCAATAAAGAGAAAATGAGCAAGAGCCTCCATTAGATAGTGGACTAGCCGAGCTCCAATGCCGGTGAACCACTATACTTTTAATGGGCAAACTCCCTAATCACTCCAATCCCTCAAACATCACGTCACAATCCCCACAAGCCTCGTAGCTCAGATCCAAGTTGTTAAGCATAATTCATACCTTCTGCTCATCCACATAAATTTACCCCATCATATTCCATAATTTTTTAACCAAATGAGACTTTAACAAATCATACTAATATTCTAAGGAATCAATTTTAGTTTCTTAATTTTAAGAGATTTGATAAGGACTTTTTGTTTTTGTTTTTTGGTTCTAGTACCCAACTTGTTTAACCCAATTAATTTTGTTTTCACAATGCTATTGAGACATAATTTATGAATTTAGTGTATTATGACCATTGGATTGATAGTGTTGGGTCTGTTTTTAAGTATAATAGATAGAAACCCCCCTTTTTTTTTATCTTAAAGTGATGAGATTTTTTTAATCAAAATGCTATTATTGTGTTTTATACAAATTCAAAAAGTTACGCTACACAGATGATAATAATGAAAAATTTGACCAATTTAATTATTATGTCAGAGAAAATCTTGTGTTTCAAGATCAGTTGTAATCATTGACTTGTTGGGAGGAAAAATATTCAGGAAAAAATTATAATTTCTTGACCGTTAGATGAATGAATTTGAGACTGTTGGATGTGTTCCAAGATCGGCGGTAATCGTTGCCTTTTTTTGGAAAAATATTAAGGACAAAAATTATAATTTCTTGACCGTTGAATGAATGAATTTGAGACCGTAGAATCGTCTTGTTGAAGTCGTCTTGTTTTATATTACAAACTGACTTAAAAAAAAATTAATTTGTATGCATGTAATAAAAATCGAGTTAAATCTAATACAAACTAAAAATTTAATTTATCAAAGAGCATATCGTCAAAATATTTTATATCAAAAAATTATCTGCAAATAGCATTTATAAAATATTATTTTTTTAATTAGTACAACCTATTACAAAATTATTGATTTATAAGAATATATTAGCGTTGAGTTTTATTAAGAGATTAAAAAAATTAGTCTTGAACTTTTGATTGAAGATATGTGTAAGATATGTTAGTTTGAGATAATTAATTAAATAAATAAAATTAAAAGTAATTATATTCAATATAAATGTGTTAAGTAACACCGTTGTTTTTTTTTCATCTTAAATTGATGAGCTTTTTTTAATTTTATTGTGTCTTATTCAAATTAAAAATGTTACACTACACAGATGATATTAATGACAAATTTGACCAATTTAATTATTATGTGAAAGAAAATCATGTATTCCAATATTAGCCATAATTGTTGACCTGTTGGGAGGAAAAAAATTTAATTTCTTGACCATTAGATGAATGAATTTGAGATCGCAGGACGTGTTTTAAAATTAATTGTAATCGTTGACTTTTTGAAGGGAAAAATATTAAGAAAAAAAATTATAATTTCTTGACAGTTTGATGAATGAATTTAATACCGTAGGATGTGTTACAAGATCAACCATAATCGTTGACTTTTTGTAAGGAGAAATATTAAGGAAAAAATGATAATTTCTTGACTGTTGGGTGAATGAATTTGAGACCATAGGATTGGCTTGTTGAAGCCGCTACTTTATTATATATATATATATATATATATATATATATATACATATTAGTCATAACACATGTCTGAAGACACCACGAAATATAAGATTTTGGCTTTCAAAAAATTAATCTCACTATACCAACTTTAAAATTAATTTCTACCTATTATTTTCTTAAAAATAAAGTCAAAATTTTCTCAAAATGCATAACTCGATAATTTTTTTAACATGTGTACACTATTGTATATGAATAATGTATGAAATAAAAGTTGGGTTAAACTACAATGTCATGTCACAGTACGCCACCTCTATGATACAACAACCCAACAAATTGAGGAAGCGGAGGCTTTAAACACACCTTTCTTTACCCATAAAATCATATTGCAAAGTACGTTTTGGAGAAATTCAATTTAAACATATAACTGTTATACTTTTATACTACTCTTGAGATGGTCATACGCCTCTCTCTATATAGGCTTGAAAGAGTTACTGTTAGATACCATTAAGTACGAACTTTGTAAAATCCAGCTTAATTAGCTCTATAATTGTCATAATGAATACAAATATTATACAATTTATGGACCACAAATTATCACCATAAATTGATTTTAAGCCCTTTTATCATTTTCATTACACATTTACTAATTTCAAGGCTTTGTCACCAATGGGTTTACTAAAAATGTCATATTATTTAATCAAAATAATGGTCTATTAACGTAGTGTAACACCCTGTATTTTCTTTTATATATGAATATAGATATATAATAAATAATTATTGTAAAAATGTGGATATATGTAGTGATATGTGTTTGAATTTGGTAGATTGAAAAAGTAGAGATTTAAAATGTTAGTGGAAATAATAATTGAAATTTTGTTTTAATAAGTGAAAATATGTAATATTAGGTCTTAGAACTTGTATTAAATAGGTTTGGTGTATTCCATAACATCTTGAATTATCTCAATCGGAGCTCGTATGATAGAGTTATGCCCAGATAACGAAGCGATGTCAAAACAGTCCCATTGACTTGAACAGTGCACGTGAACAGTGCAATGGCTGCAATGTCATGCCCGATTAAGACCTTGATTCAGTCAATATCTCACAAAACTCTATATATAAAAGCTTTAGATATCTTTCTTATAATTCCACAGCATCTTGAATCATCTCAATCGGAGCTCCGATGAGAGAGTTATGCCCAGATAACGAAACAATGTTAAAATAGTCCAATTAGCTTCGTTTTGCATTTAACTTCTCCATTTGTATCCTAAATCAAAATATAAGAATAAAGAGTACATTTAGGCTTCAAATAAGTATAAAAGACTTTAATAAGCACCATTGATCACCTTTTATTTGCAAACATCGCAAAACTTCATTAATAGCCGATTCGCATGGGTAAATTAGAAACTTTAGTGTTTCGGATATACGTTGACTTTGGTTTTGAGATAAATCATAAAAATAAATGTTTTATGTTAAAATAACAATAAAAATGAATCCAGAACGTAGAAAAACCTTAAGATAGTCATACGGATCAAATTGGAATGTTTAGTGACAAAATCGTTAATTTGGAGACAATCCAAACAGTCCATGAACAGTAAAATTCGGGATCGGTGTGTCTTAAAACCTCATTTTCATCCCATTTTCTCCCATTCTACCACTCCAATCTCACCCCAACCCCCTTAGAACCCTAGGAGAAGATAAAGGAGAAAAAGAAAGGAAGAAAAGAGGTCACTAAGCTTGAGTTTGGCTTGGAACTTTGGATTCAAGTAGGAGTTTTCTCTCATTCACTTACATTGAGGCTAGGGTATATATATATATATATGTATGTTTTGGCTATCAATGGTATATATATATGCGATGGAATCATCCTCTCTTAGGTTATTTTTTGCAAAGATTACATGTTTTGAACAAAGTTAGGGTTTAATACCCATGAAATCTCTTTTCTAGTTTTAAAACCCTAATTTTTGGAGAGTGATGTATTTCCTTCTTAAATGCTTTCTTTATTATGAATTTTGAAACTTTAGTGCTTTGTGTTGGGTAGAAAAATGATGTTATTTTGATCTCATGTATTTTTCTTAGTTGATTGTGAAATTGTTGTATGATATATTTTAGAGATTTTGGATAGCTGCTTGTAAATTGAGATAAATGTTTGAATTGTATGCTTGGTTAGGTTGTTTGCGATGCACATGAGTGAGAGGTTCCTTGTAAGGATGCTCACCCCTTCCCAAGAGATTCCCAATAGGGATGCTTGGGAAACAATATAGTGATTGGTGAGAGGTTTCATGTAAGGATGCTCATCCATTCTCAAGAGGTTCCCGGTAAGGATGCTTGAGAAACAATGTAATGATTGGTGAGAGGTTCCATGTAAGGATGTTCATCCATTCTCAAGAGGTTCCCGGTAAGGATGCTTGAGAATCAAAGGTAACCAAAAAAGGGGTGGAGGTTACCACAAAGTATGCCACCTACTGAAAGAATTGTTGAAAATTGTTTATGACCATTAATGATTATTATTTGTATGTGGTGCTCCTTTATTCATTTAAGTAATGTTTTTAAATAAACTTGATGTCTTTTTTTTTAAAATGTCACTACTTTATTTCAAATTATGTATCTATGTTATGTTAAAAATGAGACTGACCGTTTTAAATGCTTTACTAAACTTTGTCTGGGTTTGGGAGAAATTTTCTACAGAGCTTTGTACTCACCTCCTACCACTAACATTTTTGAGATTACCTGCTTGAGGAGGATGTAAGGGTCGAGGATCCCGCTACTTGGGAGATTCTACTTGACGGGAGTGTGGATCCCGAGGTGGACACATAGAGCGACCTCATTGCCTTTTGTACTAGACTAGGACATTCTTTTGGAACATTGTGTAGTCTAGCTTCTTTCGTTTATTCCGCTGCACTTCTTTAATTAATTTTTGAGATGTAATAGTCATGACTTGGGCTTATTCTTTTGGGTAATGTTGTAAATATTCGTGAATGACAAATGAAGTCTTGTTTCTTATGGAATTATATTAGTGCTCTCAGAATATGAATGGTTTTAGAATGTAATGTCGTCCAGGGTGTGTTTTGGGGCGTTACACGTAGTATATATATACATAGGTTGAAAAATAAATACAAACTTCTTATTTTTAGTAAAATACTCCAACAATCTCCCACTTGTTCATACCCATGTTTGGTATGCGAAAGGATATATGATTATTATGATAATATATTATATATAAATGACTATTTTGTCCCTTAACTAATTTAATCTAAACATGGATATGAATATATAAGGGGCATAAATGTTATTTAAATGTGAAACCCCCAAACTCACATATGAAACCCACCCTCCTCATGGGTTTCATGAAACCCATTAACTTGGGTTTCATGACCGGGCCGAATTTCAAATCCTAGGTTTAATATTTAGTTACCAAACATGGGTTTAAGGAGGTTTAGTCCCCAACCTATGTTTCCAAACCCTGCCCAACAAACCCTCATATCAAACAGTCCCTTAAACATTTACTTAGTGATTCAATGTTCCCGTACTAGAGTCAAAGTTGGTTTAGCCTTTAAATGATGATTACTTGAGGGCACGTAAAACCATATCACACACGAGAGATTCAAAGTATACTAAACCAAGCTTCAAAAGTCAGCACATTTCGGTCCTGTGTTTATCAATTTCTAGAGAGCTCTAGAAAATTAACCCAATTCTTATAGGAAGCGGTCTGTCTTCCACACTCATATAGGTTAGTCTATCAAGGATGCTCGTGTAACTAAGATATCCCACCCAAAAAGGCTATAGAACTCATTGAGAGATTTGAACCAATCTCAACCTCCACAAACAACACAATATTACATGCACTAATACCATAGAGATGGACAATGAGTAATTAAGACTTAGATAGTGCATGTCCCACAAGTCACCATGTTTCAATTGACCCTCTAGCCTAATTCTCGGGATCTGCAGTCTTAAGGTAGGTTGTCCTCATAGGCGACTTAATACATAATTAGGCTTAAGTCTCATTCTCATCATTGTACATCAAATATTTGCCTCTAGCTAGAGCTTCAATAATCTCACATAATAATATGTCAATACAAAGGTCCCATTTTTTGCACTACACCAATAATACCAGTGCTATACATAACAGGTGGTATTTTCAAATGATAAGTATGCAGAATAGATCACCAACCTATTTCTCACTAGTCATGACAACATTTTTTGTTTAGTGGTACTGTTTTTCTTTGAAATAACTCAATATTATCCACAATATTATTACCAATAGTATGCCAGTTACACATTATCACAATATCATCGCAGGTCAATACAATAATTTACTAAAGCAACAGAATCAACCACGAAGTCTTCATCACAAGGGAGCATAAATAGGGAACCATGAAATAAATATGGTCCATATAAAGCTTCCAACACACAAACATGTATGAGGATCTGTTAAGCAAATACAATCCATTTTTTAAGATATTGAACATTTTTTATTCATGTAGCCGTTTTCACCTACTAGGAAGCACTTGTTTATCTTCATCTCCAAGTGACTCATATGATTCTTAAAGGTAATGTGTTAAAATTTGAAAAAGTGGGAGAGAGGGAGAGGATTTTTTTTTTCTAAATTCACGAGTTCTTCACAAAATCAATCACAAATTCCCCCAAAACCACCAGATCCACAACCAGATAATTTCCCAACCTATGCATCTTTATTCAAACAACCATTAGAACCTATTTCTGAATAGGAATCTGATACTAGACTGGACAAACCAGTGGTTTTGTTTGAAGGTGAACCAACCTTTTATTTCACAAATGATGAGGTTAAAGCTTCAAATCAATCCCTTTAATATGCTTTAATTGAAAAATGTGCATATGGTAGGCCCTCTTTAGGAGTGATTAAAGAAGTCATAAGATCAAAATGGAGTCTGAAAGGTGATTTTGAAATAGGATCTATTGATCCAAGGCATGTTTTCATAAGGTTTCAATTGCATGAGGATTATGTGAAGTTATGGTTGAAGGATGCTCCCTTAATAGAAGATTATCTCTTTAGGTTCTTCAAATGGTTTATAGCTTTTGTGCCTAGCATTGAGCTTTTTATTGTTCCTATGTGGGTGTCTTTACCAAGGCTGCCATTGAATTTTTTTAACAAGCCAGTTTTGGAATTACTAGTCAAGCCAATAGGCAAGGTTTTGGCTTATGATCAAGCAACTCTATCTTTAGCTAGACTAGGAGTAGCTATAGTATATGTGGAGGTTAATTTTCTAGTCAAGAATCCATCCAAAATTTGGTTGGATATGGGGGATGAAGATGCAAGATGGCAAAGGATAATTTATGAAAGAATTAAGAAATATTGTAAAACTTGCAAGAAGCAAGGTCATGGAGAAGATGATTGACATAAGAAGAAATCTTCCATGCAGCCAGAGAACACAGTAGGTAGGTATACAAATTTTAAGGAAGCCAAAGTGGAGAAGGTAATTACAACAAAGAGTAAGAAAAGCAACTCCAGTATATTGGAAATTCTGGGAAAAAAAAGGAGATATTGAATGTTCAAAGGAAATATCCGAAACAATTAAGGTATTCAAGTTGGCGCACTAGCAAAAAGGGATTTGGATGTAGCAGAGTAAATATTTTGGTTGTGGAGAGGAATCAAAATGGGTAACTCATAAGTTTGGGGAATTCATTGAGGTTGTCCATGGAAGGGAAGAAGGCATGAACCGTTATACAAAAGATGCTGAGCTTCAAGGGCAATTGGCTGGCTTATCCAAAGTTATGGAATTCGGTGATCATTCTGGAAATGATAAGAATGTGACTCATTAGATTTAAAAGGATATTATAGATAATCCCCAAATTGATGATATATCAGAATTGGAAAATATAGGACAGCAATGTGAAGGAATTGAAACTAAAATAGTTCATGAAACCATAGCTTTAGAAGTTAATGTTTTGAAAAAAAAAAGTTAATGTTTTGAGCACAAGTGAAGATAATAAAATAGAAACTTAAAAAAAGACATAGTGTGTCCACTAGCTTCAAATTCTACTCTTTTGATAAACCCTTTGTTTGTATGTTTGAAAGGAAATAATTTTAGTAAGGATGATGAAAGGGGATTGAAATGCAACAAGGAACCTCTTGATAGAGGTTGTCAAACTGATGATGAAATCTCATCCAGTATTGAATACCTTGAAGATGACCCCTTTAGTGTAGAAACTAGGGATAATCATGAAGTAGGTCTGCATGTACAAGGTCTAAGCCAAGTTGGGGTTGTAACTAGATCCAAATCTAGTAAGATTTTATCTTCTTCTATATCTTTAAATGATTAATACAATTTCTTGGAATGTAAAGGGGATACGTAAATATGTCAATTGGAGGCGTCTAAAGAAGCTAAGAAGGTTGAATGACATATGTTTTGTTTCCTTTTTGAAGCCAAAATAGAGCGTCACAAAGCTCCCAAATTTATCAGTCTTTTAAAATATGAGTTTATATGCTTTTAATGACATTGCAGAGCAAAAAAATTGGATTCTTTGGGACCATAGGTTAAGTGTGCGGATTGTGGGGACTCATGAACAAGTTTTAACTGTTGAAGCTTTTTTTCTGGGTTCTTTAAATATCCTAGTTATTGTTGTTTCTGATCAATGTGACTATATTTTAAGGAGACCTTTGTGGGATTATTTGAACAATTTCCAGACATTTGTTATGCCCTATATGGTGTTATGGGATTTTAATGCTATTGTCAATTCAATAGAAAGTTGGGAGGAGCTCAACCACAATTCTCTTCTATGGATGATTTTGGGAAATTTATTAATGCTGGTGGTTTTATGGATTGTGGATTTTCTAGTAGTAATTATACTAGAAAATTGAAGTGGAGAATATGAAAAAGGCTAGATCTAGAATATGACAAAGGTTAGATAGAGCTTTGGTTAATATAGACTCATATATTAGTTTTTAGTCTATTGAAGTGGAGCATAAGGCAATAGGGAGATCTGATCACTGTCCTTTGGTGATTAAGAACTAGGATACTGCAAAGCAATCTAGAATTTCTTATTTCAAGTTCCAAGACATGTGAGTACAACACTCGACATTCAAGGGACTAGTTGCTAAAAAACGGTTAGGAAATTATTCAAACTACCCTACTAAAAATGTGTTCTAGAAACTAAAGGTTCTGTTTGGTTTAGTTTTTGAAAACAATTTTTTATTCTCAAAATTCTAAAAGCAAGGGGATGCTATTTGGTTAGGTTTTTTGTTCTCTAATTTTTTAAAATCTGAGGAATTAAGGTGTGATTTTAGAGAACAACAAAATAACTTTTTCACTATTTTCTGAGGTAAAATGAAAATATGGGATCAACCTATCTCCAAATTAATGATGTCTCCTCCTCAAGTTTCGTTGAAAGCAAAAAATGAAGGTTGTTCATTCTGCTTCTCGACAGCTCTCACTGAAAGCTCTCTCTCTTCAACTTCTTCTTCTCCACCTCTCTCTCTCTCTCTCTCTCGCAACTACTGGGCTTTAGATCTATGTTCAGATCTGCTTATATACATATATCTGAGCATAGATCTATGTATATACACAAATATGTGTGCGTCTATGTGTGTGTGTGTGTGCATCTATGTGTGTCTGTGAGTGCATCTGTGAGTGTGTGTTTTGTGAAGCGTCTGTGTGAGTGTATGTGCTTTCTGGAGATAAAGAGGGGGAGAGAAAGCGAGATATGGGAATTGGAGGTTTTGTGGATTATTGTCCAAACAGATTTTAAATTTTTTCGTTCTTTAAAATTATTTTAAAAAACATATAACCAAATAGGTCTTGCAATCTAAAATTTTTATAAACATGTTATAATTCCTCTCAAACTATTTTTTGATACTATTTTTTGAGATACAAATCAAATAGGCCATAAGTTTTTAAAGTTTCAGTTGAAGATATGGAATAAGTAAGTCTTTGGGAATATCTTTGAGAAGATTTAAAAAAGAGAATCAGTAGCTCAAAGATGAGCTGGAGGTGGAACAAGATCCTTCAGAAGCAAAGCTATTGTTGGTGGACAAGGCCAAACATGATTTGGATGATACTTTGAGGTTAGAAGAAATTTATTGGAAGCAAAAGCCAAATATGAAGTGGCTATGGAAGGGAAAAGGAATATAAAATTATATCATACAATAACAAAAGGCAAAGTTATGAGAAACATAATAAGAAGGATGAAATATGAAGAGGGCTAGTGGATAGAGAATGAGGCTGAAATTTCTAGATGTGCTGTAAATTTTTTCTCACATTTATATACTTCTAAAAATCATGTTCTATAGGACGAGCTGCTTTCAGTCATTCCAAGGACAGTGTTTGAATCAGACAATGAGATGCTTATAGCAACTGTTACTATGGAGGAGTTGAAGGAAACTATTTTTTCTATGGTAGTAAAGAGTGCACGAAGCCTTGATGGTTTCTCTAGAAAATTCTTTCTTGAGGTATGGGATATTATTGAGAATGACATTCTTATTGCAGCGAACCTTTTTCTACAATTATTCCCATATCAGTGAATGCCATACTGGTATCTATTATCCCCAAGAAACAAATAAGTTTATGTAATTTTCTTTATAAGATTTTTAAAAAACTGTTGGCTAATAGATTGAGTAAACTCTTGCCTATTCTTACTTTTAAGGAACAATATGGTTTTATCAGAGGGAGACAGATTGGGGACTGTATTTCACTCACTCAGTTTATGGTTAATGAACTGGATAGAAAGGTGGAAGGTGGTAATGTGGTAGTGAAACTGGATATGATGAAAGCATATGATAGACTGGAATGAGATTTCTTGAAGAAGACTTTAACAAGTTTTGGTTTTTCAGATAAATTTGTTAACATTATAGCAATTAGTTTGTCTAATTAGAATATTTCAGTTATCATTAATGGACAAAGACATGGCTCTATTGCACCTTCAAGAGGGTTGAGACAAGGGGACCCAATTTCCCAAAGTCTCTTCATTTTAGTAGAGGAGGTATTAAGTAGGGGTTTGAAAATGATTTATCAAGGTGACTTGGTGAAGGGATTTCACACATGCAGATGATCACTATCTTTGAGTCATTCTTTATTTGCAGATTAGTCATTGGTTTTTATGAGAGGATAAGTTGTCTATGGTCAATTTGTTAAAGTTCATAAAGGCATATGAGGATTCTTTGGGTCAAAGGGTTAACAAGCAAAAAAGTTCTATGTATTGTTCTTAAAAAATATCACTTGCTAGGAGGAATGTTTTGCACCCTGTATCTAGTATTTATTTGAATGCTTGTCCTATTACCTACCTTTGGTGTCCTATTATTAAAGGCAGAGCTAAGCTAATTTTTTTGAAGAGCTTGTACAAAAGTTTAGGACTAGGATGGAAGGCTGGTATTCGAAGATGCTTTCAAATATAGGCAAGGTAATGTTGGTAAAATCAATGCTTAATGCAATCCCTGTCCTTCTCTTATCTAGTCTTAATATTTACAAGGGTATTATAACCAAACTGAATGCAGCATGAGTCATTTTATCTGGTCTAATTCAATGATCACTAAGATGAGGCTTTGGTGTTTTTCAAAGAAGGTTACTATTCCAATGGAAGAAGGGGGCTTAGGAATTAGAAAACTTGAAGAAATTCTAAAAGCCATTAGAATAAAGCATGTGTAGAACTTGTTGAATGGTAAATATTTTTGGGCTGAGTTTTTTTAGCTATGTTTTTTAACAGTATCCATATGCTAAGAAGCTTAGGTTTCTTTCATTCTAAAGTTTAAAAGGTTTTATCTCCATGGTTTGAATTGGTGGTCTCAAGCTCACAAATGCTTATTGGTTCAGATAATCATACTGATTTTTGGTGGGATCCCAAACAGGTCAAAAGTATATCATCATTCTCACTGGGATTTGAGTGGAGTGGACCAATGGTTAGATGATCAAATGGGGGAAGAGATCGGAATATTTAATGTTGAAACTTCTGACATACAAGATCAGCCAGTGGGGAAGCTTACTGGTTCAGGTTTGTTCACGGTTAAATCAACTTGGAATTTAATTCGAGAGAAAGGGCAGTGGAATGAATTGGCAACAATAGTTTGGAAACAAACTACCACACCTAATTCTCTACTGGTGGAGTGGAATATTTTAAAGAATGCCTTACCTATGGATGCTAGCCTTAAAAAATTTGGGATTTATTTAGCAAGTAGATGTGTTTCTGCTATTAAGAGGTTGAAACTTCTACTTATCTCTTTATCGAATGTGATTATGCAAATGAAGTATGGAAAAAGTTTGTTTCTGTTATAGGATTTCAATAAGTGTCAAGTGAGGAGCAGCTGACTAGATTTCTCATCATTGTTAAAATATTTAAGAAGAGTTCTTTAGGCCATTCTTTAATTAGGACTGCCCCTCTCATTGTTTTTTGGCAACTGTGGTGGGAGATGTAGGAGACTCTTTGAAAATTCCAAGTTGCACTCTTCATCGACCATCTTTATAGTTATAAATATTCTAAGATTACAAGGTATGTGATTATGCCTAAGGTCTTTGATTCACTTCAAGGCAAAGAGATGATTACTCTACTAAAAGTCCCAATCTATTCTTGTCTAAAATCAAAGGTTGTGTGGGTTTTTAAGTGTACATTCTTGCTTTATTTTATAACTAAAACATTCACTTTGGGCTTACTAGTAGACTAACTTGCTTTGCTTAGCGGGTTTTGCGATTACTGCATTATTTTGTGCTTGCAAGTAGTCTAGGTGTAAATATAGACGTGGAGCATCATGATAATGGCTTTGGACAAGTTAGAGTTGAAGTAGATCCATCATAAGTGAAGTTGGAGACCTTAGAGAAGAAATTCAGAAAAATATGGGTTTTACCCAATAATTTTCCTATAGAAGTTATTTCTTTATGTTTTGCCAACAATGTGATTGATGTCAAAGGTTAGGAGGTGTGAACCATAGGAACATGATGGCCCTTACCCTATACTTGTTATAAAAATATTTGATTGTTGGGGTATTGACTTTATAGGTCCTTTCTTTATATCCTTTGGTTATGCATACATATTATTGGCAGTTGACTTAGTGTCAAAGTGGGTGGAGGAAATTTTAATTAGGACAAATGATCACAAGGTTGTGATGAAAATTTTGAAATAAAACATTTTATCTATCTTTGGGATGCCTGGACTAATTATTAATGACGGTGGATTGCATTTTTTTAATAGCCCATTTGCTACACTCATGCATAAATATGGTATTACACTTAAGGTGTCCACTGCATACGACCCATAGCCCAATGGCCAAGCTGAGTTGGCTAATAGGGAGATCATGTAACACCCCAAAATATACCTTGGGTGGCATTACTAGCTAAAACCATTCACATCGTGAGAGCAACTAAATAAATCTATCAATAAAGAAAATTTCATTCATCATATGGAATATTTACAACATCATTCAAAAGAATAGGCCAAACAATGACTTTTACACCCCAAAAGAATCCAACTTAATCGTGCAGCGGAATAACAAAATAATAACATGGACATTATCTCAAAAGGTATCTCCTAGTCTAGAATCGAAAAGCATAGTCTAGACATCCCCCTCCGGATCTACCTGCCCATCCACTTGCGCTTCCCAAGTTACTTGCTCATCTATTCCGGGATCTTCCTCTAAACAGAAATCTGAAAGTAGACATTATTTGTAGGGGGTGAGCACTAAACTCTGTAGGAAAATTCTCTCAAACTCAAACAAGGTTTTGAAAGCATGTAAACAAATTAGTCTCATTTCACAAATAACATATATAAATTATTGAAGTAAAATCGTGACATTTTAATAGATCTCTAGTTTACGAACAAAAATAAAGTGAAACTGAAAGGTGAAACCAATTACCAATAATGAGTCATACAATTTCCAAAATTAAACCAATACTCCACACATGATTTAATGTTATCCTCTTTGGCATGAGCATCCTTACAAGGAACCTCTCATCCTCAAGGTTTTGGTTTCTCAAGCATCGTTACAAAGAACCTCCCGAGAAGATCGCATATTATCATCTTTTGGCATGAGCATCCTTACAAGGAGCCTCTCACCCTCAAGATTTTGGTTTCTCAAGCATCCTTACAAGGAACCTCCCGAAAAGATCATATATTATCCTCTTTTGTCATGAGCATCCTTACAAGTAACCTCTCACCCTCAAGAACTTGTTTCTTTGGCATGAGCATCCTTACAAGGAACCTCTCACCCTCAAAACTTTTTTCCTTGGCATGAGCATCCTTACAAGGAACCTCTCACTCATGTTCATCCAAACAACCATGTCATAAATACAACACCAACAATTTTTCTCAAATAACCAACCATTCCACAAATCCCCAAATTTTCACATGTATTATTTCCATTGAACAATGGAAGAAAAATGCAAGAGATCATCAACAACATAATTTCATTACTCAACACAAAGCACCAGAATTTTGAAATCAAACACAAGGAAGAATAAAGAGGAAAACCCACTTTTCTGGAAAACTAGGGTTTGAAAACAAGAAAAAGAGATTTAAGAGCTATTCCACCATAGCTTTGTTTAAAACATGTTAATCTTTGCAAGAATACCAAGGAATGATAGTTTTATCGCACATATATTTGATCTAAATTCAAAAGAATACATATAGACATAAGCCCTAACCTCAATGTAAGAGAAAGAAAAGAAACCCCTACTTTGAATCAAGAATCTCAAGCAAGAACCCAAACTTTGAAAACCTTCTTCCTCACTTTTATTTCTCTCTTTATCTTCTCCTAGAGTTCTAAGAGGTGTGGAGTGAGAATGGAATGGAAGAATGGGGCTTAGAATGGTGTTTTAAAACACAAAAATCCCAGCTTTTTAATTGTTTGGAAAGCTTCAGACAAATCGTACCAGGACGCGTACTGGTACGGTTTAGCAACTGGAGTTTAGCATACCGGTACGGTTTGACTGACAAATTTTTTCTTCAACTTTCAGTGCAATTTCGACCTATTTAGAGATCGAATTCGAAATTTTTCATTACATACACTTTTTGTAGCCCCAGATCTCTATTATCTACCGTCCAAATTTCAAATCAATTGGAGTTAGGAATAAAAATGTATGATTAAAATACTAATAAGTGTCCAAAATTCTTTCTACCCAGTTTTTCTCTAAAGTGTATTTTCATGCCAGAATACTTTTAAGCTTCTAATACACACCCCATATTACCTCTCCCAATATTTTTCGACCTTCTGGATTCAATGCAGACCTTAGTTTAACCTAAAAATATTTATTTTTATGATTAATCCTAATACCCAAGTAAATGTTTACCGAAAATTTTAAAATACGAGGGCTAAGTGTATCTTTAATTGATTGATCCGTTCGAGGCTCAACATACCACCATTGGTACTGTCATTGTCCATTTACAACAATTGAAGGATAAAATGCCTAGCCCAAAAGCTTGGCAAAATAGTGTTAAAATTTTAGATTTTCGCAAAGTGTACCGGTACGACTTGCCTACTGGACCTCGGCATACTGGTATGTTTTGTCTGGTTTTGCCTTTTTGGCCTATTTTTTATTTACAATTTATTCTAAACCCTTTCAAAGCCAACCCAAACTTATACAACATACATTTATACATCAATTATAGTTGATACAAGTTCTAGTACATGTGGTGGTTTACAGATCAAGCATATACTCAAGAAAATGGTAAATCCTAATAGAAAGGATTGGTCACTTTGGTTGATTGATACTTTGTTGGCTTACCAAACTGCATATAAGACACAATGGTAGTTTATGGTAAAGCTTGCCATCTGTCTATAGAGATAGAACATAAAGCATATTGGGCCATTAAAACACTGAATTTCAATTTAAGTCTTGGTGGTAGACATAGGAGGTTAGATTTGAATGAACTTGAGGATATAGGTACGGATGCCTATGAAAGTACCAAAATTTATAAATAAAATGTCAAAGTGTTTCATGATATATCTATTTTAATAAAAATCTTTCAGAAAGTCCAAAAGATACTTTACACAATTTTCTACTTCACATCTTCCTAGGAAAACTACGTTCTCATTGGACCAGCCCTTTCGTGGTCCACACAGTTTATCTTAATGGATTCGTGGAAGTGGAAAACCCAAAGAATGACCAGATTTTCAAGGTCAACGGTCAACAATTAAAGCCATTCTTGAAGAGTTTTCCTTTGGAGGAGCCTGACGAGGAGCTTGTTGATCCTATTTATCGGGATCCCCTGTAACGTGATTTCTTTACCACATAACTTGTTGTACATTAGTTAGATAGTTGTTTTCTTTATATTTTCATTGATTGTTCCTTTTATTTTTGGTTTTGAAGTAGTTTTTCTTTTTGGACCTGTGTTTTAGGTGATCTTGTTCCCTTATCTACTTCCTTTTTCTCATTACATATGGTTATTTCTGTTACATTGAAGGCAATGCCTAATTCAAGTTGGGGCTGAGGGTTGGCACCACTTTTTTTTTTTTGCTTGCTTTTTTTATTTGTTTTGTTTGTTTGCTCCTATTTAAAAAAAAAGAAGAAAAAAAATCTGTTTTAGCTATCTTGAATGTATTATCCTTTATTTTAAGATTCTTTGCAAACTTTGTTATGTTGATTGGAATTTGAGTTAATTTTCATAATAGCTCATTGATGGAATTAATTTATGCTTGAGTATCATGCTTCCATTGTCATTAGGAACTCAATTTTGATGTACACTATTGTCAGATAATTCTTGCAATCTATTAGGTTGAATTCTTGTCTTAAAGGCTTGAAATGTATAGTGAAGATGAATATATTACCCTATGCGTTTAGAGTTTATCTTATTGGATGGTTATATTACAATTACTCATGAATAGTTCTTTCATAGCTAATTATTTTAATAATCTCATTATGCTTGTTTTGGATAGAGTATAAGAAATGACCAGTTGTTTGTATCCCTATCAATTAATAATTTGCCTTTGCTTTTAAAAAATGATTTCAGGCCATCTTTTGAATAATTTTTTAGCCTTAGCTTGTTTCTTTCTTATATTTTTTTTTCTTAGTAGCCGTGATTGAGCCAGAATGAATGTTCAATTATTAGCCATGAATAATAGTCAAGCCAGTCCTAAAATAAAAATATCTTACCTTGGTTATCCCTAGAATTGCTATGCTTTTATCAAGGAAGTTGGGAAATTTGTGGTATATGCTCAAGCGGGTGGAGTTAAAAAAAAAAAAAAAAAGGAGCTCAAATGCATGGAATTGGAAAAAAGAGAAGCAAAAAAATACTAGGAATTTGAAGTTGCAAGATGTAAAGAGAAAAAACATGGAAAAGCCAAAGGCAATGAAGAAAGAAAAAAATGAGTGAAGTGATAGCAATAGAAAAGAAAAGATTCAGAAGGAGAGTCTTTTGTCCGAATAAAGTAAAATTGGGATAAATCTTTTGAATTTCTTAATCCTTCGTTTCTTTTACCTTTTACCCTTGGCCTTCATTACAACCTTAATGAATTCCTAATTTATTTTGAGAATTATGGTAAGTAATATGTTGGATTTGGTGAAGGGGTACACTAATTCCATTGTTATTATTGCTTTGACATTCTTTCATGAGATTATGTTAAGTTGATTCATTTCACAATGCCTTTCATTGTATGGAAATATGTGAGATATATTTTTTTTGCTAACATAAATCCTTCTCACATATACCTTGAGTGACATAGTCATTATAATCGGAGAGTTCTATTCGGAGTGACATTTTGGTGAGAATTGCATCAAAACTAGTTTTATATAGCTCATAGGGATGGGAATTTGATTTGACAGATTTTGTGAATTAATTGATATTACGCTCACACGAGTTTTATATGATAAAGTATGTGTGAATACTCTTGCATAGCATGTAGTCCTAATCATAGCTATTGGTTTTAGTTTAATTGGCGTATTGATGTTTCCATTTATGAATAGATGAGAATAATGCATTTGAAATTGTTAAAGTGGAAAAGTTTGTATGTATCTTTTCCTAAAAGTCTCACGAGATAAAACTCGTTCACTAGAGATTATCTAGAGGTTTAAAATTTTATAGCATATGTTAAATATAGTCGTGAATGCCTACAAAAGTGGTTTTGTGTTTTAGTTATTTAAATTTTATTTTTTTGATATTTTTGTTAACTCCCACACTCTTATCTTTATATAGCAAGTAATTATTTTTGAAATGCTAATATAGGTGATAAGGTATGCATGAACCATATAGATTTCAATAGTATAAATAGATACTAGGGAGACAAATTGATTGTGAAATTTAATTTTTGGAAGTGTTTAAGGTTGATAAGGGTAACTAAGTAAAAATATTAATATTTACAGGTCAAAATAATATTATCATTGAACCTGGGATATCTGAAACACTTGGAATAGCCGTTTAGTACATATAACGGTTCAGAGGAATAAAATAGTAATTTTCGTATTTCGAGTGTAAATTTATTTTAGTTTGGAGATAACTCATAAAAATAAATATTTTTAAGTTAAAATAACATTTAAAATGAATCTAAAACGTCGAAAACCCTTAGGGTAGTCATATGGATCAAATTGGAGATTTTAGTTGCAAAATTATAATTTTGGATAAAACCAAAACAGCCTATGAACAGTGAAATTCGGGGATGCTGTGTTTAAAACCCTATTTTCATCCCATTTACTCTCATTCTTTTCACTTCACTCTCATCCCACACCTTTTGGAACCCTAGAGGAATAAAATGGAAGAAGGAAGTCACTAGAGCTTGAGTTCTTGCTTAGAATTTTGATTCAAGGTAGGAATTTTTTCTCATTCTCTTACATTGAGGCTAGAGCTTATGTATATATGTACTCTTTTGACTCTAAATTCAATATGTATGTTATAAAATCTTTAATTCTTGTCATTCTTGCAATAAATGTCATTTTTTAAACAGTGTGATGGTTGGGTAACCATTAAAGCTCTCTTTTTCATCTTCAAACCTTAGATTTTAAGAAAAAATAGATTTTTCTCTCCATATTTTTTTTGTTCTTGATTTCCAAACTTTAGGCTTTCCATTAAAAAATAAAATTTTATTGATGTTGATCCCTTGCCTATTTTTCTTACATAGTTCTATTGGATAACATACGAGAAATTTTAGAAATTATAAATTTTTGTTGAGAAATTTTTGGAGATTGTATCTTATGGAGGTGTTTGGATGAACATGGATGGCCATTGACCGGGTATCGTAAAGTGGGTAGATGTGTGAGGTTCTTACTCCGTGCGGATTTGAACTTTTCCTACTACACGTAGTGGGGTTGGTGTCTTGCGAGGACCAAACCACTATTAGCTTATGGGTGCCATGTCAGAGGATTAGTATACTATGCCTGGGTTGGATTCGTTATTGCTGGTGTATTGGTATGGGACAATGCATTGGTAGGCGCCCTTCCCGAAGTTGATATCCTTGCTAGGATTTGTGTGCGTGTGGACCAGGATATTCTCTATGTGTTTATCCATGCGATTCTCTTACATCAAACTTGAGATACATTGTGATTATTGTTTATTGCGTTATCTTTTGGATATGATTATCTTGAAAATTATTGTGGGAATAATTACTCCTTGGAATGGTTATTTATGGTGGGATTGGTTTTACTCTTGCACTTAATTATTGTTAATGTATAAACTTGAGATCTTTTGAAAATATCATGTTTTCTTTCAAAATTTACGTATGCTATTTGTGAAATGAGACCGACTATTTTTTACGTTTTTCAAACCTTGTTAGAGTTTGAGAAAATTTTCCTACAGAGCTTAGTGCTCACCCCCCACCAATAATGTTTTTTTTTTTTCCAGATTTAGTGCTAAAGGAAGATCTAAGCATTGACGAGCTAGAAAATTGGGAGGTTACACCAGAGGGAAACCTAGATCCCGAGGTGGACATATAGAGTTATAGTTTATTTTTGTGCTAGACTAGAGAATTTATATATGATCATGTATAGTCTAGTATTTTGTTTATTCTACTGCTAAGTTTGAGTATAATTCTTTTTAAATGTAATTGTCATAGTTTGACCTATTCTTTTGGGATGATATTGTGGATATTACATATGGTGAATGAAATTTTATTTTGTGATGGGTAAATGGACACGGTGTGGTCAATATTTATTCATACATGGACTCGGTGTGGTCAATGTAGTATAATTGCACAGATTGTATTTTTGGGTAAAGCTCCTCGTATAAAGGAGACTCTACCCGAATTGTGTTAAATTAAGGACCCCTAATTTTGGAGTGTTACAATTTTAAACTCCATCACTTTTTAATTGAGCTTTTATTTGATTGAGTTATATTGCATAAGTTTTTAGAATTCGGCATAAAAACCAAATCATTGTCTTTTAGGTATTTAGGGTTTTGGATTTGATTAACTAGTATTAGGTATTAGTTTAGTCTAGGATTAGTTTTGTTTTGTTTTATTAAAGAAAAAAGGAAAAAATAAAGAAGAAAAGGTAGAAAATAGGAATTTTGCTGGAATTCTAGAGTTCTACCGGTGGTTTATGTGTGTCATGCCAGTAGGTGTTAAAATAGAGGGTCACAATACTAGTAGATCGTGCATCACCTACCGGTAGGTTTTGAATCTGAGGCGAAAAATCAAGGGTTTTAACGAGAATTTCAAAAAATTTCTTTATTTCTAATATTTCTTTCACTATAAATACTCCTGCTTCTTTCTAGGAAAAACATTAGATAAAATTTCTACATCCTTAGTTCCCTCAAATCTCTTCAATTTCACTTTGATTCTCTTCTTGATCTTAATTTTAAAATGGCTCCTAGGAAAATTTTGCCTCAAACCGTCTTCTCTTACAAAATCTATGGGCCTAATCTACTAGCTTGGTCCTTGCTGTTGTCATAGTTTTTATAATCATGGCGAATATGGTAAGCACAAGTGCGAGATGAAGGATGCCCCTGAATAGAGCCCCAACGGCAACTACCCAATCAAGGCGGGCAACAACTATGGAGAAAGGCAAGAGGAAGAGGGGGAGTCGAATAATGAAGAGGAAGAGGATATACCTACTGTGCTCAAGAAGATTTCACCTTCGAACCCTTTGGATAGGTTTCCGTGGGCTGCAAGTCTTTTAGCTTGGCTCCTCTACGCCTTCGTACACTCAAGGGTCATGGAAAGTATGGCAAAAACAATGGATACTTAGGCTAAGGCTACCACTTCTAAGGGGAAGGATTTGGTTGTGGGTAAGAGTTTTGAGAAATTAGTAATTATCTCAGATTCTGAGGAGGAGGATGATGTTTCAAGGTCGAATGGAGATGGAGCTTATTTTGGGGGATGCTCCTCCTTGTGATTCAGAGTGATAGACTTTAGGAGTTACTTCCTTGCCTCTTTATTTTTCTTTGGTCTATAGTTAGTGTATAGGTTCTAGTGGAACGTTAGGCGTTTTCTTTTTAGTACTTCTTTTCTTAAAGTCTTGGTAGAAGAATCTTCAGGAGTTTAGGTTTTATCTCTTTTTGGAATTAGTCTGTACTCAAAGGACAATGAAAAATATGAACGAAAACATTTTTTGAATCTTAAAGTGTCTTGAGCTCATTTAAATTTATGCTTTGTAATTCAATTGTCTGATTGTGTTTCTTGATTAGTGATGAGTACGTAATATTACATATTTAACGGTCGTATTACTTTCATTTTAGCTTGGTTTTTCAATGATTTATTTGTATTTATGTTAATTTGGAGATTAATAGAGAAATGTGTGATTGCAGATGATCAGAGTGTAAGGTTAAGATTTAGAATGGACTCCATGAATATATATCTAACATACATTTTGATAGTTCAACTTTGGTGCTACCACGAACCTTTTCAACCATGCATTCACTCTTACAGACCATCATTCAAGCCTCAAATGCATGCGTGGATGTATACACAACCTAAATGCAACTAAATGCAAATGCATGGATGAAATTGTATCTACATGCAATGCAATTTTTAATTTAAATATTAACATGCGCAATGCTATTAATCGTGAAAATCACATATATTCACATTATAAGAGTTTCATCTAAATTTCATCATCTCATTACATTAATCCAAGGCATATTCAAGAATATTGAACTTAATTTCATGCATCCTAGAACAATGTTCCGTCAGTTCAATTTCATTCAAAAGTATTCAAAATTTGTTCAACTTTGACTAATTCAAGCGCAACGTATGTAAAACCCAACTTCGACACAATTAGGATTCCGTTTAGTTCAAAACATTAATAAGCTCTAAATGAAATCCTATTACATCTTCTAAGGGACTATATGACCGATTAGTGAGTGTCCTAATCATTTTTTTTAGATAACTCCCTCTATCTTTTATCCCTTCGACTGTTATGACTTTAATTAGTAAGATTATGAATTCTATATTTTATAAATATGCTCCTAAACGTATTTAGCATGATATAATATTAGAGAATCAAAGATGGCCAATCTAGCTAGGCATAGTTGGTTTTAATTATAGATGCTGCGAAGAGACTAAGACTTGGTCAAAGGTCATGATGCACTTATTCTTTGAAACTGGACCACCTTATTATCTGCAGAATTTAAAAACCACGACTTTTGTTGTTCTTTCAAGTTGGTTGGATTGTCGTTACCTTAGTCAATGAATTATATTAGTTTAAGCATCAGCATTTTTTCTACGTCTTGCACTTGCACAAATGAAACTTCATCGCCACTTGTGGTTCTGCTTGGTTGAAGAACAGTGTTATTATTCTATTAACTTATCCAAATAAAGTTAATAAATCAATTACAAATAACATTTTATTTTTTAGAAGGGTGATTAATGGATGAATTATGCAAGTTATCCCAATAATGGTTAATTGTTAAATTTGGATAGATTAGCCCACAATTTAGTATCACAATTTTAATGTGTAGATGAGTCTATTTCAATCCTAACGCTTTGGATGAATCGATCAACATGAGAACTTATAATTTAATTGTTATATATTTATATTACTGAGATTCACTATCAATTTTGCTAAGTCAACAATAAGGACTTGGATGTATAACTTTCAAAAATAATGGATAATCTTATCATTTTATAAAAGTTAGGGATAACCATATTGTTTCCAAAAAACTTAAGTTTACTTTTATTAATATTTTTTTTTGGGTGACACGTGAAGGTACGCGAGTAAATGAATTTCTTTCGGCTCCCATAAGAAATAATTTTCTTTGAATTTGCAACTCATATAGTACAAGAGAAGAAATATACAATTTGGTCCTAATTTACTAATCTAATATATCATAGTAATTGAATTGGTAGCAGATTCCAAACAATATTATAACTCACTATAAATCTAATCATAAAGATTACTAAGGTCAACCAATAAAATTAACAAATTAAGTTTAAGTACAATTGCTCCAACACAAATAGTCCACACCTGTTGGCTCAAGTCCCCAACGAAACACACACACACACACAACCATGGAGTGCAGGAAGTTTGAGATAACTCTAGTTTCAGCGAATGATCTTGAGAATGTTCGGAAACTCTTCAAAATGAAAGTTTACGCCAGGGTTTCGATCGGAAGTGACCCAAAAACCGAGAGACGAACTCCGGCCGACAAGCACGGAGAGACAGATCCGGCATGGAACTTCACCATGAAATACACCATTAGCGAGTCTGTGGTTCAACACTACGGTGTTTCTCTTGTTATCAAGTTGTATTGTAAGCGTAAACTTGGCGACCGATACGTTGGTGAGGTGCATATGCCCATGAAAGAACTTTTTGATGGTGCTTACTCTTGTGGAGGCAGCGCGATGGTGAGCTATCCAGTGCAAAGGGGTTCTGTAAATTCACAGGGAGTGCTAAAATTTTCATACAGGTTTGGAGAGAGAGTTACTGCTGATAAGCTCCTCCTGGTAGAGAGTATTGGCGACTGGTTTAGATATGCGAATTGATGGTTCATGTCTCTCTCTCACTCTCTCAAGTTTGGAAAGTTATAATCCAATACGGTAAAACTCTGTATATTTGCTATTGTTACACAACATGTTGCTTTTATTGGCTGAAGCGCTCTCTGTGTCTCCCTCTCTCTCATTTTACTAAGTCCATCTATTTTTGTTTGTTGATGGTGTTAATCTCTATGCTACACTTTCCGTAGGTGATTTTATTCAATTGAACACCACTTTCTGATTTTTTTTCTCGTTAAAGAAATATCAACTTTAACCAAAATATCCAGACTAAAAATAATTAATAACATTTTTTTTAATGATTGTGATTACCTTTCAAAGTTGTGTAAAAAAAAATTATAATTAGAAAAAATGAGAAAAATTAAGGGCAAAATCTAGTTTACCCCTGATGATACCAAAAATTAATCCAGAAATCAGCTCGGACCTTCGGAGCAGGTCGGGAGGTCAGCGTAAAAGATAGAGTTCAGGGAGCCAAAGCACCGCCTCATCCAAGCCGATGATGACGGGAACAAGGCGGGGATAGCGGGATAGACAACGTACGCCCTAAAAAACAGAAGGGATAAAAGGGAAAGCTGGAATTAAGACTCGAAATTCTCAACTAACCACAATCTTCTCCCTAAAATATCGGAGAGAATCCCAGTGGTGAGGGAAAAAGATCCCGCTGAAAATTCCCTAGAGATAGGAATTGCAATATAAATATGGTACGGTCTCTCCATCAAAAGGGGGAGAACTCGTTTTTGTACGAAAAAGCTTCTTGTAAAACATTTGGGAATAATACGAGTCATAAGAGCAAGAGCCTCCATTAAAGAGTGGATTAGCCGAGCTCCCCTACCGGTGAACCACTATATTTTTACTGTGTAAGTCCCTTAACCATTCCAATCTCTCGAACACCATATCGCATCCCCCTCGAGCCTTGTAGCTCATATATGAATTATCAAGCGTAATTCGCATCTTCTGCTCATCCACATAAATTTACGCCATCAGTTTTGGCGCCGTCTGTGGGAACGAATGTTCTCATTTTTTACAAATACGCTGATTCTTCTGTGACTGATGGTCTCAACCCGCAACATGAGCCAAAGTCAAACCAATCTACCACGCATGCAAGATCACCAGGAGGTCATCAATGGCGGACAAGCCGAGGACAATTCAGGAATTAACCCCTTAACAGGGGATCCCACAACGAACAACGAGCTAGAGGCCCTCCGCCTCGTCAATCAGCGCCTGCTGCAACAAAACGAGGAGCTGTTGAAACTCTTGAAATGCCCACAGGAGGCACGATCAGCCCAAGAATGTCCGAATAATCTTCCTCGTAGGGAACAATGCCATCTTGACCCCCTCAGAGAGGTTAACGAAGGAGGAGAAAATAGCCAGACTGTGGGGAGAGATCCACAATTACCCCCCAGAAATGGCCACAGCAAAGAAGTACAAAGCCAGAACGATGGAGGGGAAAGGAATGATTTAATTCCCTACCAGCAGGACCGAAAAGAATAGTACTGGGAACAGCGCTTCGAGGATATCAAACAGGAGCTCAGCCATATGAAGGAAGCAGTTAGGAACAAGGCACCAGTTACAATGGAAGCCCTGGTTCAACAAACAGAATCTCCATTCACTACCGGGGTATTGCATTTTCCTCTACCTCTAAAATTCAGAATGCCATAAATAGACCCCTTCAACGGGACAAAAGGCCCCATAGACCATCTTAATACCTACAAGAATCAAATGGAGCTGCATGGGTATCAGGACTCTTTGCGCTGCAGAGCCTTTGCAATCACACTAAAAGGTTCTACTCTCGCGTGGTTTAACAGACTCCCACCGGCCTCCTTCTCATCCTTTAAAGAACTCTCGGTGGCCTTCGTGTCCCACTTTATAGGGGCCCAAATCTATAGGAAGCCGAGATACCATCTTTTGAGTGTGAAGCAAGGGGCCAAAGAAAACCTGAGGTCCTATGTCCAAAGGTTTAACTCGGAGTCGTTGAAAGTGGACATCCCAGACGAAATATTTGCCATCACCGCTTTCACAGCCGGGCTGGGAGTGCAATCTAAAGATTTGATGCTTTTCATCTCCAAGAACCCCCAAGACAGCATGGCGGAGGTGCTTGCTAAAGTAGAAAAATACATAAATAGTGAGGAAGCTCTCCTCTCTAAGGCAAGGAGTTCCTCCACCCAGAGAGATAAAAGGAAAGAAGAGAAGAAGAAGGACCGAAGTCCCAGAAGCGAGAAGGAAAGAGGACGGAAAAGGTCTCCAAGATGAGATAGAGACCTCTCCCCTAAGAGGAGGGGGGACTTGGAGATCGCCTAGGACCTCTGCACCCAGGATTATAGCCTAGATATGCACCTCAGGAGCTCCCACCCCTCACAGCAGCCATATCGTCGATCCTCTATGAGGTACAGCATGAGAAGTTCTAAAGGTGGCCACCTCAGATGAAAACGGATCCAACAAAGAGAGATCCCACGAAATATTGTGATTACCACTGGGATCATGGTCATCACACTGATGATTGCATTCAGTTGAAAAAGGAGATCAAGTTCCTAATCCAGCGAGGGCAGCTGCGTCACTTTGTAGCCCGTGATAACCAAGACCGAGCTCTCCCTCCGCCACCTCAGCAGCAAGCCCCTGTACAACACCAGCATCCTTTGGGAGAAATCAGAGTCATATCAGGAGGGTTTACAGGGGGAGGGGAATCCAGCACTACAAAGAAAGTCCACCTCAGAAGAATAAGGTCCGGAGAAGCCTTGGAGGTCAGAACTGTATCAAAGATTCCACGCCTTGACACAGTCATCACCTTCTCGAATTCTGATCTAGAGGGTTGCCAACATCCCTATGATAATCCTCTAGTGATCAGGGCTGTTGTGGCAAACAAAACGGTCCATCGAGTCTTGGTTGATAATGGAAGTTCTGCCGACAATATATTCGCACCAGCATTTGATAAGATGGACATAGGGAGGGATAAATTGGAGCCAGTAAGCGTTCACTTGCTAGGATTCGCAGGGGAAAGTGTATTACCCCTTGGGGCCATCCAGCTCGTACTCACGTTAGGTAACCCACCTTATCAGGCCACAACAATTGTCAAATTCCTAGTAGTCGAAACACCCTCCGCTTATAACATGCTATTAGGCAGACCTTCACTCAACTCTATAAGAGCCATCCCTTCCGCTTATCATCTTGTAGTAAAGTTCCCGACGGAGAACGGGATTGGAGTGGTCCGCGAAGACCAGCGTATAGCACGAGAGAGTTATATGGCCTCAATGAAGAAGAAAGAGGTAGAAAACATCGAGTTAGATGAGCTCAATATGAGGGATGAGCTGGACACCAGGCCAAAGCGGTTAGAGGATCTGGAGCCCGTACAGCTCGATAGAGAGCCGAAGCATCTCGTTTATGTGGGATCCAAGCTAAGTGTGGAAATCAAAGATTTCCTCATCCAGTTCATCAGGAAAAATGCCGAGGTCTTCGCTTGGAAGCAAGAAGACATGGCGGGCATTGATCCCGCAATCATCACACATAAGCTCAGCGTAAGTCCCACTTGTAAGCCGGTTGAGCAGAAAAGGAAGAGCTTCACCCCGGAGAGGCAAAAGGCTATCAACGAGGAGGTCAGAAAACTCCTCTGTGTGAAAGCCATCAGGGAGGTAAATTACCCGGTATGGTTTGCCAATGTGGTACTCGTCAAAAAGACCAATGGCAAGTGGTGGCTTTGCATTGTGGACGCTACAGTAGGACATGAGCTCCTCAGTTTCATGGATGCCTTCTCAGGGTACAACCAGAAAAGGATGGACCAGAATGACCAGGAGAAGATCTCTTTTGTGACTGAACAGGGAACGTATTGTTACCAGGTCATGCCATTTGGTTTAAAGAACGCGGGAACCACTTACCAACAGTTGGTAAACAGGATGTTCCGAAAGCAGATTGGGACCTCCATGAAAGTTTACATTGACGACATGTTAGTCAAATCACTCAAAGCGGAGCTCCATATAGGGCACCTAGCCAAATCGTTCCAGCTTCTAAAAGAATACAAAATAAAACTCAATCCCGCTAAATGTGCCTTTGGGATTTCTGCAGGAAATTTTTTGGGCTTTATAGTTAATAGCAGAGGAATAGAGGCTAACCCCGATAAGGTGAGAGTGGTGTTAGATATTCAACCCCCCTCAAATATAAAGAAAATCCAGCGCTTAACTGGAAGAATAGCCGCCTTGAGTCGCTTCGTATCCAGATCAAGTGACAAATGCCAGCCTTTCTTTCAGGTCTTGAAGAAAGCCTTCTAGTGGGATGCTAAGTGTGAAGAAGCGTTCGCAGCTTTAAAGGTGTACCTGAGCTCCCCTCCCATATTGATAAGCCCCTTGGAAGGCGAGGTACTTACTCTTTACCTAGCAGTTTCGGATTTCTCAACCAGTGCTGCACTAGTCAGGGAACGAGACATAGCTCAGCTTCCAGTCTACTACTGCAGCAGAGCTCTGAGGGGGGCAGATGAGAGATACCCAAAAATGGAGAAACTTGTTTTAGCCTTAGTAACAACTGCTAGGAGGCTCAGACCGTATTTCCAAGCTCATACTATAGAAGTCCCCACAGAATAGCCAATGAAACAGATGCTGCATAGACCAGAATCTTCAGGAAAACTTGTCAAGTAGGCCATCAAGCTCAGTGAATTTGATATACGGTACAAGCCGAGAACAGCCGTCAAGGGGCAGATGTTGGCAGATTTCATTGCAGAGTTCACGACAGCTACACCCAAAGAAGCAACGCAGCTAGTTCCTGACCTCCCTGTCTGGAAACTTTCAGTAGACGGAGCTGCTAATGCACAAGGGAGTGGTGCCAGCTTAATTTTAACCTCCCCAGATGTTAGATGTCGAATACGCGCTTAGATTTAGGTTTAAAGCCTCAAACAACGAGACCGAGTACAATGTTGTTATCGTCGGGCTCAATCTCGCTTACTCTATGGAGGTAGAACAGTTAGAGGTCTACAGTGACTCTCAACTTGTGATGAAACAAATAGAAGATTCTTACGAGGCTAGGGGAGGGAAGATGGTCCTATACCTCAGGAAAGTATAGGAATTAATCAAGAAATTTGTGCAAGTCAAGGTCTAGCATGTCCCCAGGTCGGAAAATTCTCGAGCAGATGCTTTGGCAAAATTAGCCACCGCATCGCGGGAAAACTTGGACAGACTGATTCCAGTAGAATACTTGGCAGAACCTACGGTCACAATTGAGGGAGGAGAAGTGCTTCCGATTTTAGCTCAGCCAAGCTGGATGGATCCCATCATGGGATACCTACAGAACGGAACCCTGCCAGAAGATCCCAAGGATGCTGCTAAACTAAGAACCATGTCAGCTAGGTTTTCTGTCTTACAGGGAAGATTGTACAAATGAGGCTTTTGACACCACTCCTCAAATGTGTGGGGGATGAAGATGCTAACTACATACTCAGAGAAGTCCATGAATGCATCTGCGGTAACCATATTGGAGCTCGAACCTTGGCAGGAAAAGTACTAAGGCAGGGATACTATTGGCCCACCATGCTCAAGGACGCTACTGACGTGGTCAAAAAAATGCAAGAGTTGCCAAGAGCGTGCTAATATCTCTCACATACCGGCGGAGTTACTGACCTCGGTGGTGAGCCCTTGGCCATTCCAATAATGGGATTTGGATATACTCAGGCCCCTCCCCATCGGTGTGGGACAGTCTAAATTTTCCATACTTGGGATAGATTATTTCACCAAATGGGCGGAGGTCGAGCCATTGGCAACAATCACTGAACAAAAAGTATAGAACTTCATCTGAAAATCAATAGTTTGCAGGTTCAGTGTTCCAAGAGTTGTGGTATCCGATAACGGAAAACAATTCGACAACGCAAAGTTTAAAAGCTTTTGTGCCGAGTTCGGGATAAAAAACTATTTTTCTGCCCCGGCTCATCCTCAATCCAACGACAAACCAAAGTCACCATCAGAACCATAAAAACAGCTCTAAAGACCAAGTTGGCAGACTTGAAAGGCAAGTGGGTGGAATATCTTTCCAAGGTCCTATCGGCCTACAAGACCATGGCTAGATCAGCGACCCAGGAAACCCCATTTGCCCTGGCCTTCGGTACAGAAGCAGTAGCACCAGCCGAGGTGGGGCTCTTGTCACCTAGAACGGACTTTTCAAATTCGAAACACAATGATGAATCACTTCTAGTGAACTTGGACCTCTTGGATGAGAAAAGAGACGAGGCCTTGTGTCGCATCCGAGATTACCAGAGGAAGACAGCAAGTTATTACGAGAAGAGGGTTAGACGAAGAGAATTTAAGGCTGGGGACCTAGTGCTCAGGAAACTCATGCTTGCGAAAAAGGACTCAACTCATGGGAAGCTAGGACCTAAGTGGGAAGGACCCTATGTTATATCGAGGGTGGTCAGGCCTAGAAACTACAAGTTGCAAACGGAGGATGGAAAAATCCTGCCCCACTCGTGGAACGCAGAGCACCTTAAAAGGTTTTTTCAGTAAGTCTCTTTTGTAACCAATTAATTTGTCAAATAAAATATTTAGTTTTTGATAAATAGTTTAACACCGAACGAAAAGAGCCTCACAGCTCACGATGAACTATTCAGTTCCTAAAATTAAAGAGCCTCGCAGCTCGCGATGAACTGTTCAGTTCATAAAATAATTGAGCTTGCTGCGAGGCTCCTTAGCTTGCGATGAACTATTCAGTTCATAAAATAAAAGAGCCTCGCAGCTCGCGATGAACTATTCAGTTCATAAAATTAAGGAGCCTTGCATCTCGCGATGAACTGTTCAGTTCTTAAAACAACAGAGCTCCTTAGCACGCGATGAACTGTTCAATTCATAAAATAAAAAAGCTCCTTAGCTCGCGATGAACTAGTCTGTTCATAAAATTAAAGAGCCTCGCAGCTCGCGATGAAATATTCAGTTCATAAAATTAAAAAGCCTTGTAGCTCGCGATGAACTGTTCAGTTCATAAAATAAGAAAGCTCCTTAGCTCACGATGAACTATCAGTTCATAAAATAACAAAGCTCCTTAGCTCGCGATGAACTATTCAGTTCATAAAATTAAAGAGCCTCACAGCTCGCAATGAACTGTTCAGTTCATAAAATAAAAGAGCTCCTTAGCTCGCGATGAACTACTCTGTTCATAAAAATAATGAGCTACGCAGCTCGCGATGAACTACTCTATTCATAAAAATAATGTGCTACGCAGCTCGAGACGAACTATTCTGTTCACAAAAATAGTCAGGTATGCAGCTCGCGATGAACTATTCAGTTCATAAAAATAAAAGAGCCCTGAAGCTCGCAATGAACTATTCAATTCGCGAAAATGGAAAGCTACACAGCTCATGACGAATTATTCAGTTCGTAAAAACAAAGATGAGCCCAGTAGCTCGTAACAAATTGACCAGTTCGTAAGAATAGAGGCAAGATTGTTCAAATCCCAATGGGGGCCCCAGACTTTGAAAAACCCAATTCATTACTCAGATCAAGAAAGCTAAAAAAACAGTTCAAACTAGGCATGCCTTGAAGTATCCAGAAAAACAACGAAAAGAAAAGTTGCTCGAATTACATCCAAAAACCACATTTAAAATGAAGTTGCACAAAGAAGACCCTTAAAAGTTTTAGTCGTCCCCCAAACATTTCTTCAACACTTCAAGCTCTTTTTTTCAGACGGACGTTCTCTTCCTTCAGTTCTTTCCTCTCCTTCTCGTCTTTCGAGAGCGAGTTGAGAAGTTTCGTTCCTGCTGAAGAAAGTAAAAATGCGCTAAGAGAAGAATCAGAGGATGAAGGAGATTCACTCAGCTTGCACCTTTTGGAGGACGGCTCAACTCCTTCCTCCTCCTCCGACTCAGAGGGAGAAAGATCAGGCGAACTGCAATCAAAGTGAAAGTCAATAGAAGCTGCCACAGCACTGAACAAGAAAAGATTGTCAGACGTCATCAGTTCTGAGAAGGACGTAGGAATGGACCGCTTCACTTGCTCGATCCTTATAGCCTCCGGCAAATTCGGTTCAGGGGCGACTGCATAATGAAGAGAGAGTCAGAACATAGCGATAAAAATAAATATTCAAGAAGATGGTCGATATCCTTACTTATGTGGTCAAATTTCCTCTAAGAGCGCAGAACTCTGTTTCCTCGTCGACAATCCTCAACAGACCTTCAAGAATCCCCAGAAGCAAAGAAAAAATGACTGAGCCACCCCTGAGAAGGGGAAGGAATATCAAACACCAGTCGGGGCTCAGAATAATGTCTCCAACGGAAGCAGCTAAAGCAGTAGACATCATCTTCTTCTAGAACATGGAAATACATAAACTCTGTAGGAGTAGGGAACTGATCATTTCCTTGAAGGCGACAAAACAAAAAGAAGCTAATCAACACGGCCCATCCTCGAGGAGATAGACGGGTGGGAGGCAAATCGTAGTACGCCAGAATGCACCAACAGAAGGATGAATAGGGAAGCGGAGGCCCATCTCAAAGGCATCTTCAAAAAAACAAACTTCACCATGAGAAAGATAGTTAGGAGGTTCATCCGGAGTAGGAACTCGGAGAGGCAGTTCTAGCTCTTGAAAGAACCGTTTCTTGGTCCTTCCCAAATCAGAAGAGGAAAATGAAGAAGGAACCAAGAACCGAGACTAGAAGTCCCAGTACAACCCGAAGGAAGAACGATCTTCAAAGAGAGATGAAGTAGAAGCAGCCATCAGAATCCATGAAAAAAGTGGAAAGATGACCCAAAAAGAAGAGCGAGAAAGAAATTCAGAGATAAGAATCTTCAAGAGTGATTAACAAAAGGCAAACGCAGAAGGAAATACAGAGTCTAATGAAGCCAAAGGACACAATAAAGACAATCGCAAGATTCAAAGAACCAAAAGCAGAAGGAAATACAGAATCGGCGGCTCTTTGGGTTCCCTAATTAATAATAACAAACGAGGTTTTGGGAAGCCAAACATTAAATACAATGCAACCGTTCGCATTCAGCCAAGCATGCAAATTTCAGAAACTTTGTTCGAAGAAAGACTAAGGTACTTCTCAAAGTAAAGGGAACAGTAGTGAAAGGTCGTGCAACAGTAGTGAAAGGTCGTGCAACATACGCTAACCTGGAAGTTACATCTCGAATATCATTAAATCAAAAGTACAAAGAGTACGAATTACAAAAAGGAAAAGAGATGAAAAACACTCTTCTCAAACCCATTTGAAAACCATTTGCAATTTTGCATTCGAAGCTTCTGATAAAAACTCATACCCAACACTGAGTGTGAATAAATGAAAATTAAATGGTGAGTATATTTTAAGAGGTTATTGAGGTAGTCAGCGTATTTGGAGAAAACATCTTTCATGGAAGAAGCCTCAATGGTCACTGGTCACAGTTCTTGGCTTCTTTGTTGTACTTTGTAAGGTCGACTCAGAGAGAGATTACATTGACGGTGGCGCTGGGGTTTGGAAGCCATGAGGATGAGCTTGTGGAAGACCGAGGAGTATGACATCTGTTAACATAGCATAAGAGGGTCATTTTTTACATTTGGGTATATTTATTTTGGAGGGAAGTTAATAACTTTGTTGATCAATCGCCAAATCAGCGCGTCATTTCCACTTTCGTCTGTTCTGATGGAAAACCTAACAGTTGTAGTTTAGTCCATAATCACAGGGGGTGATGTGTTTAGTTCTAAATGATAGGTGGTCATTTGCACAAGGCACAAATCACGAGGGGGTAAACTGGATTTGCCCAAAAATTAAACCCCTATAAATTTTAAAAATTAGAAACAATTTTCTTTAAAAATAGGTTCACAAAAGAAATCAAAATAAAAAACTAATTAAAATTGGTCATTCATTTCAAATGAACAACTATAGTTCTTTGTGAATTCAATAAAGCACATGTGCAAACTCAAAAGTAAACTACCAGGACAACTAAGAATCTCATTTGAACATAAATCATTGAAAAGTAAGTCTAAAAAGTAATCAGCAGTATATAGAAAACAAAAAAAAAATTGAAAAAAATAAAAATTCTTAAATTCCATTCATTTCATCTTAATAGCATTAGAGGTAGAATTCCAAGAAGCAAAATCATTCTCAAATATAAGTACAAAAAATTACACTCTTTGTCTACTTGCTCTCCACTCATCAAACACTTTGTTTGCCAAATTCAATCTAAATGTTGACCACTTATTGGATGTTTCAACTGTGATAATACGATAATCATGTGCATCATTTTCCACCATGAGACCTGTTGCTTCTACCTCCGCCTCGATTAGGTCTATTGGCATCTAATCCCTAATGTTGTTGTGAAGCAAACAACAAGCTATTATTATACGGTTATGTATTTTGATGGAGTAGAAAGACGGGCTTCTTAAAATAGCCAACGCTTCTTCAGCAGCCCAAAACATCTTTCAATTATATTTCTAGCAGAAGAATGCTTCATGTTAAAAAACGCTTTAGGTGTTCTAGGTTGGTGATCGTCTCTCCATTCTTTTAAATGATACATTTGACCTCTAAATGGGGCAAGAAATCCCTCGCCGCTGGTATATCCCCCATCCACAAGATAGTAGGTACTACGATTCACAGCCAACCCATTCTTTCTAATCATTACATCTCTAAGCACCCTACCATCTGCTGCTGATCCTTCCCAACTAGGTAATACATAAATGAAGCCCATGTCTTGTGAGCATACTCCTAAGACGTTAGTACCAATTAATATCTCATGTTCGCGATCAATACCTATGCTTGTCCTCAGTTGGCACATGAACACTTATATATGTCCCATCTAAGGCTCCAACATAACCCTAAAAATTCAAAAATCAAGTAGGAATCATATTTCCATACAAGTTCAAATGCGTGAACATAAAATTAATTTAGACAAGGTTAAGTACCTTGAACCACTTCCATTTCTCATCTGTGGAATCTTCTAGTACTGGCTTGAGAGTCTTAAGCAAATGGTCTTGCAATCTTATCACAGCATTCAGTACATTCTGAAAGTGTCTACTAATAGTCTCACTAGACCTATTAAATCGTTGTTTTATAACTCATTTTTTCACATGATGTGCAAAGATATGCAAGAAAATAGCCACTTACTCATCAATCTCCATGTTTTTAGTATGTTTTAACTTTACTATTGTCTCAATCATGGAACATAACCTAATGAATGCTTGTCTATTCATCCTAAGTTGAGAAACACATACGTCATCACTCATATAAGCATACTCATACACAATAGTCCTCCTTGCAAAGAAGTCATTGTGATACCTTTGACCTCTTAATGATTTTTTTCTCATATAGTAAAGGATGACAGTAGACATCATATGGACAAAATAATTGACTAAATGCATGATTTTGATCCACAACACAAATAATGCAATCAATTTCTTCTTCTTTATCATTTTCCTTCTTGCTAGACTTAAATGAGCCATAATTGTTACCAAAAGTACAAAGAAAAAATCAGTATTTGGGATCTCACAAACAAATCCAAAAAAATGGATTTGCTAGCTAAAGGATATGTACTTTTGTAAATATATTATTTTAGAGGTGAAGGAAACAGTTAGAGGAACAGTTTACCATAAATATTGTAACTAAATATGCTATGTATTGTCTAGAAGCTCCTTAACATAAATATAGCAACTAAATATGTATCATATCCATAATTTATAATCGCAGCTCAAGTGGTCAATAAACAGGGATAATCATGTTTATCAAAAATAACATTTGAACAGTAGAAACCAAACTTCTTCTTTACACAGTAACATTTATTCAAGACATTGTGATCTGAGGGAGAATAAACTCCCCTAAATTTTAACAAAAGGAGACTGAAGCATTCAATAATATTCAACAACAACACATAAATCTGACATGTGAAAAACAAAAAACAATGACAGGATCATTGTTTGTGGAAAATTAGTGAAAAAAATAGGAAAAGACTTGATTTACGCCATTAGGGACCAAGTATGTTATCTTTGCTGATAAATTCATCAAAAATTGTCATATAAGAGAATTTTTTTTTTGCTGCTGTTTGTGAAATGGAAAGCAAAGCAAAATTTCTACAATTCTTTGTGACTGGCTTGCAGATTTAGTTTTTGCAAAAAATGACATATGTTGCAGCAAGGCATGTAGATAATGCAAAACTATCATCAATCAAAATCAGTTTTGATGATACCTGAAAAAAGTTCTAAGTATGAGCTCGAGACGTGAGGTCAGACAAGGAGGTCAGATAAATTATCCAAAGCTCAATGTTCCAGACCTAAAGCTCCCCGCAGATGAAACAATTAAGAAAATGTGAAGGAAACAACTGGACAGTAGAGTGCACCCCCAAAGCAATAGAAGGCTATAATCAAGGCATTAAGCTCTTAACTTACCAAGATATTCTCCCCAAATTAAAGGAGATCCTACGGGTGTAATGCGAAGATCTCGCTAGAGATCTCATAAAGATTAGGAATTAGACTATAAATATCACACAGCACCTCCAAGGCAGGGAGAGGGACCCTAGTTGTGTAAAAAAGCATTATATAAACTAGATTCATGATCAATATAGATCAAATGAGCAAGAGACTCTATTAAAGAGTAGATTAGCAGAGTTCCCGAGCTTGGTGTACCACTATACTTTCTGTGTGTTAGTTATTACCCCTCCATTCCCCTAAGAAATTCATCTTAGTCCTTACAGGTTCAGTGGCTCAAATAAAAAGACTCACTCAAATATTCTTACATTCTGCTCACCCACATTATTTACACCGTCAGTTTGGCGCCATCTGTGCGAACGATTGTTCCTGTTACAAATACACTGATCTCTTAGTAATTGATGGTCTCAACATGCAATATGAGCAGAAATCAGATGAATCCCCCATGGATGCAGAACCAACAAGAGGCTACTAGTAGCAGACAACCATAAAATCTTCACAACTTCTTCCCCACCACCGAGGCCAATCCTCCCACGATGGATTCCTCTACAAATAATGAACTAAAGGCTATTTGCCTAGTCAACCAACGTTTACTCCAGCTGAACGCAGAGCTCATGAAGCTCCTACAAGGTCCTCAGCAGACACGACCGACTCGAAGAGGTCCTCCCCAAGGGAAGCATTGACACCTTGACCCCCTCAGAGAAGTTAACAAAGGAGACGAGAATAACCGGGCTCCCTATCAACCTCCTAGGGATGATGAAAATGAAGAAGTGTAGAGTCAAAATGACAAGATTCGAAAAAAAAGATTTTCCCCCTATCCAACAAGAAAGGAGAGAGCAATACTAGAAGCAGCGCTTCAAGGACATCCAACAAGAGCTCAGGCACATAAAGGAAGTCGTGAGAGGTAAGACTCCCGTGTCAATAGATGTTTTGGTGCAACAAACTGAATCCCCATCCACCACAGGGGTGTCTCATTTCCCCTTCCTCCGAAATTCTGAATGCCCTAAATGGAGGCTTTTGATGGGACTAATGACCCCATGGATCACCTCAATACTTACAAGAATTAGATGGACCTGCATGGATACCAAGACCTTGTACATTGCAGATCCTTCGCCATCATACTGATGGACTCAACGTTAGCATGGTTCAACAGGCTACCTCCAACTTTAATCTCTTCCTTCAAGGAGCTCTTCATATCTTTCGTATCGCATTTCATAGGGGCTCAGACGTACTGGAAGCCTAGCTACCACTTGTTAAATGTAAAGTAGGGACCCAACGAGAACCTACAATCTTATGTCCAAGGTTCAAAACACAATCCTAGAAGGTGGATGTCTCGTAAGAAAAGTTTGTCATCACTACTTTCATTGCTGGTTTAGGAGTGCAATCGAAGAATTTGATGTTCTCCATATCTAAAATCCCACAAGCAAGTATGGCAAAGGTGCTAGCCAAGACTAAAAAATATATTAACGGTGAGAAATCTCTCCTTGCTAAGGTAGGGACCTCGTCGTCACCAAAAATAAAAAGGGAAGGAAGAAAAAAAGAGGGACCGAAGACATAGGAAAGAAAGAGACAGGTCTCCAAGAAGAGATAGCGAAATTTCCCCCAAAAGAAGGGAGAATGTCAAAGATCGTTTAGGTCCTCCATAGCCAGAACTATAGCCGAGGTATGCACCTTAGTAGCTCACTTCTCTCACTGCCACAATGTCCCAGATCCTATACGAGGTACAGAATGAAAAGTTCCTAAGATAGCCACCACGAATGAAGGTGGATCTGGCAAATTGAGATCCCATCAAGTACTGTGAATACCACAGAGATTATGGCCACCATACCAATGATTGTATTCAACTAAAGAAGGAGATAGAATTCATGATCCAATGAGGGCAGTTATACCGCTTTGTGGTGCATGATAACAAAAAAGGGCCCCACCACCGCCTCCAGAATCTCAGCAGCAAGCCCCTGCTCAGAACAAACAGCCTTTAGGAGAAATCAAAGTGATATCTAGAAGATTTTTAGGAGGTGGGGAGTCCATCTCAGCTAGAAAGGCTCACCTGCTCAGAATCAAAGCTGACAAGGCGCTAGAAGTACATATGTTCAAGCTACCTTGGTTAAACACAACAGTCACTTTCTCAGAATCAGACTTGGAAGGTTACCCGCATCTCCACAATGACCCTTGGGTGGTAAGGGTCGTCATCGCCAACGAAACTGCTCATCGAGTTTTGATTGACAATGGGAGCTTGACAGACATCATCTTTGAGTCTACATTTGACTAGATGGGCATAGGCTGGGAAAAGCTCAAACTAGGAAGCGTCCATTTGCTAGGATTCTCAGGAGTGATACATTTGGGGTTAATCTAGCTCATGCTCACTGATTAGTACATAAAAGTAGCATTTTTACTATGCCTTTCTTAGGCTAATTGTAATTTGATGGAATTTAAGTGATGTCATTTCAGGTCCTAAAGTGAACAAGGGTTCAAGAACAAAAAATATCACATTTGAGTGTAATGTCAATACATTATGGAACAAAATTGGAAAAGTTGGGACCAAGGCAAGACCATTCGACTAGCAATCAACGTTCGAATGTTACCTTACATCATGTGAAGATCAGACTGCTGATACATGGTGTGTCGTAGTGAAGAAAGAAGACCCTGAGCCAAGAAGCAAGACCCTAAGGTACTTGAGTACCACTTTCGAACGTCTCCTGAAATCATTTTAAGATTAGACTTATGCATGGAGTATGGAAATGAGTCTCCACTGAAGATCATAGGGTACTTGAGTGAAAAGGTCAGAACGTCAGTCAACGTTCGAACGCCATTAAAGCAAAGACAGAAGAAATGTTCGAAAGACATCCAACGTTCGAACCCTCATAATGCTAAAAGAGAAAAAACGTTTGAACGGCATACCACGTTCGAATGTCCTCTATAGACTGACTGCAAAGTGGTTGACTTTTCACTTTGACTGGGGCGACAAACACTATTTAATCACCCCTTTCTTGCTCTCTTTTTCCCTCCTTGCCTATAAATACTCCCACTTTAGGAGGCTTAAAGGGGTGCTTGGTAGGAGCCTTGGTAGAGAGTTTGATAGAGGCTTAGACTCCCACTCATAAGAGCTAGTTGTAGAATTGTTGTATGTTTACTTGTAGTTGTTCTTGAAGTTAGTTTGGCTTTAGACCAACACTTCTTAGTTTTTTATGAAATTAGTCTTAAATTTATGCTTTCAATTACTTGCAAGAAAAAAGATAGTTCATCTTTTGGTTGAGGAAGCAACCCTCCATTTCTTGGTTGAGAAAGCCACCCTCCAATTGTGACTAGCTTTCTTCTACTTTCATTGTTTATGTTTTTTTTTTTTTTCTTCTATAGCTTGAGCTTCCTTCTTTCTTGGAGGAGTGAAACTCTTCCACTTTTCTAGAGCTTTGCGAAAGCCGTGAAGGGTGGGACGTGATTCATTCATTCTTCATTGAAGGTTGACCCCTTGTTCATTGTTCTTCTATTTTATAAGTTCTCTACTTAGAGGGATTAGCATTACTCATTTTTCTAGCTTTACCAAAGCAATGAAGAGTGAGTAATTTCTCATTCACTCTTTAGTAAGAGGTGAAGGGCATATATAAATTATCAGAAAGTTATATTTGTGCATTGTTCTTATGCTTAATGTTTATATCCCCTTGCTTATTGGATGATTGATTGCATCTAGTAAAGCTAAGGTACTTTATATAATCATAGTTCTTTCTATGACACTGATAACTCTTGCATAGAAAGAATCATCGGTTCAAGAAAGTTGCCCCAGCTAGATCTTCATGACTACACTTCAATCCTCCCCATTATTGTGCTTCATTTAAAGAATGGAATATAGAAACACTTACTTGTTTGTAGACAGGTTGAGTCTCGGCATAGACAATTCTTGCAAACTTCTAGAAAGACATCAGAACCATGTTCGTAATTCTCACAGTCCATCTTTATCTTCCAATTAATTTGTCATTGATACGGGAGTTAATTGAGTTATCAAGCATAAATATAATAAACCGGATGATTAACTACATGTCCAAATCCTCGAACTAAGGAGTGACTTTCTTTATATTTGAGCTTGTCTTATATTTTGTCTAGAAAAATTGTTTAAAAAACTTGTCTTTGAAAGAATCTTATATTCTGTCCAGCAAAACTCCCTGAAGCTCACAACTCTAAATCACAAAGGTTATAATCAATTGGTCTCCACTACTGCTTACATTGAAACAGCAACAAAAGTTCCATGTGGATTCTACTCCGGACTCAAACCTGATTATTACTACAGCTTGATCGTCTGCACTTGGATGTACACATTTCAGATCAAGTTAAGATTTTAGCGCCGCTGCCAGGGAACTATAAAAGGTGTTTTAAGGTAAAAGGTGAAAAAATCTTTCCTTTTTGTATATACTCGTTGGTTTACTATGAATAATTTTATTTTATTTTATTTTTATTTATTTTATGTCTGATGACGCTCCTCATTATCAAAATTTGTTGGCAGAATTTTTTGGGTCTGTGAATCAGCCTGAACCAAATTCAGCTAAATCAGTAGCAGACTCTTGTGAGAGTAATATGACAAATAATGACAAAAACAGAGAGTCCCTATGGAGGAGGGGGAAGTTCCTAACATTTGAACCTTGGGGGATTACTTAAATTCCACAAGAAATAGTCTCCCCCTCTTATTACCTGTTTTTCATGGATTGGATATAGAAAATCCAAATCTGCATATGAAGGATTTCGAGGAAGTTGGTGGAACATTTCAAGACAATCCTGAACTAGTCAAGATGAAACTTTTTCCTTTATCTCTAAGGGATAATGCTAAAAAATGACTAAATTATTTAAAATCTCTTTCCATGCCTAACTGGCAGGCCTTCCAGAATGAATTTTTCAGAAAAAAATTTCCCTTACATCGGGCCAATACACTCAAATGGTAAATCATGAATTTTTCAGTAAAAAAAGGAGAAACATTTTACCAAAGTTGAGAAAGATTCAAAGATTTGCTCTAAGTCTACCCACACCATGCTTTTGAGAATTGGATTCTTGTAGGATTTTTCTATGACTCATTTCCCATTAGACTGCGTCAGTCTGTCAAAATGATGACCAATGAGAGTTTATGGGTAAAAGTCCAGAGGAGGCATTCAATTTCTTTGATACTATATCTGATAGTTCTCGGATATGGGACTCAACCTCTCCTACTACTGTTGAAGCCAAACCATCTATTTCCTAAGGGAGAAAGTATGTCTTGAGAGATGATGATGACCTGAGAGCAAAAATGTCCACTTTGTCTCGAAAACTTGAAGATTTAGAAATGAAAAAAATTCATCAAGTTGATGTTGGCTTTTCCACAGAACAAGTGTATGAAATCTGTCCCCTGACAGGACACCCTACTAGGGAATGTCCTACCATCCCAACATTCAAGAAAATCTTGTTGGAACAAACAAATTCAATCTCCAACTTCAACAAGCCCTACTCCAACCCATACTCTGAAACATATAATTCAGGTTGAAGGAACCATCCAAAATTCAGTTTGAGGAACACACAACTAACTCCCATAAACCAGCTACAAAGTTCACATCCACCACCTCTAGGACCTCCCACATACCAACCATACCAACCACCACACAAGAGGAGCCTTGAGGATACACTATACCAGTTCATGCAAACTGAAATGAACTACAACACTCATTCCACACAAGCCTTCACTGATTTTGAAGCACTGACCACCCAGTCTTTTGAGGATATCAAAAGCCACATTCAAAAGTTGACTCAATCCTTGAGAACATATGAGAAGGGGAAGTTTCATGCTCAACCAAAACCACCACAAGACCAATTTCATGTGAAAAATCACTTAATCATGAAAACCCCACAAGACCAAGACCAAGACCAAGCTATCACTACACTAAGAAGTGGCAAGGTGATTGACAAAACCATCAGAAACATGTTGATTCCAAGGCCAAGACCTAAGTCAATCCCATGCACTGAACCAGTTGAGACTGAACCACTAGAGACTAAACCACTTGAGCCTGAGTCTGTGATCAACAAAGTTCCTTAACCATCAAAGAAAAAGAACTATTCATGCCCTATTCTAGCTCATTTTCCTTATAGACTCAAAAAAGTCCAGAAAGTGAGGAACCAGCTTGAGATTTAAGAGTTTTTTAAGCAAGTAAAGATCAACATCCCACTTTTGGATGCAATCAAATAGGTTTTGTCTTTTGCAAAGTTTCTAAAAGACTTGTGCACAATCATGAGAAACCAAATGTCCAAAAGAAAGCTTTCTTGATGGAACAAGGCAGTGTCTTACTTCAACACAACACCCCTCCAAAATACAAGGACCCTGGATGTCCAACAGTATCATGTGCTATTGGAAATTTTAAAATAGAACAAGCATTGTTAGATCTTGGAGCCAATGTTAATTTGTTTCCTTTCTCTGTCTACCAACAGTTGGGTTTGGGTGAACTCAAACCCACTTGTGTCACACTTCAGTTAGCAGACAGATCTATGAAAATCTTGAGGGGCATTGTTGAAGATGTACTCGTCCAAGTGGACAACATTGTCTTCTCTGTACTCAGCCAGCAATGCATTTAGAGAACTAAATTCCTATTATTCTTGGTCGACCCTTCCTAGCAATCTCCAATGCATTAATCAATTGCAGGAATGGAGTCATGAAAATAACGTTTGGGAATATAACCCTTGAGGTAAATATTTTCAATATTGCCAAACACCCAGGAGAGTACCAAGAAATGAGAGAAATAAATTTTATTGAGTCATTGATTTACAAACATGTGAATAACACCTTCTCTAAACCAACTGTTGATTCATATCTATTCGAATCAATCTCATCTGAGTCAATAAATGATGATCCAAATTCACAAAGTTGCCCTACTTATGTTATTGAGGCATAGGCACCCAAATTTGAGGAACTTTCATCGAGTGGTACAAAGCCACTCTCATCAAGTGTTAAGCCACCAAAGCTTGAATTGAAACCTCTCCCATCTGACCTCAAATATATATTTTTAGGAGAGGACAAGTCATACCTAGTGGTAATTTTCTCTAAGCTCGCAGACTTGCAAGAGTCTAAACTGATTGAAGTTCTTAAAAGCCATAAAAGCACTATTGGATGGACCATCGCTGACTTGAAAGGTATAATCCCGTTAATCTGCAATCATGCTATATACCTTAAAGAGGATTCAAAACATTCTCTTCAAATGTAGCGACGACTGAATCCTCATATGAAGGAAGTTATGAGAACTGAGGTACTCAAACTCTTAAATGTAGGGATAATTTTTCCCATCTTCGATGGCAAATGGGTTAGTCCAACCCAAGTTGTACCCAAAAAGTTTAGGGCCATAGTGGTAAAAAATGATGTCAATGAACTAGTGCCAACTCGAGTCGTCACAGGATGGCGCATGTGCATAGACTATCAAAAACTCAATTTAGTGACTAGGAAATACCATTTCTCTCTTCCCTTTCTTGATCAGGTTCTAGAAAGAATTGTAGGCCATGAATCTTACTATGTTCTGGATGGATATTTCAGGTACAATCAAATTGAGATAACCTTAAATGACCAGGAGAAAACCACATTTAAATGCCCCTTTTGACACCTTTGCATTTAAAAGGATGTCATTTGGACTTTGTAATGCTCCTGCAACATTCCAAAGATGCATGCAAAGCTTGTTCAGTGACATGGTTGAAATTTTTTTGGAAGTGTTCATAGATCTGGACAAGGTTGTGCTGTCAAGAAAATTTTAGATAAACGAATTAGAAGAATTGAGAAATGAAATATACGAGAATGCTAAGATTGCTAAAGCCAATGTGAAAATTTTTCATGACAAGAATATTGTGCGAAGTCTTTTGAACGTTCTCAAAAAGTCATGTTGTTTAATTCAAGACTCCGCCTTTGCCCCGGCAAGTTGAAGTCAAGATGGACTGGACCTTACATTGTAAGAAAGGTGTTTGAACATGGAGCGGTAGAAGGGAAAAATCCATCAAACAATAATATTTTTACTGTTAATGGTCAGCGGTTGAAACTATTTTTGGAGAACTTTGTGAAAAATGTGGAGACAAATCTTTTAATGGATCCAAAATATTCCTCCGAGATTCGCGTCTGCCGACACTCAAACAGATCGGGTCAAGAAAAATCTGAGCCTAGCCGACCCAAGGGGACGCCTTTATAAGGCCCCCATATTTTTTCCCCTTTCCCCACATTCATCGTTATTGTTCCCCTCTTTCTTTTCTTTCCTTTCCTTTTCTATTATTTGCTTCTTCTTCTTCTTCCTTTTCTGTTTCTATAAAAATGACCCAATCCCAACAATCCCATGTCCATATTACCCGAAGACACAATGCTTTGTCTCATGTTCTACATTTGCTTACTCTATTTGTACATGGTTGTTCTTCTTCTGTAAGCACTCACAATCAAAGGTCCCAACCGAAACCCAGATTTGCACAAAGATGATTAATCCATGTATTTTGCTTGTAGGTTTTGAAAGATGAACAGATCTCTACCTTTCAACTTCATCTCCAAGCTCCATATACTAGTAAATTCAAAACATTGGGGACAATGTTCAGTTTAGGTCGGGGGTGTGAGAACTATAGTTCATATTTTGTGCCACCATGTAGCCGTAAATTTTTAAATTTTTTGTTATTTTTTTTGCTTTTGTTGTTGTTGTTCTAATCATATGTGTATCTTGTCTTGTATTTTGTATAAATTGATGATCATTTTTTTTGGGTCAGTTTAAATTGTCATTGTGACTGACAGTTGCTAAAGAACCAGATAGTGAGTCTTAAAGCATGGATGTTAAATTTTTTGGGTTTAGTTTGGGAGTTCTATGAACTTTTCCATCTGATGTGCATACTGTGATCATGAGAAAAGTAAGATTGGTAAGGAAAGTCGAGATCCAACAAGAACAAGTGAAACCCCTCTGTGGTAAAAGCACTTTTGCTAAACATCGTCGTTCCAAAAGACTTGGTGTTCATAAATAGTGTGGTAAAGTCTTTCACGAAAAAAGATATAACCAGTGTTCTGAACCAATTTTTGATCGCACACTCGATCGATTAGACTAGATAGTGAATGGACTGAGTAAGGATTACCCTGAGACGCCATGTTATTCTAGTGCTTAACCGGTTTATGAGAGAGAAAATTAGGAGAGTCACTGGTTGTTCGAACTACACAGATACAGAGGATGAATCGGATTAGGCTGTTTTCCAAATTGAAAAAAAATTATGTGTTGGGATAGAAGCCAAGGGTTCGAATTTTTGTAAAAAGTGTAAAAATCCTTTTTTATTTTGTACAAACTCTTTTGACTAAAATGAAAATATGGGCCGAGTAAGGAATGCTTTAGAATACCAACCTAAAACGTGGGTAGGAGCTTATCGTCAAACGCCATAAGCTTTTGGCTTAAACTTGTGTGTTTAGCTTTCTCTAATTGTGTATAATGGAGTGTAGGAAATTTTTTTGTTTTGATTCAACATTCAAATGCTAAGTGACGCTCGAACGGCACTTGCTTGTAGTACTCTTCTTCTGATGAACTCTCTGATGAAACCAGAAAGTACTAGGAGCTCAGCTCGTTTGAATGCCAGTAGACCGTTCGAACGAGACTTAACGTTTGAACGCCAATAGATCGTTCAAATGAAGAGAGCTTACAGTACTTTGGTCTTTGACAGAACACAAAAGTACTGGGAGCTCACCACATTCGAACGATAATTTTAAAATCCTTCTATCTACGTTCGAATATCAGTAACGTTCAAACGACAAAACTTTGGCTATAAATACCTGGTTCATCTTCTCCAATCTAAAACCCACAAAATCGTCAAAATCCCCCAAACCCTAGAACCCCTTTTCACTACTCAGACCTCAAAACATCCTCATTACCCATTTTTACATAAAATTGACCTTCCCCAAGATCATCTCAACATCAAAACTCATAATTTTCACAAGAAAATCCAAGTTTTCAATATCCAAAAACCCTCATAATCGAAAACACCATGCCAAGGGTTAAGCTACCTGCAAGATGCACTCCACCATACCAATAACCAAATTTCATGGAGGAAGTAGTGGAAGAAAGAGAATGGAGGCCTCCCCTTACACCGAGATACGACAAAACTCGTTTCCTCACTGCATTCAAGGCTGACAAGTACGACAATTTTTATCAAAAACATGATGTGGTTTGTAAAAGGGATGTGGTTGTGTCTTATTTTTCTTAGTTGGGGATAATGGCAGAGATGGAGAGGAGAGGTTGGGTCTTGTTTTTACAAAACAGCGGGGAAGCTGTGATTGACTTGGTGTGGGAGTTTTACTCTAACACCGAGATAGTCCATGGGGCATTGAAGAGCTATGTGAGGGGAGTCCATATAGATGTCTATGAAGATTATATACGAGAACTAAGAGGAGAGGTACCTCAAGTCCCAAATCCCATCTATCCCCTTATCAAGAAGGTAACGATGAATATTCTGGGGAAAGAGTTAACGGGAGTGCCAACCTCTTCTTGGACTGGAAGAAGATTTTTTAGACAAGGGGAGCTCACCGATAAATACAAACTGTTCAACTTGATTGTGGTGTCAAAATTTGCCCCAATAGGAAGAAAAAAAAAATTCTACTTAAAATGGCTCGCCTTCTCTATGCTCTCCGAAAAAGTCAGAGCATAGACCTCTTCTCTATCATCTTGAATGAAATGAAGAAGGGCTCTGATGTGAAGAGGAATTCCCTTCCCTATGGCACCCTAGTGACTGAAATATACAAAGACCATTGAGTTAGGGTGAGACCCGAGATGAAAATTCAAAAGCCAATGGGGCCACTGAACAAGGAATCCTTCCGAAGGAGCCAAGGTCATAGTGGTGGCCCAGCGGCAAGACATGAGGTGTCACCACCCCTAGGAGTTGATGAGGTGCAAGATGAGCCAGGCCGGGAGGAGGAGAGAGAGATGGAGATAGAGAGAGAGAGACCAAACACAAACTCAGGAGGAGCCAGAACCCAGTTCTAGCACCAGCACCTGGCATTCTCTACGAGACATCATGCTTAGCATTGAAGCTATGCAGGATGAGATCCTTCGCCTTCTGAGGGGTTAACATGGTGCACCTAGTGGAGCTAGTGCAGATGATGTACTTGGTGGGTCTGGAGGAGTTTAAGAATTATTTCTATTCTTGGGGATTAAATGTGTGATTATGGTTGAGTGCTTGGTTTTTCTTTTGTGAAGTTGTTTCTTTTGTTTTAGGAGTTTCTACTTTGATAGTTGTTGTGGATATTTTCAATTTTTTGGTGTGTTTGATTACTTCTTGTGTGGATGAATTGAATCGTGTATGTTGATTCTAAACAATCATGTCTTATGACATGAATGGTTCAATTTAACACTTTTAACTATTTAAAATGCATGTACAGGATTAGCACTTTAATAATTCTCATTAATGAATGATGAAACGGATGTGGATGCTAAGACCATTTCTTAAAGTAACTAAGCACATGATCGTTTTGACACCTCAACTTAACCACTGAGACTTAAAACCACATTTCTTGAAAAACTGGTATTGTCTCTATGCTTCAATTATCAAATGTACATTGGTGTTTTTTATTTTCAAGGTACAAGATGATCGAACTTGAAAATGGAATCGTATATAACGAACATTCCTTGGATAACCGAACATAACCAGTGAAGATAATAAAAGATACCATGGTAAGTTTTGAGCTTTACGATGCTTCTGAGAAGATATCAACATTTACTCAAGTGAGCTTTCTCACTTCATTTCTTTCAATAATCTCATTAACCTCACTTTGATTGACCCAACTAAAGTGATCTATTGGCATATCCTATAGGAAATACATGCATACAATATGTAAATGTGTACATACTTAAGAAATGATCTTAGGCCATCGTTTCATTTAACTTTGAGTCTTAGCCATTTCTTTTACAAAATTATATCCCTAGTTAGTCATGCTTGAGCCTTCAAAGAATGATTTCTGTTTCAAGAAATCCATATGAAAACTGGGCCACAAAAAAAAGATGCTTGACATACCTTTGCTATCTAATTTTCTTACACCCTCTTATAAATCAATATGATACAGAAATTTAAGAGAAGGGAAAAAGACTATGTCAACTGCTGTTCAATGAAAAGAAAAGTCGGTGGGAACAACCAAAAAATAAAAGGAACAAAAAAACAGGGAATTGCCAAGAAAGTGAAAAATGAGAAAAATGAAGAATCAAATATCATTTCTCAGGAAAATGTACAAAAGAAAGAAGTGTGCTACACTGCATAAACAGAGGATAGCTTTTGAACACCATTGACGTCATTTGGTTAGCCACTGACCTCTGGCCACATTACAACCTATGAAAAGCCCTAATTGATCTCAAGCCTAATGCATGTGTGTGTTGTTAAATAAAAGTTGGGGTATGTTAAAAAGTATTTTTTTAATTACATCAATATTCTGCCATGAAATTATGCGAAGAACATGATTAGTTTACTTTCTAAAAGTTTCACTCCCATACTAATTGCGCATGTGATTTTTCGATTGGTCATTCTCTGATCACATGCTCTTTGAGAGACAAGTCACTATAATCGGAGGAAATTTTTGCTGAGGGCATTTCTACGAGAGATTTGTGAAATCAAAGCTATCCATGAAAGGTGGTAAAGTGGAATGTTTGTTATATAACAATTCTTGTTTCTAGAATGACCATGCTTATTACACAAGGAATTCCAAATGTCAATTTAACAAATGCTAATTTTTGCATAGAGTAAGTACCAATGGAAGAGGAACATGCTAGATATAAGTCAAAATTAAGGGTTGGGTGTCTCATCGACCATGATACTAATTAACTTTAATCATTAATCTCACATACACATCTGTTTGACTGAAATTTGTGGGTAGCTTCACTGAAAACCCTCACGAGACAACTCGTCCACTAGGGTAAACCTAGTGGTTCAACAATTTGTTGCATATGCTAAATGCAACCGGGTGACCTAGGAAAAAGGCATTAGAAATAGATTTACATTCAATTGTTGTTATATTACTAGAGACTAACAATATTTAAGTTGGGGTGTAATTAGTACTTAAAAGTAGTATTTTTACTATGCCTTTTTAAGACTAATTGTACTTTGATGGAGTTTAAGTGATGTCATTTTAGGTCCTAAAGTGAACAAAGGTTCAAGAACAACAAATATCACATTTGAGTGTAAAAGCAGTACATTATGGAACAAAACTGAAAAAGTTGGGACCAAGGCAAGACCGTTCGAACGCCAATCAACGCTTGAACGTTACCTTACATCATGTGAAAATCAGACTGCTGAGACATGGCGTGTTGCAACCAAAAAAAATACTAAGGCAAAAAGGAAGACCTTGAGGTACTTGAGTACCACGTTCGAACGCCAATCAACGTTCGAATGTCCCTGGAATCATTTGAAGATTAGACTGATGCATGGAGTATGGAAATGAGTCTCCACTGAATATCACATGGCACTTGAGTCAAAAGGTCAGAACGCCAGTCAATGTTCGAATGTCATTCAATGTTCGAACGCCAATAAAGCATAAACAGAAAAAAAATTCAAATGCCATGCCACGTTCGAACGTCCTCCATAGACTGAATGTAGAGTGGTTTACTTTTCACTCTGACTAGGGTGACAAATATTATTCATTCACTCCTCTCTTGCTTCCCCTCCTTGCCTATAAATACTCCCGCTTTGGGAAGCTTAAAGGTGTGCTTGGTAGGAGATTTTGTAGAGAGTTTGATGGAGGCTTAGACTCCCACTCATAAGAGCTAGTTATAAAATTGTTGTATGTTTACTTGTAGTTGTTCTTGAAGTTAGTTTGGCTTTAGATTAACACTTCTTAGTTTTTTATGAAATTAGTCTTAAATTTATGCTTTTAATTATTTGCAAGAAGAAAGATAGTTCATCTTTTAGTTGAGGAAGCAACTGTCCATTTCTTGATTGAGGAAGCCACCCTCCAATTGCGACTAGCTTTCTTCTACTTTCATTGTTTATGTTTTTTTTTCACTTCCATAGCTTGAGCTTCCTTCTTTATTAGAGGAGTGAAACTCTTCTACTTTTCTAGATCTTTGCCAAAGTCGTGAAGGGTGGTACATGATTCACTTATTCTTCATTGAAGATTGGCTCCTTGCTCATTGTTCTTTTATTTTGTAAGTCCTCTACTTAGAGGGATGGGCATCACTCACTTTTCTAGCTTTACCAAAGTCATGAAGAGTGAGTAGTTTCTCATTCATTCTTTAGTAAAAGGTGAAGTGCATGTATAAATTATCTGGAAGTTATATTTGTACACTGTTCTTATGCTTAATGTTTATATCCCTTTGCTTATTGGATGATTGATTGTATCTAGTAAAGCTAAGGCACTTTGTATAATTGTGGTTCTTTTTATGACACGGATGACTTTTGCATAGAAAGAATCATCGGTTCAAGGCAAGTGCCCCGATTAGATCTTCATGACAGCCCTTCGATCCTTCCATTTATTGTGCTTCATTTAAAGAATGGAATATTAATGTCATGGTTGGATGTCTTGTAGAAACACTTGCTTGTTTATAGATGGGTTGAGTCTCGGGACAAGCAATTCTTGTAAACTTATAGAAAGACATCGGAACCATGTTCTTAATTCTCACAGTCTATCTTTATCTTTCGATTAACTTGATACAGGAGTTAACTGAGTTATCAAGAATAAATATAATAAACCGGATAATTAACTACATGTCTAGATCCTCGAACTAAGGATTGACTTTCTTTACATTTGAGCTTATCTTATATTTTGTCTAAAAAACTTGTCTTGTAAAGAATCTTATATTATGTCCAGCAAAACTCCATAAAACTCACAACTCTAAATCACAAGGGTTACAATCAATTGGTCTCCACTACTGCTTACATTGAAACACCATAAAGAAATTCTTGTGGATTCAACTTTGGACTCAAACCCAATTATTACTACAGCATCACTGCCTGCACTTGAGTGTACACATTTCGGATCAAGTCACTCACTATGGAAGATCCACCCTACCAGGCCACCACTACTGTGAAATTTCTAGTGATGGGCGCACCTTCGACATATAATATCTTGCTAGGAAGACCTTCCCTCAACTCCATGAGGGCAATCACATCCGCCCATCATCTTTTAATAAAATTCCTAAAAGAAAATAGAGTCAAAGGGGTCCGAGGAGATCAGCATGTGGCACGGTAATGCTACATGGCTTCTTTGAAATAGAAAGAGGTCAAGAACATCTAGTTAGATGAGCTCGACATGAGAGATGAGTTGGATACTAGACCAAATCCATCGAAAGAGAAGGATCCAATTCAGCTAGACAAGGAGCTAAAGCATCTAGTTTATGTAGGGTCTAAGCTGAGTAAAGAAGTCAAAGATCTCCTGATTCAATTCCTGAAAAGAAATATGAAAGTGTTAGCTAGGAAGCAAGAAGACATGAAGAGAATCAAGTCCTCAACTATCACACACAAGCTCAGTGTTAACCTTACTAGCAAACCCATCAAGCAGAAGCAAAGGAGTTTTGCCCCAGAATGTCAGAAAACCATCAATTAGGAAATCAGCAAGCTTTTACCTGCCAAAGCTATCAGGAAGGTAGATTATCCCACTTGGCTAAAAAATGTGGTTCTCGTTAAAAAACCAATGGCCAATGGCGTCTCTGCATCGACTGTATTGATCTCAACCAAGCCTGCCCTATGGATAGTTTTCCCTTACCTCGGATCGATATAATTGTGTATGCCACCGCGGGACACGAGCTCCTCAGCTTTATGGATGCCTTTTCTGGCTATAATCAGATCACAATGGATCCCGACGACCAAGAGAAGACCTCCTTTGTGACTGAGTTGGGGACATACTGCTACCAGGTCATGCCATTTGGACTAAAGAATGCTGAAGCCACTTACCAACGCTTGGTAAACCGAATGTTCCAAAGGTAGATTGGAACGTCTATGGAGGTTTATATCAACGACATGTTGGTAAAATCGCTAAAAGCAAAGCTCCACATCGAGCATTTAGCAGAGTCATTTTAGGTCCTTAAAGAGTACAAGATGAAGCTCAACCCCCATTAAGTATGCCTTTAGATTATTTGCGGGTAAATTTTTGGGCTTCATAATGAACAGTAGAGGAATTGAAGTTAACCCAGAAAAGGTTAAGGCAGTAATGGACATGCAACCACCTTCCAATACCAGAGACGTCTAGTGCTTTACAGGAAGGATTGCAGCCTTTAGTCACTTTGTATCCAGGTCAAGCAACAAATGTCGACCCTTCTTCCAAATTTTAAAGAAGGCATTCCAGTGGGACACTCAATGTGAAGAAGCGTTCAAATCTCTTAAGGATTATCTAAGTTTACCCCAGTACTGGTAAGTCTTCTAGAAGGATAAGTGTTCACTCTTTACCTCGTTGTCTCAGATTTCTCTACCAGCGCTGCACTTGTAAGAGAGCGTGAAAAAGCTCAGCAACCAGTCTATTACTACAGCAAAGCTTTGAGGGGGCAGTTGAGAGATATTCAAAGATGTAAAAGCTTGTTTTAACTCTAATTACAGCTGCGAGAAGACTTAGACCATATTTCCAAGCTCACACCATTGAGGTCCCAACAAATCAACTAATGAAGTAGGTATTGCATAAGCTAAAGTCCTTAAGGAGATTGGTTAAATAGGCTATAGAGCTTAGCGAGTTTGATATCAAGTACAAACCAAGAATAGCAATCAAAGGGCATATCCTGATAGATTTTATCATAAAATTCATAACAGAAGCTCCGATGGAGACAGCACAGCTGGTCCCTGACCTCCCCACTGGAAGCCCTCAGTAGATGGAGCCGAAAACGCTCAAGGTAGCAGTGCTGGCTTAATTTTGACCTCGCCATATGGGATAAATGTTGAATACACCTTTAGGTTTTGGTTTAAATCTTCAAATAATAAAGTAGAGTACGAAGCAGTGATTGTTGGGCTCAATCTTGCTCACTCGATAGAGGTAGAACAACTCGAGATTTGCAGTGATTCTCAGCTAGTGGTAATGTAGATAAAGGAGTCTTATGATGCCAAAGGAAAAAAAATGGTCCTTTACCTTAAAAAGGTGCAGGAGTTTATCAAAAAATTTGTGTAGGTCAAAATTAAGCATGTCCCTAGAACAAAGAATTCACGAGCAGACGCTTTAGCAAGGCTGGTGATAGTTTCACAAGAAAACTTGGATAGGCTGATACCAATAGAAAACTTAACATAACCATCTGTAAGAATTGAGGATAAGAAGTACTTCTTGTACTAACCTCGTCGAGGTAGATGGACCCCATCAGAGGATACCTTCAAAATGAAGCCTTGCTAGATGACTCCAAGGAAGCTGCAAAGCTAAGAACCAGGTCAGCCAGATTGATTATCTTGCAAGGGAACTTGTACAAATTAGATTTTTCAGCATCTCTCCTCAAATGAGTGGGAGGTGAGGATGCTAACTACATACTCTGAGAAATCTATGAGGGAGTTTGCGATAACCATATCAGAGCTCGGGCTCTAGCAGGAAAATCTTTAAGGCAGGGGTACTACTGGCCCACCATACTCAAGGATGCCACTAATCTGGTCAAAAGGTGTAAGGTTTTCCATATGCACACCAACGTCCCTCATTGTCCTTCAAAGCTTCTGACATAAGTAGTAAGCCCTTAGCCTTTCTAGTAATGGAGTTTGGACATACTTGTACCCCTTTCCATTAGTATTGGATAGTGAAAGTTTGCCATCATTGGGGTGGATTTCTTCACCAAATGGGTAGAAGTGGGACCTTTGACAACAATCATAGAACATAAGGTTTAGAACTTCATGTGGAAATCAATTATTTGCAAGTTTGGGATCTCCAGAGTAATCGTCTCTGATAATGAAAAGCAATTCGATAACCCAAAGTTCAAGAAGTTCTACGGCGAGCTAGGGATAAAGAATTAATTTTCAGGTACAGCTCATCCTCAATCCAACAGGTAAGTAGAGGTCACCATCCAAACTATAAAAGTAACTCAGACAAGAAAATGGGTGGAACATATCCCAGGAGTGTTGTGGGCTTACAGGGAAACTGCCAGACCAACAACTTAGGAAACATCATTTTCTTTCGCCTTTAGAACCAAAGCATTGGCACCTGTAGAGATTGGAATCGCATCCCCCAGGGCCGAATTCATAGAGTCCGAGCACAATGATGAGTCACTTCTGCTGAATCTAGATCTCTTGGACGAAAAAAGAGACAGAGCTCTACATCGCATCAAGAGTTAGTAGAGGAGGACAACAAGGTACTACGACAAAAGGTTAGACACAAGAGTTTCAAGGTTGAAGATCTAGTACTTAGAAAGATTCTGCTTGCAAGAAAGGACCCCTCTCATGGAAAATTGGGTCCTAATTGGGAAGGCCCCTACATTGTATCAAGGGTGGTCAGACCTGAGAATTACGAGCTGCAAATAAAGGAGGGAGAAATCCTAACCCATTCTTGGAGAGCAGAGCATCTCAAAAGGTTCTTTCTATGAGATTCTAATGTAGTGAGACTAATTTCAATAAAACAGCAAGTTTTGGACTCATCCCAGTGTGATTCCATAAAGTAGCTAAAAAGCTAACAATGAGCTCTTTAGCTCATATAGATGAACTCTTCAGCTCGTAAAATTAAGATGAGCTCTTCAGTTCATTGAATCAACGATGAGCTCTTCAGCTCATAAAATTAAGATGAGCTCCTCCGCTCATAAAGTTAAGATGTGTTTCTTAGGTCATAAAATCAATAATGAGCTCTTCAGATCATAAAATAAGGATGAGCACTTCAGCTCATAAGTACACAGAAAAACAGAAAATGAACACATTAAATCCACGGTTCATAAACACACACGAAGAACAAATAGTCAACAGGAAAATCGGAGAAAAAGCTAAAGGTTTCTATTACATCAAATTGATAGGAGTGCAAAAGAAAAGAAGAATAAAGGAAAATTCCTAATTCCCTCTAAGCCACCTCTTTAGCTCAGTGACCTCTTCCTTTAGGTGTGAGTTCTTGTCCCTCGGATCATATTTTTCCTTCTCCACTTTCGAAAGCATATTAAAGAGTTTTTGCCCAGCAGAGGAAAACAAAACCATACCAAAGGAGGAACGAGATGAGGGAGAAGAGGAACCACTAGACCCACTCCTCCTGCGCTTCCTTGAAGATGTAACAACGTCCTCGTCTTCATTTGATTCAAGAGGGGAAAAGACAAGAGAGTCTGGGAAAGAAACAAACTCTAGAGCAGCTGCCACAGCACTAAATAAGAAAAGGTTCTGGGATGTCACCAGCTCTAAAAAAGGCACAGAGTCAACTTGGATCACTTTCTCAATCTTTAGAATCTCAACCAGGGTTAGATCAGACACCTCTGCATAACGAAAATGCAGTAAGAATGAGTCATCACAAGAATTAAGCCACGAAGCTTCCTAATACACCTACCTTTATGAGAGAAACTCTTCCAAGAACAAGGAACCTTGTTCTCTGAGAAACACTCCTCTATAAACCTCCAGAAATCCTTGGAGGAGAAAAAAAAATGTTGAGCCCACCCTTCAAGAGGAGAAGGAAAGTCAAGCACTAGAGGACACAATTTGAAACGCCTCCACCAAAAGTAGTTGAAGCAAAGGACTTCATCATCTTCAAGCTCATGAAAATAAAGAAACTCAGCAACAGTAGAAAACTCATTGACGTGCATGCTCCAGAGGAGGCAGAAGCTAATCAAAATAGCTCATCCTCGAGGAGAGAGACAAAAATGACACATACCATAGTGAACCTGGACCCGTCCAATGGAAGGATGGATAGAGAGGCATAGGCCCATCTCCAAAGTGCCATCAAAGAAGCAAACTTCCCATCGAAGAAGAAAGTTACAAGGCTCGTCAGAGGTCAGGACTCGCAAAGATAAGTTTGTAGGAAGGCGAAATCTCATATGACTGACCTAAAAATCACATATGATTAATCATTTTCCAAAAATTCCAATTATAATGCTGAATATAGTTCAGAGGATGACTGACCTAAAAAGGGGGACACACTATGGATCCAGCTCTTGTCTCTGGGTGCTTCAGAAGTGATTGCATATGAGAAATTGCAGAGGAACTGCTAGAATTTGTCGCTCAAATGGAGGATTAATTTGGAGGATAAGGATTTGAATAAGGACCAAGCAACCAGAAAGAGACGTAAAATGGATTAATCAACAAAGAGAGAGTTGCATATCCATCAAGTTTTTCAAATGGGTCTGGGTGCTTCCCTAATTAGTAGGCATATGGGGAGAGCTAGAGGTAAGGGGATAGTAAGACAAAGTGACTGTATCACAAGCATTAGGAGGAAAGCAAGAGAGCTGCCTCAGTTAGATTTGTCCTTAGTGTCGGTGGCTCAACAGGTGGCAGAGGACGTTTTTGTGATGCAAGAGGAGCAAGGGGAAAACAATCTTAATTTATGCATCACCAAGTGGACACCTCATATTCAAAAGACTCCAGAGCAGGAAATTACTACTTGCTTGTATTCTGAAAGGGCGGTGGTGGCTGGCCCCAAACAGCCACAACCTCCGTGTTAGTTATTTCATGGAACTGTCGGGGAGTGGGGCAACCCCAGACAGTTCGCACCTTGAGAGGGTTAATCAGTACCCATCGCCCAGCTATAGTCTTCTTAATGGAGACCAAAAATGGAACATATAAATTGGAACGAATAAGGTGCTCTCTGAATTATTTGCATGGTGAGTATGTAGAATCGACAGGCATTTCTAGGGGTTTAACACTGGTGGAAGGAGGAAGCAAATCTACAAATTATAAAAAAAGCACAAGAATATGATCGATGTTCTTGGTAGACTGCATAATCACACTGTTGAGTGGCAGGGTACTTTTATTTATGCTGATAATGATTTTGATAAGAGATAGTGGTTATGGCAAGAGTTGAAAGGGATGGCTATTCTTACTAGCATATCGTGGATGGTTGCTAGAGACTTCAATGTTATTGGTTCAATTTGGGACAAGGAGGGGGGCCGATCAGCAAGTTGAAAAAATATGGAAGAGTAGCAAGATTTCATCTTAGAATGTAATCTACTGGATACAAATTTTAAAGGACCAAATTTTACTTGGTCTAATAATAGACCGGGAAGGGCGAATGTGCAAGAAAGAATAGATAGAGTTCTAGTTAACTTAGAGTGGAATTTTCTTTTTCCTCAAATACAGGTCATTCATGAGGCTCGAATGGGATCCGACCATTGCCCTGTCATTATCTAGCTGGTCCCAGAATGTAAGAAGTACTCCTTTTATTTTAAATTTGAAATGATGTGGATGGATGACTGTAACTATGAAGGTATTATTAAGAGTAACTAGGATTTTTGTTTGGTGGGGTCACCTATTTATGTGATGGTGAAAAAATTACAACAGTGTGGGAAGTAGCTTGCTTGTTGGAGTAGACAGAGATTCGGTAATAACAAGAAGCTGTTGTTTGATCTAAACCTAAAATTAGCTTAAGCCAATAAGCAGGAAGCCATAGAGGAAAATCTCAGATTAGAGGTTGATATTGCTACCAAAATTGACAAAATTAATGCAAAGGAAGAGACGTTTTGGAGGTAGTGGTCCTACATAAATTGGCTGGAATCTAGAGATCAAAACATGAGGTTTTTCAATCAATCCACAATTCAAAGGAGACAACGTAATAAAATTTTGAGACTTAAAACAGATGAAACAGTGTGGCTTGAGGAGGAGGAAGAGCTTAATGCCCATATCACGGACTATTTTCAAACTCTGTTTTCTTCTACGGGCCAAAGAAATCTGGATGGTGTCTTGGAAGGAGTGGAGTGTAAATTTTCTTACCAAATGAACCAACAACTTTTGGTGGAGGTTACAAATGAGGAGGTCTTTTTGGCAGCAAAGCAATTGGGGGCCCACAAGGCCCCAGGTCCTTATGGTTTTCCGAGGACTTTTTTCTAACCTTTGGGCATATTGTGGGGAATGATGTTTGTTCTGTTGTGAGGCATTTTTTTGAGAGGGATCTTATGTTAAAGGAGCTGAATAAAACTAACCTTGTCCTGATTCCCAAGGAAGCCAATCTAGAATCCATTGCACAATTCAGACCAATAGCGCTGTGTAATTTTCTGTACAAAATCATCTCAAAAATTATGGCAAATAGGATGAAAGGAATGATGCATTGTATCATTTCTCCTCAACAAGCATCTTTTGTTCCCACAAGGCAAATTTAAGACGGTATTGTGGTAGCAAACGAAGTCCTTCACTATCTAAAATTGAAGAAGAAAGGTAACATCCCAGTGCTTGCTATAAAAATGGATATAAGCAAGGCGTATGATAGGATTGAATGAGATTTCCTTAAAATGACAATGATTAAGCTGGGTTTTTTCCTTGAGTGGATGCACCTCATCTGCCAATGTGTTTGCACGGTGAGTTTCCATATTGTGGTGAATGGTGAAAGAAGAAGAATGCTTCATCCGACCAGAGGTATTCGCCAATGAGACCTTCTTTCTCCCTATCTTTTCATTTTGGCCGCTGATGTACTGTCACTTTTGCTCCAAAAAGGTGTGGAAGAGAGATGGTTCTAGCGGGTCAAAGTTCGTAGAAGGAGCCCTTCAGTGTCTCATCTCTTGTTTGCATATGATTCATTGTTTATTGTTAAGACAAAGGAGCAAGGGATCAGGAACTTTCTCAAACTCCTTGGTGATTATTGTGTGGTCTTGGGGCAATGCATGAACTACGAGAAATCAGGCATTATTTTCTCTTCCCAAACAATTGCTGATCAGAAAGAGTATCTTAGTAACCTTTTGAGTATGCGGCCTTTGGCCCCAGATGCTAAATATCAAGGGCTTCCTGCTTTTTGGGATAGATCGAAGTCTGAGATTTTTGGATTTTTGTTGGTAAGAGTCTTGAAAATTTTGCATTGGAAATGGCTTTTACTTACACAAGGGGGCAAGGAAATATTGATAAAAGCAGTGGTTCAAGCTATTCCCGCCTATGCTATGTCGGTCATCTGTTTTCCAAAGAGCTTTTGTGCTAAGTTGGACAAGTATGTTCGTAACTTTTGGTGGGGCAAAGGAGGGGAATAGAAAGGGATTTATTGGAAGAAATTGGTGAATATGATCGAACCAAAGATGAGTGGGGGAATGGGGTTTAGGGATTTCTCCTCTTCCAATCAAACTCTTCTCGCTAAACAGAGGTGGCGAATTATTACTACTCCAGATTCTTTTTGGGTCCCTTTCATCAAGTCAATTTATTTTTCGGACTGTGATTTCTTAGAGGCTAAGAAGTGCTCTCGGCCTTCTTGGGTCTGGCAAAGCCTTTTGCGGGGACGTATCTTGCTTGAAAATGGCTTGATGTGGCAGGTGATGAAGGGGAATGGGATTAGAATTTGGGAGGACAAGTGGGTTCCATTGTTACCTAAGGGTGCCATATCCTCCCCAAGAGCCCACTCGTGCAATCTCCATCTTGTTAGCGATAGCCTGGCCTTTCCAAATGTGGGACACAGAGCTCCTGAAGGATTATTTCAATGTAGAGGAGTGTAATGCTATCATGTCCATCCCACTCTCGAAGACTATTGAGGAGGATAAAAGGATTTGGCATGTAATTTGGCATATGAAGACCCTCCCTAAAATACGGCATTTTTGGTGGAAAATGTGTAAAAATGTCTTGGCCTCCCGTGAAAATCTGTTCCGGAGAAATTGTGTCAGCTCCCCTTGGTGCCCAATTTGTACAGATAATATTGAAACCACAGAACATGCTCCTTTTGGTTGTGCTTGAACAAAAAAGTATCGTTTGGCTCAGATTTTGGTTTTCGCTTTGCTAAGATTTCTTTCTTTTCTGCTATGTAATGGATTTCCGTTGTTTTAGAGGCTAATAGGAATGCTTCACGCTCTCTGGAGGTTATGGTGAAAATTGCAACACTTGCATGGGCGATTTGGAAAAGGAGGAATCAGGCGATCTTTAACCACGAGGCGCCAAATGCTTTTGCCACTCTACTCAATGCAAGGAACTTATAAGGTGAAATTAATGTTGTGTCACCGAATGGAGTGGTTTCCCCTGCTGCCAGGTCTCAGCCCGTGATCCCCACAAATGGTAGGTGTCATGAAGTTAAAATCAAGTGTGATGGAGCTTTTAAAAAGGGCAAGTCGACTATTGGTGTTGTTGTTAGGGACTCTTCTGATTGCCTTGTGGATGGGATTGGTAAAAAAGGTTAAGGCATCCTCAAGCCTCCAAGCAGAAACTATTGCAGTGTGTAAAGCTTGCATGTTAGCGATTGCTTCACAATTGAAGTTTGCTTGTGTTGAGAGTGACTGCCTGGAGGTTATTAAATTGTCCTCCAATGAAGATGTCCCCCCCATGGCAGATCAGCGCCTTAATGGCAAACATCAGATTTTTTGCTACTCATCTTAATCTTAGTTTTCTTCACAAGCCAAGGGCCCAAAATAAGGCTACTCATTAGGTGGCAGCAGCGGTAATGAATCAGTAGCGATAATCTGTTAATATCTTGGTAGTTGTCCCCCCTCACGAGTTCATGGCTTTTCTTTCTATTGACTGTAATCATCATTTTCCTACTTGAATGAAACTTCACTTACTTTTCATAAAAAAAAAATAAAAGTTACATATTTTATATTGTCTAGAAATTAAATTAAAATAAAATTCAATGAAGAACTAATGATTGAAGAAATCAATCATTTCTATATCAAGCAATCAAAAGGTAAGGAAAAAAAACAAGTCAAGTCAATTGAAGAATTAACAAAAGATTTGATAGAAAATTAAGTGAAGAACCCCAATACAATCAAAAGAGTAAGGCCTATGACCTACTCAAATAATGACATAGAAGAATCCAAGAAACAAATTGTAGAACTCTTAAATCAATATTTAATCTAGAAAATGAAAAGTGCAAATTCAAGTACAGCGTTCATGGTAAGAAATTATGCAGAACAAATAAGAGGAAAAGATAGGACAGTTATAAATTACCAGAAATTGAATGACCTAACAAAAAAAAGATGATTATTTTACACCAAAGAAAGAAATCTTTATGAATAGAATCCAAGAGAAACAATGGTTCAACAAATTTGACTATAAATCAAGATATTAACAGATAAAAATGAAAGAAGACAGTATTCCATATACTACCTTTAGCACTCTACAAAGGCAATACGAATGGTGAGTCATGCTTTTCGAATTAAAGAATGCACCTCAAGTATTCCAAATAAGGATGGATGAAATATTCAATGCATTCTCAGAATTTTGTCTGGTATATATAAATGATATACTGGTTTTCTAAAAACTAGAAAAGAACAAAAAAAAACTTAGAAAAAGTAATAGAAACTATAAGAAAATATGGAACCATCATAAGTCGGAGAAGATGATATTAGAAACCAAGTCAATAGAATTTTTGGGACTCAGTGTCAGTAAGGGATAAGTTCAACTTCAACCTCATGCATTAGGAAAATTAAATAAATTTTTTAATGAAATAGAAGACTCTAAATAGCTTCAAAAAAAATTAGCATGTTCTAATTATATGAGGGAGTATATTTTAAAATTATCCGAATTGACAATACCTTTGTCACAAAAACTCAAGAAAATAAGAAATGGATATTTTTAGAAGAAGTTGTCAAAAGAATTAATAAAATAAATGAATTATCTTCAAAACTAACTAATCTTAGTTTAACCCCAGAAGATGATCATATCCTCATAGAAACAGATGCTTCAGACACAACTTGGATCAAAATCCTGAAAGGAAGGGCACCAAAGAGTAGGCGAATAGACTCTGTAAGTACGCTTCTGTAGCATTTTGATGGTGCTTTTCGTCGCTTATGAATAATAATAGGATGTGACTGGTAGTGGAAATAGTGGATCTAAGCAGTGAGGCCTCCTTAATTGATAATCGAATACTCAAAGGGATTAAGGGGAATGTAAACAGCAAGAACTATAGTGGTTCACCGGCCCTGGAGCTCGGCTAGTCCACTCTTCAATGGAGACTCTTGTTCCTTTTTCTTTATTGATCGCTGGAATGCTTATTCAATACAGTCAGAAAAACCATTAGGATCTTGTCGTGGCTCTATGGCCTCTAGGGTTGTCTCTCGGGTCTCCCCCCTCAATGGAGACCCCGTCTAATATTTATAGTCAGATCCCTATCTCTAAGGGATACCTGGCGGGATTTCCTCCCTTTCCTTGTGGGATTTCCCTTTTAATTAGGAGGGGATCTTGATTTATTGAGATTTCATGCCTTGCTTATCGTTTCCTACTGTTTTGGGAATGCTTGCTATTGGCCAGTCGTTCATTCCATATTTCTTCCATCACCTTGCCTGGACTGAGCTCTGGGTCGGCTCCTTTTAGCTCAGGGTTGCTTATCCGACCTCCCTTCGGGGATGACCTCTTTGGTCTGAGCTCATATTCTTTATATTTTTTCTGGTATCATCACATTTAAAAATTCTGAACTCACCTATTATACGATTGAAAAAGAAATTCTAGATACAAAAAATTCAGCCATGAAATTTGAAATATTCATTAGGCCACAAAAGTTCCTAATAAGATTATACTATAAATATTTTATTTACTTTCATAAAAATAAATTTTGATAAATGTACGTCAAAAAGGAGATTGTTAGGAATACAAGGATGGCTTTATAATTTTAACTTTGATATTGAGCATACTAGATGAACAAAAAATCATCTTCCAAATGCATTGACAAGATAAATGAATATGATTTCAAAAACAAAGGAAAAACTAAAGAAACAAGAAGTTGGTGCCTCAGATTTGAAGAAACAGATAAGAACTGTTCAGCTCGGAGAAATTAGCATCGAAGAAATAATGATTGAATTTAGTAAATTCAAAACAAACAAAAAGCTTCGATGAAAACAAAAGGTTTTGTTAGATAATCTATGGTGATTTTTCAAAAAAGATTACCATGGTAGATTCTTCGTAACAATGAAGGCATTGACATAATATTTTGCATCACTAAGCAAAAGAAATAAATTTGTAAGAAGATAACCTGATAAAAAAATTGTATCTTCTTTGAATGAGCAAGAGTCATTACAAAGCATAGAATGGAAATAACACTTCCTAATGACCTAGTTGAACGAATAAAAACTAGAAAAACATCTGTAGGGAAAGATTAACAGCAATTTTTATAGAAACTTTGGGAGTTCGAGATCTCGAAAGGAGGGACAGTCGTTAGAGGACTGGTTAATGATTACCTAAGGTCGAGAGTTTGGCATGATTTTGACCAAGAAAAAAAGGTGTGGTGCATTGAAAATGGGTTTCTAGCATCTTTAACCACGATATCATCTAAAGATCAAGAGGAAATGCAAGAATGCCTCATCAAAGCCAGCGATAAAGTCAGAAAGCATGAAGATCAGCCTATATCTATAAGAATCTGCGTAGTAGGACCAGAATGGCACAAAGAAGAATTTCTGCCTAGTATTCATTTAATAAGATAATCCATGGAAATTTATGGCAAGAGTAATATGAACCCAAAATGGACAAAGAAATCCAGACAAACCTAATTAAATCATCAAAGAATCATGATATCGTATGTGATCCTCAACCGAAGTATTGTTTATTAGAAGAAACTGAGAGGATTATAGTCCAATGTGCATTCTATGACCCAACTCAGTACACATATCTGTTCAACGCCCTTGCAAATAATCAAATAAGAAATTCACCTGGAACTTGCCAGATCTTAAAGAAAGAATCAAGGAGTTTGTAGAAGGAGCCATTGAAGATGACAAAAGCAATGACCCATTCGATGAGCTTGGATACCAAAACCTCGAAAATGCAATAGAGGGATAAGGATAAGGATTCACCTACAGAAATTAATAGGGAAGGATGAGACTCACAAGTATCCAAGAAACTTTCACAAAGCTTAGTGGGAAAAGTCATATCCTACATAAAAATCAAAAGAACTTTATGAGAGACTGACCCAACAAAGGACAACATAAAAATTTGTATTTGAAATCCGAATCTCAATTCTAAGATCTAGATCAAGTCTGACTTCTATATAATGAGGCTATCGTCATTGGAATAAGCATCAAGTCTTCAGAATCTAGTGAGTGCACAAGAGTCCAGCTGAGTATTTTCATTTCAAGTGTTTGTTCAGAGTAAGTTTGAATGTTTATTGTTATTGGATAAAAATAAAAAAAATTACTGTGAGCGTGCAAGTGTAATGTATGATTAAAACTTTGTAGTTGAGAGTAAGTAAAATCTTTCAATATTGCATCTTCATTAATATCTTTCTTAATTGTCATTTCCTATAACAATAGTCTATCTTTGCTCAATGTTAGGAGAGATGTAAAAGATATTAGGCCGTAGTGAGAGTAGAAAGAACTTTTAAAGGCCGGGAAGTGACTTGAAGATTATTCTGGTAGTTCGATGACGATCCTAATACCCGAAATCTAGCTTGAGATACAAGAATGAGAAGCAAACTTCAGGCATGAAAGGTATAATCATATGAGATTTTGATTATATATACCTGAGTAACTATTTTCTTATTTGCATGTTAAATATTAGATTTGAGTTTTATCATAATCTAACGTTATTAGAAAGGAAAATCAAAACATTAAAACTATAGAAAGAGAATTAGAATCACGACCAACAACTTTATTTAACTTAAGAATAGTTAGCATTCGAATATGATTGTTAGTAAGAAAACCAACTTATAAATGTCAAAAACTTCATTTGTAGTGACGAGATTCAGCCTATAAATTCAAAAGAACTAGACCTGGCCTCCTTTTACTCTTCCTAACTGCATCTTGATAAATGTTATAAAAGGTGATTCATCTTGACTTCAGCAGCACAAATTCATGCACTAAAAAAATCCCGCCTGGCTAGCGTTTCCCCAGTTTGGTTACTTGATTACAGCCATTAGCGCTATGAAAATATGTTTAAAAACATAATTTAAAATGATGTATTTAACATGAAAGTATCATTTCAAATGACATTTTTTTTTTAAATGACAAAGTTTGGGACAAAAGTTTGAAAATGACTGATTTTAGAAATTAAGATTTTGATGGGTATGGAAATGGTTAGAAACTTATTTGGTAAATAAGTTGAACAGTACCCTTAATTGGGAAATAATTTGTTAGAATGCATGGGAATGATGATTAACTTGTCAATTAACTGTACCCACTGAACTGAAACTTCAACAAGGTATGGAGGAATGTAGAGTCCATCTAAGTAACTTGATAATATTGTTTTTTCAAGAGAACCAGATAAATTCTCTGTTAACTAGCCAAACTAGCGCCAGTTATGCCATTGCCACCACCACCGCCACCGCCACCGCTCTTCTATAACTTGATCTAGGCAATTTGCTTAGCTTCCCAAATGAACTCTCGTAGTAGTTGCACAGCTCCAACCTGGTGAAAATTTAAATCAGCTTTATTAAGATCGCACAATTAATTTATTAAGAAAAGAGAAGCTCAATTCGATAATTTGTTAACTACCAGTATGCCAAGCACTGGAATGGTGCATACTCTCCATAAATTTGCCCAATGATTGCTCTTGCGTTTGTCTGGCTGCAATTTCTTCTTCCATGGACCTGACAAAATCCACAACCTAAATATTAATTTTTCAAAACTAATATGGAAGGGCAATCAGATGATGACTTGAGCGAATGAAGAAAAACTAATTAACAAAGTTACCTAAATGTTGAACCAAACCTGTCGTAAGTGTCTCATAGTTTCGGTATCAACAGGAATGTTGTCATAAAACCCGATGCACATAAGAAGATTGGCACAAACAAAAGGACCAAATCCATTTATCTTCATCAGTTCGGCATATAATTTCTTGGACGATGGCAACTCGCTAAGCTTCTCAAATTTCATCAGTTGAAGTTTACCACTCTCGACACTTGTGGCAAGTTCTAAGATTTGGCGCGCCCTATACCCAAGATTGCAATGCTTTCTCAAGATAGCCTCGTTGAGGCTGACAAGTTCCTTTGGGCTTGGAAAATTCCCCACACCATCCGAAACTAGTAACTTTGACGCTTCATTTGATTCATTAGTGGCCCGTTTTCTCTTCAACCCCTTCCTCTTAGGTACAGACAGATCAGATATCAGCCGAGTTGTTAACTTCAACTGAAGCTCACAAAGAGCACGAGCCATCATCAATGTCCTCACCCACCTACGAAAGTGTGAAACAAACACGACTACAGAATATTGTCTACAATTAATTCGAACGAGACCTATACATATACCTACATGTATTCGTATGTATATATGGATAACTATAGCTCGAATAGATTTTCATTTTTAAAATTACTATCTTAAAATATGAAACAATTAAAGAGTATATGAAACAAATGTGCCTTATGTACTATTTTAGCTCTCACTCACTCACTCACTCAAGTATTTCAAAATCTTGTTTAAACTTAACGGAAAAACATGTGCAAGTCAAGATTTGATACTTTTTAATCACATTAATGAAAGTACTGTGAGTTTACCCACTTAGATATGATATATTTTTTTCCAAACTGTTTGTTTGCATTAGTAAATATTGGAATAATTATGAGAACTAATTTACACACTTACGTGCAGTTACAAAGGAGAATGGACTTGACAGCATCTTCGAACAATGATGGGGATCGAAAGAGGCGACCAAAATCTCTTTTCTTTCCTTCTGGATGCACATTTTGAAACTCTCTCACGTCACTTTCATCTTTGCTAGATATCCGCAGCATCCGCACCACCTGAGCCTGCCCCCAAAAGCATAAACAATCTTTGTTAGGATATTAGTATAAAAACAACAAATTAATTTTCAGATCACATCACTAAATAACAAGAATATGCAACCAAGTATAAAATAGCAATAAATAGAATAGAATAAAAGAAATAACATAAATTAAAACGAGTGGTCTGTGGGTCCGAGAGTCATGTAAACACTATCCTAAAACAGTTGAGTCTCCCGCATGAGAGCACTGACACACATTGGCGACTCCGAGATCAAACTCAAACGCTCCCAATAGCACCTCCTCAATGGTCACACCCACTGAAACTGAAAGGTAAGGTAGGAGTGGACATGCCTCAAATCAAAGTTGTCCAACAAACAATGTACATAAAATACTTCTATGACTGATTCTAAATAGGAAATACAATATGTGGGAACAAGGATGAAGTAAATATAAATGAAAGCAAGTTGGACAGTGGGCGGTGGACTAGTACTATATATAAAACGATGGAGAGAAGAATCCAAGTGAAAGTTTAAGGTAAAGAAGTAAGATGGCAAAAGTCATGTATCAGCTTGTATCTCTTCTTAAGCCCACACCCAAAAACTTTTTTCTTTGGAAGGTAATGTAAACTTTTATATTGATATTTGAATGAACAATGCCCCTCTTGTTAGGTAACAAAGAACAAAAAGTTTGGGAAAACTATAGGATACAGGACTATGGGAGACCCCATCTGTCAGCCATCATGTTGTTTTGCTGAGTCCACCTGAGCCTCATGGAGATCATCATTTCTTTAATAGAATGTAACTAGAGTAGTGGGATGGGATCCCTAGATTGGCTTCAGAAAATTCTAGCATTTCTCTCTTGCCATAGGTACTACACTGTGACTGAGAGACTAAGCTTGAGGGCAACATTTAACATATATTTCCCTCTCCATCTCTGAGATGCCCACTGGATGAAGTCACTCCATTGCCTCTGCTGCCATTGAATTCCACTAAGAAGCAAAGTAGTTGTCCAGATCTTGCAGGTGTATTCACATTAAAAAAATAAATGGTTATGGGACTCCGCATCCTTCATGCATTGGTTGCATTCATCTGCAAACTGGTTTGTGAATGTCATAATTCTGTCCTTGGTGCTAAGTTTAGAGTTAACAACAAGCCAAAGGATAAAAGCCATTCTAGGAATATTTTGTCCAAACCAAATGAGCTTGTGCCATCCAACTGGTGGTCCTGTTTCCCTAATGTGCTCCCAAGTTGCTTTTGCAGAGTACTTCCCTGTAGAGCCAGGTATCCACTTCACATAATCCACTCTGTTCTGATCTGGGGAGTAGCCTGGCATTGAGTTGGTGATTGTCTGAATTTCCCCTGAGGCAGCATCTGGCCACCTCCATTGGTCACCTGAGATTATCTTGCTTACCTTGGCATCCTTAGGAATTCTAGTAACTTGAAGTATCCTTGCATCATTGCAAAGCAAGAGGGGAACCATGGGGTACCAGTTGTCATGCCATAAGCTGGTACCTTGACCATTTCCAATGATGTGAACCATTAGAGGTTTAAAAACTCCTCTGAGCTTTAGCAAACACCTCCAGTTCCAAGAGCGATATTGTGTGGCCTTTGCTTCCCAAAAGGATTTCCTTCTCAAGTGGTAAGAGTGGATCCATTGGTTCCACAAGTTTTCCTTATCATTGAAAAGTTGCCATAAGTATCTGAGGAGTAATGCATCATTCCAGTATCTGAGTCTTCTGATTCCCAGGCCACCACCTTTTTTAGGCTTGCACACCTCAGTCCATGCCACTTTGGCCCCGGTGTGCTTTAATTCAAACCCCTTACATAAGAAAGATCTCATAATTTGCTCAATCCTATCCATGACCTGAACAGGCAAGCAGAGGTGAGAGGCCCAAAACATATTCATACTGTTCAGCACCGGGTTCACAAGATGAAGCCTTCCAGTGTATGAGAGAGTGCTGTTGATCCATGATTTAGCTTGAACCTCAACTTTTTCAACAAGACTAGAGCAGTGTTGTACTTTGAGTCTAGAGGAGATAAGTAGCAGTCCTATATCTTATAGGAAGCTCACCATCCTCAAACCCAAGTAGGTTCCTCAGCTGGGTCTCTACATTTTGTTGAATTCCACATAGGAAAATATTGCTTTTAGTAGGGTTTGCTTGCAATCCGGATATGGACTGGAATTGGTCAAGAGAGGCTTTGAGGACTTGAACAGAAGTAAGGTCTCCATGATAGAAGAGAAGCCAATCATCTGCAAAAGACAGCTGGGCTAGCTTAAGCTTCTTACATTTCCAGTGGTATTTGAAATGGGGCTCAGATTGGATATTCCTATGGGTAATGAGGGACAGTGCTTCCATTGCTATAACAATTAAGCAAGGGGAGAGAGAGGGTCCCCTTGCCTTAGACCTCTGGTTTTAGGGACCAAGGCTATGATGGTATAGTTAATTTCCTTAAGCAGCCTACCTGATGATAAGAATTCTTTGACAGCAGCAAAAACATCAGTGCCTATAACTTACCATGCTTTCTTGAAGAAATAGGCATTGAAGCCAGTTGGGCCACGAGCTTTGTGGCCATTAAGTGAGAAGAAAACACCTTAGATTTCATCACCTGTAATCTCTCTGACCATCTCAGCTGCCTTTAGATCAAAGACTTTCTTCACAGCAATAGAGTGGAGCAGGTCCCTTCTGTCATTATGTGAGACAGATGCCCCATTTCCCCTTAGCAGATTCTGGAAGTAATCGACAGCTTCATCCTTAATTGCTTGTTCCCCTTCAACTTTGGTACCATTTGCTCTCATTAGAGTTAGAATTCTCTTTCTATTCTTTCTGCTGTTCAATGATTTGAATAAAAAGGATGTATTCCTATCCCCCTCCTTAAGCCACTAAATTCTAGACTTCTGCTTAAAGAACTCCTCTTCGTTGTTGGCTGCATGAGGGTATGCTTCTAGGAGATGTTTTTCCTCTTGCCTTAAAGCTATGTCATGTGGATTCTCATCTAGCTTTCTTTGGCATAGTTCCAGGGCAGATCTAGCTTCCTCAGCCTTAACCTGGACCTCCCCCAATTCTTTACTTACTCTCTGGAAAGAGACCTTAAGTTTTTTTGAGCTTGGTGCATACTTAGAATTGGAGAGAGCCTTGGACTAGTTGTGACCATTCCTAAGAGACTTTGATGAGGAAATCATCTCTATCTGCCAAGAAATTGAAGAATTTAAAAGGGCTATGTATCTTCCTGGCCTAGGGGTGAATCTGGACAACTGGTGGAGAATGGTCAGAAACACCTAAGGTTAGGAATTCAGCAGCAGCTTGTTGAAATGTAGAGGTCGAGGACTCATTAACTAGGACTCTGTCTAGCTTCCTAGTTATACAGTTTCCTCCTTCCCTTCTATTGCTCCAGGTGTAGTAGATACCTATGTACCCGAGATCCATCAGTTCAGCTGCTTGAAGACAGTTGTCAAAATCTTCCATAGGTTGGGTCCACCTACAGTTGTATTCCTCATGCTCTTGCAGACTTCTTATAGAATTGAAGTCCCCAAGTAGGACCCAAGGCTTGGTAGCAAAAATCACTAAATGATATCTTAAATCTCTCCATAGCTCTAACCTTTCACTGTCCTCATTTGAGGCATAAACAAAAGAGACAATTAACTGGTATTTACTCTCCAGATTATGCACTTGGAAGTGAATAATAACCGGGTCTGTCTCTGAAAGCTTTGTGACTTCAACAGAGCTGGGATCCCATCCCTCCCAAATCCTTCCAAACACATGACTGTCATAGTTTGCTAATCAATTCCAGCCTCTGTGAGTGTTTTGCATTATCAAATCTCTATTGATGCTTCTAACTTTTGTTTCAACAATTCCCAAAAGGCATAATCCTTGCTCTTGTATCAGCTTCCTTATTTCTTCCTACCTAGAGGGCTAGTTCAACCCTCTGATATTCCAGCAGCCAAGCTTCATTTAAGGAGGGAGATTTTCCTGAACATAGAGTGCTCAGGCACCTTTGACTTACCTTGGCTAAAGGTTTCTTCTTCACTTTCTTCTTCTTACTACAGGTTGCTTGCTTGTCATGAGAGGCAAGATTTGAGGAGATGGTTTCCTTGGGAGCATGAATTTGAAGCTCTGGAGGAGTAAGGTCTTGAGGCTAATTCCATCACAAGTTTGCCTCTCTCTGTCTAGATTGGCAAACTTATTTGGTAAATTAAGAGCTACTCTGCTAGTTCCAGATTCTGACCTTTCTGCTATTATGATCTCAGTGGCTATAGAGTCCTCCTGGTTTGGATCCTTTGTGCATGGTGATGGCATTTTCTAATGTACCCACTACTCTCGTGATTTCCACTGAGGCTAATGCTTTGCCCTTGTCCAGCTTGCTAGGCTGATTCCCGACCTCTGTATGTGTAGTTCTTGGGCAAGCCGCAATCTCATGCCCAAAGACTTTGCATGTTCCACAGAGTTTTGGTCTCCATTGGTATTCTACAGTAAGTTCCACTAGCTCTGAATTCCCATTATTTTCCTTTCCGAGGTCAAAACTTTCAATCAGCTGCTCATTTGCATTAACTTCAACACATATATACGTGCATAGCTCAATCTTTTCTTCCTAGCTGTGAGTGTGTCTGCATACAGAGGCTTTCTGATTCCACTTGCGATGTAGCTGAGCCCTCTTCACTCCAGAATTGAAAGGGGGTGTTGTAAATTTTGACCCGGATAGGGGTTGATGTGTGTTCCTCTTTAGTGAGACTTATGTTAGGATTCCATTTTTTAAGAATCGATGGCCCACCCGAAAATAACCATGGTCCAGATTCAAGAATTTTGTTTCTTGTTTCATCATTCGTGAACTTGAAAAAATAAAAGCCATTATCATTAGCCAGAACTTCCAAAAGGCCTTGGTTATGCCGTAGTTTGTGAGCAATAAAATTAAAAGAAGAGAAAGGAAGTCTCTTCTCAATGAAATATCCCACAAGGCAAGTTTGCCATTCAAGGCTACCTTGCTTGCCAAGCTCTTCAGGGGGTTTCACTACTACCCTGTTTTCCTCTATTAGAAGCTCAAAACATTTCAGATGAAGTACCTAATGCTGGCAGTCATTGCGTGGATCTGTGGTGGAGGATGATGCATTTCCTTGCTGGGTGCACCTTTTTCCTGGTGGGCTTTATCCAACGGTCCAATCGGAGGGGAAGTAGCAGCCGTAGGATTCTTGATCACTTGTTTATCCTTTGACAACAGAGCATCCTCTCCAGTGGCCTTGGAAGTGTATCCAGCAGAGGTGGACTTGCCTCTTGGGCAGTGTTGCCCAATCGCGTTTATCTTTTGAGCAGCTTGTATCCCCCATAAATGGCTTTACTAACAACAGCTCCTTCCTTTGGAGTTTGTTGAGCACCAACGTTGACTGATGGCGTAGGTTCATATCCTTGAATCCTTTTAGTGCTAGTGGAGGTATTTGAGGCAGTCTCTATATGAGCCCCTTCTCCACTTCTTTAACAACTGTGGTGGTACCCACATTAACTACAGCAGCGCCCACAGAGTGGGATTTGGAAGTTTGTGATTTCATTGGGGAGGTTGGGTTGCTGAGATGTGGGTGGCCGAAAAGAGAAAGGAGGCTGTCAAAAAGGGTTTAGAAGATTAAAGGAATATGCCAAGGTAAAGAAAACAGAGAGGGAGACCGAGAGCAGTTTTCGGTTCAGATATGTGGGGATTTGACGAAGAAGGTGGGAGGGTGAGTGGTGAACAGTAGCAAGGGTTTCAACGGATTTGGGGCCGAAGGTCTCTTATTACGACTAGTTCATCCACCCAAAAACTTATATGGGTGATAAACAGTAACTGCTACTGGGTGTTTAATTATCGCATTAAATCAGCAACGCCTTAGAATTGAAACAGACTATTAAATTCCATGAAAACTGAAGTGAGTAGGATTTGACTTTTGACTTGGCCTATGTATTTGCACTTACAGAGGCTCGTTGGCTGTTTGCCCTTTTGCACAATATGGCTTGGAGAGATAAGCCGAGAAACACGAATAACAAAAACGAATACCAAGCAAGGTTTTTTTTGGGGTTTTTAATTTACTCATGATTTTAGCATGAGTATGGAACAACCATCACAACCAATCCACAGATCGACCATTATAAGACAATAAATCAAGACAAGGAATTATCTTCTGGATCATAACATGTTACTTTGTGTCTCACAACAGATGGTACACCAACAAGATAAAGTACAAAGATTACTTTGTGAATTAGGCTTTGTGGCCGTCTTATGGAGGCTTCCATGGGATCTTGCAAATATATTGTGGGGGTTTTTCTTATGGGTACGACAGAAAGATCGAGTTATACGAATCACGTATCAAGAGAGACCGAGCAAAGTCTTTATGTCTATTTGTGTTAGTGAAAATAGAAATTTATCATAACTTATGTTGGATCATTATGAGTGAAAATACTCATATGTAGTCAGCAAACTCCAAGCGCAAGATTCATAGAGCCCGAACTTTTATATATGCTGAGATGAGTTAACACATGCTCGGAGTAGTTGAAATATGTCGAGATACACTCCTAGTCTTCAAGTATCATTCAATCCATAAGTTGTAAGGCAGAAAGAGGTTAGAGGGACCCCTGACGTTGAGTCAGGGGACCCCTCTAATGCCTAAGTCAGTACTGCAATCAATACTTGAATAGACGAATATATAAAACTGAAAAAATGAACAACGGTGTGTGTGAAGTATAGAGACGAAGTGCTCATACTTGAGGTTTCCTTATCTTTGTGTCTTCACCTATATTTATAGAGAATCAGTTGAGCGTTACTTACCCGTCGATCCATGATGACCATCTAGAAGATAAGCATAGACTAACCTCTAAAAATACTCATTATCAGTCATATATTTATTGTAGTGGATCCTACTTGTGATATGTCATTTCCTTCATTGAGAGTGGGGCTGGTGGACCCACCTGGTAAATAATTCTCCGTCAAAAGAAATAGGTCATAGTAAAGAAAACAGAGAGAGACACAAAGAACAGTTTTTGGTTCAGATCTATAGGTATTTGGCAAAGAAGAAGGTGGGAAGGAGGGAGGGTGGATGGTGAACCATAGCAAGGGTTTCAAGGGGATTGGAGTCCAAGGTCTCTAATTACAACTAGTTCATCCACCCAAAAACCTATATAGGTGATAAATAGTAATTGTTACAAGGTCATTAATTATCCCATTAAATTAACAACGCCTTAGAATTGAAACAGACTATTAAATTCTATGAAAACTGAAATTCTAATAAAACTCAATTTAATTAGCACCATGTAAAAGATGAACTCTCAATCAAAAATTAATTAAATTCATAAATACAAAAGTTTTAAAAACTTCAGTATTTCTATCTAGCAATCTCCCATAATTTTTACAACTTTAGAATATTTTTAAATATAATTATATAAAATATACATAGAAAAATTATAGTCAACTATTATACTATGCAATGAGTGTAGGTATCTTCCGACTTAAACATCACTTAGTGTTGACAGTCTCTCTGAAAGATCATAGGGAACTAAGTCTTGAACTAGACCATTTGAACCAAAGTAAATGATGTTGGTCAGGATTCACTTGTTAGTGCGATTGTGGTCATGCACTTGATTTTGATTATCATAAAGAGTTACTAGAGAATGGTTCAATTCTTATAGTTGCGGCCTCCCGATTACTTTCACTTAGGTGAGTTCTCTAAGAGTTCATGTGCACAATACCCTGTAGGAGTGTTCTTGCATTGGTCTTATTCAAGATAAAATCATTCCTTACCGTCCAACTACATTTACACCCTTGTCATAGGGATGAACAGAAAATTATATCTTCTAGTATATTTCCTTAATGGTAGTGCTAATGAGTCATGCAATATGAATTATTTCTACCTGTTGAACTTTCTTCATAGGATTTCCAATCATAGAAGATGGATAACCTTCCTAGGTGACTTCCTTGTAGGCTTAAGTCCATCCATCTCGACAGTTCGGAGAGAACTTTTCTCAAAAGCAAGATTTTTCTACGAAAGATCGTTGATGAAATATATCATCTTTAATATATTCATGTCTCATGGATTTTCTAAAAACTCTCTATAATTATCACTCAGTTTTGTTTAGCTAAGATTTATAATTTCAAAATAGAATGATCATTCTTCACAAATGAATGCATGTCTTGACGTGCATGCTTTTCTTAATTCCTAGTTACATTGATTTGATGTATCTTTCAAGATTACAAATTACGATCAATTGTATTAGAGTAAGTAAAATTTTTTTTATTTCCTTATACTTCCACTAGGCAGTCCGTAATAATTTACTCACATATATACAACATGATACAAGTTAGCATTTCATCGTATTCAATTTCAAAGAATAATAAGCACAATATCTTAGGAAGCTCAATATTTCTACACAATCATTAAGGGAGGAGGGTTTTCTAGTGGAAAATGGGACCCACCATGTTGAAGGCAACATTATGGGAGAGCAATACTAGATTGGCTTAAAAAATGAACTTTAAAAATTAATTTGATAATTAAAACTATTAATTTTACTGTGAGTTCTAGTATTTATTAAGATTCACTATCTATTTAATAATTGTGATTATTAAATTTACTTTTTAAATTCATATAGCAAGACTTCTCAGTATTTTATTTTATTATATAGAGAACTATTGGAATAACCGTCTAATAATTAATACTCTGATTCCATAGTCATATAACCATTAACTAAAAAACTGCACCTGATTTATACGTTTAATCATCATTATAGCACTAATTCATTCATGAGGCATGACAAAACAGTGAAATTTATGAATTAAAAATAAATGCTAATAATATTTCAAATATCTATCTATACTATTTTAAAATGTCAGCATACGTGAAAATATTTTTTTTCCACTTTTTCCCTCTAAAACTACAACTATGTTATCCTTATCCGTCAAAGTTAATGCCACACTAATTTTATTTCTCTTTTATCCTCAAACAATTATATAAAGACAATTATATCATATTTTCTAATGTAACTCTTAGCCCATTCCTATTCTAGGAATAAATGAATAAATCTATATATATATACTACTAATAAAAGTATGCTAATTAATGTCAATCTTATCCTTCACGTCCTTTCAACTTCCTTGTATATTATCTTCTAATGTCAATAATATACCTTATGTCTTTTGATGTTCTTTTTATTTTAAATTATTATATACTTTTTATTTATTTTTCTTTTTTAATTAAGGTTATAGTACAATTTATAACAAACCTTACAACTTCTTATAAGTCATAACGTTGACACCATATTTATGTAGTAACTTCTGATATTTTGGTTGCCTTTAATCTTTGGGGCCAATTTTACTTGTCATATAAGTACCATATTCAACATTTAACTCAATTAAGAATTTGCTTTAAATTTACAAGTTTTTGGTGGTTTTTTAACACCACGGAGTAGTTAAATTATTGATGAATGACTATTTTATAGGATTGATGATCACTCTATTAATATTTTATGCCTTTGATAACTTTCATTTCATCAGTAGGATATAATTTTCATCTCAATAATATAATACAAGTAAAACGAGTTTTAAGCACATGGTGGTTTCAAGGTTGCTTCTGGTATTTGTCCCTCTCTCTCTCTTTAATATGTCATAGGTGTAATGGATTTTCACTCTTTAGCTTATATAAAGCATTAAAAAACTTTATGTTTTCTGGCTCTGCAACAACTTCTATGTCGTGTTCTTGCCTATCAGGTATCTTTCATGAACTGCTCAGTTTTATATTGATGGTTAACATAGTGAATGTTGTCCTCTATTGTAATGCAAATGGTAAGTCTTACAATATTGTCGTTTGTACCATGGAGTTATCATTTTTTTTTGTCCCTTGTTATTATGTGCAATACTCCTAAAAGGTTTATGCAGCCTCAAGGAGCAGTAGTTGCAGTTAAATTTGTTGGCAAAGTTGGATGTTAATTTGGTTGTTTTAAGTAGAGTTTGATTATAGAACAACCGGAGACATATGATAATTAACCTCCATTTCTTCACCTTTGTTCGAGATACAAATCAATTGACATCTTAAGGGTCTTGATATACACCGCATGGCTATGCATCAACTATTATCATGAAGAAAACTATCCTTATAATTCAAACTATTTTTTAGAGAAGGTGTCTTATTTTTTTCATTCGTAAAACATATTAATTAACTTATCTCTAAATTTTTAAGCAGAGAGACTCTAAAAGTTTGATCAGATATTAAAAACTTTGATGTTGATCGTTGATAATGTTTATCAAGATTAATTAAACAACTCTGGATATTCTTGTGTAATTTTTGGGATACTTCTTGTGAATTTCTTTGCCCATTTAGAGTAATCTAATTTTATTATTCATTGATTCATAACTTAGTTCGATACATTTCTACAATCCATTGAAAGATTGTGTGTGAGAAACAACTTATGCTTCCCACAGTTCGCAAGGTGTTAGAACGAAAGACCCTTGATTCAATTGTCTACCTGGAGGCATTACGCATTGGCCAATATATATTGTGTGTCATGTTCTGATAACTACAATTAATTTTACACATTTATCCTATGGATCAACCTTTAAAAATGTATGTCGATACGAACTTATTGCACAAAGGTCTCAATATTCGGGCCCATTAAGGCATTAGTAACTATGTAACAGTTCATAAGACAGCAGTGCATGCGGTTAATAGTTTTATGACATATTTCTCAGTTTTTAGATTTTTTCTAGAATGAAGGTAAGTGCACTAATATATCTAGCTTAGATCACTACATGATTTTAGAGTTCTAATTTTGCATTGCATAAAGTTCTCCATTGTTCTTTTTTGCTATATATATATATATATATATATATATATATATAAATCTCATAATTCAATAATTTAAGTTTTTTCTTCTGTTTTACCATCAATATGTAACTGTGTGTAACAATTTCTAAAGCCATTGACTTGTCATTGCAATATTAATGTCAAAACGCCTATATCAATATGGTTCAAAATCCCATATTGCTTGCAATGTTCTAAGATACTTCTATTTACAATTTAATTTTCCATAGCTTTTGTAGGTGCGAAACAACCTCTATTGGTACAAATCTAGCAAACAAAACTACAAGCTTGGATTGACACTTATTTCTACTCTGAGCTTTCATAATAGCACAACAACTGGTATTGTAATATGTTTTATGTCTTTTTTACTGTATTTTTCTGGTATTGATCATTGGAGCTTTAAATATATACTTTGAATTATGTTAGTGTTATATCTTTAAAAACATACATTGTTATTTTAAAAATAGTTCACGTACAATTCAAGTGTACAACAATTAGTTAAAATAAAAAATCAACAGCATGCACGCGTAAGTACCTAAGCTTCAAATAAACGTAAAATTATCAATAACTACGATGAACGGATTTTGTTAACCAAAAGCTATCAACTTTGGATGTTACATTATTTGTTAGTAATCGTTGGCCCTTGTGTCTTTACCAAGAAATATTTTGGACGACAATAGGAGCTTGTCACTGTTAGCAGAAGACAATAAATAGTTAAGGTTTTGCCAGCACAAATCTGAGAGCCTACATGCTATACCAAGACCATTACTCACAAGTATCAGGATCTGGAGGTGATAAGATCTTTATTTATGCAAAAAAAAAAAAAAAACTACGTACTAATAATTCAAGTTTCTAGTTCTTTTGGGCTGCTTTACATGTTTTCACTTAAGTACAGCCTCAAAGCTTCATGGTAATTACATCATGTAAAAGATGAACTCTCAATCAAAAGTTAATTAAATTCAGAAATACAGAAGTTTCAAAAACTTCTTATTTTTATGTGACATTCTTCACACACACATATATACACACACACAAAGAGAGAGATAGATCTAGAGAGAGAGAGAGAGAGAGAGAACCTCTATGGCTTGCTGGTCCAGAGATGACAGATGAATCATACCATGAACTCGGAGACGAAGAGTCGATGTGTGATAAAAGGGTTGTGAGATGGAAACCGTCACAGAAGTGGAGGAGTCAGCAAATCTCAAGGGACGCTGAAAGGTATTTGTGGATGGAATCCAACGGTTCGGAGCCATCATGAACAAGCCATGGTTACAAACTGCAGTCTCCAGGCTGAATGTGGATGCGCACTCTCCCAGTGCCAAATATATCACGCAACTTGGCTCATCCTGACTTCTTTTGCTCATACTTCTCTCTGGTCTTCGGAGGCTTCGCAATACAGACACAAAGAGAGAGATAGAACTTCACACACATATATATATATACACAGATCTAGAGAGAGAGAGAACCTCTATGGTTTGCTGGTCCAGAGACGACAGATGGATCATACCATGAACTCGGAGACGAAGAGTCGATGTGTGATTAAAGGGTTGTGAGATGGAAACCATCACAGAAGTGGAGGAGTCAGCAAGTCTCAACGGCATGAATGTGAACCGTCGCAAGGGATGAGATATTGGAAAATTGGAATAGAATGTGTGTATGAGGTCTGCAAAGTTTATGTGTGCATAAACATAGACACTTGGCGCCAATGTTTTGTAGTAAATTCAATAGAATTTCATAATATCATCACAATAAGGGGACAGAGATTAAGTGACAAACTTTTGGTTTTTTAATTGGTTGGATTACCTATGCTGTTCAATTCTCAATAATAAAGCGTTTGAAAATAATATTTTAAATAGGAGAGGTTTATACAATTAAGTGACAACCTTCTCAACGGTTGTGTGTAGCTTGTGGGTACATTTAGTTGGGGGTGATGATATGGTATTGCCAAAAACAAAAAACTTTCGGTACCATACTCATACTAAATGTTATTATTTTTTGAAATTTAGTTTATCTTTTAAAAGTAAAATTACAACTGGTTAAGTTAATTCATGATCGATTATAATATATTACAATCCGTTGTGACATCCCTCATCAGTTAACTTAAAATTTCATATTTAGAAAGTGTAATTTTGTCTTTAAAATTTATAATTTATATTATAAAAATTGTAATTTTTTTAAGGATCAATTGTATCGTTTGCGGTTGTAATTTTTACCTCAAGAAGATATAAATTTGATCTTAAAAGTTATACATTTTAATACAACACCGAAGTCTTTTGCATGCTTGAAGCTATAACATTATGGATGGGAAAACGCCACTGCCACTGAAAGAATCGACAGGTTCTATTAATTGTTCCTGGAATTTTTATAATATTGGGTTCAATTAATTTTATCTCCACTTAATTTGTCACAATCTACCCTACATATCGCTAATGTTTGAAAATATAAGTGCATTCAGGATTTCGTACGGGAGATTTCTCACACAACAATGAAATAGCGGCACTCTCGAACGAAGATCTTGGGCTTTCGGGTCAAATAACTTGGCACTCACAAAAAAATGTTAGAAGGGATGTTGGAAGTATCTTCAACGTTTTTCCTCAAGTAGTTAAGGGTCCGTTTGGTTAGAAAGAAAAAAATGATAGAAAATAAAAATAATGGAAAGTAAAGTGACAGAAAAAAAAATGATAGAAAATATATTTTCATACATGTATTTGGTTAGAGTGAAAAATTTACAAAAAAGTTTTAAAAAAAATTCATTCTATTGTTTAAAAGAAAGAAAAGTTATAATTTTTTTTATACTTGTCTAAATTATCCTTAATTATATTAAATCGGTCTAAAAAAGAAAAAAATGTAATTATAATTGAAAGTTAAAAAATGTTTAAAAAATTACTCGAAATTTAATTTTAAAACAATTACTAATACAAAGGTCTTTGGGCCAAATTATATGCTTAATTAAATTCATACCAATTTTTTTTAAATTAATAACTAATAAAATATGTTAAGAAAGATAAGGGTAAAATAAGAACTTATTTATAAATCACAATTTTCTTGCATTTCCTTGTGTTTTTTGCAAGAAAAAAAGTTAGTTATTTTTGTAAAAATTCGAGCACGAAGGAAAATTATTTTTTCCATCATTTTCATTTTCATGCTAATCACATGAAAATTTTTTTAAAAAAATTCTTTCTTGTATTTTTTATCATTCTCCCGCTAAACAAACAAACCCTAAGTGAAATTGACGAGGGAAATAGAAACAAAACTAATGCTGGTTCAGGTTGTGTATCTTTGTGTCTTGACTTGATATCCTATTTAAACCTTTTAGCATGGGAAGAGCTACATAAGGGCCCTCAATTTTTTTAAAAAATATTATATGTATACACATATTTATATATTTTAAAAATTATACATATATTTTTGACTTATGTCCACCATATAATTTTTTTATTTCAATTGTTTAGTTTTTTTTATTTTATTAAGAATTTCTCCAAATGACTTTAATTTTATTATTTATGAATTTTTGCAAGTGAAAGTTCATAAAATTAGCCTTCATTTAACTTTTTTTTTCCATGAGAATTGTTTTTATTTTTATTTGACTATTTATTATAGCCTTTACTATGTGTTAACTGATTTTTAATTTTTTTTATTATGTTTTGCTCCTAGCTCCATTCTGTTACTATGGTGATAATTAGTCATTTTTTATACATACTAGTTGGTGCACACGTGCGTTGCACGTGAACCATTTGAATTTATATATTATCTATTATTATTGTAAAGACTTTGTCACAATTCAAATTTGAGTAAATAAGTAGTAGTGAACAATATGTATTTTAAACCTAATTGTTAGCACAGTCACAATTTTATAGACAAATCCTATATTCAAAGCAGCTTTAGTAATATAATGCTCTTAAAAAGAGCACCAAAAAATATAAATCAAGATAATCCAAAATAATTGTACATAATAGTTATTAAGAGTCTTAAAGTAACTCATGCTTGGAAGAGTTAGATTCGTAGTTAAAAATTCTCTCTTAGTGATACATAAAGGTCTAATATAAGCAATTGCAAAATGAAAACTACAACAATTAATAATTAATTTTTTATATTTTGTGTTTGCAGATAAACAACAAAAAAACTAATTCATGACCTTGTGAAGCAATTGTAGTGGGTAAGGTATTTCTTGCAAGTAAAATAAGGCTATCTTCCTTCTCAAGGCTCACACTTTCATCTCAATCATTTCATGTCACAATTTTTGGTTAGTCATTGTGCCTCCAGTCCTTAGATACACAGACTTACCAACAACTGAGCGTAACTTTGTTAGTATGCTTGTTGTCAATTCAAACCAAACACAATGTGCATAAAGAAAAGTTACACGCATCAAAACGCCCATCTGAGACCTTTTTGTCCTAGTGATTGGGTACTTGAGCTTCCTTGATTCCAATTTGTCCATGAGTTGAGTTTCAATAGTAAAAAAATCATGTCAATTTCACTTTTACTGCACAATTAACCATGCACATAGAGACACAACTATAACTATCTGACATGAGAAAAGAAAATAAATGAGAATAACATAATGTAAAATCTATACTACCATTATGTAGCAAGAAAATGCACGTCTCTCTCTCTCTCTCGCGTTAATTAATATAACATGAGTGACTAAGATAACTAGTTCTTTTTCTCAATAACATTAGTGATGTACTCTCTAATTTAATCATAAACTTTTGTGTCACAACCTCTCGTTGAGACAGAGAAAGCTGGAACTCTCTTCCAGAAGAAATGGAATCTATTCAGATCAAGTGTTTCGGCTTTGAATTCTCTCTACCTTTCTTTATTGAAATATCTGGCTTAATATAGCCATCCAACAGTAACAAAATAGCAAAAATAGTGCAACAACTAACAACTAAGAGTAACAAATGGGAAAGAAACAGAACTAATGTAACAACTTCAACCTTGATCTACTCCTTGAAATGCTCTGATTGTGATGCTTGGGGATTGAAATGGTCCCGCAAGAGACTTGGTCAAATGTGCAAAGAATTAGGAGCCCAAACCACCAATCCCCTCAAGTGCTTTGTTTGCATCAATTAGCTCTCCTAGATACAAATTATCAAGTAAAAATATAACAAATAAAAAAATTCAAATGTTTCTCTTATTATATATTGAAAAAGAAATATAATACTCACAAAGTATCCTACAGCCTTGGAATCAAATCTACATAAATGAGATATGGCCAATGATAATGGACAAAAAAGAAGCAAATCTAAATAATGACAAAAAATATAGTATACAACTACAAAAAAGTAGCCAAGGCCAAAACTTCATATTTATTGGTCCCTTTTTTAAATTGCCAAGAAGAAAGTCATAATATTTGATGTTATTGTTTGAGAAATAGCTCATTTATAACATAATTACACAAGCCAACCTAGCAGTCTAAATTAATACTAAGGTTACATGAACATATTCACCTCACTCCAAACAATTGAATTCTATTCTTAATCATTGAAACTTCATCAAATCAACCCCTAACCAATATTCAACCATCCTAAACAAATTATTAATTAACCCCAATTTGAAAAACTTGAACTTCTCAGTGTACTCATTATTCTAATAGTATTTGATTACTAAACAAGGGAAGTAAAAAGAGGGAATCAAAATATTTGACCACATTGAAAGGGTGGCTCCAAGAGAAAATATCTCATCATGGTCCTTTTCTCCTTATAGTACGCCAATGGATACAAAAAGACGGAAACAAAAAGTTTCCATTTTTATCTTCTTCTGAAAAGAGAGAAATTAAAATTCTATATTTTTCATCTTCCATTAGGATTGAAAAAGAAGAACAACATAAATTAGAGAATTGTTGAGAAAAACAAGCGTGAAAACTGCTACACATACACTTAATGAAGGAAGAGGCTCGTCTGGTACAAAGCTTTATAGGTGTAACTTAGGTAAAGTTCAAGAACATTATCCCTCAAAACCCATCTCAGTTCCCTGAAAATTAAAAGATCTATCAAATCTCCAAATGTAAATAAATGTAAAAATTGATAAACAAAATTCAAATGAAAAATAAACGGACCCCATTGAACTCCAACCTTCACTATACTTTTCCATTCAACCAAATAACTCAAGAAATATTTAGGAAAAAAAATCCTCAACTCCACATACAATATTATCAAAGATTCACAGGAAAAGAATTCAAATTGCTAGGTCTAGCATATTAGTTCATCTAATTGTAGATAACATGCCTTCATCCCGAACATGATCAGAAAACAAAAGATTCTAGAATATATCACCTAAAATTTAATCCAAATCTAAATCATTCTCATGCATTGTTTGCTAGGAATGATGGAAAATAGGAGAGATGAATTGTAAGAGGGATACATTTTCTATCCTTAAAGAAAGGAAAATAAGAATAATACAATTTTCTTCCTTTGTGTTTGGTAGAATAGATGAAAAATAAAAATGAATAATTTTTTTTTTGGTACTTGGTAAGATGACAAAAATATTTTTAATTTTTAATTTTTAAATTATAATTTTTTATTTAAATTTTTGTTTTAAAACTATAAATAAATATTTTATCATTGTATTTATCTATAAAATTAATGTATACATAATACATGTATATATTAAAGAATATATAAGCAAATAAAATACATTTCAACACAAATAATTAACTTTTCATCAACATTTTTTTCGATTTTGGAGGAATTAATTTTAATTAATTGGAAGGAAAGTTCATTCATCCACTTTTTCATCCTTCCAATTTTTCTTTCTTACCAAACATGATGTTTTATCTATCCTTTCAACTTTTTATCTTTCTAATTTTTTATTCTTCCATTTTTCCATCATACCATACAAAGCATCAGTGTCAAATTAACTTTTTCTATACATAAATATAAATAGAGAATGAAATAGAGGGATAGAAGGTAAAATGGAATCATAACATCTTTCTAAGCATTGATGATGGAAACCAATTGGCAAGTACATAGGCAAAACGAAAACAAATAAGAACAAAAAATGACTGACGAATTGGTTCGATAACAATTAGTTATATAACAAGTCCATTGAACAATGATTAGAAACCAAAAGATTACCTTAAGCACAAAACCCAGACGAACAATTTAAATCTTTTAGAAAATAATTCACAAAACAAATCACCCTTTATTGCCACAATTATTTTGAAAGAAGCCAAAGAACATCACGCGGTTAAAAAGCAATAAAGACAAGAACACATAAGAATGAAACACTAAAGAACACCTAGACAACATTAAACAAAATTCAGAGGGAAGGGATTTTCAATATTTTGAAATTTTGGAGGAGGAGGAGAAAGGTCATAAACTATTATGTTTCTTAACTGATGTTGTAACTCTAGAGAGTACATTTAAGCTCACTGTTGTTTGGGTTGCTTAAGCCGATTGCATTTAGAAAGTGGCGTTTCAAGTCAATTAAATAATTTAAGCAGGTAGTTGATCAATAGTAATTGGTTGTATACCAACAGAATAATTAATAATTATGTATTCTCCTATGTAAAATATATTTTTGTGGTCAATTAAATGTTTTTTACTTTTATTGATATGGATATAGACATAGATAGATATATGAACATTAGAGCCAATTAGCAAGACCATCTATTAATATAGAAGTCCAAAAGTTCTCTTCACTATTGTGATTAAATGGAGAATATGAAGAGTTTAATTTAATGTTGTCATTATGTATTTTTAAAGGTTATTATTGAAGATCACATGTTCTTATCACCTTTCAATATATGATAACAATGTCCTAATACTATTGTTTGGGGGTAAAAAGGGAAAATAAAGTTTTCAAGTATGTAGACATTTTAAAGCAGTATAGATATACAATATATATTATTTTTTTGACATTTTTATGTTAAATGGACTTTATGTATCAAATATGATCTAATAAATATAAATACATTATATAGTATGATTGGTTAGGAGGAAATAAATTAAAGTTTGTAATTAAAGTGTCCACCACGAGCAAAATTTCTGACTCTGCCCTGCCTCTAGGGCAGTGGCTGAGTCATACGAGGTTATCATTACAACAAAAATCGTTTTTTGCGACGATTTTTTTCGTCGCTAAATTAAAAAAATTCGTCGCCAAAATTTTTTTTAGCGACGTTTTTGTTTTCGTCGCGTGTTCGTTGCAATAGCCTCGTCGTACAAAGTATCTTGCGGCGCAATTTTATTTTCATTGCAAAAAAAAAAAATTACAATGAAAAAAAAAATGTCGCCAAAAATTAAAAACAACGTAGCTAAAATCTATTTCACCACCTTAAAAAATAAAAATAAAAATTAAATTAATTTTTTGAGACGTAAAAAAATCGTCGCAAATATATTTTACATAAATATATTTTTTTAAAAATAATTAAATTAATTTTTTGAGACGTTAAAATATCGTCGCAAATAAATTTTAACATAAATAAAAAATTTTAAAAATTATAATTAAATTAAGTTTTTGCGACGTAAAAAAAAATTGTCGCTAATATATTTTTACGTAAATAAAAAATTTTAAAAATAAAAATTTAATTAATTTTAGCAACGTAGAAAAATCGTCGCAAATATATTTTTACGTAAATAAAAAATTTTAAAAATAATAATTTAATTAATTATAGCGAAGAAAAAAATCGTCGCAAATAATGTTTTAAATAATAAAAAATAATTAATTAAATAGGATTGTGGATGCATACACAGCTGCATTTGAGCTATGAAATAGGAGCCACAAAAAAGAAATTGATTCCATCCATATTGAGTTATAATCACACCATTCAAATATTTAATAAGACTAAGAAAAGAAAAATTTTATTGATAAAAGAAACAATTACAAGAATCAAAGAACAAATTTGTTTGAAGAATACAAGAAATGACTTTAATCCTTCAAGATGATTAAAACCACTTTTAACTACTTTACTACATCTTCTGATCTTCATATTCAACTCCTAGAATCTGTCTAGCTATTGAGCATACTGTTCAGTACCTTTGAACCAGACAAATTTTGGCAGACACTTGGTAGCCTTCAAAATGCACAGGCAACAAGCATCTTCAATGCACAACATCACCCTGGCATCATAAAAGTAGAGGCCATCATTTAGAGCTGAAGCAAGCTCATGGGAATTCCAGTGCCTTCACCAATCCGGCTATTCTGTAATAGCAAATAACTACAAGTCATCAAACATGCAGTGATTAACTACAAGAAAATATTAAGAAATACCACATTGATAGAAGCTTTAATTAAGCATCAAAATACTACCCTCACTAGATTTAAATAATAAAGAAATAAAGTTAAGAACAAGTCCAAGAATCAAACAATAATTAGTAAAGAAACAATGGGACTGCATTGACCAAACAAAAAGCCGATGTCAATCTTCAAAGTGTTGGAAGCCACCACGAAGGGACTTCTCCTATCTGTTAAGAATAAGTAATTGAGAGAGCAATGCAAAGGAAATAAACCAGGAACTGAGAAGCACAATATTCAAAAAATGGAGTAAAGAATACATCAAACGCATAGGAAAAAAATAAAGTACCTCCTTACTGAAGAAAGATGATCTTTTTTGACTTTTTTTCCTCAAGTTCCAGCTCTTCATCAAACATGCATGTGCTTGCAAAATCAAGATTTTGGTCATCCAGATTCTGTTTTGCAAAATTTTAAGGAGGACTATGTGTGTTTTGCAGGGACGGGGCTGGGTGTGGGTGGGGAAGGAGGAATGCAAAATAGAACAAAAAAATCCAACCCGCACTTCAACGATATTTGAACTCTGTAAAGCATCCAGGATAAATGGTATGTCTGAACTCATTCCTTTGACCTTCAACCAAAATTTGAGATTAACTGATGACAAGCCTATAACATCACTATTCAAACAACAGAAGAACGGCTAAGTATGTCAGTATATTGAACCAAGCTACATAAGAAAGAAGGATAAAGTAAGCAAATTTAAATACCAGGTCTACTGAATGCAAGCAGGTATAAAATATTTAGCAATTGCATATGAGTGATAAAACACAGTTATACTTGGTACATAACATTGTAGAATAAATATCAAAGTCATAATTCTATCGAACATACCCTTTTAAAGTTAGCAATGACAGATATCGGAACCCAACCTTGGTCATTCATCAAGGAAATCAAGTAATGATCACTCTGCAAATTCTCATCGTTGTTGAAAAAGCATTACCTACTACCGACATTCAACATGAGTATATCACCTCCACTTAAAATAAACTACGCTTAAATACGACATGGGGGCACACAAAGGAGTTTCTAAAGAGAAAATTATAAACTATAAACACAAAGAGAACAATCGATAATGTTATGAATTTATATACACCAAATAGTTATATCAAACAATTACACAAAATTACAACAAATTATATACACCTAATTAGATTTATCATTACACAAAAAAATTTAATATTAGTAAATGTTTGGTTTATCAAAATACATGAGTAACTGTTTGATATATTTATAGGACAATTATAACTAATTATTGTAACTGATTGATATAATTATATTGTTGTAACGTTAATATAAAGAGAGAATGATAAGAAAGATGAAAAAATCATATTAAATCTTTACATATTTAAAAAGAAAATAAATTATCACTGGGAGAGAGAGAAAAAAATAGGGGAGAGAAAATAATGGAGAGACAGAGAGTAACAGTGTGAGAAATAGGAGGAGAAAGAGAGAGAGTGAAGGAATAAGAATTATGCAAAATTTAAGTAAGGGTAAGTAAGTAAAAAAATTCAAATGTCATTTAAATTTTGTATCTGATAGCAAGATGTTTTATTAAAATTGAATTTAATAGAATGAAATATTTATCCATACATTTCTTTTCAAATAAGTCTAAAACAATGTACCAACACCCAAAAAACTAGACGTGTCAATTGTGTCGTGTTCGTGTGACCGACATGTCAAGTCATTATTATTCGTGTGAAGACCCACGAAAAAAATCTATTTAGTATATTCTGAGTATTAAATATTAGTTTAAACTATTTATTATGCGCATTTAATAATCGTATCAATTTTATAATCGTTTGTGTCAGATTCGTATTAATAGGTCAGAATTGACACCCCTACAAAAAAAACTCAAAAAAGAATCAATATCCTGTTGTTGCTTCAAATAATTCTCTTACTCTAGCTTTGTTTTGGTTAAAGATTTTTTTTTTCGGAAGGTTTTTTTGGGTTAAAGCTTTTACATTTACTTCACTATATTATCTAGTTTTTTTTTTCTGTGGAAAGGACAACATAGAGGAGGTTTGAACCTTATGAAAGATTTTGAATAACACCACGTATCTCTATTAATTAGTTCTCCTTTTTCCATTTTTGTGATTTCTTTGACGATGTTTTTTTTAGCAAAGGTTACCAAACAATTAAAAGCAACTCCAAAGTATGCAATCCATAAGAATTAGACCAACTAGTCCTGGACCTCTCACAAAGGGAAAATTATGCATCACTCTTCAAAGGTGCAAACTGCCAAAAAATGGTCCAGCAGTCTACACCTTGAATAGTCAAAACATCAGCACCCCAGGCCCAAGCTCTGCAGCATCACTACAAGCAAACCAGAAAGTCCCAGTTCATAAGACCCTCTGATCCCAGGAGATAACCATAGCAGCAAAATGCTGCATAGCAGCCTAGCAGCGCAGTAATTCAAAAAACCATAGCAGGCAAAACAGACCAGTCTCCTGATCGTGCAAACCAGCTCCAGGCCAACACAACCCAGAACCATAAGCAATCTGTCAAACCCTTATGTCCAGCAACATCATCCAATTCCATGTTTTGGACCCCAAACAAGCATTTTCTTCAATCTGGCAGAAGGAACCATATTCCTATGCTGCTGCAGGAGCAATCTACCCTCAAGAGGCATCACACTATTCTCAGAAAACTCAGACAATCTACCAGATTTAACTGCAAAAGAGGCCAAAAAGTCAGCAACAATATTGGCCACTCCATATATATGTACAATCTGGAACTGCATTCTCCCAAGCTTCTTTCAAATTTGCTCCAAAATCCCTTTAATCCTCCAAGGCACCCCAAGTTTACCCAAGATCATCTAAACCAGAATCTAAGAGTCAGACTCAATCAGAATCTGCTTCTCATCCAACCCATGTTGTCTAATCATTTTTAGTCCATCCAACAAAGCGAAAGACTCAACTTTCATGTTAGACCCAAGGCCATAGTAAGCAGCAAAATCCCTTTAATCACCTGCATAAACACTGCATAGACATTCAAATCCAACCCCTCAAACCTCCTTCTACATCTCTCTTTCCAAAGAGCCCAGAAAATCAACATAGGCACACCTCTAATTAAAGCATGGCTCATGGAATGAGATTTAAAACACCTCAATAATCTCACAAACCTGCAAATAGGAGATTCAGGTGAGCTGTTCAGTTCATAAATTAGCGAGCTTCATAGCTCAAGATGAGCTCATCAGCTCATAGAATAAACAAAGAGCTTTATAGCTCGAGATGAGCCCATCAACTCATAAAAACGGCGAAAGAGCTCTACAGCTCAGCCAAACAGCTCAATAAGAACTCATAAGTTCGCAAAAAGAGCCAAGTAGCTCACGATAAAATCTCCAGTTTGTAAATCAAAGAAGAGCTCCACAGCTCAAGATAAACTCTCCAGTTTATAAATCAAAGAAGAGCCCAGTAACTCACGATAAACTCTCTAGTTTATAAATCTAAGAAGAGCTCAATGGCTCACGATGGACCATGCATTTCACAAAAATAAAGAAGAGCTCCATAGCTCACGAAGAACTATTCACTTCATGAAATATAGAGGAAAGCTCTGCAGCTAACCATGAACTATATAGTTCCTGGAAAGAGCTAAGCAATTCAGGACGGACCATAAAGAGAAGGTAAATTATGCATATTCTGATGAGCCCTAAAAGGTGAGAGGAGCCCACCGGGCCTTGGGAATCAAGATTAGCTATCCAAATCAGGAGATTCACAGAAGTGTTTTCGGATGAACAAATAGTATGCCATGAAGTGTCCAGAATATATCAGATCAGCAACAGAAAGGAAAGTTGTTTAGATTACATCGAAGGGCTAAAATAACTGCCGAAAATAAAATTGCATAAAGGAAACCTCTGGAGTTTCTACGCGAAACTACTAGTTCTCACACAAGTGTTTCTTCAACTCAACCACCTCCTCCTTCAAACGGGCGTTCTCTTCCCTCAATTCTTCCCTCTCCTTCTCGGCCTTCGAAAGTGTATGGAGAAGTTTGGCTCTAGCAGAAGAAAGAAAAACTGCGCTAAGAGAGGAATCAGAAGATGAAGGAGACTCGCACAACTTGCATCTTTCGGAAGACGGTCCCACCCCCTCATCCTCCTCAGACTCAGAGGGAGAGAGATCTGGCGAGCTGTAATAGAAGTGAAAATCAATAGAAGTTGTCACTGCACTGAACAAGAAAAGGTTACTAGATGTCATCAATTCTGAGAAGGGCATGGGGGCAGACTGCTTCACTTGCTCAATCCTTATTGCTTCCGACAAATCTGGGTCAGACGCGACTGCACAATAAAGCAAAAGTCAAAACAGAATGCTAGAAAAAGGGAATGATCAAGAAAACCGTCGACACCCTTACTTATGTGACCAAATTTCCTCCAAGAGCGTGAAATTTTGTTTTCTTGTCGGTGGTCCTCAACAAACCTCCAAGAATCCCTAGAGGCAAAGAAAAAATGGATGAGCCATCCTTGGGATAGAGAAGGAATGTGTAGTACCAGCCAGCGTTCGAAGAAGTGTCTCCATCTGAAACAGCTGAAATAAGGAACATCGTCGTCTTTAAGACAATGAAAGTACAGAAACTCGGCAGTTGTGGGGAACTGGTCATTGTCCTGGGCGCGCAGAACAAAAAGAAGCTGATTAGCACAACCCACCCTCGAGGAGATAAACGGGAGGGGGACAGACCATAATACGCTAGAATACACCTGACAGAGGGATGGATAAGAACACGAAGGCCCATCTCGAAGGCACCTTCAAAAAAGCAGACCTCACATCGGGGAAGATAGTTAAGAGGTTCGTCTGAAGTAGGAACTCGGAGAGGTAGTCCCAGTTCTTGAAAGAACCATTTCTTGATCCCTTCCAGATCAGAGGATTTAAGCGAAGAAGGAACCAAGAAACGAGACTAGAATTCCCAGTCTACTCTGAAAGAGGAGCGGTCTTTAAAGAGGGACGAAATAGGAACAACCATTAGAAATCCCAAACAAAGGACCAAAGGAATGAGAAAGATTCAAGAAAATCTTCAAGATTTATAAACAAAAAAGAGAAGGCACAGAATTCAAAGCCTTAGCCAGTTTTAGGAGGCCCAAGAACCACGCCGAAGGTTGGCTATTCTTTAAACTTTCAAATTTATGAGGACAAGTATGGTTTAGGAAAGCAGTCGAGTGGTACAGATTATTCCACCAATAACATGTGGAGAATCTCTAAATAATTAAAGCTCACGGAGACTGAAAAAACAGTCTAGAACAAAAAAGGAAGGCACAAATAACAATGCTCACTCATCATCATCTTTCTTGACTCCATCCTAATGACTGGCAGGAGAGACAAGAACACCCCCCAAGGCCACCTCAAAACCCTTCGGATATACTGACCAAAAAGGGATTGGTACCTCTCAGATTCATCAAGGCTCGTGATGAGCCTCAACATCTCCTCACTGTGAGGAATGCCAATTCCACCATCCAATGCTCCCTTGGAGACACCAAAAATACAACTGCCAGCACCAAAGAGCTCAGACAGACCTCTTGCCTTCAGACAGGATCAGGTCCCTGATACTCCTTAACCACCTCGAGCATTTTCAACACTCACAAAGGAAGGAAAGTTCAGTACAATAAGCTGCAACCCCAATTTGAGGGGTAAATTAAAAGCCCATGGTAAGGAGGCTCGTAGGCATATGCAGCTGTAAGGATCATGCCACCAACAGTGCTAGTTGGTGAGATTTGTGCAATTACATCCTTGTTAAGCAAAACACATAACAAGCCGGTGTTGGGAAATACTTGGAGTAAGCCTCTGACTTTTGAGCTTTGATGAAGGCCATAGACGCAGCAGCGTGAACCCCTCTTTGGGTACTCTCCAGACCCCTGATATCTAGATCAGCTCATATGATTAAATGGATCTTTTTGGGAAAACATGTCATACCTCTTTAGGTCGAGGTCAGCTCAGACCTTTCAGCATGACCTCTGCAGGGAAGTTCTAAGCTAAAGTTCTCAAGGCTATTTGCCCCAAAACCTCGTCACAAATTAAATAAGATTGCTTCAAGGAAACTTAAAGGTCCCCTCAAAGCAGAGGGAGAGAGCTAAGCACATACAAAGATCAAAGAAATAAGCACAACAAAAAAGACGGCCTGGGTCAGAGGAGAAAATTACGTAGAGATCATACATTGGAATCACATAGAGCGTGCAAGAAGGAAAATTCGCATTAAGAATCAGAGGAAAAAGTTACATCAAGGTCATGTTAAATATCCTCAAGTATTCTAAAAAAAAAACATTCAAGTATTTTCAACAACAAAGTATGTTCAACATTTACCTGAATAACTTAAGGCAGCAGTAAAGCAGAAAAGCAGACTACTCTTTGAACCTTGTAATTTTTGCTTCAAGGAGAGCTCAGCACCCCTCAAAGCAAGGGGGCAAGGGAAGTATATAAAGCAGCAAGAAAACACACAATTCTAAAGTATATGTACTGACATCAGCATTACTTCTTCAACAAACAGCTCAAGAGTCAAAGTATATTTCAACAACAAAAATTACAACTGAAAATCTTAAGTCTCTGGAGGAGGAGTGGACAGAAGATCATGCAATTCAGAAGATGCAGCCTCAGTAGAAGGAACAGAGCCCAACAACTCAGAAGGCAAGGTGCCAGAAATTGGAGAAGCTGGATTCTCAGGGATATTGACCCCGGGAACCTCCACTCTGTCTGTTTGCGAATCTCGGGCAAGAGCCTCTTTCACGAGGTCAGTAGAGAAAGAAGCAGTTCGGGGAATAGTTGGCAGAACAGGCACGTCCTAGTTTGATGCTTCAGTGGAAAGAGCTGAAGTGTCCTCCTTCCCATCAGAGTCGGATTCTTCCAATTTCTCTTCAATAGGGACAGGAAAATCGAAGTTCAGGTCCGGGAAGGTCTTCGAAGCTTTGCGCCGAAAAGAAAACCACCCAGAGGCCCATTGAGTTGTAGCATCATCCTCCAGCTCGACAATCAAGCCACTCTTCTCCTTGAGATCCTCATGAAGGATCCCATTCTCCTCACAGATGGTATCATACTCTTGCTTTATGAGCTCAAGAAAACAACGAGCATTGAAAGCATCTTGATTAGCCTTGGACCAGAGCTTAGTCTTATGTTTCAGCTCATCCCCCAAAATCCTTAGCTCATCTCAAGCCTTCTTCTCTCTCTCCTCAGCCTTGTACTTAGCTGATTGAGAGCCCTAGAGGTCAGAGACTTGCTTCTCCATCTTGTCTTGAAGACCTCGCACCTGAGCTCTGAGATCCTCGTTCTCAAAAGAAAGCTTGCTAACTTTGATCTCATAAGCCTTCAAAGCTTTGATAGAACTCTCAGTGGACCGGATCCTACTCAGCAAACCTTTTACATGAAGAGCTAGCTGAAAAAGTGGAGAAAAGAAAAAAGGATCAGCATAAAGATACAACAGTAAGCCAAATAGGAACATAAAAGTACAAGGACTTACGACAGTAGCTCCTTGAAGAGCTGAGGCAATGGATTCTTCAAGAGGCATAGAGGAAGTCCTCTTAATGTCAGAGTCAGAAAGGATAGATGCCATAGCCCCGGCAGCAAGCTCAGCATTCTCAAAGAAGGAATCCTCTTACTCCTACACCTGGGCATGTTTTCCCTTATCAACCCCAGGCCTCATCTGGGATGGCTTGATAAGTTTTCCAGAGGGACTGAACAGAACAGTTCTAGGTTGAACTTGAGAAATTGGCCCCAAGGCCCTCTCGACCTCAGACGAGGTGGGAGAAACTATGCCTTGCCCATCAGATTTGTTGGGAGTGGGCTGAGGTTGTTGGGAAGAAAAGACCCATGTATCTTGTGGAATGCTCAAGGGTGGGATTCAAGTATCAGTAATTGAAGCCGGAGAGGAGCAGGACACCCCTAATTTTTGAGCCTTAGCTTGAGCGGTGGGGCTGCTGCCAGAACCGACCTCAACCTTTCTCTTGCTGCCCTTCCTACCTTTTTGCAACTTGGCAATTTTGGCCTTAAGCTTCTCAGAGGACAACTTCATTATGGAAGATCCTGGAAAGTCTAAGCCAGAACAATTAAGCAGATCAGGGAAAGGAGGAAGGAAGATACCAAAAACTCATGGGGAAAGGAGATTACCAACTACTTCTCCAGGTCTGACAATAGAGATTGGAAATGGGGCTTCTATCGTTACCTCAGGTAGGCTGAATCCCCTCTCAACTAGGATGTGGAATTAGATGAACTCGGAGTACCTTCTTGGAGTGCACTTCACCAGTCTCAACTTCACCTCTTCAGTCTCAGTGCTGAGTTCAAGTCTAGTACCTTGAAGCAGAGCAGATCCAGAAACCTATGATTCTCAGAGCAAAACTCGGTTAATTCAGGCAATGACTCACCCAAGTTCTCTGGATAAGACCAGGCCTTAGGGATACCAAGAGTATCCATCTTATTAGCATGGTTATACTGCCAGTTAGTGCCCCCAATAAAGAAAAAGTATTCTTTCCAGTGCTTAGTGGAGGTCGGAATATTAGAGATAAGCTGCTTAACATTGGCTCCCTTGGAGGCATACAAGAAGCCTTCAGATGAAGTTAGCTTGACATTGAAGAATTTTAGGAACAATGGAAGAGAAGGAACCCCGAGTTTTAGGTCCTTGAAGAGGACCATGAGACCCACCAGGACACTCCAGAAGTTAGGAGAAAGCTGAGAGGGGCATACATTGAAATATTGCAAAACATTCTTGAGAATGGGATACAGAGGAAAGCGAAGGCCATTCTCAAAAGCAGCCTCGAAGAAACAGACCTTTTTATGAACTTGGGCAACGTAGGAAGTAAAACTGTATGGCACAAGGGTTGGACACCAGGGGAAAACTATAGCGGATACTGAAAATTCTCAAGAGTGAAGGGTGGACTTTACTGGGTCCTATGAGCTCGGCTTGCTTAAGAGCAGCTCTTAGATATGATGAACCACCATAAATCCCAACCACACTGACCTTACCCTTGCCTTTGTTAGGCTTAGGGGGCATAGAAGCTAATGATGAGGGGAGCTTCTTGGCGTTAGCCTCGGGATCAAGGGCATCAACACCAGAAAAGTTATCGATCTCCTCACCCACTTCCCCTAATTTGATCTCCTCTTTAGTAGACCTGTCTCCTAAAAGAGAGACAGAGGAGTGAGTGGCTCCAGAAGAGGCAGACATGATAGGGCCAGAGAAGGTAAGATTGAAAAGGCGATAAGGAAGGGGAACACTGGTCAGACACTCCTTAATAACTTTGGGATCAGCACAATAACTACCAACACCAAGGATTCTCACAATGGAACCCTAGTCTACGAAGTGGGAAAGAAGAGAAAAATAGAGGTGACGGTTCCAGAAGTAAAAGAATCGATGAGCCCAGAAACGCAACAACCACCTCAAATTCGAGGGATCCAGAATGAGAAAATGCAAAATGGAGCAGAAAAGCGTACCTAGCTATAAGAAAGCAACGAACAACAGCCCGGAACCAAATCGAAGGAAGGAAGCACTGCGAATCCTTGGACCAAACACAAAAAACTCAACTTCGAGTGAGGAATTAGAGGGCCCCAAGCAAGAAAGTCCGAAATCGCGAAGAGGAGGAAAACCGAAGAGCAAAGGAAGAAGATGAACAGTAGGAAGGCGGTTTTGATAGCCGTTTGAGCATTTAAAGCTTGAGGGACACGAACTGAAACTTGCACGAGAATTGAGGGAGTCGTAATCATCAGGAACCGTCAGAAGACATCACGCACGTGCAAACTAAGGTCAGCCACGTGCTAGTCTAGCTCGGTTAAAAATAGCTCAGCCCCTGCCCAAGCTCGCTTGGGCCAAGGGTTGGGGGCAACTAATGATACCAAAAATAATTCTAAGCATGGGCTCAGACCTCTAGGTCAGGTCAGGAGGTCAGACAAGACAAAATAGCTCAGAGAATCAGAGCTCAGCTTCATTCAAACGGGATATTGACAGGAATGGTGTGGGGACAGCTGGATAAACGACAAGCATCCCAGAATAAAAGAAAAGAAAAAGATGGAGAAATAGAGTCAAAGCATAAAATTCTCAACCAACCAAGATCCTCCCCAAAAATCAAAGAGAATCCCACGGATGTAAGGCAAGGATCTTGATGTAGATCCCTTAGAATTTGGGATTAGTCTATATATATATATATATATAT
>CM042184.1:36371273-36399022 GCA_023539305.1 Ilex asprella | reverse complement strand
TATATATATATATATATATATATATATATATATATATATATACTGAACAGTGCCTCCATAGAAAAAAAGACACACATAAAAAGAACCCTAGTGGTATAGAGACTGTTCTGTAAATGACCCAAGTTATCAATAAAGAAGAGGGAGCAAGAGCCTCCATTGAAGAGTGGACTAGCCAAGCTCTATAACTGGTGAACCACTATATTTCTTATGTGCCGCTGCCTCCATACTAAAATCAGCTCTCATCCTCATAAACAATCCTATGTGCCATGCAACTCTGATCTCACCGTAACATTACATCCATTGACTTTGCTTATCCACCTAAAATTACACCATCATCATGTATAGCAAGCATGTCTAGATTCTCCCTCTGGTGCAAAACTCGGTCCCATGGTTCAGGTACTTCCCGGCGATGAAATTCTAGAAAAGTGCTGGTGTTTACGGAACCGGTGGTTGAGATACTAAAATCCGTTGCCCAACAAGACACAAGATTTTATTTTATAAAACACATTCAATGGATGACATCTAACATTGATTTGGTTTTACAAATGTATGATTTTTATTTTCAAAGCAATTATTGGATGTATTTCCGTCGAAGACGAGTCATTACACATTGACATTGTATTGTGTTGTGGAAGTCGGCAAGGACTTGGGTTTAAGTGCATGAGTGAGTATCATCTCATTTCATGACATGACATGGTTGCATTCCAACATTAAATGCATATTCTTGTATGAAATGATTGTTTAATATTGTTTGTTGTATATACACATTGCATATGCATCTAGGGTGAGGGAGTAGCCCTTGTAGGATATACTCTACTGGGCATTGCCTTACCCGATACGGGAAAACATTTTAGGTATGGGTTATACGTCGATAGACGACACTCACTCGGGCACTTAAGGAAGAAAAGCCGACTTGTGGCTTTCAATCCATTTCTTTTGTAAAATTAGACTTATAATTAAATTTTGGTATGTAATGTGTAAAGGAATTGTAATAGAGTTTATGTGGACTGTTTAAATATAACTGTGCATGTTTTATATAAGTAAGGATAAATGAACCCGATGTGGTCTATGTTTACTCATAAAAGGACCCGGTGTGGTCATAGTTGAATATTGGACCATAGATGGGTCTTGTTATTATATGATGCATAGGTTGTGTTTTGTGTAGAGCTTCCCGTACAAAGGAGATTCTACCCGATTTTTTGTTCAATTATGGACCCCGATAAGAAGGGCATAACAGCACGATGTCGAGTTACACGATATCCACGGGTATTCCGCAGGTTGATGGATAATCAATGGACCCTTAAATTTTGGGGTGTCACACTTCACTTATACCTTCTTTAGAAACTTAGGGCTTTTTCCTTTCTTTTTTTTTGTAATTCTGATTTCAAATTCAATGTTCTTTGACTCCGTATTTTGAAATGCAACTTTTATTTTTTGAGATGCAATGTAACTATGATTTGAGATGACTCTGATTTGAGATGTAATCTTGCTTTCCTCTGCTCTGTATTCCCCTTCCTTGCCCTTTACTTTGAGGAATGTTCAGCTCTCCTGAAAGCAAAATTGTTTAGCCTGGAGAAGCTGAAGGGCCAAATAAAGTGTTGATGTCTCTTATAGAGCTTTTTCTTGATATTTTGGTCCCCTTATCGGGTTAGTAGGTGCTTTAACATTCATCATAGTGAAAAGAGGTTTGCTGGATTTAACAAAGGAGGTAAGTAATTTGATGCTGAGGTCTTTCCCCCTCATATCATGAGCACAGAAGGTCCATGCATCCCATGAGCTGACCTCATCCCAAAGAAATCTGAGAAGTTTCCTTGAGAATATATCTTAGGAGGTTCCTATTTTAGGGATGATAGTTGTATGGCTTGGTTCCTCTTTAGCTTGGACAAAGATCGGCGGAGGTATTCTTCTTGAATAATCTTGCCTTCCCGAGCTAGATGAGTCTGATCGGCAGAGCTCAGTTATGGTCTTCCTCGACATGGTCTTGAGGTTATGCTCCTAAGTTATGTCGCAATTTATTGTACTGGACTTCTCTTGGCTCGTTGAGTGCTGAAAATGCTTGAGATGGATAAGGAATATCGAGGAAATGTTGAGGCTACTGGGGAAGTTTTTTTTGTTGGATAAACTAAAAGCAAAAGGTCCTTTCTGAGCTCTCCTGGATGTTGGCCTTATACAAATGATCACTGGTAACCGTGTTTTTGGTGTCCTCAAGGGAGAGCATTGGATGGTGAGCTTTATTAGTCACGCCTTTTTCTTTCTAAAATTGTCATTGCCATTCTAATTTGGAAACTCTAAGGGGCCAGCGACTTTTCTTTCCACGTGCTTCTTGGCACTTTAAAACCCTAGGTTTCCTTAGGCTTTCCATAATTTCCAGGACTCTCTGTTTCTTAATCCTTAGGGCTTTTCTCAATCCTTAAAGAGTTCTTGTTCTTTGTCTTTCTTTTGCTTCAAAATTCTGATCACTGCCCCCTTTCTTCTTTGTTCAAGGAACAAACTTCCGCAAGAATCGATTGGCAGTGGCAGTGGCAGTGGAATTACTTATTTCCTTGAGTGGTGACATCTTCAGACCTGGATATGATGAAAAGGTAATTCTTCCCCGATTTAAACTTACCTCTGAGAATTCCTACCTCAAATGAGCCTTACAATTATCTTCCTTGAGGGGAATTCTACTTTTTTGAAGGTGCCCTAGAGATGGGTCTTCGGCTTCCTATTCACCCTTCTGTTGGACAAATTCTGGCCTATTACGGGTTGTGTCGTTCTCGGCTTGATCCTAAAGGATGGGGTGTCTTGACCAGCTTTTTCATCTTCTGGAGACTACAAGGTAATAAAGAGTTCCCTACGGTCCCCGAATTCCTCTACTTTTATAAGCTTGAAGATGATGAGGTTCCTTACTTCAGCTGTTTTGGGTGGAGGAGTTTGCGCTCGCGTCCTTTGGTTTATGATCTACCTTCCCCACCTAAAGAGTGTGCTAAACATTTTTTATTTGCTTCTAGAGATTTTTTGAGATCATCTGAGCTGCACTACAGAGGGTGTAGAGTTCCCAGATCTTGGGGAAGTTTCTCTTATATTGGAAAGTATTTTGAGTTCTTTTTCTTCTGGGTCCTTGATGGCCTACTCTTATTGTGTTGCTATTGCATAGGTGCACCTGGTCTTGATTTGCTGGAATCAATGAAAGTTGAGGAGATAGCCCAGACTGAGCCTATGTCTTTTCCTAAGCTGATGACATCTGACAACCACTTCTTATTCAGTGTCGCAGCTGCTGCCAGGGATTTTATTTTGTTTCCAGACTCTCTCGCTTCCTCCATTCCTTAGTCCGATGAAGATGTTGGAGGATCTTCAAGAAAATGCAGGAAGGACTAGTATAACGACTTCTCTTCCTCGGGTAAGTCCTCTTTTGCGGTAGTTCTGCTCTCCTCTGTCGGGAATAAGCTTCTCAATATGCTTGTAAAGATGAAGAAAGAAAGAGATGATCTGCGGGAGGAGAACGAACGCCTGAAGGAGCTCGTCGGTAGCTACTTGGCTACTTAAAAACTTTCTAAGTTGTTGAGCTCGTTGGTAGATACTTGGCTACTTAGAAACTTTCTGAGCTATTGAGCTCGTCGACAGCTACTTGGCTACTTAAAAACTTTATGAGCTATTGAGCTCGTCGGTAGCTACTTGGCTACTTAAAAAATTTCTGAGCTATTGAGCTTGTCGATAGCTACTTAGCTACTTAGAAACTTTCTGAGCTATTGAGCTCATCGGTAGCTACTTGGCTACTTAAAAACTTTCTAAAATAAATGGAAAACTCACTACTCTATTGATAACAATTCTCTTACAAAAGAAACTCACTGAAAAAATCTTTTGAGATGCTCTGCGTTCCAAGAATGAGGAAGAATTTTCCTTTTTTCGGTCGGCAACTCGTAATTCCCAAGTCTTATTACCCTGGGGATGATGAAAGAACCTTCCAATTAGGGCTTAATTTCCCATGAGAATGGTCTTTTCTTGCAAGCAAGTGCCTCGTGAGTACCAAATCCCCAACCTTGAAACTCCTATGCCTGACCCTTCGGTTGTAGTACCTTGTTGTCTTCCTCTTGTAGCTCTAGATACACTGAAGAGCTCGGTCTCTCTTTTTCATCTAGGAGATCGAGGTTCAGTAGAAGTGTATCTAGAGCTACAAGAGAAGGGATTTAGCCATGGGAGAAGGGATTCCAATTTCTACTGGCACCATCGCCTCAGTTCCAAATGCCAAGGTAAATGGTATTCCCTAGGTAGCCGATCTGGCTGTTGTCCTATAAGCTCATAATACTTTTGGGATATGCTCCACCCATTTTCCATACAGAGCTTCAAGCTTGGTCTTCAGGGCTGCCTTGATGGTTTTGATAGTGACCTCTACTTGTCTGTTAGATTGTGGATGATGTAGAGTTGAAAAGTAATTTTTTATCCCAAGCTCGGCGCAGCATCTCTTGAACTTAGGGTTATCGAATTGCTTCCTATTGTCAGAGACTATTGATTTGGGGATCCCAAACCTATAAATTATCGACTTCCATGTGAAGTTCTGAACCTTTTGTCTTATGATCGTTGCCATGGGCTCCACCTCTGTCCATTTGGTGAAGTAATCCACTCCAATGATGGCAAAGTTGCACTGTCCAATGCCAGTAGGTAGGGATCCAAGTATATCCAAACCCTATTACTGGAAAGGCCAAGGGCTCACTATTGAAGTCAAGAGTTTTGGTGGAGAAGGGGGAATGTTGGCGTGCACTTAGCAGACCTTGCATTTCTTGACTAGATCTGCAGCATCTTTGAGCATCGTAGCCCAGTAGTACCCTTGCCTTAGTACCTTTTCTGCCAAAGTACGAGCTCCAATGTGATTACCACAGATTCCTTCATGGATTTCTCTGAGTATATAGTTGGCGTCTTCATCCTTTATGCATTTAAGGAGAGGTGTTGAGAAACCTCGCTTATACAAATTTTCTTGTAAGATAGAAAACCTAGCTGACCTGGTTTTTAGCTTCGCAGTTTCCTTGGGGTCTTCTAGAAGGGTTCCATTCTGCTGATACCCTATGATGGGATCCATACAACTAGGCTGAGTCAAAACAAAGATCACTTCTTCCTCTTCAGTACTCACCGATGGCTCCATTAGATGCTCAACTCGTATCAATCTATCCAAGTTCTCTTGCGAAGTAGTTTCCAGCCTCGCCAAAGCATCTGCTCGTGAGTTCTCAGACCTGGGAATGTGTCTTCTCTTAAATTACACAAACTTCTTGATTAATTTATGTACCCTCATGAGATAAAGATCTATTTTCTCACCCTTAGCCTCATAGGACTCTTTTATCTGCCTTGCTACGAGCTGGGAATCACTACAGACCTCCAGTTGCTCTGCCTTCATCAAGTGAGCAAGGTTGAGTCCTGCAATGACAACTTTATATTCTGCCTCGTTCTTTGAAGCCTTAAATCCAAACCTGAGGGCGTATTCAATGTCTATACCATCTAGAGATGTTAGAATTAAGCCTGCCCCATTTCCTTAAGCATTGGAAGCTCCATCTATAGAAAGTTTCCATGTGGGGAGGTTGGGTACTAGCTGTGTTGCCTCCATATCCATAGACGCCGCTATTGTAAATTATACAATATAATTTTCCATTTGATGGCAATTCTTGGCTTATATCTGATATCAAACTAGCTGAGTTCTATAGCACACTTAACTAGCTTCCCGGAAGACTCTGGTTTACGCAATACTTGCTTCATTGGTTGATCAATTTGGACCTCGATGGTGTGAGCTTGGAAATAGGGCCTAAGTCTCCTAGCCATTGTAACAAGAGCTAAAACAAGCTTTTTCATCTTAGGATATATCTCATTTGCCCCTCTCAAAGCTCTGCTACAGTAGTAGACTGGTTGTTGAGTTGTGCCTTGCTCCCTTACTAGTGCTGCACTGATTGAGAAGTCTGAGACAGCTTGGTAGAGAGTAAGTACCTCCTCTTCTAAGGGGCTTACCAGAACATGAGGCTAGGTCAGATAGTTTTTTAAGGCCTTGAATGCCTCTTCACATCATATATCCAATTGGAATGCTTTCTTTAAGATTTGAAAGAATGGTTGACATTTATCACTTGATCTGGAGACGAAGTGACTCAAGGTAGCTATTCTCTCTCTCAGACACTGAATCTTTCTTGTGTTGGATGGTGGTTGCATATCGAGTATTACTTTAACATTTTCTGGGTTGGCTTCAATTCCTCTACTGTTGACTATAAAGCCTAAGAATTTTCCTTCTGAAACTCCAAAGGCACACTTCGCAGCGTTAAGTTTCATCTTATACTCCTTAAGGATTTGGAATGATTCTGCCAGGTGTTGGATGTGGAGCTCTGACTTTAGTGACTTTACCAGCATATCATCAATGTAGACTTCCATGGATATCCCAATTTACTTTTGGAAAATCCAATTCACCAGGCGTTGGTATGTGGCTCCAACATTCTTCAATCCAAAAGGCATGAGTTGGTAGCAGTAAGTTCCCTGTTTAGTCACAAAAGAGGTCTTGTCTTGATCGTTAGGGTCCATTATGATCTAATTGTATCCTGAGAAGGCATCCATGAAGCTGAGGAGCTTGTGCCCAGCTATAGTGTCCACTATTAGATCAATCCATGGCAAGAGAAAACTGTCTTTGGGGCATGCTAGATTGAGGTCAGTGAAATCAATGCAGAGTCACCACTTGCCATTGGTCTTCTTGACAATAACCATATTTTCCAACCAGATAGGGTTGTCTACTTCCCTAATGACTTTGGCCTAGAGAAGTTTGTTGACCTGCACATTGATTGCCTGCTGGTGCTCTGGGGAAAAGCTTCTTTACTTCTGTTTAAAGGGCTTGCAGGTTGGATTCACTCTTAGCTTGTGTGTGATAACTGAGGGGTCAATACCTTCCATATCTTACTTCCAGACAAATAATTTCATGTTATGTTTTAGGAACTGAAGAATGTCCTTAATTTCATTGCTCAGCTTACATCGGACGTAAACTAGGTGCTTTGGCTCATCGTCAAGCTGTACAGGCTCTAGCTCTTCCAATGACATTGGTCTTGTGTTTAGCTCATCTCTCATGTCGAGTTCATCCAATTGGATGCTTTCAACCTCTTTCTATTTTATGGAAGCCATATAGCACTCCCTTGTTACGCGCTGGTCTCATCAGACCACCCCAACTCCATTTTCCATGGGGAACTTAATAACTAAGTGATAGGCAGAGGGGATAGCCTTCATTGCATTGAGAGAGGGTCTTCCAAGTAACATGTTGTACGCAGAAGAGGCATCCACCACTAGAAATCTCACAGTTGAGGTGATTTAGCAGGGTGGATCTCCCCTAGTAAGCACAAGTTGGATTGATCCCAAGGGTAACTCTCTCTCCCCTGAAAGCCCCAACAAGTGAGAACTTATTAGCTCTAGCTCTTCTCCACCTATGCCCATTTTGTCAAAAGTAGAAGCAAAAATGATATCCGCAGAGCTTCTATTGTCAATCAGGACTGGATGAACTATTCTATTTGCCACAACAACCCTCACCACCAACGGATCATCATGGGTATAGTGGTAACCTTCTAGGTCTGAGTCTGAGACAGTAATGGATGTGCTCAGCTAAGGTGTCTTGGACACAATGTATACTTCTAGCTACGCTAGAATTCCCACCTCCTGTGAATCCTCCAGATATTACTCTGATTTTTCCTAGCGGCTGTTGATGCTGCGTAAGGGCTAGTTGCTGAGGTGGAGATGATAATGGAGCTCGGTTCTGATTCTCACAAGCTACGTAACGACGCAAATGCCCTTGTTGGATTAGAAATTTTATCTCTTTCTTCAGCTGGTTGCAATCATCAGTGTGTGACCATGATCTCTACGGCACTCACAATACTTGGTGGGATCTCTTTTCACTAGATCTGCTGTCATCTCAGGAGGCCACCTCAGGAACTTTTCATTCTGCACCTCATACAGAATTTGTGATATTGTTATGGTGAGTGGAGGGAGCTGTCAAGGTGCGTACCTCGGTCATAACTCTGGCTGTAGTGGGCCTAAACAATCTCTAACGTCTCCCTTTCTTTTGGGGGAGCGGTCTCTGTCTCTTCTTGGAGACGTATCATGTCCTCTTTCTCTTCTTGGACTTTGGTCCCTATTTTTCTCTTCTTTCCCTTTTTCTTTTTTGTGCGGACGAGCTCCCCACCATTGAGAGAAGATCTTCCTCACTGTTGATGTATTTTTATGCTTTAGCCAGCACTTCGGTCATGCTTGCCTGAGGTTTTTTTGATATTGAGAACACCAAGTCTTTGGATTGCACTCCCAGACCCGCTATAAAGGCCATAACGACAAACTTTTCGTCTGGGAGATGAACCTTTAATGACTCCGAATTGAACCTTTGGACATAGGATCTGAGATTTTCTTGGGATCTTTGATTCACATTCAATAGGTGATTGCTCGTCTTTCTGTAGGTCCTAACTCCTATGAAATCAGACACGAAAGGATACAGAAAGCTCCTTAAAGGAGGAGATTGAGGCTGGGGAGAGCCTGTTGAACCAAACTAAGACTGACCCCTTCAATGTAATGGCAAATACGTGACAACGCACTGGATCCTAGTATCCATGTAGCTCCATCTGGTTTTTGTAAGGGTTATGGTGGTCCACGGGGTCCATTGTCCCATCAAATGCGTCAATCTGCGGTATTTTGAATTTCAGAGGGAGGAAAAAGTGTAGCACGTCAGTGGTTAATGGGGATTCAGTTTGTTGCGCCAAGGCGTCCATTGTGACTGGAGCTTTACTTCTCACAACCTCCTTTATATGGCTGAGCTCTTGCTTGATATCTTTAAAGCACTGTTCCCAGTACTAAGGTTCCAAAGGTTTCTACTACTCTTTGGGAGAATTGCTTAAATATTGACCATCAATATTGATTCTTTGAGCATTTATATGGTGTTTTCATGTTGTGGACCAAATGTATTTCGATGTGTGGTATTCTTACAAATGAAACTGATCCTCTTGATCGTTTACTTGAGTTATTCCAAAGCATGTATAACTTAAATGAGATCATCGTTACCCATTTGTTTTTGTTTGAAAGCCATATATCTATTTTAATTGTGACACAACTGTTTTATGTATTTTGAAAACCTTATTTAGGCTTGGGAAAGAGTTCTTTACTGAGCGAGTTCTGCTCACTCCTTATTTACATTTGTTAGACTCGAATTTGGAGACCAAGACAGGCCTAGGTGAGGATGGAGATCATGATGTTGATCTAGATCTGGATGCCTAAGTATTGTTGATTTAGTTTCTTATCCTGTTATTTCTTGATATTAGAAGTTCTTTATAACTTTTTAACAGCTGATCTACTTTATTACATCATTTTGTTTGATTTGGTGATGATGGATGTAAAATTTTGATGATGGATTTATGTTTTGGGTTTTAATTAGATAGTGACGTTGATTGTTTTGGGTTTAGTTAATGATTTCTTGTTAAAATGCTCTCACAAGGTGCACTTGCCATTCAATTGAATGCCTAATATTCAATTTAAACTCAGTCATGTTTGCAATATGTAAACATTTTATTAAAGAAATCTTTCTTTTTTGAGGACATATTTTCAAATTAGTTTAATTTTTTAGACTATTTTTTTTTCAATTAATTAACGTATTTTACCAAATTCATGTATGAAAATAACGTTCAGAAAGATCATTTTTCTGTCAAAAAAAAAAGTTTTAGATTGAAAAACATTGGAAACATGATACAAGCTTAAAAAAAAACATAAATATTGTGATCATTGAATAGACATCCAGCATGACATAAAAAAATTTTAAAAAAAAGTCAACACAACACGCACTGTAAAATTTTCCTACAGAGTTTCGAGCTCACCCCTTACAAAAATATTTATTTTCAGAATTCTATCTAGATGAGGAGATTGGTGTTAAGGAGCGGGTTCCTTTGGAAGCTCAAGGAGACGGTCATATAGATCTTGAAGTGGATGTCTAGATTATTCCTTTTGTTATAGAATAGGAGATTATTTTAGATAATGTCTATGTTAATATTTTCTTATTCCACTGCATGTTAACTTTGATTCTTTTGGGATGTAATTGTCATATTATGACATATTTCTTTTGGATGTAATGACCATGACTTGGTCTATTCTTTTGGGATGATATTGTGGATATTATATATGATGAATAAAATTTTCTTTATTGTGAGATTTTATTAGTTGATCTGATGATGACAGTGGTTTTAGATAGTAATGTCGTCCAAGTTGTATTTTGGGGAGTCACAGTCTTTTGGGATATGCTTAGTTCAGATATTGAAATATGGATGGTTTAAGTTATGTAAATTTTTTATTTTTGCTATGCTCTCATGGTTGGTGGTTAATAGTTTCATTCATACCCATTTATGGAAATTGGGAAGAGAGAGTGAAAGAGTAATGGATACTAAATGGTGTAACTATGTTGTGATACTAAGTATAACTCTTTGGTTTTTGTAAACAACTAAATGATAATTTGGGTTGATATTGTAATTCCATGTAATTGTTTAGTATAACTGTTTGGTTTATTAGAACACATTAGTAATTGTTTTGTGTATCATAGGGTAACTATAACTAATTGAGATAACTGGTTGGTGTAATTGTATTGTTTTCACATTGATATACGGAGAGAGAGAGAGTAATGGTGAGAGAAAATAGAGGGATAAATAAAAAAAATAGGGGAGAGATGATGAAAAAAATTAAATCAAATTTTTACATATTTCAAAAATAAATAAATTATCAATGTGAGAGAGAGAAAAAAATAGGTCAGATAGAATGAGAGAGCAATGGAGAGAGAGAGAGTAAGAGAGACTGCTTTGCTTGAATACATGCTAAAATCATGACTATCATTCAAAAGGGGTGAAATATTGATGAATCATTTTTTTGGGGCTCTGACTACTAGTTGATACACCCACCATTTTGTCCCTAATGAACAAAAAATAGTGTTCTCATTATGTTTCATCATGACAAAGCGCAAAGATATCATTCATAGTGAAAATATTGTATAAAGCAATGACAACAGGTTGGTCATTTTGAGATAGCCAAACAATGAAATATCAGGGAGGAATCTAGAAGTTAGATTTATGGAGGTAATTCTTAATGGCTTGATTGGTAGGAGAGATGGAAAGTTGGAGGGTTAGACTTTCCATCCTTTGAGCAAGGAAAAATATTTTCTCTCCTTGTTTGGTATGATGAATAGAAAGTTGGAGTGATTAATTTTCTATTGTTTGGTATTAGACGAAAAATGAAAGGAAAGAAAATAGGTATAGACTTAATTTACCATTATACCCTTACAAAAACATATTTTCTATAACAAATATTTTTTAAAAGAATACATTTCGTAAGATATAACTGATAAATAATTACACAACTCAATTTATTCCAACTATGACATGTAGCATTTCTAACCTTGTGTTTGGTATGATGGAAAGAAGGGTGGATGGAAAATAGAGGAGGGAAAATGGAGGAGAATGAAAGGTTTTCACTTGTTTGGTAAGGAAGGAAAACACATTGGAATGGAAAATGGGAAGGAAGCTTAATCCACTATGCCCGCCATATTTTTCCTTCCGATTTTGGTTGAAAAGTGGAAGAGAATAATGGAATCTTAATTAAAGTTTAAGCTAAATTACTATTATGTCATCTTGTCCATTATTTATTGTGCACAGTATTCTATGCTTATTTTCTTTTTGATGATGTCAGCCACTTGAATGCACCAATGTATAATTTTTTTATATTCTTATAATAAATTAATGTCATTTTTTCATTTTTTAATAAATAGTTACAAATCATTCAAAGCAAAATTAATTCCTCCAAAATTAATTCGTTACAAAAATAAGGGCATTCAAAGTATTTTCAAAATTGATGATGCTTTTCATCGCATATGAACAGGGGGCGTATAAACTGTGATAACCGAGGTGGATCTAAGCTAAATTACTCTCGTGATTTGCAATTGAATATTCAGGGGAGTCTAGGGGAATGTAAACAGTAAGAAATATAGTGGTTCACCGGCTGTGGAGCTCGGCTAGTCCACTCTTCAATGGAGGCTCTTGCTCCTTTTTCTTTATTGATCACTTGAGTGCTTATTCAATACAATATGAAAGAAATTAGGGCTTTGTCATGGCTCTGTAGCCTCTAGGGTTGCCTCTCGGGTATATGGTCCTCTCCCTTGCAATGAAGGTATAATACAGTATTTATAGTGCAATTCCTATCTTCTAAGAGATCTACACCGAGATCTTTGCCTTCATTCGTGGGATCCTCTATGATTTTAGGAGAAAATCTTGGTCGGTTGATATTCTGTGCCTTGATTATAGCTTCCTACCGCTTCTGGGAGTGCTTTCTATTAGCCGGTTGTCTCCTTCATATTTCCTTTATTGTCTTGTCTGAGGGGAACCCAAGGTCTGGACCCCCGAGCTATAGATGTCCAGTCTGGCCTCCTGAACTGACCTCCTTGTCTGACCTCCTCTCCCGAGCTTGTATATAGGATTTATTCTAGGCATCATCAAAAATAATTGGATTGATTTGTAATAAAAGATTTCATTTTCTTTCATTTTTCATCCAATACCAAAAGGTGGAAAATATATTCCTTTTATTTTCCATCCCTCCTATGAAACAAAAAAGAGGGAAAATAACTTTCTTTCTGTCATGGATGGAAAGCTTATTCCTTTCAACTTTTTCTTCCTTTCTTCTTTACATCCTTTGTACAAAACAGACCATAAAGGTTTTCACACGTGGTCTTTTTAAAGAAAAGACTCAGCCATGTGGATAGGACACTGTGAGCACATTTAAGAAGAAAGCAAGTAATGAGAGCAGAAATGTAATTATACCAACTTAACTATTTAGATTTCTTTTTTCGTCCAATTTTCTCTCCAATTTTGGGAGGAAACAAATTGGCGGGTGGAGTGGAGTGTGTTGCCAAACTTCTTTCCATTCTATCCCTTTTTCCACTGGAACCAAACAAAGGATACACTTTCCATCCACCCCATTTTCCATAAAACCAAACAGGCCATTAGAGGAGTTTTAGGGAAGGGTATTGCTGTGGATACCAAATCTCCCTCCCAAATGCTGTGGTGAAGATTTTTACTATCAAATAAATGAGTCTCATTAATATTCACTGTCAAATAAGTGGGTCATATTCAATTTAATAGTTTTTTATGAAATGTAATTTATATTAGATTCTTCTCTTTTGACTTTGGAAAACTTGTTACTATAATACTTTGTGGAATATATTCGCCTAATATTTTTTACTTTTTTTTTTCAAGTTGGTTGGGCTCACCAATTGAATGAAATGGCCAACCACATTAATCTAAAATAGCAAGATTAGTTATGCTTTTGATTTAAAAACACCCTAAATTTTCAGATGGATGTTGTTTTACTTCAAGTAGTTGATTCTTTCAACAACTTCCAACAAGTAACCCACTATTAAGCATCTAGATTTTGGAGATGTACCCACACCATCAAATACACAATCTCTGTCATCTTTTTTATGTTTGTTATTTTTTATGAAATATTTATCTTTATATGAAGTGACAAATCAGAATTCAGGCTTGGGTGTGAAATGTTTTTGATGGGTCAAGCCCAAATGGCCCAATACACATGAAAAGTCCAATCTCAGTCGAAGAAGCCCAGTCTCACAAAGACCCACTAAGTCATACTAATTCAAAACAAGTCCAAGCCCAAGATGAGAATCAAGTCTGATCCAGGGGCACGAGGGAGAAAAAGACGGGATACGGAGGCATCCTACCACAACTACACTGGACCAAAATGATGGAAACCTCTCCCTCACGTCACCGCCTCACCTCCTTACCCTAACTACATAGTGTAAGCCCTCTCAACATTGGGAGGCGCACCTCCAAAACCTACACACATCCCCTGCACCTAGAGCTCTCTCTCTCTCACCTAAGGCATTGTAACACACCTGGAGTTATTCCTCTGGCAACTATTATTCATCAATAAAGAACATCGGTCACCATTGCCATTCCCGAGAGTGGAGTAGGTCATCTAAGACCGAACCACTATAAATCTCCGTGTTGGATATTTGTTTACTGTTCCTTCATTAATTATTCGTTTATTGCTTATTGATTGCGACTGTTCGAATACTTGACTGTTGATCTTGCACAAGACTATTTTGTGCATCATCTGTTTGGCGCCGTCTGTGGGAAAGACAAAATTCTCACTTCAAATCATTCTCTCTGTTGAATCAATGGTCATCACTACCAAATCCATGATCCAACCTGAAAACAATCCTCCACAATAGGAGGAGATTGCTCCTCCACCTACCAACCCTGTCTAAAATACTTCAGCTCCAAATCCGCAGCAAATGTTGGAGACTATGCAGCAGCTGGTGACCCAAAACTAGCAGATACTGCAACTCATGCTCATCGGACAAGGAGGAGCACAAACTGGAGGGCCACAAGGAGCTCTACACCCTGGACATCAATGAGCTCCACACCCTGCTGCTCCCTATCTAGGCGCCCATGCTGGTCTGGGTGCTCACTTTGGAGTCCCCTTGGGCGCCCCACATAGGGGAGCTCATCATGATCCACCTCCTCCTCCTCCTACATCCCATGGTGGAGACCCTTATCTCCAAGAGGATGAGAGTGAAAACTAGAGCATGGAGCATGGGAGTCATTTTCATGATCGTCCTAGAGAAGCCGTCAATCATTGGGATGAGAAAATCAAGGAAGTACAAAATCAACTGGGCGATGTCTTCAATGCCATGAAGGCACAGGGGCTCGAGACAGTGGACTACCTCGTAATTTGAACTGACACACCTTTCAAGCTCGACGTGGCCAACTATCCACTCCCTCAGAAGTTTAAAATGTGCTATGTGGAGACCTTTGACGAAACAAAGGACCCACTAGATTACCTCGACACCTACAAAACTCTAATGCAATTGCACAATGTCCCAGACGAAATCATGTGCAGGGCGTTTCCAACCATATTGAAGGGGTCCGTCCGACAATGGTTCGCTAAGCTCTCCCTAGCCTCCATTGCCTCATTTTCTAAGCTTAGTAAGTCATTTATGTCGCATTTCATTGGAGGGCGCCGCCACCAGAAGCCTGTCACCACTTGCTTAGTATAAAGCAGGATCGAGAGGAAAGTCTGAGGAGCTACCTCACTCGTTTTAACGAGAAGGTATTCCAAGTTGATGAGCCCAATGACAAAGTGACAATGACCGCCTTCTTTGGAGGCCTCCGCTCGTTGAGTTTTCTTTTCCTAGTGATGAAATGCCCACCAAGAAGCATGCCAGAGTTGTTAGCAAAAGCCCAGAAATACATGAATGCTGAGGACATCACAAGGACCAGGCAAGATGAGTCCTCCCGATCTGGAGAAAAGAGGAAGGAAAGAGAGAGGGACGATAAGAAGGAGACTAGCAACAAGCGCAACAGTCGAACAAAGAGAGTTCCCATCAAAGACCGGCTAAGTCTAGCCCCTCAGAAGGACCGACAAGCTTTTATTCCCCTCAACGCTGCTGTTGGGCACATCCTATGCTAGATTTAGGATGACCCCGCGGTAAAGTAGCTTGGGAGAATGAAGTCTCCTCCAAACCGCAGGAACCCAAATAAGTACTTTTTTTGTCACCGCGACGACGGTCATAACACCGACGATTGCTGTGAACTTAAAAAGCAAATTTAGGACCTCATTCAACGCGGTCACCTTCGCCAGTATATAGCTGACAAAGGGCAGGCACCGCCACCACCTCACAATCATAACCAGGAAGATCCGCAACCTATTGGAGAAATTCACACTATCTTCGTAGGGCTTGTAGCAGGTGGTGAGTCACTCTCTGCTATGAAGGCCCACGCCAGAAATGCGAGGTACCTTGATGAGGGGCGCCCATCCAAGGCTCCATTGAGATCATATCCTTCTCAGATAAGGACTTGGAAGGAATTTAGCACCCACATGACGACCCCCTGGTGCTCACCATAACCGTTGCCAATTTCCAAGTGCGTAGAATCCTGGTAGATAGTGGCAGCTCCGCAGATATCCTATTCGCAGAAGCTTATGACAAGTCAACCTGAGCAGGGAATGACTGCAGCCTATCAGATCAACTCTCGTTGGGTTCTCTGGAGAAAAGGTGTATCCTCTAGGGTCCATCACCCTACCAGTCACAGCAGGAGCAGCACCCTGAAACTCCACTATAATGGTCAACTTTCTGGTAATAAACTGTCCATCAGCCTACAACATTATATTAGGGCAACCTATTCTTAACTCAATGAAAGTTGTACCCTCTACCTATCATCTCATACTCTGCTTTCCAACCTCGAATGGAGTCGGAGAGGTCAGAGGAGACCAGGTAGCAGCAAGGGAGTGCTATGTCTCCTCTCTAAAGACCAGAAAGTCACAGGAGGCATTACACGTGGAGGTCCTAGACCCAAGGGATGAGAACCAGTCGAGGAGCACACCCTGGTGGTCTTAGACAAGGAACATCCAGACAGAAGAGTGTACATTGGCTCATCCCTTACTGAAGATCTGGTTCACCAGCTAATAGACTTCCTGAGACGTAACATGTACATCTTTGCATGGTCACATGCAGACTTTGAGGGCATCGACCCAGAAGTGGCCACACACCATCTAAATGTTGACCCACATCACAAGCCTGTTCGCCAAAAGCTAAGGGGCGCCTCCACTGAAAGGGCCCAAGCAATAGACAAGGAAGTGGAAAAGCCAATAGATAACAGGGCTGTCAGAAAAGTAGCGTATCTTGAATGACTCTCCAACGTGGTGATGGTCACTAAGTCTAATGGGAAGTGACGCCTCTGCGTCAACTTCATAGAACTTAACAAGGCATGCCCGAAAGACAGCTACCCGCTGCCATGCATCGACCTCCTTATCGACACCACTGCTGGACATGAGTTACTTACTTTATTGGATGCATACTCTAGGTACAACCAGATTAGCATGTACCCAACGGATCAGGAGAAGATGTCATTCATTACTCCGAAGGGAACCTACTGTTACAAGGTCATGCCCTTCGAGTTAAAGAACGCGGGAGCAACCTACCAACGGCTGGTGAACAAGATGTTCCAGTCTCAGATTGGGCGAATGATGGAAGTTTACGTGGATGACATGCTGGTGAAAAGTCTCGCATCAGTAGACCACATTGATCACCTCAAGGAAACTTTCGGTGTCCTGAGCTTCTATCACATGAAGCTCAATCCTGAGAAGTGCGCCTTTGGCGTGGGGTCAGGAAAATTCTTGGGTTTTATGGTCAATCAGAGGGGTATTGAGGCAAACCCCAACAAGATCAAGGTCATCCTCGACATGAAGTCACCTTTCATAACCAAGGAGCTCTAGCACCTAAATGGGAGAATCGCAGCACTTAATAGGTTCGTCTCCAAGTCCACAGATAAATATCTATTTTTCTTCAAAATTCTCCGAAAGGCTTTTGAGTGGAAACCTGAGGCAGATGAGGCCTTCCAAAAGCTCAAAGCCTACTTGGCAACACCTCCCCTTGTGTCATGTGCCATTCCAGGAGAAGCTCTCCATCTATACCTTTCTGCTTCCTCATCAGCAGTAAGCTTCGTGCTAGTCAGAAATGATAATGGAGTGTAGAAGCCTATCTATTATGTGAGTAGGGCCTACCAGGGAGGCAGAGGTGAGGTATTCGATGATAGAAAAGCTATCACTCGCCCTAGTCACGATTGCAAAATGACTACGACATTACTTTCAGAGTCACAACATAGTGGTTTTCGCAGACCAACCACTAAAAAGAATCCTAGGGAACTGACCGTATCTGACAGACTTTTTAAGTGGGCAGTGGAACTCAGTGAGTTCGATATTCAGTACCAACCAAGAACAACCATCAAAGCACAGGCCCTGGCGGACTCTATTGCCGAGCTTACACTAGCGGAAGAAGAGAGCCACGAGGATACCAAGACCACTAACTCTAGCAGGGACTCTCAGGCGTAAAAAATGGGCGCCCATGTAAGTTCAGGTGCCTAGCTTGCACCTCCAGGCGCCCAGCTTGCACCTCCAGACGACCATGCTGCACCTCCAGGCGCCCAGCCTGTACCTCCAGGAGCCTAAACTGCACCTTCTGGAGCCCAGCCTGTACCTCCAAGCGCCCAGGCTGCATCTCCAGGTGCCCTGGCCGACCTTTCTAGCGCCCAAACGGCTCCCCCAGATGCCTAGTCTCCCATTTTGATTTCCAAGACCTCCTCTCTTCTACTTTGAAAATTCTATGTAGACGGCTCCTCAACTAGGGAAGGAGGAGGAGCGGGTCTAATCTTAATCAGCCTAGATGGCACCACTCTCAAGTGTGCAGTGAAGCTCCACTTTATTGCTTCAAATAATGAAGTAGAATACGAAGCCCTCCTCTTTGGATTAAGATTGGTCGTTAAAATGGAAGCTCAACACCTCACCACCTATAGCGACTCTCAGCTCATAGTTAATCAAGTGAAGGGAGAGTTGAAAGCCAAAGGAGCTAGGATGCAAGAATACCTTGGTCTGACAAGAAGAATGATCACAAAGTTCCATTACTTCCAGATAAATCACATTCCCAGAGAAGACAACATGGCCGCCAATGCACTTGCAAGGCTTGCCTCATCCGTGGAAGCCCCACCTAGAGAGCCAACACTCATCGGTCACCAGTTCGAGCCGAGCAAGTTGGACATGGAAGCCACATGCGTCAACTGTGCATCAGCTGAGTCAAATTGGATGACCCCAATAAGGGCATATCTCTAAGAGGGTGTGCTACCAAATATTCACTAGAGGCCGGGAAGCTGAGAATGAGAGCCTCCAAGTTCACCATCCTACATAACACTTGGTACAAGAAAGGTTTTTCCTTGCCATTGTTGAGGTGCCTTTCACCCGAAGAAGCTCACAATGCCTTATGAGAAATCCACGAGGGGGATCTGTGGGAACCATTCTGGAGGGTGCTCCCTCGCCCACAAGGCCCTCAAACAAGGCAACTTCTGGTCTACCATGGTAGGGGACGCTCGGGAGTTCTCTAAAAAGTGTGACAAGTGTCAACGTTTCGCAACTGTGTCCAAGCAACCTCTAGAGGAGCTAACAACCATTTCAAGTCCTTGGCCTTTCTCCAAGTGGGGCATCGACATCCTAGGCCCTTTGCCTCTCAGCAAAGGACAATGCAAGTTCGTGGTGGTGGCAGATGACTATTTCACCAAGTGGACAGAAGCAGAACCCTTGGCAAAAATAACAGACTTAAAGGTTAAAGACTTTATTTGGAAAAACCTGGTTGGCCACTTTGGGATACCCCATGCCATTGTTAATGATAATACAAAGCAATTCGACAATAAGCACCTTAACACCTTCTGCTCTAATCTTCAGATAAAACAGCCTCATTCTAGTCCAGCACACCCGTAGGCAAATGGACAAGCAGAAGTCATGGTGAGAATAGTGATACTTAACCTAAAGACAAGGCTTGAGAGAGCCAAGGGTCTTTGGGTGGATGATCTCTCAGGTGTATTATAGGCCTATCGAACCACGCCAAGAACTCCTACTGGGGAGACCCCTTGCTCCCTCGCCTTTGGAATTGAGGCGGTCATCCCTGTGGAGATAGGAGTGCACTCTTTAAGGGTCCAACACCACGACCCCATCATCAACAATGAAGAACTCCACATCAACCTCGATTTGGTGGAGGAAGCAAGGGAGATAGCGGTGGTCCACAATACGGAGTACAAACGACGCATAGCCAGCTACTACAATTTGAGGGTGAAACCTCGTTCCTTTCAACCAGGGGACTTGGTCCTCAAGAAAGTGATCCTCACCAAAAAGGATGCACACGAAGGGAAGCTGGGACCAAATTGGGAAGGACCCTACCTCGTAACAGAAGTGGTGAGGCCGGGCACTTACAGGATCTAGAATTCTGAGGGAAAGATCTTGCTCCATCTATGGAACGCGGAACACTTGAACAGGTATTACCAATGACACCTTCAAAGTATCAAAGTATTATATGTTGGGGACTTTGTTTTACTTCTTGGTTTTACTTTCCACCTTTTCGGGGGTCATTATCCAATAGTTAATGTACTTTTTGGGATTAGTACCCAATATTACTTTATATAAAAGTAGATCAATAATAAAACCTTCCACGTTTTACTCCAAAAATGATCTTTGCATTCCATTTCAAAGGAGTATCAATACAAAAACAAGGCTACAAACTGCCTTTCCTTCAAAAAAAAAAACAAAGATCCCTAACACTCTAACTGCTCTCATGGTCGTTCTCCACGTCCTCCTCGTCATCCCCAGTACCATCAGAGCTCCCATCACTATCATCAGGTGCCTCAGTAAGCACGAAGCCTGAAAAAGTCATTGTCAGGGAAAGTAGCAAAAATCTTCCCTCGGAGCTCCTCATAACCATCAATGAAGGCAACTACAAGGCCATTCACTAAGTCCCTTCAAGCTATGGCAGCCCTCTCCTCAGCCTGTGAAGCTCTTTTATGAGCCGTCTTCAAATCTACCTCCATAGCTGCCTCACTAAGCACGGTTCTCTCACGAATAACTAAAAGCTCAGCCTCCCTGAGTGCGCCCCTCCTACAGGTCGCCAAAAGCTCAGCCTCCAGCTTAGTTGCCCTCTCGCGGGCTATAATTAACTCATCTTTTCTGAGCACATCCCTCTCACGGGACGCTAAAAGCTCAGACTCAGCTTTGGACGCCTTCTCATGGGCCACAATAAGATCATCCTCTTTGAGTGCGTCCCTCTCACGGGACGCCAAAAGCTCAGACTCAAGTTTGGGCACTTTCTCATGGGTCAACACAAGCTCATCCTTGGAAGCCCTGTTGGCAGCTTCGAGCTCAGCAATCTTCCCCTGAGCAGCAAGAAGTTAATTTTGGACAACGACATGATCCTGCCTCAGTATGCCGTGGGCGTAGGCTCTTAAAAACAAGCAGAGAGACATAATCGAAACCTGAAAGGAATAAAAGACATAAGGATGATAAAAGACATGAGAAAGGACTGGAGAAAAGAGAATAACAAACCCTTACCTGATCCAGGCCTTCCAAGTACATGTTGACAACCCTCTCGGTGCTCAGAGTATTAATCTAATTAACTTCGGGGAGAAACATAAGTCTCCCATGTCTTTCTCCAATGACTACAGAATTGCCTAGCATGGGACGAAACCAAAATGTGCCTTTGCAGAAGTTCCCACACAAGGAGGAGGCGGGGAAGCAGAGGTTGTGCCTGCCAAGAAAGTCTTTGGAGTAGCAACTGGAGGAGTCACTCGACGAGAACACATCTAAGGACATATCGAAGGGAGTGTATGAGAAAAACCCGCCTCGTGCATCGTTGTGGTAGAGATCACTTGGGGGCATCGCCCGTCTTGGCCACCTTGGAGGGAGGAGGACTCCTATCAGAGAGGCGAGATCCAACCACTCCCCTATATATAGCTACGAAGAAAATAAAGTGTCAGATAAAAAAAAATAGATGAGGGTAAAAGGAATCAACTCACCTTTCCTCTTCGAAGAGGAGCCAACAGACTTTGCGGAGGGAGCGGCGGCCTTAGAACAAATCGAAGGGAAGCTTTTGACCCCATTATCCTTGGGCAAAAGAGCCACCAAGTCTTTATCAGGACAAGTCCTTACGGCATACAATTTTCGCTTTTGGTCCTGGGAGAGCCTAGGCATGTCTGCGAAGGGATAATAAGCATATATATATTAAAAAGAAGAAGAAGAAAGGTGTCCTATGTTTCTGAGCAACACCCCATTGTGTTGGTACCAAGACCATGTTAGCTTCCGCAGCCCACTCTCCACTAACAAAGAAGAAACGAGATTTTCAGCCATGGCAATTGGAGCGTAATCCTATAAGCATGTTCATACCGTTTCTCGTGGTAAAATAGTACCACCTTCTGTTCAGAGTAGGAGTCTAGCTCAAATTATAAGCTGCATGGAACTCCACAGGTGAAGTATCCTCATGATGTACCCTCATAGTACAAGAAAGCCCAGTAAGACTCTCCAACCATTAGGTGCCAACTGCCCAGGTGTCAGTGAAAAATAATGCAGAATGTGACGAATAGGAGAGGACATGGGAAATCTGAGTCCAGCCTCCAACATCTCCTCGTAAACGACGATGTCACCGGAGGAGTCATCAAAATCAGTTTCGTCTGTTCCGGCCCGGCGGCACAACACAGTCAGAGGAATGCAATAAGTCGAAATGAGCCTAGAAATATTGTCATCCGAATTGAGCGAACTGAAAATGGTGCTCACCTTAGACCCATCATCATCAGGTGTCCCTTTTCCTTTGTGGTTTTTCTTTCGGGGTCGTAAGGAGCGACCTAAACCACCATCTGGGAGGTCTTGGAGGACGTTGGCTAGAGAAAGTACACGCGGAGGCGTTAGATTGCCATCACCAAAAGTGGCGCCTAAAGATTCCAAGTTGCCTGTGATGTTTAATCCAGCTCCCAGAGAAGTGCCTAATGCTCCAAGCTCACCCAAACGAGGCAGCCCAACGCTTGGAGAGGTGCATGATGCTCTATGCTCGTCCAAACGGGGCACTCCAGCGATGTCTGGCCCTCTAGAGTTACGCGAAACAGTGTCCCTAGTGCCCAGATCAACGCCTGGAATGGTGCACAAATCTGCCCCTGCACCGTTTTCGACGTCCCGGTAGCCCAGGTAGATGCCCAGGTTGCTGCCTTGCTTGCCTGCTGCACGCCTGCTAGCCTGGACAGCCCATTTTCTGGCTCGTATGTTGCTGTCCAGCTCTCCACTCTGCGCGCCCAAGCTGTCCAGCTCTCCAATCTGCACGCCCAAGTTGTCCAGCACTCCACTCTGTGCGCCCAAGCTATCTAGAACTCCACTTTAGGTGCCCAAGTTGTCCAGCTCTCTAATCTGCGCTCCCAAGTTGTCCGGCGCTCCAGTCTGCACGCCCAAGCTACCCAGTCCACATACCTGCGAGCCCAAGTTGTCCAGCTCACCTATATGTGCGCCTAAGCTGTCCAAGACAGCACCTCCAACGCCCGCTGCCTCCTCTGCAAGCTACTGGCGTGCACCCATGGCAGCAACGACCAATGGGGACTCTCCTCCTCCTCTTCCTTCAATCCCTGAAGCTCCAAGAACTCCATGGCCGTTTGCTTGTGCGCCGATTTTAGCACTCCCCATAGCACCAATGGAGTTTTGCACTCCACCTCCTTCAAATGATATTACCCACTTAGAGACTCAACCGAAGAACTTCACCAAAACTCTCAAGTCTCAATTGAATAGGTAGAACTTAAACTCTCATGATTTTTTAGAATCAGTTTCTCAATCTCAAGATGAAAGGCATGGGAATAACAAAGAAGAAAGGTTATATTTATAACCTAGGTTTTCAAAGAGGGAAAAACCCAAAGTGGGAATCAAGGACTCCCTTAAAAATCCAAGAAAAAATGAAAAAGACTTGAGGTGTTCAGCAAGGCAAACTACATCAGGAATGGAGAAGGAGCCTTGGTATCGGATTCAGAAAACCGGTCAAGCCCAAATGGCCCAATCCACATGAAAAACCCAACCTCAGTCGAAGAAGCCCAGTCTCACAAAGACCCACTAAGTCATACTAATTCAAGACAAATCCAAGCCCAAGATGAGAATCAAGTCTGATCCAGGGGCACGAGGGAGAAAAGGACAGGATATGGAGGCATCCTACCACAACTACGCTGGACCAAAATGATGGAAACTTCTCCCTCACGTCACCGCCTCACCTCCTTACCCTAACTATATAGTGTAAGCCTTCTCAACATTGGGAGGCGCGCCTCCAAAACCTACACACATCGTCTGTACCTAAGGCTCTCACTCTTTCTCTCTCTCTCTCTCTCACCTAAAGCATTGTAACACACCTGGAGTTATTCCTCTGGCAACTATTATTCATCAATAAAGAACACAGATCACCGTTGTCATTCACGAGAGTGGAGTACGTCATCCGAGACAGAACTACTATAAATCTCCGTGTTGGCTATTTGTTTACTGTTCCTTTATTAATTATTCATTTATTGCTTATTGATTACGACTATTCGAATACTTGATTGTTGATCTTGTACAAGACCATTTTGTGCATCATCAGTTTTTATAAGAGATCTAGATCCCTCCATTACATTATTGAGTGAAATAATGGAAAAGTGTAAGAGACACTATCTCGATTCTGCTGTCGGTCGTTATAGGACATTGGGAAAGAATAAAGAAATTTGAGCAGATTTAGTTTTTGGAATTATGAGAATTAGTTCACACATCTATATCAAGAGAATTTTCAAAAGTTGAAGCAAGCATGTTTTGAATTTAACATACGAATTTAATGAGACATGTTTTGAATAGCATTTTTGAGACTCAAATACAACCCGGAAATTTCGAGTCATTGAAAATTTTTCCAATGAATTTCTAGGGCAAGCGATAAAATCTATGACAATGACAATTCTAAGTTTGCTTCTTTGGGCTGCCAGGAAAGTCCATTTTTTTCTGTTAAGGGACTCTATCAGTCAAAATCTGAGGCAAAATTTCTAAGTCTCAACTGTATTTTGAAAATTCAAGGGTCAGTAATCTCAAATTTGAGGTTTTACATTGGATTGATTGTTGACTGAAATTGTAAATACTAATATTAATTCAACAACGGCCTAATTGCAAAGAGCAAGGCATGAAGAAAATATATTTTGTAATTGAAAAAGTATATTTTCCAGTATTGATTGGAATATACTGTGATTTCTTTGAAAAAACACCAACAATTAGGGTTTTAATCCATGAATTGACATTTCTTCGGCCAAACCAGAAAATAGATTAGTTCAACTGTTCATGGTAATGAACTGCTGTATGTGCTAAAAGTGTATAATACATGCTTTATAAGGTGAGGAAATAGAAGAATTGAATATGAGGTCTATGGTCCATGAGCTACAATTCCTCTGCACAGTACCTCATGTACAACTTGATCAGCCTCTTCGAATTCCACATTTGTTTGATCCAACTTGACAATTTCGACCCCTTTGTTCGAGCCAAATATGAACTCAAGCTTTAGTCTTAGAAATTACATTACAGAGTTAGAAAGTTTCCCCAAAACTAGAGGAAGGACTCTAAAGATCTAACATGGATTGTAGGGCCCTTGGTTCTTATTTTTGTTAGGCTTAATGGCACTGCTAAAAATTTCACTTTGTCATCTTAAAGATTCAATGTGTCACATTTCCTTTGCCCCCAATAAATTTAGACCTCAAATTGGAACGAAGAGAAGCGTAGCTGGTGCAATTTTACTCTCTGTCTAATGTTATCGCTTTGTTTTGCATCTGTTGTTGATTAGGCTCGCAAACTCTAACAGCATGGATGATGACTTAAACGAAATGGCAAACCACTTTTAACTAAAATAGCAAGATTAGTTATGCTTTTGTTTTTTTTAAAATTCCCCACCCTTAGACCGTTGCTTCAACCAAGGGCATGCTTATTTTATGAGAATTTGTTAAATTAATGTGTTTAGTGTCAATGTTGATGTCAACCGAGTCTTAGTGTCAGCATGATATTATTTTATTTTGGGTGAATGGTATTTTATCCCCAGAAAAATTTTGAAGTAGTCATTTTACCTCACTTAGATATTAAAGTCTCACATAGCACAGGGCCTACATAAAAATGTAATGGGTGGTACTTTCGACACACTATGCTACCGTTTAAAAAAAATTCAAGATGCAATACAAGTCGCATTTGATTGTTTTTAGAAGTTTTCAATCACTATTATGATTATTATAGGTGTTCACCCTACCTTATGGGTATAAATTACGGTATCCCAATACTTTGTGAAATAATTTTTTCTTGACCTATCGTATCCGATCAAGTGTACCATTCTTACCCAAATTTCGTCAAAACAAACGGGTAGGAAGTCGGATATGAAATCTAATGAACACATATTTTTTAGTTATTAATTTTTGGTTATCAATATATCATATATAAGAAAGACATAAATACTAATAAAATATTAGGGTTTCTAGATTTTTGGATTACCACACACACACTTATATGCGTATAGGGTAGGGTAGGAATACATAAATTTTATAGATATTCTGCATTCCTACCCGATTTTTGGAATATCAGAAAATCTTCCATTGACCTACCCGAATCTTTTGGGTAGCCAATTAATAGAGTCTGGTCGAATAAGGTAGGATCAGAATTTGTAGGTGATCAGAAATTTGAACACCCCTAATGATTGTAGACTACCAAATTTATGAAATGCACAATCCTCATCAGCCAAGACTTTTTTTTGATATGTGAAATGATCAATTTTTATTAAGAAGGAATGTCAGAAAGAAGGACGGACAAAATTGGTTTAGTTTTGATGTTTGTATTCGCTTTGAAATATCTTTGTCCATAAAGATGTGTCAAAATTTGGATTGGGTTGAATTTTTTTTTTATAAGTCTTAGCGGGAACTTAGGAAAACATGATAACCATGTTTAAAATGTTATGCAAAGAATTATGGGTGTGTCTCAAAATTCTTAATGACAATGAAAATTCAAAGTTTGCTTCTTTGGGATACCAAGGAAGTCCTTCAGTTTTTCTGGAGATGGGACTGTTTTTGTCTAATTTTGACCCAAAATTTATGAGTCTCAATGGGATTTCAAACTTCAAGAGCCAGTGATCTCAATGGACACATTAGTCTAAGCTTCTTTCATGAAATTTAAGAGTTTTGATTGAACTGATATTTATTTATAATGGTCCATTTGCATAAAAAGGCTTGAATATATTATTTTTGTAACTGGAGAGGCAATAGTTTTTTAGAATCATAATATATTGAGGAACTAATTATTGTCTATGCTTGCAGGCACGAAATAATATAAAAAATGATTAACAATAAACATATTTGTATTCACACCCAAAATTAAATCCCAACCATAGAAGAAAAAAAAAGGAATTTAAGTACCGATTGTAATGGAAGTGAACGGTGGTAATAATGGTGGCGGGTGGTGGTGGTGGGTGGTGGAAGATGGTGATGTGGTGGGCGACGACGATCGTGGTAGTGGTGATAGTCATGGATGACAACGGTTATGATGGTGGTGGATTTTGGGTGACGTTGGTGGTAGTGACAGTCATAGATGACAACGGGGGTGGTGGTGGTGGTGGTTGGTGGTGGGCGACGGTGATAATGGTTGACAGTGGTGATGGTGAAGCGACGGTGGTGGTGGTGGAGGTGGCCGACAACGACTGATGCTTCTAGATGACAGTGTGATGGGTGGTGACAAATGGTGGTTTGTGGTAGGTGTAGTGGGGTGGGTAATAATGTGTGGCGGTAGTGGTGGACAATGATAGGTGGTGGTGGTGGTGGGGGTAGATGATAGTGGTTGAAGGTGAAAATGGACGACAACGAGTGGTGATGGGTTGTGGTAATAGGTGGTGGGGGGCAACAATGGTAGTGCTGGGAGCTAACAGTGGGTGACGGTGGTAGTTGGATGATGATGGTAGTGATAATAAATATAAGAATGAGATGAAAATGGTGGTGGGTGGTCGCAGTGGATGACGGTGGTAGCAATCAGTGGTGGGTGATGATGGTGGTGGGGGTAACGGGTAATGGCAATGGAGGTGGTGGGGTGACTGTAGTGGTAATTGTGATGGTCGTGTGGGTGGTGGTGGAACAATGGGGGTGGTGGTTGTAGAGATGATGGTGGGACAATGGTGGTCGTAGAATAGTGACAACGTTGTTGGTGATGGTGATAGGGTGGTTGTGGTAGTGGGGATGGTAATGGTGGGGCTGTGAGGGTGATGGTGTAGTGGCAGTGGTGGTGGCTACGACATTGTTGGTGGTGGGGCGATGGTGGTAGTAGTTGTTGTTGTGGTAGAGGTGGTGTTGAGGTGACGACAGTAGTGGTGATGGGGGTGATGGTGG
>CM042184.1:36358113-36371173 GCA_023539305.1 Ilex asprella | reverse complement strand
AGGGGGTGGTGGTGGTGGCAACAATGGTGGTGGTGGGGTAGCGGCGCCGATGGCGGTAATGGTGGTTGTTACAGCAGAGGTGATAGTGGAGTGGCGGCGGCAATAGTGGTAATAGTGGCGATGGTGGTGGGGGTGGTAGTAATGAAGATGTTCCAACCACAATTTTTTTTTTTAAGTATTCATGATAAGTTATAAGTCTCACAAACACTATTAAAAGTCACTACGAGCATACCGTTAGAGTCCATTTTCTCTATTAAATTTGGAGGGTTAATATTAGTCATTGGATTAATTTTAAACAATAGAAAAAAAAAAGTCATTTTATTTATTTTTTGAAATTTGAATTGTATTGTACTTTATTATATAGATTTGGATATTTTTAAATATATTTTTACTTAATTTCTCTCAATGATAGATAATTAGTCATGACTTTAAGAGAGGCCAATTATACATAGGTAGAAACCGTACTAGTACACGGTAGGCCCCCAACAATATATGGTTGGTGATCTAACATCGCAAGAAATCAACATAAAACTTGTTAGAGTGGATCTAGATCCTATAATTGATTTACATTGACTGAAAAGTAAGAGTAGCAAATTTGTATGTATGAATTCCTTTGAAAAAAAAAAGTAATAACATTTATAGATTTCATCCGTGAGTAAATTTTCTAAGTGTCCAACCTATTCAAATTTCTTCGGCAAAACATCCATGACGCTGAAACTATTTTAGTTCAAATGTGATTTTCCTTGATCCGCCATGACAAAAACAGTGGCCGGAACTGCAACATCCGATACAATCAAAACCCGGTTCATCGATGCATTCCTCAAAGAATGCCTAGGAAAAGAACCATTGTTTGTGCTTAATGTGTATAATATATGCTTTATAAGGTTTGGAAATAGAAGAATTGAATTGAGGTCAATTGTCCATGAGCTACCATTCCCCTTTACAGTTCCTCTTGCAACTGTGGCCTTAACTTCCATACCTCTTGCATTATTTCTGTCAATAACAACTTGATCAACCTCTTTGAAAGCCCCATTTGTTTGATCCAACTGAACAATTTCAACCCCTTTATTTGATCCAAAAAACATGTTATCAACAATATTCACCCCATTCACGACCCCATTTATTGATTTGAGGAGAATAAATGCATCACCGAGAAAAAAACTGCTCGAAATGTGAAGTTGTACAGGGTCTTCAGCAACAATTCCAGTATAATCCAAGTAAGAATTCACAATCCTGGTTTGTGTCAATCCTGACAATTTTAAGTATATCCCAGTACCACCAAAAACGGTGGCCTTATTGTAGCAATGTACCCCGGAAAAAGTGTTGGCTTGACCGGACACCATTATTCCAATTGCAGCGGAAAAAATAACTACATCGGTGACAGCGTTGTCATTTCCCATGAGGTTTATTGCAGTTCCGAAGAAGTTCCTTTCGCCAGGATCACCACCGGCAGTGATGTGCTGGCCTAAGAACGAGTTCCGAATGTAGGTCTCATGACCACCTTGGACTAAGATACCATTTGTGGTGAAGTGGGCAATGTAACAGTTATCAATGCTAATTCTAAGTGAGTTTATAATTTGGATGCCTCCACCCTTGTAATTAGAGTCCAACATTAGGTCTCTGAAGCTTATATACTCATAGTTGTATTCGTCGGAGCCATTCACAGCAGATAAATCAAGCAAATATCCTTCGGTAGGGAAATTGTTCGAAGCTTTTAGGGTTCCTCCATGTAACTATTTCATCGAAAAAAGATGGAAACAACTTTCGGTCAAACATGAACTCAAGCTTCAATCTTAGAAAATCATATTACAAAGAGTTAAATCAAAAAACATGACAACTCAATATATGAGACTTCTGCAACTGCGATAGTTAGATGTATGCAGTATCACCTTGAATGCAAAGAGACTGTATTCGTGACTCAAATCCATGACACTTAAATCATAAAGTTAGATAATTTTTAGAAGAAAAAAAAATAGGGGATTCTAAAGATCTAACAAGGATCATAACAACGTGGTTCTCATGTGTATATGGGACATTACTCAACAAAACATGAATATAAAATCTTCAAATGCGTGGAAGAATGAAATGGACTAGGTACATTGTCACATAACAACCTGCCACTTGGTGAGGTAGTTAACCTCATAACTATTGGGCTTGTGTTGGACTTAATCAGAAACCACACTATTAATAAAATGGTAATAGCCAAATTAGGTGTCCCTGTCCTTTCATCACAAGATGCCATTCTTGACCTAAGAAAAAACTAACAATATAATCCAACTATATATGCAGTGATTAAGACTAGGGAAATTAATGAAAAATCACTCCGTATTCATCACACCACCTGGGTCATTCCAAGAAGTTCGGAAAGAATTGGAAGCATACCATGAGGTTACCTCGGCCGGCCACCAGAAACTGAAGGGGACGGTTAATTATGTAAGTTCCACCTTCAAGATTAACCTGTGCACCACCAAGATTAACAATCCCTTCCATCAAGAAGCCATTGCTAGGACCATTAAGTGCATCTGATATTGCTGCAAGAAGTGCTTCTGTACTGTCTGTTTGCCCACTTGGGTCTGCTCCGTATGATGTCACGTGATACACACGTGGATTTGGTGCAACCTACATCATATACATATATAATCATAATAACTAGCACCATCACTATCATGAGTTTTCATTGATTATTTGCAATTTCAAGATTTGACATAGATTAGCAAAGAAGCAATAAAGGGCGGGTCTTCTGGCAAAATCATGAAAACATTTACTCCAAATGTAAATAGTTATGTATTTCAGTCTCCCAACATTCTGCACTGAAGAGAGACTCATGAACCAAAAATAAAAAGCAACAAAGATAATGAAACAAAATTAAAATCAACGAGATTTTTGTACTCACCGACTGTGATGGTGATGGCGATGGTGATGGCGCAAAGCTAGGCGATGGAGATATTGTGCTAGGTGGGAGAGAGATCAGATCACGTCGAAGGAGTGAGGCCTTATACGCTTCCAGTTTTTGCATTTGATCATGATAATGACCACCGGAAAACCGACCAACGGGCCAAGAATTGTCTCCATAAACTTGAATTATGATCAAACTAGCGAACACTACAATCATAGAAGATACCAGAGCTCTTCTTTCCATTTTTGCTTCCATTTTTTCTCTCTTAGATTTTGCAGAGGACTTGTTGAATTTTGATCATAGAAGCATTCAAGTTATTTGATAAGGAAGAGAGGGAGCTGGAGAGAGAACAAAAAAAAAAAGAATAGGCGCACGGAGAGAGAAGAGCTTCACTAAGATGTGAAAGAAAATGGTTAGATCTTATAACATGTTGGATCATACAAATAACACCCAACGTGTTTATTTTGATTTTCTTACGTATAAGTTTCCACAGAGCCTTGGCGTTTTGAATTGTTCTTTCTCAGACAGAAAAGCAAGCAAGTCAAAGAATTCAAACAAGTCGTACATTGTGTGTCAAAGGTATCCTTACCACCAAAGACAAATTTGAGGGTTGTTAGCATCACAGCCGGCGGTAACTTTGAAATTTACAACCTCGTACAATCGAGGGCAGTAATTAGTTCGGCAAGCGAAATGAGTGGGTGAAAAGAATTTAGAGTAATGATTTGTATTCTAAATATATATTTCAAATGTGCATCCCAAATCAATGAGAATCATTAGATGAGTAGGTCCCAATGAAAAATATTGATAGGACCCACTCATCCAATGACTCTCATTGATTTAAGATGCATATTTGAGATACAAATTTAAAATATATAACACTGTTCAAGAATTTATACGTGTGCTAGCATTGATGTTCTTAGGTTGTTTCTTCATAGTATTGGAAATTAACAACCAATTGAACACGCAATTAAGACCTAATTTGAATACTAAATTTTAGGACTTAATAATGTGACTTTAATTCAACTATTGAATTAGTTGTGAATTTCAATGTTAGATGAAATTCACTACCGATTCAATTGTTGTATTGAAGTAGGTCTCCAAATTAAGTTCAAATACCATTTTTCCGCAATTAAATATATTTGCTTGTGTCTTAAAGCAATTCATCACACCAATTCTCATTCTGTTCGCAAATATATTTTGTCTCTTCAATATTAGATTTGACACGGCAGGTACGCAAGACGTTGCACAAAATGTGTGACGGAAAAACTATTGCAGCCACACCAAGTTGTCCCGAAATTTTTTGCGTTGAAAAAGCCAAAGCCACAAGGGGACTGCCACAAAGTGTTTGACACGATGCTTTTTCCAAAAACCAACAACCAAAAAACATTATTTGCGTCGCCAATTGGAAGTAATTGAGGAATACTTATTAGTGTTAACACAAAGGGTTTAAGATTTAGGTTTTACGTTTTAGGTTTTTGGGTTTAGAGTTTAGGTTTTCAAGTTTAGGGTTGGAATAATCAGAAAAGGTGAAATGTGACAAAAATTGATTTATATGCTTGTTCTTGCATAGTAAAAAAAAAAATAAAGAGAGAAATTAATCTCACTCACTTCCTCTAGATTACTAAACATCTGAATGCGATACATATTAAGGATCATTCATATAGCACCAAAGATAAAATATAGGATTTAGGGATTAACTTCAATTTACCTCTAATTTAAGGCAGTAACTTCTGTAATTTTGGAACATAAATACAAATTGTAAGAGGCAAAAATTGAAGATACCTCCTACTGAAATATGATTTGGTATTTTGGGTAAAGAGCGTTTCTGAACTTGATCTTCCAATTTTGTCTACCTGCAAAACAAGCAAACTGCCCAAGATCGAAGTATTTCGATCGAAGGCACTCTGATGTTTAAGTCAGTAATGGTACTGATTGAATTGCTAATAGACAAAGAGAGTTCAACGTACCTTTCACCTTGACTCTTTGTTATTTTTATATACCCTATTCAGTTACCATATTTTTTGATTTAAGGTGATACACCTTCCTCCAATTAGGCTGCTCTAGTTGGGAAGTTGCTGATATCTCTCTAGCAATTCCTCCTACCGAGCCTAAAATCATGCTTATTCGTTTAACCACAATGTTTGAATTACAACTATCTTTTTAGGACCACATTCACTGTTTAAACAGCTCGGTCGTGACTAGCATCATGCTCATTCCTTCCTTTCCGAGCTTTCTGATCAGCTCAGTTGCTATTTGATGACAGCTTTGTCGGATTTTATCCTCTGCTTGGCTGGAACAAACTAGCTGTGTAATGCCCTTAGACGGCATTACATTCTAAACATCATTTGCTGCATGAGAGCACTAAATAACTCCATAAATAAGAAAGTTTCATTCATCAACCATTGATATTTTAACAAAATTCGGGCAGAGTCTCATTTGTAGGGGGAGCCCTACCCAAAACACAGTCTGTACAATTATACTACAATTGACCGCACCAGGTCCACATATGCATAGCTATTGACTACACCGGATCCATTTTATCCATTATAAATAAAAATTAGTTTGTAAGTTTAAGATAGAAGTGTTAATTGAGTCGAACTTAAATTCAATTATTGACTTGACGTGATTATGATTAAGGCTCGAATTGAGATGAATTTGACTGTTGAATATAAAATATAAATTCTTTCTTAAACTTAAATTTGATTGAATTTTACGAATATTTAAGTTGAACTCAAATGAAAACTAATCTTAATTTCTGAACAAATTGTTTTATATTTACGAGAATTCGCATAAAACTTTTGGATGATTTCCTCACAAAATTACGCGAACTTACATTAAAAAAATTGTCTAGAGATAATGTTATGAACTTTAGGTATAAACTTTCAGAAAAACAGATAGTTATATTTTTTGTAATTTAAGATAAAGTTTATTAAAAATGTTAAAATCTTGGATGTTTGATGAATAATAATTATATTTTCTCAAATATTGAAATAATATGTTGCAGTAGTTGTAGAGTGACTTTCATTATATAAAAGATTGATTATATATGTTCTGCATACAAGTTGAACAATATTAATTTAATCGTTGTATTATTGAAATTATATTATATATTGTCTTTATTTATGAATAAATATTTATAATTTATTGTGAGTAACGTTGTGCCATTAGGCACATGCAATTACTAATAAATAAATAAATAAATTTATTGGCGTTTATAAATGCCAGGAATATTATTTTCATCATCCTCTCCAGAGAACACAATAGCATTTTTTTTTACGCCGGCACAAACGCCGGTTTTAATTTTGCTAATAAACACAGGTATATTTTACAGCGGTTGTATACGCAACATTTGACACTGACACGGTTAATTTTCTATGCTGGCATTTATGGGATTTTTACTGGCATTTATAAACTCAGACATTAATAAAATTTGTTGTAGTGCAATCACACTAAAAAATGGAGGAGTTACATTTAATATTAGAACTCATAATTAATCTATTAGTTGCATTAAAACTACATTATTGGTCCTAAAATTTAATCTTCAAATTAGGTCCATATAATATTGGTCTTAATTGTCTATTCACTTGGTTGTTAATTTTCAATACTATGAAGAAACAACATAAGCACATCAATGCTAGCACACGTACAAATTCTTTTCCCCACTCATTTCACTTGCCTAACTAATTACTACCCGCTATTGTACGAGGCTGTAAATTTCAAAGTTACAGCCGGCTGTGATGCAAGCAACCCTCAAATTGGTCTTTGGTAGTAAGGATACCTCTGACACACAATGTACGACTTGTTTGGATCCTTAAAGAAAGAAGTTGGTGACTTGCTTACTTTTCTGTCTGAGAAAGAACAATTCAAAACGCCAAGGCTCTGTGGAAACTTATACGTAAGAAAATCAAAATAAACACATTGGGTGCTATTTGTGTGATCCAATATGTTATAAGATTTAACCATTTTCTTTCACATCTTAGTTAAGCCCTTTCCTTTCCGTGCCTCTATTCTTTCGTTTTCTCTCTCTAGCTCTCTCTCTTCCTCATCATATAACTTGAATGCTTCTATGATCAACATTCAACAAGTTCTCTGCAAATTCTAAGACAGAGAAAAGATGGAAAAAAAAATGGCAAGAAGAGCCCTGGTACCTTCTATGATTGTAGTGTTGGCTAGTTTTATCGTAATTCAAGTTTATGGAGAGAATTCTTGGCCGATTGGTCGGTTTTCTGGTGGTCGATATCATGACCAAATGCAAAAAATGGAAGCGTATAAGGCCTCACTCCTTCGACGTGATTTGATCTCTCTCCCACCTAGCTCGATATCTCCATCCCCTAGCTTTGCGCCATCACCATCACAGTCGGTGAGTACAAAAATCTTGTTAATTTTAATTTTGTTTCATTATCTTTGTTGCTTCTTTATTTTTGATTCATGAGTCTCTCATCGTTGCAGAATTTTGAGAGACTCAGATACATAACTATTTACATTTGGAATAACTGTGTTCATGATTTTGCCAGAATACTTCATTGTTCATCAATGTCAAATCTTGAAATTGCAAATAATCAATGAAAAGTCATGATAGTGATGGTGCTGGTTATTATGACTATATATGTATATGATGTAGGTTACACCAAGTCCACGTGTGTATCACGTGACATCCTACGGAGCAGACCCAAGTGGGCAAACAGACAGTACAGAAGCACTTCTTGGAGCAATATCAGATGCACTTAATGGTCCTAGCAATGGCTTCTTGATGGAAGGGATTGTTAATCTTGGTGGTGCACAAGTTAATCTAGAAGGTGGAACTTACATAATTAGCCGTCCCCTTCGGTTTCCAGTGGCCGGCCGGGGTAACCTCATGGTATGCTTCCAATTCTTTCCGAACTTCTTGAAATGACCCAGGTGGAGCGATGAATATGGAGTGATTTTTCATTGATTTCCCTGGTCTTAATCACATCATATATAGTTGGAATATATTGTTAGTTTTTTCGTTGATCAAGATTGGCATCTTGTGATGAATGGACAGTGAAACCTAATTTTGACTATCATCATTTTATTAATGGTGTGGTTTCTGACACAAACCCAATAGTTCTGAGGTTAACTACTTCGCCAAATGGCAGGTTCTTATGTGACAATGAAACTAGTCCATTTCATTCTTCCATGCTTTTGAAGATTTTATATGCATGTTTTTGTTCAGTAATGTCCCACATACACATGAGAAGCACGTCATTATGATCTTTGTTTATCTGTTTTTTTCCCTAAAAATTGTCTAATTCTATGTGATTTGAGTGTCATAGATTTGAGTCACGAGTACAGTCTATCTGTATTCAGGGTGATGTTACATATATCTAACTTTCACATATATATTGAGTTGTCAATCTTTTTAATATAACTCTTTGTAATATGATTTTCTAAGATTTAAGCCTGAGTTCATGTTTCACCAAAAGTTGTTTCCATCTATTTTCAATCAAACAGATACATGGAGGAATCCTAAAAGCTTCAAACAATTTCCCTACCGACGGATATTTGCTCGATTTATCAGCTACGAATGACTCCGACAATTACAACTATGAGTATGTAACCTTTAGAGACCTAATGTTGGACTCTAATTACAAGGGTGGAGGTATCCAAGTTATAAACTCACTTAGAATTAGCATTGATAACTGCTACATTGCCCATTTCACCACAAATGGTATCTTAGTCCAAGGTGGTCATGAGACCTACATTCGGAACTCATTCGTAGGCCAGCGCATCACTGCCGGTGGTGATCCTGGCGAAAGAAACTTCTCTGGAACTGCAATAAACCTTATGGGGAATGACAACGCTGTCACCGATGTAGTTATTTTTTCTGCTGCCATTGGAATAATGGTGTCGGGTCAAGCCAACACTTTTTCTGGGGTACATTGCTACAATAAGGCCACTGGTTTTGGTGGTACTGGGATATACTTAAAATTGCCAGGATTGACACAAACAAGGATTGTGAATTCCTACTTAGATTATACTGGTATTGTTGTTGAAGACCCTGTGCAACTTCATATTTCGAGCAGTTTTTTTCTCGGTGATGCATTTATTCTTTTCAAATCAATAAATGGGGTCGTGAATGCGGTGAATATTGTTGATAACATGTTTTCTGGATCAGATAAAGGGGTTGGAATTGTTCAGTTGGATCAAAAAAATGGGGCTTTCAAAGAGGTTGATCAAGTTGTAATTGATAGAAATAATGCAAGAGGTATGGAAATTAAGGCCACGGTTGCAAGAGGAACTGTGCAGGGGAATGGTAGCTCATGGACAATTGACCTCAATTCAATTCTTTTATTTCCAAACCTTATAAAACATGTATTATACACATTAAGCACAAACAGCGGTTCATTTCCTAGACATTCTTTGAGGAATGCATCAATGAATCGGGTTTTAATTGAGTCGGATGTTGTAGTTCCAGCCAGTGTTTTTGTCATGGCGGATCAAGGAAAATCACATTTGAACTAACCTAGTTTCAGGGTCATGGGTGTTTGGCTGATGAAATTTGAATAGGTTGGCACTTAGAAAATTTACTCGTGGATGAAATCCATAAATGTTATTATTTTTTTTCAAAGGAATTCATACATACAAATTTGCTATTCTTACTTGTTAGTCAATGTAAATCAATTATTCGATCCTGATCCACTCTAACAAGTTTTATGTTAATTTCTTGCAATGCTAGATCACCAACAATATATTATTGGGGGCCTACCATATACTAGTACGATATCTGCCTATATATATTGGGCCTCACTTGAAGTTATGACTAATAATCTACCATCGAGAGAAATTAAGAAAAATATATTCAAGAAGATCCGAATTCCTCAAAAGATTAAGATACTATTGCTTCTTCGGTTACAAAAAATTGTATCTTCATGCTTTTTTATGCAAATGGACTTAGACTTATGTGTTCATTGACATCACTGGACAAAAAGAGTCCCATCTCCAGAAAAACTGAAGGACTTCCTTGGTATCCCAAAGCAGCAAACTTTGAATTTTCATTGTCATTAAGATTTTTGAGACACACCCATAATTCTTTGCATAACATTTTAAACATGGTTATCTTGTTTTCCTAAGTTCCCGCTAAGACCTATAAAAACAATTCAACCCAGTCCAAATTTTGACCCATCTTTATGGACAAAGATATTTCAAAGCGAATACAAACATCAAAATTAAACCAATTTTGTCCCTCCTTCTTTCTGACATTCCTTCTTAATAAAAATTGATCGTTTCACATAAAAAAATAAAGGTCTTGGCTGATGAGGATTGTGCATTTCATAAATTTGGTAGTCTAGAATCATTAGAAGTGTTCAAATTTCTGATTATCTGCGAATTCTAATCTTACTCTACTTAACTCGACTCTATTGATCGACTACCCGAAAGATTCGGGTAGGTCAACGAAAGATTTTTTGGTATTCCACAAAAAATGGGTAGGAATGCAGAATACCTATAAAATTTATATATTCCTATCCTACTCTATCCTCATGTGTGTGTGTGTGTGTGTTAATCCCTATAAATTAAAATCCAAAAATCTAGAAACTTTAATGTTTTATTGGTGTTTATGACTTTCTTATATATGATATATTGATGTTTATGACTTTCTTGTTGTGTTTTGTTGTAATTGTCTATGTATTATCGAATTTATTGTGTTTTGTTTAGTATTATTGATTTATTGTGTTAGTTAATTGGTGCAAGTTACTTAATTAAATTGTTATAATAATTCAAAAATTAATAACTAAAAAATATGTGTTCATTCGATTTCATATCCGATTTCTTACTCGATTGTTTTGGACGAAATTCGGATAAGAATAGTACACTTGATCGGATACGATAGGTAAAGAAAAAATTATTTGCAAAATATTGGAATATCATAATTCCTACCCGTAAAATAGGGTGAACGCCCCTAAGAATCATAATTGTTATTGAGAACTTCTAAAAACAATCAAATACGACGTGTATTGCATCTTGAATTTTTTTTTAAACGGTAGCAGAGTGTATCGAAAGCACCACGCCATTACATTTTTATGTAGGCCCTGTGCTATTTGGGACTTTAATATCTAAGTGAGGTAAAATGACTACTTCAAAATTTTTCTGGGGATAAAATACCATTCACCCAAAATAAAATAATATCATGCTGACGCTATGACTCGGTTGACACCAACATTGACACTAAACACAGATTAATTTATCAAATTCTCGTAAAATAAGCATGCCCTTGGTTGAAGCAACGGTCTAAGGGTGGGGAATTTAAAAAATCAAAAGCATAACTAATCTTGTTATTTTAGTTAAAAGTGGTTGGCCATTTCGTTCAAGTCATCATCCATGCTGTTAGAGTTGGTGAGCCTAATCAACAACAGATGCAAAACAAAGCAATAAAATTAGACAGAGAGTAAAATTGCACCAGCTGCGCCTCTTTTTGTTCCAATTTGAGGTCTAAATTTATTGGGGGAAAAGGAAATGTGATGCATTTAAACTTTCAGATGACAAAGTGAAATTTTTAGGAGTGCCATTCGGCAAAATGAGAACCAAGGGCACTACAATCCTTGTTAGATCTTTAGAGTCCTTCCTCTAGCTTTGGGGAAATTCTCTAACTCTGTGACGTGATTTTTAAGACTCAAGCTTAAGTTCATATTTCACTAAAAGTTGTTTCCATCTATTTTTTATCAAATAGATACATGGAGCACCCTAAAAGCTATGACCAATTTTCTTACCGACGTATATTTGCTTGATTTATCAGCTACAAATGGCTCGAATAAATATAATTATGAGTATGTAACGCTCAGAGACCTGATGTTGGACACTAATAACAGGATTGGAGGCATCCAAATAACTAACTCACTTAGAACTAGCATTGATAGTTTTTTTGTTGCTCATTTTTTCACAAATAGTATCTTAGTCCAAGGTGGTCACGGGATCTACTTTCGGAACTCGTTCTTAGGCTAGCAACTTCTCCGACACTGCAATAAACCTTATGGGCAATGACAACGTTGTCACGGATGTGGTTATTTTTTCTGCTGCCATTGGAATACAACGTTGGGGTCAATTCAATGCATTTTCCGGGGGTACATTGCTGCAATAAGGCCAAAGCTTTTGGTGGCACTGGAATTTTATTTAAATTTAACAGAATTGACACAAACCAAGATTGCGAATTCTTACATGGATTGCACTGGCATTGTTGTTTAAGAATTGTGCAACTTCACATTTTGATTAGTTTTTTCCTAGGTGATACATATATTCTCCTCAAATCAATAAATGAGGTCATGAATGGACAGAATCTTGTCGATAACAGTTTTTTTTGGCTCGAACAAAGGGGTTCAAATTGTTCAGTTGGATCAAACAAATGGGGATTTCAAAGAGGTTGATCAAGTTGTACATGAGGCACTGTGCAGAGGAATTGTAGCTCATGGACCATAGACCTCAAATTCAATTCTTCTATTTCCTCACCTTATAAAGCATGTATTATACACATTAAGCACATACAATACTTCATTCCCTAGACATTCTTTGAGGAACGTACCGATGAACGGGTTTTGATGGAGTCGGATGTAGAAGTCTTAGTTAGTGTTTTTGTTAATGCGAATCAGGGAAAATAACAGCTGAGCTAACCTAATTTCGAGTTTGGCCGAAGAAATGTCAATAGGTGGAAACTTAGCACATCTATTCATGGATTAAATCCATAATTGTTGGTGTTTTTTCAAAGAAGTCACAGTATATTCCAATCAATACGGGAAAATATACTTTTTCAATTACAAAAGATATTTTCTTAATGTCTTGCTTTATGCAATTAGGCCGTTGTTGAATCAATATTAGTATTTACAATTTCAGTCAACAATCAATCCAATGTAAAACCTCAAATTTGATATCACTGACCCTTGAATTTTCAAAATCCAGTTGAGATTTATGCTCCGTTTGGTATGATGAAAAAAATAGAAGGATTGAAAGTTGAAATGATGAAAAGTTGAAGGGATAAATAAAACATCATGGTTGGTAAGAAATGATAAAAAGTTGATGAATTAACTTTCCTTATAACTTATCAAAATCAATCCATTCAAAATCGGACGGAAAGTGGATGAAAAGTTAATTATTTATGTTTAAAAGTATCTTATTTGTCTATATATCTTTATATATATATATATATATATATATATA
>CM042184.1:36330844-36348759 GCA_023539305.1 Ilex asprella | reverse complement strand
CCTAAAAGTTTAAAAGAGACCAGGGGTCGGGTGGCGATTTTTTAGTATAATACCAAACAAGTTTTTTATTTTTGTTTTAAAAAATTTTTAAATATAAATGACTACCAAACATGTTTTATATTTTTTTAATTTTTATCACAAAAAAAAATTTTAGTTTTATTTTTTTTGATAAAAAAAAACATAAAAACGAAAACGTTACCAAATACACCATAAGTAAAAGTTTAAAGGCATTACCACTTTTACAATGCATAATATTTTATCTCTGTCCAAGTATATGTTATTTTTATTTTTAGTCAAGTAAGTGGGAGATTGTTGGAGTATTTTAATAAAAATAAGAAGTTTGTATTTTTTTTTTCAGCCTATTTATATATATAATACCTTAGACCATTATTTTGATTAAACAATATGACATTTTTATTGAGCCCATTGGTTACAAAGCCTTGAAATTAGTAAATGTCTAATGAGGATGATAAATGGGCTTAACACTAATTTATGGTGACAATTAATGGTCCATAAATTGTATAATATTTGTATTCATTATGAAAATTATAGGGCTGATTAAGCTGGATATTAAGTTACAAAGTTCATACTTAATAGGTGCCTAACGGTAACTCTTTCAAGCCTATATATAGAGACATTTATGATCATTTCAAGAGTAGTACAAAAGTATAACGGTTATATGTTTATATTGACTTTCTCCAAAAAGTACTTTGCAATATAGTTTTATGGGTAAAGAAAGGTGTGTTTGAAGCCTCTACTTCCTCAATTGGTTGGGTCGTTGTATCATAGAGTCGGCGTGCCGTGATATGACATTTTATCTGTAAGGGAGTGAAACGTCTTAAAGAGAGTGACTTTGTTTACGCCTCAACCCAGACTTAATACTTTATCACGTATAAAATCTAGTATTATCTCAAATTAATTGATGATCGAAATAAGTGTGACAATCCCCTCAATTTCACGGTTACAGAATTTGATGAACTGATGTTTATTTCTTATTATATTTGGATCTAGTTCCAACACTATATAATACATATATTTAAATTACAACACAATAAATATATTTTGTATAAAAAAAATATAATGATGTATATATATATATAAGGGACGGAGCTCCTTTATGGCCAAAGGTCCCATGCCCCACTAGAATTTGAAATCCTTCTATATACTGTATAACTCTTTCATTGCAGTGATCTATCGCCAAGACTTAATGTGTCAACAAAATATTCCTTTTTAATAAATAAAATATTATCCTGTTATTTGAGTTATATAGTTGTTTGTTTGACCCACCGATATTAGATAATGTGATTTTCCGGTTGTAAAAATCATCGAAATTTGGCTTCACAAAAAGAAAAAATATTTTCTCACAAACTCAATAATCTACATAAAAAAAGGTAAAAGGTTTAATAGAAATTTAGTCATGAATAAATGTCGTGGTATAAGAAATGCCGAGTACTACTTTGATAAATAATTAAGTGGATATGTATTAGAGAAAAAAAATTCTTTTGTTCATTTTTTTTATTATCTTTGTTTATAATGAATATTTTTGCTTATGACAATACATTGGTATAAGTTTATATGTTGCTAACTACATATATTGGGCTCGGTTGGAAGACAGATTATGAGAGGATTAAATATTGCATTAGAAGTACTATTTTTTATTTAATTGGACCAAATACTTTGTTTGGTTCGCAAATTTGATACCAAATTAATTTAAATAACGTATACTTATTATATATTTTTTGTACGATAGACCTGTATTATGGAGGTATTAGGTGGTATTATAATCCAAGTCAAACATATTATTCTACACATTTACTATTATAACCCTCAACTGATAAAATCCTAATGTCCATTTACTATTATAACCCTCAACTGATAAAATCCTAATGTCATCAATATAACAAACACTGATTGAAGATATTTTAGTTAATTCAATATTAATACCATTAAATAATGTCCTAACCAAACAATTGATTGAATTAAATAACTACTATCCAACGCTTATGATGTGTTTTGTTAAACACTAAATAAAATTATGTATTATTCTGATGGTGTAGTTTCTGGTGGGTGAGCAGAGTCAACAAATCGAGACTCTATGGTTAGATTAGAGCTGTATGGCTCGTGGAATGGATTATGATGTGAGGACTTATTTTTTGTATGGGGATGATGACATAGAAGAAATATAGTGGTTCACCAGCTATAGAGCTTAGCTAGTCCACTCTTTAATGGAGGCTCTTGCTCCCTTTTCTTTATTGATCACTCGAATTACAGAATATTGTTTATGCCTCTAAGGTCCCCCCTCCTTTTCAATGGAGGCTCTATACAGCATATATAGACTGATTCATCGTTCTAAGGAGTCTACACCAAGATCCTTGCCCTGCATTTGTGGGATTTTTCTTGATTTTTGGGAGAAGATCTTGGTTAGTTGAGAGCTTTGTGCCTTGATTCTAGCTTTCAGTTCTAGCTCCATTTCTTTTGGGGATGCTTGTTGTCTGTCCGGCTGTCCCCACGCTATTCTTGTTATTATCCCGTTCGAATAGAGTTGAGCTCTGGTACTCTGAGCTCTTTTGTCTTGGCTGACCTCCTGACCTGACTTGGATTTCCGAGCTCGTATTTTAGAATTATTTTTGGTATCATCAGTTGCCCCCCAGCCCTTGGCTTAAGCGAGCTTGGGCAAGGGCTGAGCTGTTTTTAACTCAGCTAGACCAGAACATGGCTGTCCTTAGTTAGCACGTGCATAATGCCTTCTGACGGTTTCTGATAATCATGACTTCCTCGATTCTCGTGTACGTTTCAGTTCACGTCCCTCAACCTTTAAATGCTCAAACGGCTATCAAAACCTCCTTCCTGCTGTTCATCTACTTCCTTCGTTCTTCGGTTTTTTCCTCTTCCTTGTGATTCCAGATTTCCTTGCTTGGAGCCTTTTGATTTCTGACTCAAATTTAAGCTTTCTGTGTTTGGTCCAAGAATTCGCAGGGTTTCCTTCCTTCAATTTGGGCTTGGGCTGTTGCTCATTGCTTTCTCCTAGCTAGGTACGTTTTCCTGCTCCTTTTCACCTTTTCTCGTTTTGGATCCCTCGAATTCGAGGTGGTTGCTGCGTTTCTAGGCTCATCGGTTCTTTTACTTTTGGAACCGTGACCTTTGTCTGTCTTCCCTTCCCTACTTCGTTGACTGGGGTTCCATTGTGAGAATCCTTGGTGTTTGCAGTTACTATGCTGACCCTAGAGTCATTAGGGAGTGTCTGACTAGTGTTCCCCTTCCTGATCGCCTTTTCAGTCTTCCCTTCTCTTGCCCAATCATCTCTGCCTCTTCTGGAGCCGCTCGTTCCTCTATCTCTCTTCTCGGGGGTAGGTTTGTCGAGGAGGATGTCGAATTAGAGGAAGTGGGTGAGGAGATCGACAACTTCCCTGGTGTTGATGCCCTTAACCCCGAAGCTGATGCCGAAGAGCTCCCCTCATCATCCGCCCCTATGCCACCCAAGCCTAACAAAGGCAAGGGTAAGGTTAGTGGGGTTGGGTTTTCTGGTGGCTTGTCATATCTAGGAGCCGCCCTTAAGCAAGCCGGGCTCATAGGTTCTAGCAAAGTTGACCCCTCACTCCTTAGGATTTTTAGTGCCCGTTATAGTTTCTCCCTGGTGTTCAACCCTCGTGCCTTGACAGTTTTACCCCCTACGTTGCTGAAGTTCATAAAAAGGTCTGCTTCTTCGAGGCTGCCTTTGAGAATGGCCTTCGCTTTTCTCTGCATCCTTTCCTCAAGGTTGTTCTGCAGTATTTTAATGTATGCCCCTCTAGGCTTTCACCTAAATTCTGGGGCGTCTTGGTGGGTCTCATGGCCCTCTTCAAGGACCTAAAACTTGGGGTTATTTCTCTTCCCTTATTCCTGGACTTCTTCAACATCAAGCTGACCTCGTTAGAGGGCTTCTTATATGCTTCCAAGCGAGCCAATGCTAAACAACTTATTTCTAATATTCTGACCTCTCATAAGCATTGGAAAGAATACTTCTTCTTTGCTGATAAGAAGGATACTCTTGGTATCCCTAGGGCTTGGTCTTATCTAGAAAACTTGGGTGAGTCATTGTCTGAATCAATCGGGTTTTGTTCTGAGAATCACAGGTTTCTGAATTTGCTCTGCTTTTGCTGCTTTTAGGTACCAGACTTGAGCTCAGCACAGAGGACGAAGGGGTAAAGTTAAGACTGTTGGAGTGTACCCTGAGAAGGTATTATGAGCTCATCCAATTCCAGGTCCTAGTTGTGAGGGGACTTAGTCTTCTTGAGGTAACGATATAAGACCTGTCTACAATCTCTGTTGTCAGGCCTGACGAAATAATAGGTGATCTTCTCACTTCTTGGGTTTTTAGTATCTTCCTTTCTTCCATCCCTGATCTACTTAATTGTCATGGTTCAGACCTTCCAGTATCTTCCGCAATGCAGCTGTCTTCTGAGAAGCTTGAGGCCAAGATTGTCAAGTTACAAAAAGGTGGAAAGGGTAGCAAGAGGAAGGCCGAGGCCGGTTCTGACAGCAGCCCTATCACCCGAGCTAAGGCTCAGAAATTAGGGGGGTCCTCTTCCTCCCCAGCTTCGGCTGTTGACACCTGAATCCCACCCTTGAGCATCCTGCCAGATGCAGGAGTTTCTTCTTCCCAGCAACCTCAGCTCACTCCCCGCAAGTCTGATGGGCCAGGCGAAGCCTCTCCCACCTCATCTAAGATTAAGAGGGCCTTGGGGTTCCTTTCTCAGGTTCAATTTGAGACTGTTCTGTTCATCCCATCTGGAAAAATCATTGAACCATCCCAGATGAGGTCTGGGGTTAACAAGGGAAAGAATGTCAAGGTGGAGGGGCAGGAGGATTCCTTCTTTGAGAATGCTGAGATTGTTGCTGGGGCTATGACATCCATCATTTCTGATTTTGACGTTAAGAGGGCTTGCTCTATGCCTCTTGAAGAAGCCATTGCCTCAGCTCTTCATGGAGCTACTACCGAAAGTCTTTGTGCTTTAATGTTCTTATTTGGCTTCTACTATACCTTAATGCTGATCCTTTTTGTTTTTTTTTTTCACTTTTTTAGCTAGCTCTTCATGTAAAGGGTTTGCTAGGTAGGATTCGGTCCACTGAAGATTCTGTCAAGGCTCTGAAGGCTCATGAGATAAAAGTCACCGAGCTCTCTTTTGAGAATGAGGATCTCAGAACTCAGGTGCAAGGTCTTCAGGATAAGGTGGAGAAACTAGCCTCTGATCTCCATGGCTCTAAAGCAGCTAAGTTCAAGGCTGAAGAGAGAGAGAAGAAGGCTCGAGATGAGCTAAGGATTTTGGGGGACGAGCTGAAACATAAGACTGAGCTCTGGTCCAAGGCTAATCAGGATGCCTTTGATGCCCATTGCTCTCTCAATCACATGAAGCAAGAGCATGAAGCCATTTGTAAGGTGAATAGGGCCCTTCATGAGGAGTTCAAGGAGAAGAATGATCTGATTGTCGAGTTAGAGGACGATGCCACCACCCAATGGGCCTTTGGGTGGCTTGCTTTTCAACACAAAGCTTCCAAGACCTTCCCGGACCTGGATTTCAATTTTCCTATCCCAACTAAGGGGGAATTGGAAGAATCCGACTCTGATGGCAAGGAAGACTTCTCAGCTCTTCCTATAGAAGATACAAGCCAGGATGTGCCCGTTCTGCTAGCTATTCCCTGGGTCGCTTCCTTCTCTATTGACCTCGTGAAAGAGGCTCTCGCCCGAGATTCACAAACAGACGGAGTTGAGGTTCCTGGGGCCAACATCCCTGAGAATCCAGTTCCTCCAACTTCTAGGACCTCGCCTTCTGAGCTGTTGGGCTCTGTTCCTTCTACTGAGGCTGCATCCACTGATTCGCAGGATCTTCTGACCACTCCTCCTCCAGAGACTTAGGATCTTCAGTTTTAATTTTTTGTTGTTGAAATGTACTTTTTGTAATTTCTGTTCTTGAAGTATACTTTGATTTTCAAACTCTTGAGCTGTTTGTTGGAGACGTAATATATTTTCTTTGAATTTAAAATCTGCTTTATATACTCCCCTTGACTGCTTTATATCTTTATGTATTCACCTTCCTTGCCCCCTTGCTTTGAGGGGTGCTGAGCTCTCCTTGAAGCAAAAATTATCGGGTTGAAAGAGTAGTCTGCTTTGCTGCTGCCTTGAGTTATTCAGGCAAATGATGTACATACTTTGCTGTGTTGAAAGTACTTGAATGTTCTTGAGGATATTTATCGTGACCTTGATGTATCTTTTTCGTCTGACCCTTAACGTGAATTTTCCTCCTTGCACGCTCCATGTGACTCCAACGTATGGACTCTACGTAATTTTCTCTTCTGACTCTGACAACTCTTTTTACTGAGCTTATTTCTTTGAGCTCTATATGCACTTAGCTCTTTTCCCTCTTCTTAGAGGAAACCTTTAAGTTTCTTAGGAGCAGTCTTCTTGACTTTGAAGAGCTTTGAGAATTTTAGCCTAGGGTTTCCCTGTGAGGGTCATGTCATGGAAGGTCTGAGCTGATCTCTCTTTACAGAGGTCTGACGTGTTTCTCTTGAAAGATGAGATGAGCTGGGTATCAGGGGTCTGGAGGACACCTATAGAGGAGTTCACGCTGCTGCGTCTGTGGCCATGGGCTTTTAGTTTACTCCACAAATTTGGAGCTGCAACTTATTGTACTGGACTTGTGTGAGTGTTAAACATGGTCAAGGTGGATAAGGAGAATCAAGATCTTCATCCCTTCTGAAGGCAAGAGGTCTACCTGAGCTCTTTTGGTGCTGATAGTTGTGCTTTTGGTGTCCTCGAGCTCTTTTAGTGCTGATAGAGGTGGTTGATTGACATTCCTCATAGTGAGGAGATGTTGAGGTTCATCGCAAGCTTGTTGTCGAGATCACTCCCTTTTTGGCTAGTATATCCAAAGGGCTCTAAGTCTGGTGACCTGGGGGGGTTTTCCAGAGGTCTGTGTGCCCATCCGAGCTGACCTCAGCCCTGCTAACTACGAAAGGATCTCCTTGGGAGGATGAGTCGAGGTCGAGATGTTCTGGGCCCTCTTGCTAGTCATGAGAATGAGGCTGAGGAAGATGGCGATGAGTGAGCTCTACTGTTTTCCTTCCCTTTCGTCCTAGACTGCTTCCTCAGTCTTTTGTGAGCTATAATTGTTTGGAAATTCTCTACGTGTTATTGAAGGAATAATTTTTATCACCCCCTGCTTTCCTAAACCATACTTGTCCTCATAAACTTGGAAAGTTTAAAGAATAGTCAAGGCTTTAAATTTGGCGTGGTTCTTGGGCTTCCTAAATTTGGCCAAGGCTTTAAACTTCGTACCTTCCCTTTACTGCCTATAATTCCCGAAGATTTTCTTGATTTTTTCTCCTTCCTTTGGTTCTTTGCCTGGGGCTTCTAATGGTTGATCCTGCTCTATCTCTCTTTGAAGACCGCTCTTCTTTCAGAATAGACTGGAAATTCCAGTCTCGTTTCTTTGTTCCTTCTTCCCTTACTTCCTCAGACTTGGATGGGATCAAGAAGCGATTCTTTCAAGAACTGAAATTGCCTCTCCGAGTTCCCACTCCAAACGAACCTCCTAACTATCTTTCTCGAGTTGAGGTCTATTTTTTTGAGGATGCCTTCGAGATGGGCCTTCGTCTCCCTATTCATCCATCTGTCGGGTGTATCCTGATACATTATGGTCTGCCCCCTTCTCGTTTATCTCCTTGAGGGTGGGCTGTGCGTATTACCTTCTTTTTGTTTTGGCGCCTCCAGGGCAATGACCAGTTTCCCACAACTGCTGAGTTCTTGTACTTTCATTGTCTTGAAGATGACGATGTTCCTTGCTTTAGTTGTTTCAGATGGAGGTATTTCTCTGAACGTCGGCTGGTGCTTAATATTCCTTCCCCATCCCCAGGGTGGCTCAACCGTTTTTTCTTTGCTTCTGGGGATTCTTGGAGGTCTGTTGAGGAAATTTGATCGCATAAGTAAGGGGCTTGACAGTTTTCTTGATCATTCCCTTTCTCCAGCGTTCTGCTCTGACCTTTGCTTTACTGTGCAGTTGCGCCTGATCCAGATTTGCCGGAGGCCATAAGGATTGAGCAAGTGAAGCAATCCACCCCTATGTCCTTCTTAGAATTAACGTCGTCTGATAATCTTTTCTTGTTCAACGCAGTGGCAGCATCTATTGATTTTCACTTCTATTGTAGCTCGCCAGATCTTTCTCCCTTAGAGTCTAAGGAGGACGAGGAGGTGGGACCGTCTTCCAAAAGGTGTAACCTATGTGAGTCTCCTTCATCCTCTGATTCCTCTCTTAGCACAATTTTTCTTTCTTCTGCTGGGGCCAAGCTTCTCAATGCCCTTTCAAAGGCGGAGAAGGAGAGGGAGGAATTGAGGGAAGAGAATGTTCGTTGGAAGGAGGAAGTGGTTGAGTTGAAGAAACGCTTAGGGGAGAACTAGTAGTTATGTTTGGGAGCTTCAAATGCCTTCTTTAAGCAACTCTGTTTTTGATAGTCATTTTAGCCCTTTGATGTAATCTGAACAACTTTTTCTTCTTTATTGCTGGACTGCTGGGTATTTCATGGCATTCTGATCTGTAGAGCTCTTTCTTTGATTTATAAACTGACGAGTTTATCGTGAGCTTCTGGGCTATTTCTGAGCTGTAGAGCTCTTTCTTTGATTTATAAACTGATGAGTTTATCGTGAGCTTCTGGGCTCTTTCTGAGTTCTAGAGCTCTTTCTTTGATTTATAAACTGACGAGTTTATCGTGAGCTTTTGGGCTCTTTCTTTGATTTATAAACCGAGGAGTTTATCATGAGCTTCTGGGCTCTTCTTTGATTTATAAACTGAGGAATTTATCGTGAGCTTCTGAGCTCTTTCTGAGTTGTAGGGCTCTTTCTTAAGCTATAAGGCCTCTTACTCCACTTTATGAGCTAAAGGGCCAATCATGAGCAATAAATCTCATCTCTTTTTATGAAGCGTCCAGTTTTTTTTTTTTTTTAGGATCATACTTGTCTGAATCAAAAAATTGCCACTTTATTAGAAATGATCCTACTACAAAGAAAACTTACTGAAAAAACTTTTTGAGATGCTCTGCATTTCAGGAATGCGGTAGGACTTTCCCTTCTTCGGTCTACAGCTCGTAATTTTCAAGTCTTATCACCCTGGATACAATGAAGGGACCCTCCCAATTTGACCCTAGCTTCCTATGGGAGGGGTTCTTCCTGGCAAGTAGAAGTTTTCTAAGCACCAAATCTCGCACCATAAAGCTTATGCGCTTGACTTTTTTGTTGTAATACCTTGCGATTTTCTTCTGGTAGTCCTGGATGCGATGCAGAGCCCTATCTCTCCTTTCATCCAAGAGATTGAGGTTCATTAGGAGTGACTCATCGTTGTGCTCGGGATCTGTGAGCTCGGTCCTTGGAGATGGGATCTCGATTTCTATTGGGGACACTGCTTTTGTTCCATAAGCCAAAGCGAACGGTGTTTCCTGGGTAGCTGACCTCGTAGTTGTTCTATAAGCCCATAGCAGCTCTGGAATATGCTCCACCCATTTTCCTTTCAGAGCTTCCAGCTTGGTTTTCAGCGCAGCTTTGATGGTCCTGATGGTTATCTCTGCTTGCCCATTGGATTGTGGATGGGCTGGGGCAGAGAAGTAGTTTTTTATTACTAGCTCAGCGCAGAATCTTCTGAACTTGGGGTTGTCGAATTGTTTCCCATTGTTAGAGACTATTGCCCTGGGGATTCCAAATCTACAAATTGTTGACTTATATGTGAAGTTCTAGACTTTTTGCTCAGTGGTCGTAGCCAAAGGTTCCACCTCTGCCCATTTAGTGAAGTAGTCCACTCCAACAATGGCGAATTTGCACTGTCCCACGCCGATCGGAAGAGGCCGGAGTATGTTCAAACCCCACTGCTGAAAGGGCCAAGGACTAACTACCGAGGTCAAGAGCTCTGGAGGGCAATGGGTAAGATTGGCGTTCATTTGGCAGACTGCGCATTTCTTAACTAACTCTGTGGCTTCCTTGAGCATTGTGGACCAACAGTATCCCTGCCTTAATGCTTTTCCTGCCAAGACCCTTGCTCCAATGTGGTTGCTGCAAACTCCTTCATGAATCTCTCTGAGTATGTAATTGACGTCTTCATTCTCCACACATTTGAGGAGAGGTGTTGAAAAACCTCACTTGTAAAGGTTTTCCTGTAAAATAGAAAACCTAGCTGACCTGGTTCTTAGTTTTGCTGTTTCTTTGGGGTCCTTTGGCAAGATTCCATTTCGAATGTATCCCAGAATAGGGTCCATCCAGCTTGGTGAGACTTGCACAGGGAGTATTTCTTCATTCTCAAGGTCAACGGAGGGTTTTGCTAGATGCTTCATTAGAATTAACCTATCCAAACTTTCCTGCAAGGCTGTTGCAAGCCTTGCCAAAGAGTCCGCTCTTGAGTTCTCAGATCTGGGAACATGCTTGATTTTAACTTGTACAAATTTCTTGATCAATTCCTGTACCTTTTTGAGGTAAAGAATCATCTTCTTTCCTTTAGCTTCATAAGACTCCTCTATTTTTCTTACCACAAGCTGTGAATCACTGCATATCTCTAGCTATTCTGCCTCCATCGAGTAAGCTAGATTGAGCCCTGCAATAACAGCCTCATACTCTGCGTTGTTGTTTGAGGTTTTAAACCCAAACCTAAGGGAGTATTCGACGTCCACTCCATCTGGTGAGGTCAGAATTAGGCCCGCTCCGCTTCCTTAGGCATTGGCTGCACCATCTACCAAAAGTCTCCATATTGGGAGATTAGGTACTAGCTGTGTGGTCTCCATAGGCGTTCCTGTTGTAAATTCTGCGATGAAATCTGCCAGAATCTGACTCTTTACGGCAGTTCTTGGTTTATACCTGATTTCAAATTCGCTGAGCTCAATGACCCATTTTACCAATCTCCCAGAGGATTCAGGCTTATGTAACACCTGCTTTATCAGCTAGTCTGTCGGGACTTCTATGATATGGGCATGAAAGTATGGTCTGAGCCTTCTGGTTGTGGTGTCCAAGGCTAAGATAAGTTTCTCCATCTTCGGGTATCTCTCCTTTGCACCCCTTAGAGCTCTGTCTTTTTCTTTTACGAGTGCTGCACTGTTAGAGAAATCTAGGGTGATCACTTCTCCTTCTATGGGACAGACCAGAATTGGGAAAGAACTCAGATAAACCTTCAAAGACCTAAATGCCTCTTCACATTGGGCATCCCATTCAAAAGCTTTCTTCAGTACTCGAAAGAAAGACTGACATTTGTCACTTGATCGAGATACGAAACGGCTCAGGACAACTATTTTCCCTGTCAGTCGCCGAATTTCTCGTGTTTGAGGGTGGTTGCATGTCTATACTTTGGCAGGATTGGCTTCTATCCCCTTATTATTCACTATGAAGCCTAAAAACTTTCCTGCTGAAACCCCGAAGGCATATTTGGCAGGGTTAAGCTTCATCTTGTATTCTTTGAGGACCTGGAAGGATTCCGCTAGATGTTGGATATGGAGCTCGGCCTTTAACGACTTTACCAACATATCATCAATATAGACTTCCATAGTTGCTCCAATTTGCCTATGGAACATTCTGTTCATCAAGCGCTGATACGTAGCTCCTACATTTTTTAAGCCAAAAGGCATGACTTGGTAGCAATACGTTCCTTGTTTTGTCAGGAATGAGGTCTTCTCTTGGTCACTAGGGTCCATTCTGATTTGGTTATACCCTAAAAAAGCATCCATGAAGCTGAGGAGCTCATGCCCAGCGGTAGCATCTACTATCTAGTCAATCTGAGGTAGAGGAAAACTATCCTTGGGGCAGGCTCGATTGAGATCAGTGAAGTTTATGCATAACCGCCACTTGTCATTGGTTTTCTTAACAAGAACTATATTGGCCAACCAAATAGGGTAATCTACTTCCCTGATGGCCTTGGCTAGGAGAAGCTAGCCGACCTCCTGATTGATGGCTTTCTGGCCATCCAAGGTGAAGCTTCTTCGTTTTTGCTTGACGGGATTGTAGGCAGGATTTATGCTTAATTTGTGAGTGATAACCGAGGGGTCAATGCTCTCTATGTCCTCTTGCTTTCAAGCGAACAATTCAGCGTTTTCTTTCAGGAATTGGATAAGAAGGTCTTTAATCTCATTGCTTAGCTTGGACCCAATGTAGACAAGGTGTTCTGGTTCCTTATCGAGCTGAACAGGCTCCATCTCTTTCGAGGAGTTGGTCTAGTTTCCAGCTCATCCCTCATGTCGAGATCGTCTACTTGGATGCTCTCCACCTCGTTCTACTTCATAGAGGCCATGTAACATTCTCTAGCTACACGTTGGTCTCCCTTGACCACTCTAATTTTATTTTTTGTCGGAAACTTCACGACAAGGTGGTATGCTGAAGGGATGGCCTTCATTGCATTTAGGGAATGTCTCCCCAACAGCATATTGTACACCGAGGGAGCGTCAACCACTAGGAACCTTACAGTTGTGGTGGCCTGGCAGGGAGGGTCCCCTATGGTGAGTATGAGCCGAACTGACCCTAGGGACAACACCCTTTCTCCTGAAAATCCTAATAGATGGGCACTTACTGGCTCTAGCTTTTCTTTTTTTATGCCCATTTTATCAAAGGCAGACGCAAAGATGAGGTCTGTCGAGCTCCTGTTATTTACCAAGACTCAATGCACTATTCTATTAGCCACGACAACCCTTACTACCAACGGATCATCATGGGGTTGATGGCAGTCCTCCAAATCCGAATCTAAAAAGGTTATGGTTGTGTCTAACCGTGGTATTTTAGATGTGGCGCACACCTCTAGCATCTCATCACCTCGAATTCTGTGCAGATGAGCCTTTTTGGTTGCGCTGGATTCTCCTCCTCCTGCAAATCCTCCTGATATCACCCTGATCTCCCCCATGGGTTGTTGATGTTGCGAAGGAGCCTGTTGCTGACGTGGTGGAGGTGGAAGAGCCCGATGTTGATTGTCTTGGGCCACAAAGCGACGTAATTGACCTCGTTGGATTAGCAACTCAATTTCCTTTTTAAACTGAATGCAGTCATTCGTATGATGGCTGTGATCTCTATGGTAATCACAGTATTTTGTGGGATCTTTCTTTGTTGGGTCTGCCTTCATCTGAGGTGACCATCTCAAGAACTTCTCGTTCTGCACTTTGTATAAGACTTGTGATATAGAAGCAGTGAGAGGGGTTAGCTGTCGAGGTGGGTACCTCGGTTGCAGCTCTAGTTGCGGGGGCCCCAGGCGATCTCTCACATTGCCTCTCCTTTTCGGAGAACGGTCTCTGTCTCTTTTAGGAGATCTGTCTCGCTCTTTTTCTTTCTTAGAACTCCTTTCCCTCTTATTTTCTTCCTCCCCCCTCTCTTTTCGTGATGAAGAGCTTCCCATCATTGAGAGGAGTGCTTCTTCACCATTTATATACTTCTCTGCTTTAGCCAACACCTCGGTCATACTTGCCTGAGGGTTCTTTGATATGAAAACATCAGATCCTTTGATTGCACCCCGAGCCCTACAATAAAGGCAGTAATAGCGAATTTTTCGTTGGGGACATCTACCTTCAAAGATTCTGAATTGAATTCCGGACATACAATCTGAGGTTCTCGTCTGGTCCCTGCTTTACGTTTAGAAGATGGTAGCTCGGCTTCTTGTATATTCGAGCTCCTATGAAGTGAGATACGAAGGAGATTAAGAGCTCTTTGAAAGAAGAGATTGAAGCTGGGGGGAGTCTGTTGAACCATGCTAAGGCTAATCCTTTAAGAGTGATGGCGAAGGCTCTACACCGCATAGGATCCTGATATCCATGCAGCTCCATTTGATTTTTGTAGGCGTTGAGGTGATCCATATGATCTTTGGTCCCGTCCAAGGCCACAATCTAAGGTAAATTTTGGAGGGAGGGGAAAGTGTAACACCCCCGTGGTGATTGGTGACTCTGTTTGTAGCACCAGGGCATCCATCGTGACAGGAGGCTTGCTCTTAACAACTTCTTTCATATGGCTGAGCTCTTGCTTAATATCCTCGAAGCGCTGTTCCCAATACTGCTCTCTCCTTTCCTGCTGGTAGGGGAGGAAATCACTTCTTCCCCCTCCATCGTTCTGGCTTTGCACCTCTTCATTGTGGCCATTCCTAGGAGGTATCTCTAGATCCCTCCCTATGGTCTGGCTGTTTTCTCCTCCTTCATTAACCTCTCTGAAAGGGTCGAGGTGGTACTTTTCTCTGCTAGGGAGATTACCCGGGCCTTCTTGGGCTGGTCGTGCCTCCTGTGGGCATTTTATGAGTTTCAATAACTCCTCGTTTTGTTGTAGCAGACGCTGATTGACAAGATGGAGGGCATCCAACTTGTTGTTCGTTGTGGGAACCCTTATGAGGGGATTAGTTTCTGGATTATCCTCGGCCTGTCTACCATTGGTGGTCTCTTGTTGGTCTTGCATGCGCGGTGGATTGGTTTGACTTCGGCTCATATTGCGGGTTGAGACCATCAGTCACTGAAAAATGAGTGTATTTATAAAACGAGAACAGTCGTTCCCACAGACGACGCCAAACTGATGATGTAGTTTCTGGTGGGTGAGCAGAGTCAACAAATTGTGACACTATGGTTAGATCAGAGCTGTATGGCTCGTGGAATGGATTATGATGTGAGGACTTATTTTTTGTATGGGGATGATGACATAGAAGACATATAGGGGTTCACCAGCTATAGAGCTTAGCTAGTCCACTCTTTAATGGAGGCTCTTGCTCCATTTTCTTTACTGATCACTCGAATTATTGAATAGTGTTTATGCCTCTAAGGTCCCCCCTCCTTTTCAATGGAGGCTCTATACAACATATATAGACTAATTCATCGTTCTAAGGAGTCTACACTGAGATCCTTGCCTTGCATTCGTGGGATTTTTCTTTATTTTCGAGAGAAGATCTTGGTTAGTTGAGAGTTTTGTGCCTTGATTCTAGCTTTCCGTTCTAGCTCCCTTTCTTTTGGGGATGTTTGTTGTCTATCCGACTGTCCCCATGCCATTCTTGTTATTATCCCGTTCGAATAGAGCTGAGCTCTGGTACTCTGAGCTCTTTTGTCTTGGCTGACCTCCTGACCTGACTTGAATTTCTGAGCTCGTATTTCAGAATTATTTTTGGTATCATCATATTCTAATACCTTATTTAATCTTCTCTTTTATCCATCTGTATTATATTAGACAATATTACTTTATCCAATCCATCCATTTCTAATGCGACAACCAAACGAGCTCATTGTATAATGTAAAATATACTTTCTGAAAAAAAACATATAATCTATAAAACATATGCTAACTACATAAAATCACACACATAGAGTCGAACATATATGGTAAGTTTGTTGTTGGATCTTGAGATAAAGTGTAAAGTTGAAATTTTGTAAAGAATTTGGTACGACATCATCTTTTTTTTCTTCTGTCAGTAACATCTATTAACTGTATGGGGTGGGAATGAAATAAACATATTAATTGGGAAATAGTGCAATGAAATTTCAGTACTGCTAGGGGTGTCCTTGAAGATAGCATATTTTACAAGGTGGATAAAGTTAAAATTTATCCTTTCACTTTTTGATCCATCATGCCAAGCAAAAAAGATGGAATTTATATTTCTATCCTCTAAAGATGAAACGTCTATTCCATCCAATTTTCGTTCCTTCTATTTTTTTTCACCTCTCCTACAAAACTAACCATTATTTCTTTCAAGATGCTCTTACCTACGAGGTCAATCATGACAATAATAGATTTCTCATGTCCCCTCTCTTTGGATGTTTTATCATCACAATATAATAATTAATATATATTTATCCCATACATGAGGTATGAAGTCAACTTCCCCACTAATTAAAGTTGTGGTACATAATTAAGGATATTCTATTAATGATTAAGAAATTTAATAATTGACCAACTCGGGATAACTTGCATAGTTGATCCATTAATTATCTTGTTTATAACAAATTTGATAATTAATATCAAATTACACCATATTAACAATACTAATAATTAATTATTCAGTTAGACAAATTCTCTCTCCATCGTACCATGATTGTGCCACCACTAAAACTAAATCCACCAACCACCACCAGATATGTGTGTGAGATAGAGAGATAGAGAGAGAGGGATGAACAAAAAAATGGACGAACAACAACCATCCAACATCAGTTTTCACCCCTATAGCCAAGGTGAAACCTTGAAATCATTGTCCACAACCAATGCAATCCGGTGATTTGAGCTACGCCACCAGACCTTCAAATTAACATTGTTAGATTTTCTAGAATTTTAATATGGATACTAAATGGTTTTGAGATTGATTTTATCGTTGTAATGGAAATTCTAGAGAGAGTGAAGAAAGACTAGGTGGAGGTAAGAGGTCAAAGGCCAAAACTTTGATGGTGAGTGAAGTTGGGTGAGTTTCGCTTATAGTTTAGAGGGCAATGACAACTAGGAAAAAGTGAGAGCGATTGGCCAAAGAAGGGTAGAGGTTGGGGCAAGGGAGTGTGGGTGGAATGGGAGGTAATATTTGGTTTAGTTGGTTGGCGATGGAAAGGGGTTTGTTTTTAGGTATTGATCATAAGTGATGGTACAAGTCCAAAGTTTGTAAAATTTTCTTTGGTCATTTATGTTTTGTATCATTTTATTTTTGAAAATTTTTAGGGTTATCTTTCTAGTTAGCTATATTTGGTTTATGGTTTCAAGAAAGTAATTTTGTCAAAAAAAAAAAACCTTTGACTAGTAATAAGTTAGAATCATAATTGAGCTTACAACCGCAATTATAATTACATATTTAAAATTACAAAAATGATAATAATGATAAAAAAATGGGTCTTCAATTCTTAAAATTGACTTTTGTGGGTTACAACAATTGCATTGAATGCATAAAACCAAAAACTTATCACACATGCAATTCTATGACCAAATAGAAAATTAGGGTCTTTCATGTGCAAACAATACTATTTTTAGCTTTCAATGTTTTGGGACCTCAAAAAATAGGTCTAAAATGCGTATGACAGAGGAAGAATGTTCTTCAACCAAGCAGGTCCAGACGATGACTTGAAGTCTCTTTTGTGCAAGAGGCATGGCAGAGGAAGAATGCGGATGGCATTCGCCAAAGACTCATGGCTAATGTAATACTTCATTGACTATGATTACGACAACCCAACCCATTTGAAGGAAAAACGAAGTTAGGGATTTTTGGAATTATGCAAAAACTAAGGAGTTCCATTTTTTGACTAAGTTTTAGTTTCTTCTAAACATCTATAATCAGGGTAGAGCCAGGAATTTTCCTAAATGGAGAAAAATATGACTAAAAACAATTCATGAGCTAATATAAAATAAAATTTAAGCTCAACAAATAATAAACAAAATTACTATGTTTTTTACTTTTTAAAAAGTATATCGTCTCAATATAATATAATTTTAACGAAATCCGAACTAATGTTTACTTCACTATTTTGCATAGAAGTATATGTTGTTAAAATTATAGTGTAATAAACTTATTTATTCTCTTTTGAGATGTAATAGTAGATAATATTTTAAAAAAACTCTTGTGTCTTTAAAGTTATATGAATTTTATTAATATATTGCATTGTATGTAAATTCAAAAGGCTGAGATGATGAAAGTTAAATTTAATAGGGTCTAAATGTAAATATTCTATTATACAAAAAACTAATGAAGTTTTCAGAATTTGGGGGGAGGGGGGTTTCAGAATTAGGGGAGGAGAGTTTTTGGAATTTGAAGGCAATTCCATTTTTTCATCTTCGCTACAACGACCAGAAATATTTTTCATGTCTATAGATTCTCTATGAAACACAGTGTTTGAAAGCTCAAATCTTTCAGATTTTTGACAGTTATAGAGCAAGGAAAAAAGGTCAAAATTCTAAAACTACAAAGGCCAAAGAGCATAAACCCTGATGTTCAAACCTCTCA
>CM042184.1:36276265-36320719 GCA_023539305.1 Ilex asprella | reverse complement strand
GATTGACATGAGCCCTTGTTGTTTTGTTTTCATGTACATAGTAGTTAATTTATTTTACTATTATAGTTTTATTTTTCAATGTTGTAGTGTAGACTTTAGCATGGAAGTTGTTTATCTCTCCTTAATTTGGACTCATTTCATTTTGAGCATTATCATAGACAAACTCATTGAATATCATGTGAGAGTCTAAGTTGGGGGGTGTAAATAAGTTTTGTGTGTTTCATTTTCTCTTTTATGTTTATATATAAAAAATAGCAGAAACAGTACCAGTACTCGGTATCGGTACCATATGGTATCGGTACCCCGTACCTGTACACAAAACCTATCGGTACCATATGGTACCGGTACTGTTTTCCTGACATGCCCAAATTCTGTAAAAAAAAAAAGGGGGTATCTTATTTCTCATTTTACCTTCATTATTTTCATTGCATGATTCTTTATGCATTGAGGACAATGCATGGTTTAAGTTGGGGGGTGAGGTGCATCATTCACATGTTCTACCACTTTTTGTATAGAATAATAAAAAATGTGAAAATTTTAAAAATTTTGGTTTCAATATTGAACTATATTCCCCTATCCTAATGGTTATGGAATTTGTGATTACTTGAGCTTCATTTTGAACTTTGAATACACGAGCACATTATAGAAGTTTATCCTATTTTCAAGAGTATCACATATGTGTTTTCTTTCAAACTCAACCATTGTGCACCTTGAATGTGTAATTTGGACAATTTACGGATTGAGTTCACATTTGAGTGTTTGACATGAATAGTGGAGATGAGTAAAAACCCTTGTGAGCTTTAATGTCAATTCTTATTTGGAGGGAACTTACATTTACTCAAGGAACAATTTTTCAATTTTCAAATTTGTTCAATAATCTCGTTATGCTTACTTTGGTTAGGTGTATTTGGGTAGTTAATTGACTTTGTCTTGATATATACAATGTTCTCCCATGATTATTTAGAAATGATCTTAGGCCATCTTTGAATGCTTTGAGCCTTTGCCTTTTTCTTGAAAAAATTTACCCCTATTGCCATGATTGAGCCTTACTTGAATTCGTTTCTATGCCATACATTTAACCAAGCCAATGAAAATGACAAATATCTACCTTACCTTGGTTGTTCCTAGTACTAAGTATGAGTGATGATAAAAGAGAAGGAAGTATGGTGTGGAAATTCAAACAAAAGGGATGAATGATGTTAAAACTCAAAAGAGTTCAAAGGAAGAACATGAAAATCCAAGGAAAGGAGAAAAAGGGGTGAATGAATGAAAGAGTGATCAAAAGAAAAAAAAAAGGAAGAAAAGAAAGAAAAAGAAATAAAGGGTGTTGTGATGGTGTGAAAATCAAAATCTCATTAAAAGGAAAGTGTTTGTCCATGATTAAAAGTCTCTCACTTGGAACAACTCTCTTTGTCACCCTATATCCTTCATTTATTTTACCTAGATATCACCCTAAGGCCCCATTATAACCCTTGAAAGTCCTAAATGATCTAGAGAAGCATGGGAGATGCATACTTTTAAAGAAAAAGAGGAGTTGATTTTACTATCTAATGCCCTAGCATTCCTTTCATGAGATTATGCCAAGGTTGTTTCATTTCTATGCATACTTCATTTTTTGATTATATGTGAGCTTACTTTGCTTTGTGCACAAGATTCCATCTCACATATACACATGGAGTTCATGCCATGATAATCATTGAGTGATTCAATTGTGAGAGACACCCTTGGTGAGTTTTGCATCAAAACTTAATTTGGATAGCCAAAGTGAATGTGAATTCCGTTTTGTAAATGCTTAAATTACATGTTTATTTCACACACACACACGAGTTTGAAAATGAATGTGTACGTGGATACTCTAGAATAGCATTTACGGCTATGATATGTCTCATGTGTGATTTGTTTGGGCGTTCGGATCAAGTTATTTTTGAAATCCCATTGCTAGTTAGGATAAGGGAATATATTTTAAATATTAGATACTAGGAAAAGAAGTTTGTAGGTGTCTTCAATGGAAACCTTCACGATATAAAATTCGTCCACTAGGGATCTCCTAGGGGTTTAAAAGCTTGTTGCATGTGCTAAATGTAATATCGAAATTAGTATATGTTTATTTTTGTCTTCTTGCTTTTACATTTTGTTTGCTAGGGACTAGCAAAGCTTAAGTTGGGGGGTGTGATGAGCACATAATATTGCACATTTCATGGCCTCATTACATTCATTATAACTCAACTTTTGCATTTAATTACTTAGTGTTAGCCTATTTTATGAATAATGTTGAATTCTCGATGTTGCATGTTTTGATAGCTTAAATGTTGGATTTTAGGACCTTTCAACTATGTTGGATGTGTGGTAATGGCATGGACACAATACATGAAGAATTGGAGGCTTAAAAGTGAAGAAATCAAGGAGGTATTGGTGTTTTGGAACAAAGGCACCAGCTGCCACATCACTAGGAAGTACTGCCTCAGTTGTCCTCCATTTTGACCATGATCTACTCAGATTCTGGTAAAGTTAAAAACATGAAAGTTGTATATATGGATGTCTTCTATCTCTTTTAAAAATTTCAGCTCAATCCAACGGTTAGATCAAGAGTTATGTCATTTCTACCGAAGGTGGTCCAGTGCAGAAAAATAGTACAGGTACTCGGTACCGGTACCACGAACCTTCTGGCCGAAAAAACAGCCTGTAACTCAACTTTGAGGCTTGGGGGTCCCACCTACACTTCTTCCACTTGCCCCCCAACATTTCCTTACACAAGAGCAGGCATCTCTTACACATTTGGAAGACTTTAAAGGCTTGGCATTAATGGAGGATGGGACAGAAAGGGGCTGCCATGTTGGTGGCAAGCTAAGCTCCTCCTAGCCTGTGTAACCCATCAAAATCACTTGCCATTGATGGGAGGTCTGATCTCACAGCTAGGGGACCCTCATGGACGAAAAATTAAAAACACACACTCCATATATACAACATTATTCAGCATTTTTCAGGGTGGCTACCTAAGCTTAGGAGTAGTTCAAGGAAGAAGAAGATGAATAGTGCTAGAAGTTTATACTTTTACATTTTCTTCATTCCAATGTCTTGTAATCTCTTGTAAGGATCTTCTAAACTTTGTTTAAAGTCTTTAATGTCATTTATTGCAAGTTCATTTCTAGTTTAATCCTTTACTCTAGCTTTCACCATTGTTGTTTGAACTTTTCTTCATTTCTTAGCTTAAAATGGGTATTGAATGTTTTTCTTCATAATTTAAGATTTCTTGCTTTAAGTTAAGTTTCATGCTCCATTTCCTTTACATGTCTCTTTACAATATGCATTTCTTTCCTTTAAGTATGATTAGCTAGATTTTTCGTTGGCTAATCCAAGGGAGACCTCCTCTTGGGTTTTCCATTTCAACTCCTTCTCTTCTTTTCCTTATGAGTCCAATGGTTCGGTTTGACGGGGTTGAGAGTGGATAAGTTGGTGAGCTTTTGATATTCTGTAGGCCTAGCCACGGTTTATGTTTAGATACTCACCAATCTTGTCCCTAGCTTCCCCCGAATCAATCGTTCATTCATGCTCTATCGGAGGAGGGATTGGAGTTGAAATGGTATTCCTATTGGAGTGACTTCTTGGGTTTGCCAACATTTGTTTCTCATTGCATTTTCACCAAAACATACTCCACCAAACAACTTTCAAACAAAAGATTTTACACTTTCTCTTTTTGACAAAATCACCTTCACACACTTGAACTTTCTTTCCCTGAGGAGACGACCTTGAAATACTTTTCCAAGTAAAACATGACAAACGAAAGACTCCTTGCGATTGGGGAGCACTTTTGTTCACTTCATACATTTTGTTCACTTCATTTCCACCACCATTCCGTTGCCCTATCTCTTGCATGAATCCGAATGAGAGTGACACTCACCCACACACATAAGCCATATACATATTTGAGGGTTTATGTTAAGAGATAAGGAACAACAACCATTATTAATCAATCAGTTCTCAAGGTATGTGTCTCGGTATTTACTTATCTTTGTTGGTGTAATTATTTTTCTTTGCTATGGTCTTAGCTTGCTTTTTGCTGGTATTCATTCAGGCGAGAGGGAGACTGTCGGCGACCTCGACAGGGGTCCCGGTGGAGGAGGCGGAGGCGACCGTCGTAAGGTAGCTTCTATATTTAGCCTATTTGAGCGTGATGAGGATATCTCTGATATAGTTGCCCGATATCATATTCCGCCTTCTGTGACGTGCCGTCGTTTTGAGGCCGATGAGTTTGCGTGCTTTGACTCCTCGGGTGAGATAGTTGTTTACGAGGGCATGTTGGAGGCGGGACTTCGATTCCCTATCCCCGGACCCATATGTCGGGTTCTTGGGCACTTGTCTCTGGTCCCGGGGAGGCTGGCCCCTAATGATTGGAGGGTACTCTCTGCATTTTTCGCACTGTGGTGGTTGGTGCACAACGCTACTGTTCTCCCTCCGTTTGAAGAATTTGTTGTCACATACATACTTCTTGAGAACCCTGCTCCCCATCAGGGGTGGTACTGCTTTGCCCCGAGAGCGGACAAGTTTATCACTGGTCTCACTTCCAATCTTCGCAAATGGAAGAGGAAATTCTTTTTTGTTGAAGGTGAGTGGACTTCTGACTCCGATCGTGATGTGGTGCCTACCCGATGGGATACAGTCCCAAATACTAAGCTGGGTGAGGATCTTTCCTTCAATTCTTGTCTTAATTTTCATGTATGTGTTTTTTATAGTGTAACTGTTATCTTGCACCCTCACCGACTCTATCTCAGGATCAGGTTAGGTTTCTTGAGATGGTTCGCAACAATCCCATGACGGATGCCTCTGAGATCATGCTGGCAATCGGTATTTCCCCAGCTCCTTCGAAACATAAAAAGAAAGGTACTTGATACCTTAGTAGTCTTTTTAAGAATATGATGTAACAGGCTTTCTTACTTACACTGGCTTTGCAGGTACCCCCATTGACAGGTCTAATGTGGACGAATTACTCACTTCCAGAGTGGCGTCTATTCCCCCTCCTTCTTCCAAGAGGGAGAAGTCCGGTGCCCCCAACTCTTCTCAATCGGGGTATACTGGTCTCATAGAGGCTGAGCTTGGTGATGCTCCACCCTCTTCTCTGACTAAAGTCTCTTCTCCCCCGAGGGATTGTTCTAGCACGGCTGAGGTTCTGGCGCCATCTTCTACCAGAATCGTGGACCCACCGAGTCACCCTCACCCGGACGTTCGCTCAATATCTATGCTCCGGAATCTGAGTGTGGAAAGGGGGAGACTCTGTGACTTTGTGAGCGGTGCTAACGTTCAAGAGATTACATCTCGTGGTCCAGAAGGCATGGTCAACGCCGCTGTTGAGGGCTTTGCTCTGGTATGCTTTCCTTTTTGTTTCGTTCTTCGCTTCCTTTGTCATATCTTGGCTTAATTCCTGACTCTCCTTGTATTTTATTTTCGAATTTCTATAGATGGCTGCTGCCTTGCCTAGCTTGTTCAATAATACCCTAAAGATCAGGGAGGCCGTTAGTGGCCAGGCGAAGGAGAGGCAGGCCCGCGAGGTTGCTGAGGAGCAGTTGCGGCAGGCACGAGAGGATGCTACGAGGCTAGCACGGCAGGCACGAGAGGATGTCATGAAGTATCAGAGGCTGGAGCGGCAGGCACAAGAGGATACCGCTGAGGAGTTGAGGCAGGCGCAAGGGAAGACTGCTCAACTTGAGGCTGACCTTCGTGCAGCACTTGAGAGAGTTGCCAGGGCGGAGCCTCAGAGGGATGCTGCTGAGAGGGCTAGGGCCGGTGCCTTCATTGACGGCTACGAGGAGCTCAAGAGGAAGGCCTTTATAGCATTTACTTACTGTGATCTTTCTGACCTTAAGCCTTCTGAGGCTCTTGAGTTCGATGATGAGGACTATGTGAGTGGAGGCAGTGAGGGCCACTAGGATTGTGTTGTCTTTGTTCTGTTGACACACTATGTCCATCTTTCGTCAAAAGTTCATGTGTTTGGATGACATATCACCTTTGTAAAGGTTTTTTTGAATGGAATACAACTTTTTTGAGAAAAATATAGAACAATTTTATTTTATAATTCAAAGTAAATATTTGAAGGAAAAAGACTAACATAGGAAATTGACTAACAAAATAACCTAAACAGTGGTCACCAAATCACGATTGACTGTCCCCAGCTACTGGTAGTATTTTTTTAGGTGTTCTGCATTCCATGGGTGGCCTAGGACCCTTCCTTCAGAGTTTTGAATTCTGTAGGTACTCGACCTTACTATCTTCGTGACCGTGTAGGGTCCTTCCCAATTGGGTCCCAATTTCCCTTCCCGGGAGTCTTTGGTGGACAAGATGACCTTCTTGAGGACCAGGTCCCCAGGTAAGAAGGCACGAGGCTTCACCCTCGAATTGTAGTACTTGATCATGTGACGCTTGTATTCTGCATTCCTGAGCATGGCTATCTCTCTCTCCTCCTCCACCAAGTTGAGGTTGATGCAAAGGCCTTCTTCATTACTGGTAGGGTCATGGCTCTGGACCCTAAGGGAGTATACCCTGATTTCAACAGGTATCACTGCCTCTGTTCCATAGGCTAGAGAGAATGGGGTCTCACCGGTAGGACCTCTTGGTGTGGTCTGATATGCCCATAGTACTCTTAGGAGTTCGTCTACCCATTTCCCTTTTGCAGTCTCCAATCTGGATTTCAAGTTACGGAGTATGGTCCTTACATTGACCTCCGCTTGCCCGTTCGCCTGTGGATGATCGGGACTAGAGTGGGGTTGCTTAATCTGGAGCTCCGCATAGAAAGTGTTGAGGAGCTTGTTATCAAACTGCTTGGCGTTGTCGCTCACGATGGCATGAGGTACCCCGAAGCGGCAGACTAGACTCCTCTATATGAAGTCTTTTATCTTATGGTCTATGATTCTGGCTAGGGCTTCGGCTTCTGCCCATTTCGTGAAGTAATCGATGGTTATGACTACAAACTTACATTGATCTCGATTCACAGGAAGGGGACCTAGAATGTCAATCCCCCACAAGAAGAAGGGCCACAGGCTCTGAATTGTGGTGAGTTTCTCGGGCGGTTGTCTAGGCACAGTCGTAAAACGCTAGCACTTATCACATCTCCTGACAAAGTCTCGAGTGTCTCTGATCATGGTGGGCCAATACTATCCCTGTCTGACTGCCTTATGAGCCAATGCACGTCCTCCTGAGTGGTTCCCACATATCCCCTCATGGCATAGTCCGCCTCTTCTGGGGTGAGATAGCGGAGTAGTTGGAGAGAATGACTCTTTTTATAAAGGGTGTTTTGTAATATAACATGCCTGGATGCCCTCATCCTCAATTTTTTGGCTTCCACTGGGTTGTCTGGGAGAGTGCCCCCCTCTAGGTAGCTTCTGATAGGAGTCATCCAATTGGATTCTAATGATACGCAGTGAGTCTCGACCTCCTCTAACTTGGTGGTGCTAGGCTCAAACTGGTGACTGGTCAACGTCAGTCCCATGAGTATGTTGGCGGATGCAAACTTGGCGAAAGCGTCCGCCATGATATCTCTTCTCGAGGTATATGGTGGATTTCAAAGCATGCAAACTTTGCGAGGAGTGCTTGGACCACCGAGAGGTATTCCTGCATCCTTTCTTCTTTGGCTTCAAAATCTCCCCTTACCTGATTGACCACGAGCTGAGAATCACTGTAGGTCACGAGACTGAGTGCTTCCATCTCTAAGGCTAACCTTAGACCCGATATGAGGGCCTCATACTCTGCTTGATTATTGGACGTGTTGAAGTGGAGGGAGACAACGTACTTTATTGGAGTGCCGTGGGGACTGATCAGTACGAGTCCAGCTCCACCGCCCTCATTGGTAGAGGACCCATCCACATAGAGTTTTCAGCATGGCGGAGAGGATGATGGGGGTGACGTCGAGAGAGGACGTGAAGATGGGAGTGAGGGAGCCTGAGAAGGCGGCGCCCAAGGTAGGGTGGGCGACGCCTTAAGCCATGTGAGCGGCGCCCTAGGTAGGGTGGGCGACACTCTGGCTTGCCCGGTCGATGGCTCTGCCCCTTGTTCCTCCTCCGGGTCGGCGGGTCTTTGTATGGCAACTGGTCTAACTTCCTGGTTGAGAGAGTCAGTATGTACTGAACTAGTGCGCGCAGGGGCGCCTAGTTCTTCATTTTGAGATTTCTGGGGCGATGTGGACTCTACCACAAAGTCTGCGAGCGCCTGTGCTTTGATGACGGCCCTTGGTTGGTACTGCACGTCGAATTCACTTAACTCTACAACCCATTTGATGAGTCTGCTCGAGACATCAGGCTTCCCCAAGATTCTTTTAAGTGGCTGATCGGTGACCACCGTAATCGTATGACTTTCGAAGTAGTGGCGCAGACGTCTGACAGTAGTGACAAGGGCGAGAGGTAACTTTTCTAACTCTGAGTATCTCACCTCTGCTCCTCAGTAGGCTCTACTTACATAGTAGACAGGCTTCTGGATGCCTCCTCCTCTCTGATGAGTACAGAGCTTACAACAGAGGGAGAAGATGAGAGGTAGAGGTAGAAGATTTATCCTGGTACAGTATGGGAGAGTAGTGGGGGTGTGGAGAGGTAACCCTTGAGCTTCTGGAAGGCCTCCTCAGCGTCTGGGCCCCACTGGAAGGACCTGCAGAGGATCTTAAAAAAGGGAAGACATTTATCAGCGGATTTAGAAACAAACCTGTTAAGGGCTGCTACTCTCACGTTGAGGCGCTGGACCTCCTTCATTGAGGCAGGGGACTTCATCTCCAAGACTACTCTGATTTTGTCTGGGTTGGCTTCAATACCCTTTTTATGGACCATGAAGCCTAAGAACTTCCCTGAGCCTACGCCGAAGGCACATTTTTCAGGGTTCAATTTCATCTTGTAGGCTCTTGGCACATGGAAGGTCTCTTACAGGTGTGCGATATGATCTGTGGCTATTACACTCTTCACTAACATATCATCCACATAGGCTTCCATTATCTTTTCGATCTGGGCCTCGAACATTCTGTTAACAAGGCGCTGGTATGTGGCGCCAGCGTTCTTGAGCCTGAAAGACATCACCCTGTAGCAGTAAGTTCCTCTGGGGGTGATGAATGAGGTCTTCTCTTGGTCTGGAGGGAACATGCTGATCTGGTTGTAACCGGAGTAGGCGTCAAGAAAACTTAAGAGTTTGTGTCCCGTCGTGGCGTCAATGAGCAGGTTGATTCATGGGAGAGGATAACTGTCCTTGGGGCAAGCCTTGTTGAGCTCCGTAAAATCTACGCAGAGGCACCACTTTTCATTGGTTTTTATCACCATTACCACATTGGATAGCCATTCTGGGTAGGCTACCTCCTTCACTGACCCATTAGTTAGTAACTTGTCCACCTCTTCCCCCATGGGTTGCCCTCTCTCAGTGCTCACACTCCTCAACTTATGGTGGACAGGCTTGTATCTGTGATCAACATTCAGCCAGTGGGAGGCCACCTTGAGGTCGATGCCCTCCAAGTCCTCATGGGACCAGGCGAAGACATCTGTGTTTCTCCTAAGGAAGTCTACAAAAGTAGATGCCAACTCATGGGAGAGCGAGGAGCCTAGGTAGACTTTCTTCTCTGGGAGGCTGTCATGTAGTATTATTGGACGAAGCTCCTCTGCTGGTTCACCCCTCTCTAAGGTACTGTCGTCTCTAGGGTTAAGGATCTCGACCTAGAGTGTCTCATTCGGCCTCCTAGCCCTCATAGAGGCCACATAGCATTCTCTGGCTGAGACCTGGTCTCCTCTAATCTCCCCAACCCTATTGGAAGTAGGGAAGCGGAGGAGAAGGTGGTAAGTAGAGGGTACTGCCCTTAAGGCATTGAGGGCAGGACGTCCAAGTATTATATTATAAGCAGAAGGGCAATCAAGTACAAGAAAATTTACCATGATAATAGAGCTCCTTGGTGCGGTCCCTACTATGACAGGCAGAGTGATGGATCCCAAAGGCTGGACTCTCTCTCCCGAGAAACCAACCAAGGGAGTCCTGACTGGCTGTAATCTTTCTCTTCTGAGGTGAAGGCTGTCATAGGCTGTGGCAAACAAGATGTCGATAGAGCTTCCACTATGAACTAGGATCCTCCTGACTTGGTAGTTGGCCACCATCAGAGTCAAAACTAAAGGGTCGTCATGAGGGGTCTGGACTCCCACTAGGTCTTTGTCTGAGAAGGTAATGACCTCCTCCCCCCATGTCTTAGGGTCTTTATTGGGTGAGAGTCATGAGACTTGTCTGTCTAGCTTTACGGGCGTGCGTCTTCTTGGCGGAGTTGGAGTCACCTCCTCTTCCTAGTCCTCCGGCGATGGTCTGAATCTCACCGAGGGGTTGCTGGTGTTTCCGTTCTCCGTGCGGAGGGGTAGGTCCTCGACCAGCCACATACTGTCTGAGATGATCCCGTTGGATAAGCTCCTCAATCTGTTTCTTCAGCTGAAAGCAGTCGTCTGTGTCATGTCCATGGTCACAGTGGAAGCGACCATACTTACTGGGATTTTGGCGCTTGGGGTCAGACTTCATCTTTTCGGGCCAGCGGATGTCTGAGTCATCCTGTATCTGGAGTATGATGTACTCCACCGAGGCATTGAGTGGAGTGAATGACTGTCGGTCCCTCGGAGGTAGTGGTCTGAGGCGGTCCTTTATAGGGACCATCTCGGCTTTCTTTCTCTTGTTCTCAGTCTCACTTCGGTCTTCTCGACTGTCTTTCCTTTTCTGCCCTCGGGAGGACTCACCTCTACGGACTTTGGTGACGTCCTCGACGTTCATATATTTTTGGGCCCTAGATAGTAACTCGGGCATGCTAGAGGGTGACTTTTTGATGACTGAGAACATTAAGGTGGAGGTGCGAAGTCCAGCGATAAAGTCGGCTAAGGCTACCTTGTCATCTGGTTCTTCGACTTGCAGGACCTCCTCATTGAAGCAGGCAAGGTAGCTACGGAGGCTTTCGTCCTTATCCTGCTTGATGGTGAGCAGGTGGGTTACTGGCTTTTGATGGTGGCGTCTCCCTATGAAGTGGGAAACTAAAGACTTACTTAGCTCTGCAAAGGATCAGATGGAAGAGGCCTGAGTTTGGAGAATCAGTGGCGGGCGGACCCCTTCAAGGTGGTAGGGAATGCCCCGCACATGATCTCCTCAGGCACATTGTGGAGTTGTATGAGGAACTTGTAGGTATCCAGATGGTCGAGGGGGTCTCTATTGCCATCGAAGGTTTCGATGTTGGGCATCTTGAACTTCGAAGGCAATGGATAGTTGACAACATCAGTGATAAAGGGCGTGTCAGTGCGTCTTACCAGGTAGTCCACGGTCGTAGGAGCCTGTGCCTTGATGGCGTTGAGGGCATCGCCAAGCTGGTATTGCACCTCCTTTATCTTCTCGTCCCACTGGTTGGGGACATCCTCGGTCGGGTGGCGGTACTGGCTCTCATGGTCTCCATATTGACTTTCTCCTTCATCCTCCTGCGCATGCACATGAGAAGGGGGATGCACGAGCTCCATGCGCGTTGAGGAGGGACTACTAGGCGAGGGACGCCCTACAGTCGCAGGGCATTCTGGCAAGGGGCCCCATGTTGAGGGGCTGTTTGATGCTCGTGAGGTGCAGGTTATTGTTCCTCCCCAGTCGGAGTGATTGGGCCGGGTTGTAGTCTCCCGGTTGTTGGCTCATCGATCGGGTGGTAATCACCATGGATTGCGAAGGGGATTGAAAGGTAGTAGAAACTATGTCGTTCCCACAGACGGCGCCAAACTGATGATGCACAAAATAGTCATTATGCGAGATCAGCAGTCAAGTATTCGTACGATCGCAATCTAAGAGCAATAACCACGGAATTAATAGAGAACAAAAAATAAAGGGTCGACTCAGGGATTTATAGTGGTTCGGCTATGGCCTACGTCCATTTTCTTGAATAGCAGCAGTGGCCGGCGATCTTTATTAATGTATCAAAGTACTCCGGAGAGTATATAGTGTAGACAGAGTGAGAGGGAGAGAAAGAGATAGATGTGTGTATGGGGTCAGTGTCCTGCCCCTCCGTGTGGAGAGGGGCTTACATTATATAGGCTAGGGTTAAGGCGGTGCGGTGAATAAGAGGAGTTTTGCTATTTTGGTAAGTATGATTTAGGTAGGAGATCTCTGTATCCTGTTTTCCTCTCCCTCGTGCTCCTATTCTTTCGGAGGAGGACTCCTTGTTTGGCCTCAGATTCGATCGTCGTATGAGGCTCGGACTTGCATCGGAGTGGGCTTGGACTCAAATTAGAGTCAAGAGGTCAAAGTAATAAGGAGGAGGAGACGCCCGGAGGGGCCAGCCTAGGCCAGCGCCCAAGGGGGCCAACCCAGGCGGTGCACAAGGGGCTGCCCTAGGCGGCGCCCAAGGGTGCCAGCCTGGGCGGCGCCCAAGGGGGTCCTAAGTTGGCTCGGTGTCCTCCTCTTGATGACTTTCTCTTGATGTCTTCCCTTGATGCCTTCCTTATCCATGGGTCGGACCAGTCTGGATTTGGACTTTCTCCAATTGGTGGACTTTGACTGGACTTTCCCTTAGACTTTCTCGGTTTATCTTGATTGAGCTCGGCCCAGCTAAATTCGGGCTCGTCAAATCTAAACATATAAAAAATTTACTCAAATGTCAAGTTATATTTACCTCACGTTTACTATCTTCTGATAAAAAATAAAAGTAAAGGTTAAAATATCTCTATCGACAACATTGATTCTTCCTCTATCACGCAGGCACACACATATAATAAATAAAAAATAAATTAACTTTTAATAAAATTTTAATATTAAAAATAAAAAGCCTCATTCAATATTATCGCTTTAAGCCTCAAAATATTTTGAGCCGCCCTGGTTGAGAAGATCCACCAGATTTATTGCAGAGAATAAAAGATTACGGAAAAGAATTAAAAATTACAGAAATAGGCAAGCAATTAACATGAAGCAGTGGTGCTTAGTTTTTACGTAATGTTCTAAAGACAATATGGGCCCACGTATGCTTCATGCTGACCCATGTCTTCATTGGGCTTTATCGTTGTTTTCTTCTAAATAGGCTTCTTTTTTTTTTTGGGCTAAGAAGAAAAAGCAACTTCTGCCAGTCCACGGCACTACATAGGCCAGCCCAACATAGTTCATTCGACTTTGTCATCTGGAAAGGGCCGATCATCCTAACCCAAAGAGGGCAAAGGTCAAAAAAGTACAGGCCGAGGTTTTTCACCACTCCGACGTCGTGTGAGGTGAAATGTACATAGGAATTCTTGCTTTCCCGGAAGAACAAATATTTTTGACAATAAGGTGGTATTTAATAAAATTGAAAGCTTAATATTAAAAATTGAATACCGAATTTTAAGTGTTAAATACTAAAATTTTAAATTTATAGACAGTTTAGTATTTAATGAATTTTAAGTATTGAATTGAGTTAAATTACTTAACAAATATTAGAAGTTGAACTCTTAAAATTATTATTATTCTAATTTTTTTCTTTCTTTTTAATTATCTCACTGCACCTACCCTATTTACACCCCAACCATCACAATGGTGGTGGCGACAGTATAATGGTAGTGGTGGTGATATATGCACAATGGTTATGGTGGTAGCGGAGGTAGCAGTAGTGGTGGCACAATGGTGGTGATAGCGGCGACACAAAGGTGGTGATAGTGGTGGCGGTTCTGGCACAATGGTAGTGGTGGCACAATGGTGGTGACAACGCTGGCAGTAGTTGCAACACAATGGTTGTATTGGTGGTGGTGGATATTACAAAGTTAATAGTGTAAAGTGTATTAAAGGTATATTTGTTCATTATGAAGAATTTATAAAATCCTTACTGACTAATATTTTTAACCTCAAAATGATAAATAGATGACTTGCTACTTAAAATTTTAACATGTTTTTAAGATATGTTTAAAATATTAAGTGGTATGAGTTTTAGGTTACCAAACATGTTTAATTTATTAAGTGATTAAAATATTCAGTTTTAAACATTAAGTGGTACTATCAAACACCCCCTAAGATTCATGATGTCCAAGTAATAATAGAAGAGTATTACTATTGAATCAAGCCCCACTTTGTATCATTTATACAAAAAAAAAGTACGAAAATTGAAGGTGAGTTCCTCCAGATGGATTTATAATGACTTGAATCCTGGAAGGAAACTTATTTGTGGGTTATTCCGTGTTTAAACTTATATGTAGGTACTGAAGTCCACTTATTTTTAAAATCTCAAATTTATTTCTAATAATGGTAGTTTTGTCCAGTTATCAAAAGTCACATATGTTAGATCATTGAGGCATATATGGAAATCCTTGATTGAGTTATATATGAAATCCGTTTATTAAATATTATGGTAATTAACGAAAATTTTATATGAAAGTTATATATTCTGATAATTATATATGGTAGCTTAGTGTACGAATAAATCATTGGTCTATTAAGTCAAAATTATATCATAAAATTTTCTTAACCTTTCAAAATTTCATTAACATATAGTGTTACTATAGTGACATCGATGTGATTGTTTCCCTTAAAATACTAAATATCCAAAATGAAAAATTCTACCATTTCAAATTGTAACACAAACTCAACCCCAATTTCTATTTTACTCTTTAAGTTTACTGTGAAATTCATTGACAAAGTTACAGTTGATTCTTTGCATTCAAAACATCTTATTGGATTTAGAAATAGAGTTAAGGTATGTGATTTTACATGAAAGTTGATGTTCATTGTAGGGTTTTAAAAAACTTATACCTAATATATAGTTCAAACTGTCTGTTTTTTTTTTACATTCCTAATTTAAAAATTGAGATTCATTAGTACAAAATTAAAGTGTAATATAATTCGATTTTGTTGTGTAAGACATTTGAAATACCTTGGTTGTGTGTCTGTGACACCCCAAAATTCGAGGGTCCTTTATTAACCGTTGATAACCTATTAACCAGCGAAAATACCTGTGAATTCCGCATAACCCGACACCACGTGATAGCATCCCCTAACCGGGATTGTAACCCATAATTGTATTCCGGTTTAATTATTTATTTGATCCAACTGAGGTCCAATATACCATGATTTATACTCCATTATGGTCTATTTACATCATTGGAGGGAGGGAAGACATAACCCAATAGCTTGGCAAAATAATAATTTTTTTTAGAGTTTTAGAAAGAGTACCGGTACGCATACCGGTACTGATTGCTTACTAGACAGCAGCGTACCGGCACGCATACTAGTACTCTTTGCCTACTGGACAACACCGTATCGGTACAATTTGTCTAGTTTTGTCTGTTTGACCTGTTTTTCCTCTTCGACCTATTCTAAAACTAACCCAAGTTTGTACAATACATATTTCTACTCCAACCATAATTGATACAAGTTCTATTATAATTATTTGAGTGCAATTACATGCCCAAAACATAGCTTAACAAATGTTTTACAAGAATTTAAGGTTAAAGGCCACAAGTCGGCCTCTCTTCATCCTTGAGGCCCCTAATGAGGACCGTTCTTCGGCATGTATCCCGCACTTGAAATATTTTCCCGTATAAGATGAGCGACGCTCAATAGAGTATCCCCTACAGAGGCCACTTCCCCCTAGATGCATATAAATTGTTCGCATGCAACATTCAACAAGTCATAACATTCCAAGCAAGAATATGCCTTCAATGTTATAATTTATGATGTCAGGCCATGAAATGAGGTGAGACTCACTCATTCAACTCAACCCAAGCCTTTCTCGGCTCCTCAACACATGCAAGTGCCAATGTGTATAAATTCGTCACCTATGTTTCACATCAAATGACGTTTACAATCTAGGGTTTTTGTTAGGGTGGATGTTCATGGACTTACACCAAGGGTCACCAACCCACAAGGAATTTACGGACTCCCACCAAGGTTAACGCTTTCACCCACACACTTTATGAATCGAACCAAGGGAGTGTGTACCCCATCTACCGGCCCTTCCATCCGAGAGATCTTTTAGTCCCTTCTTGCTACCCCGACCTAATTTACCATGCAAACATGAGGCTCAGTTAGGATTTTGACCCAACTATTCCAAGTCATCTATCAATCACCAAGTGTGGTGTTCACGACCACCATGCACACACACCCATGTGATGCGATGTCTCTATGCATATGCAAGGTAATACACCATTGCAACAACAATATCATGTCTCAATATGTGATTAATGTCATATGGACTAATTTAACACATAATCATCCAATTCTATGGCAAATTATATCATAAACATATAATTTCCACAAGTTATCATATAAATCAAACATGTTATTCTAATTTAATCAAAACAACAAGCTTCTAACATTCAAAGCATTTTATCAACACTTATACAAGAACATCTCATGTAACACATAGCATGCTTCAAATTTCACATTTCCAAGAAATTATGCATGTAAATTCTACACATCAAATTCAAGTTAGAATTTAGCTTAAGTCATTTCTATCCAAATCTCCTCATTTCCATGAATATAGATATGTTTTAGGTCAATTCCTATATCTAAAGCTTTGCCTATCAACACCAAAGGGTAAGAATAAAAAAATAGTAGGAAGAACCCTACCTCTTGGAGCGTCAAAGGAAGGCTAAAACTTCAAGAATACCAACACAACCTCCAAGACTTGAATTCCCTAAATCTCCTCCTTTGGATCTTTAGTGAAATCCTTCATCCTTGGTGTGGTTGCGTAGCCCTCATCGAGATGATCGACTTTAACTCTTGGCTCGACAGATTCTGACAGACGGAATTCCGAAAATCGAAGGAAAATTTTTTGGATTTATCTCTTTTCTCCTTCTTTCTCTCCAATGTTGAAGACCAGATGATTTCAGCAGATATTTTTGTAAAATATCTAATTTTAGTTCTTATTTATAATTTCCAAGAATCGGCTCTCGTAGCGCTAAGTGTCCTCCACTTGGTCGGGTTTGTTTTCGCCCTGAAACGATTAATTTCCTCCGAGTTTAAGTTCAAATTAATTTTATTTGAACTTTCATTCAATTATAAGGAAAATTTTTATTTTTTATTTTTAGGGACCTTTGTGAGGTCATTCGACACAGTCATCTCGTAAAACGTAAAAAAATCGACTATCTTGAAATTCGATGAAATTAGTTTGGATAACTTAATTTCGTGATACGAATCCAACCACGAAGTCCGTTGTGTCATATGAGTATGAGAGAACACGTATTTTAAATCCTCTTTTTGTAACAAATGACCATTTTGCCATTTTCAGAAAAAGTTCAAATTTACTCGAGTTTTACAGTGTGTGTGAAATAGATCATGTTACATGTGATAACTGAAAAATGGATTTCAGAATTTTGATTTCTTAATAATGACCTAGACACAAGCGATGACTCGGATTAAATTTTTTTTCTCTCTCCTCATTTGACAAATATGTGGAAAAGTGTATTTGGGGATGAAGGTTAATAGTCCGAATGTTTGTAAAAAGTGTAAATATCTTGTTATTAGATGTGCAAAAATAAAAATGTGGGGCGAGTAAGGAATGTCCTAAAATATCAACCTATAGCGTGGGTAGGGACTTATTCCTGAGACGCCATAGTTTTTCAAGTTCAATTGGTTCATCTAGTCTTCTTTCAATTTTCATAGATAAATGATTATGATAATAATTTTGAATTTTTTTTAATATTTAATTTTTTTATTTACATACTCAATTATTCTTGAAAAATGGTATGTTAATAATTTTGAATTTTATTTAATGTTCGAATGTCAGATTAAAAAAAAAGGCTATTTCATTTCCCATGTTACTTTTATTTTTCTCATTGCATGATTCTTTGTGTATTGAGGACAATGCATAGTTCACGTTGGGGGGTGAGGTGTACCATTTACATGTTCCACCACTTTTTGTATAGAATAAGTTGAAAATGTGAAAATTTTTAAAATTTTGGACATTTTTTGAAAAATATCCAATATTGAACTATATTCTCCTACCCTAATTGTTGTGAAATTTGTGATTACTTGATCTTCATTTTGAACTTTGAATACATGAATACATTATAGAAGTTTATTCTATTGAGAAGAGTATCACATACTTGTTTGTTTTTGAACTCAACCATAAATGCACCATGAACTTGTAATTTTGACAATTTACGGATTGAGTTCATATTTAGTGTTTGGCATGAATAGTGGAGATGAGTAGGAACCCATGTGAGCTTTAGTGTCAATCCTTGTTGGAGGGAACTTACATTTACTCAAGGTATAATTTTTTAAATTCAACATTTGTTCAATAATCTCATTATTCTTGTTTTGGTTAGGTGCATTTGGGTAGTTAATTGACTTTGTCTTGATATGTACAATGTTCCCTTATGCTTATCTAGAGGTGATCTTAGACTATTTTTGAATATTTTGAGCCTAAGCCTTCTTCTTGAGAAATATTATCTCTAGTGTCGTGATTAAGCCTTAATTGAATTCATTTCTATGCCATACATTTGACCAAACCAATGAAAATTATAAATATCTATCTTAACTTGGTTGTTCCTAGTGCTGAGTATGAGTGATCATAAAAGAGAAGGAAGTATGGTGTGGAAACTGAAACAAAAGGGATGAATGATATTGAAACTCACGGAGTTCAATGAAAAAAAAAAAGGAAATGTTAAAGAAAAGAAAGAAAAAGAAACAAAGAGTGAAGTGATGATGTTATACTAGAAATCCCATAAAAGGGAGATTTTTTTGAAATAAAGGTCATTCACTCGGAACAACTCTCTTTGTTATCAAATATCATTCGTTTCCTTACCTCAATATCACCCTAAGGCTTTATTACAACCCGTGAAAGTCCTAAATGATCTAGAGAAGCATGGGAGATGCATACTTTTTAAGAAAAAGAGAAGTTGATTTTGCTATCTAGTGCCCTAACATTCATTTCATGAGATTATGCCAAGGTAGTTTCATTTTTTTTATGCATGTGCTTCATTTTTGGATTATATGTGAGTATATTTTGTTTGAGCACAACATTCTATCAGACATATACACATGGAGAGCATGTTAGGATAATCATAGTGTGATTCATTGTTGAGAGAAACCCTTGGTGAGTTTTGCATCAAAGCTGAATTTGGATAACTATGTGAATGTGGATTCCGTTGTGTAAATGTTTAAAATTACATGTTCATTTCACACGCACATGAGTTTTTAAAGGAAATGTGTATGTGGATACTCTAGAATAACATTGAAGACTATGATGTGACTTATGTGTGATTAGTTCAAATTCAGTGGACAAAGATATTTTCACATCTCAGTGCTAGTTGAGATGAGGGAATATGCTTTAAATATTGGATATATATATATACAAATTTTATAGGTACCTTCACTAGAAACCTTCACGAGACAAAACTCGTCCACTAGGGATCACCTAGGAGTTTAACGACTTGTTGCATATGCTAAATGCAATCGTGTTATCTACGAAAGTGATATTTTTGGTTGTTATTTATTACTAGGGACTAGTAATGTTTAGGTTGGGGGTGTGATTAATTTTAATTAAGGCATGATTTAATTAAGTTAATAGGTTAATTGTGTTCGTTAAACCAAGTTAAATTAATTAAAATTGACCTATTAAAGTTAGTGTGTGAATTAGAGATAATGCATTAATTGTTATTCCTTTCAAGGTTTATGCGTCAAAACTACAAACTACTGGGGTGCCAATTGTGACAAAGCTACCAACTATATGATGCCAATTATTAAAGATCAAAACAAAGAGAGATTAAAGTAATCCAAATGGCATCTTTGGGGATTGTGAATGAAAACTTTTAGATGCTTGTGAATGACAAACTTTGGAAGCTTGTAATGACAATTTTTGGAAGCTTGTGAATGACAATTTTTGAAAGCTTGCAAATGGCATCTTTGGGGCTTGTGAATAGCATCCCTTGGGGTTTGTAAAAGGCATCTTTTGGTTGCCTATAAATACCACCCCTTTGTGGCTTATAAAGGGGTATAATTTTTGCTAGAGCTCTTGGTAGTGGAATACCCTCTAAGTTGTTGTTACTTTCTTTGTATGCTTGCTAGATCTCTTTTTGGTTATGTAATACCCTCCAAGTTGTTGTTTCTTTCCTTGTTATTATTTTCGTTGTATCATTGCTTTCTTTTATGATATTATCATCTCTTGGTTGAGGAATACCCTCCAAGTAGTTATTGCTTTCTTTTATATAATTGCTTTCTTTTATTGTATTATTGTTTTCTTTTACTTCCATTCTTGGAGCTTCCTTCTTCCCTTAGAGGAGTGAAACTCTTCCACTTTTCTAGAGCTTTGCCAAAGCCGTAAAGGGTGGAACATGATTCACACATTCTTTGTCGAAGATCGTTTATATTGATGCATTTCGTTTATGCTTAGTTCTAACCTTTATTTCTTCATAATGTCTTCCCAGTTAATTGTTGTCTTTATTTTAACCATGAGCAGCTAATCTTTTAGTTGACTAATCTAAGGGAGACCTCCTCTTGGGTATGTTATTTCAACTCATTGTCTTTCCTCCTCTCGATGTACGATGGTTCGGTTTGACTGGGTTGAGAGTGGATGTGGTTGTGAGTCTTTGATATCCCGTAGGCCTGGTCACGGGTTATGCTTGGATTCTCATCATCTTGTCCCTAGCTTCCTACGAATCAATCGTTCATCTATGCTCCATTGGAGGAAGGTTTCGAGTTGAATTGGGATTCCCATTGGAATGACCTCTTTGGATTAGCCAACAGTTGTTTTCATTTCATTATCATAACACAAACCACCACCGAATTCCAAAACAAAATGATTTTACACTTTTCTTTAATAAAAATCACCTTAATTATGGTTCACTTCCTTCCCTGAGGAGACGACTTTGGAATACTTTTCCAAGTTAAACATGACACTCAAAAGACTCCTTGCGCTTGAGGAGCACTTTTGTTCACACACAGACACATACACACATTTCATTCATCCCTTTTCATTTTCTCCTTGTACTTTATTTTAACATCGTCCCAAGGGAGAGTGACACTCGCTCTCACACATACATCGTACATACATTGAGGGAGATGTTAGTAAGTTAGGAACAATAGGGAAATAAATCAAGCAGAGAAGCCTTATAATGTCGATTCCCCAATGAGTGAACGACTATGGTCTCGTGATTGGCATGAGCCTTTCTGCAGGGAGCCTTGGAATTGCTGCAAAATTCTGGCATTTCTCACACTTTTGCACATAACTCAAAGCATTTTTCTTCATTGTAGGCTAGAAGTAACCTTGTCTAAGTGCCTTCTGTGCCAAGGAATGACCTCCTATGTTCCTATGTGGTTTCCACATATGCCCTCGTGAATTTTTTCCAGGACATATGCAGATTCTTCTAGGAGTAAACACCTTAAATATGGGAGTGAATAGCCCCTCTTGTAGAGAACATGGTGTAGGATCACGTATCTCAAGGCTATTTTTCTTATCTTTTGAACTTCCTGGGTCCCCGGAGCCAGTATTCCATGCTGTTGATACATCACTATCTCGTTTATCTAGCTCGACTCTTGTTGGGCTGGGTTGGTACTAGATCCGCAGGTACTTGGCTTTGGAAAGACTTCACTAATATAAACTTAGTTAGACTATCAGAGGGTATGAAGGCCAGTCTTGCCAATGAATCTACATGAGAATTCTGTGTCCATGGGACTTGGGTGATCTCAAAGCGTTCAAATCATGATTTTCTCTCTTTTACAACCTTTAGATAAGTACTCATGCGTGGCTCTCTAGCTTCATAATCTACTACGAGTTGTAAGTCACTATATGCTTTAAGGTTCCTTACAATGAGTGCCTCATATTCTGCCTTAGTTATTTGAGGCCATAAAGTCAAAACGTAGTGCGTACTCAATCTTCTCATTTGTTGGAGAAATGAGAATTAATCTAGCTCCTTTTCTCGTTGAATTGGAGGACTTATCAGCATATATATGCCATTCCCCTTCTTGAATAATTGCTCCATCAAGCTGTGGCGCTTCAGGGGTGAACTCTACTAGGAGGTTAGCAACTACTTGTCCTTTTATCGCTGTTTAGGGGACATACTAGATGTTGGATTCCTTGAGTTCAATTGACCACTTTTTCAGTCACTCGGACATTTCTAGTATTGGAAGGACTTGGCGCTAGGGGATATCTGTAAAAATACAATGGGTATCTCATTTTTGCTGCTCTTAGTGTTTGACTCATATAATGGATAGGATGCTAGATCTTCTTACGTCGGCTCAGCCAAACCGCACTTATTTCTTCTTGAGACACTACTAGGTAAAGATACAACAACTCCCCTTCATTTGGCATTATCAGGACTAGTGGTTTGCTAATGTACTCTTTGAGTGCTTTGAAAGCATTTTCGCATTCTGGGACCCATTTGAAGGTTTTTTTGAGAGTCTTGAAGGAAGGCTTTTGACGTTGGCTTTGGAGATGAACTTGTTTAAAGCCGTGACTCTCCCTGTTAGTACTTGGATCTTCGTTATGCTTCTTGGGGATCTCATGTCTATTCGAGCCTTGATTTTCTTTGGGTTGGCCTTTATTCCCCTTTGGGTCATTATGAATCCTAAGAATTTCCCTGAGGATACCCCAAAGGCACACTGAGCTAGGTTTAATTTTATGTTGAACCTTATAAGGATATTGAATGTCTCCTTACATGGTCTATATGCTCAATGGCTTGGAGGCTCTTAACAAGCATGTCGTCGACATATATTGAGTGAGCATTGAGTTTCTTGAAAATGTGGTTCACCAGACGTTGGTAAGTGTCACCTATATTTTTTAACCTAAATGACATGACCTTATAGAAATAGGTCCCCTCCTCTATTATGAAGGAGGTTTTCTCTGGATCAGGTTCATACATCATAATCTGGTTGTAACCCAAGAATGCATCCATAAAGGATAGCAACTTGTACCCAGCTATGGCATCTATCAAGATGTCGATTCTTGGAAGTGGAAAGCAATCCTTTGGGCAGGCTTTGTTTAGATCAATGAAATCTACACAAAGCCGCCATTTTCCACTTGTCTTCTTTACCAATACCACGTTGACTAGTCATTGTGGATACTGGACTTCTCTAACTGATTTGGCATCCTAGAGCTTTGAAGCTTCTTCCTTTATTGCATGATTGCACTCTGGGGTGAAGCTTCACCACTTTTGCCAAATTGGCTTGAAGTTTGAATTAACATTTAGCTTGTGAAAAATTACTGTGGGGTCCATCCCACTCATATCAGATTGTCTCCAAGCAAAGAAATCTTTGTAGTTGAGGAATTCTATCAATGAAGCCCTCAAGCTTTCTTCGATCATTTTCCCGATGAAGGTGACCTATTCAGAGGAGTCTGCAATCTGGATGGCTTCTAAGTCTTATACAAACTACATGCGTTTTGGGTCCTCTCTACGATCTGGGGAACATACTTGGAGTGTTTCATACTGCTTTCTCCTCATAGAGGACATATAACACTCTCAAGCTGCAATCTAGTCCCCACGCACTTCTCCAACCCCTTCCTTGGTTGGGAACAACATGGGGAGATGTTATGTGGATGGGACTGCCCTCCGCATTGAGGCTTGGGCAACCAAAATTACATTGTACGCCAAAGGATAGTCCAGTATCAAGAAATTTGTCATGACTGTGGTTTTTCATGGGGCCAACCCAACTATGACTGGTATAACAACGGATCCAATGAGATGAGACTTCTCCCATTAGAATCCAAAGAGTGGTGCAACTAATGAGGTTAGTCTCTCTGTACCAAAGTTTAGCTTATCAAAGGCTGGAGCAAAAATGATATCTACCAAGCTCCCACTGTCTAGAAGAACCCTTTTCACGGCGTAATTGGTCATCATCAAGGTAACCACCAACGGATTGTTGTGCAGGTGTTGGACACCATTCAAATCTCTTTCAGAGAAAGTAATTGGATGGTCCATTTGGGGCTTCTTCTATGGATTTATTGAGCTAACATCTAGCTATGACTTTATTTTCTGAGCATGAGCTCGCCTAACATAGTTACTTTCTCTTCCTCCTACGAAGCCTCTAGAAATCATAGTAACCTTCCCTACTGGTTGTTGGTGCAGGACTTCCTCTTGGTGGGGTTGAATGTCATTTATTTCCTCTCTCTAGAGCTCTATGTACATTTTGAGGTGTCCTTTTTGGATTATATCTTCTATTCGGTCCTTTAGGACTTGGCAATCTTCTGTGTTATGATCGTGGTCCCTGTGGAAACAGAAATACTTATCACTGGACCTCTTATTGGGATGTATCTTTGTCGCCTTTCCACCAAAGCATCCCTTCATCCTGGCCAACGGGGTGTGTACTTTTGAGTTGGGTCATTGGGAATGCGAGGACCTAGAGAATCTCTCGCACTAACCTTCTTAGTACGGTTCTTCTTGGGACTTCTGGCTCTTTTCTCTTTACTTGATGAGTCCCTCCTCCTTTTGCCATCTCGCCAATCTTCTCATCTATTCGTCTGGCTCCTCCAAGCTAGGAGAATATCTTCAGCATTCATGTAGTACTGGACTCTCGCCAAGAGCTCTACCGTGGACAAGGTCAACTCTTTTGAGAGAGTGAAGAGGAACTAGGAAGATTGCAGCCCTCCCATAAAAATGGTTAGTGAAACCTTGTCATCTACGGTATCAATTTGTAGAGACTCCTTAGTGAAGTGATTGACATATTTTGCAACGTCTCTCCCCCAGATTGCTTGACCAGTCCTTTAATGAAGTATGAGATGAAGGAGGTGCTTAACTCACCAAATGTATTAATTGAGCTCGACTTTATCTTATTAAACCAGTGTCTAGCCGTTCCTTTAAGTGTGGTGGAAAAAGCTCGACACATAATTTGGTTTGGGACATTGTGGAGTATCATTAGAGATCTGTAAGTTTTTAGATGATCCAATGGGTCCTTCGTTCTGTCAAACATCTTGATGACTAACATCTTAAACTTTTCCAGTAGGGGTAATTCGCAACGTCCTGCATGAATGATGACTCAATATGCTATACAAGGGCCTCAACTACTTTTGGGGTCCGCTCTTTTGTTGTGTTCATGACGTTCCCTAACTTTTTGTTCACTTCACGGAACCTTCGTTCCCATTGGCTGTTTGTATGAGGGTGAGCAACCATGTTTTTGGCTTCGATTATCATCCTAGTTATCTCTTGCATATTCCTTGGTTTGTGACTAATCTTACTTTAGAAGTTGGAGGAATTGTGATTTTTATTCGTCCTACTAGGTGGGTAGTATGGAGTTCAGGTGTTTGGTCAGCTGCCAGCTCCTTTGATGCCCTTGTTATTGCCATAAGATTTGAAGTTTGTGATCAAGCGTTATCCAACAGACGGTGCCAACTGTTGATCCCACAGGTTGTAGGGAAGGCTCTACACATAATCTCCTTTGGCACGTTGTGGAGTTTCATGAGGGACTTGTATGTGTTGAGGTGATCGAGGGGGTCTTTGGTGTCGTCGAAGGTCTCAATGGTAGGCATCTTGAACTTCGAGGGTAGAGGTTAGTTTACCATATCAGAAACAAAAGGAATGTCAGTACGTAACAGGTAGTCCACAGTCTTTAATGCCTAGGCCTTGATGGCGTTGAGAGCATCACCGAGTTGGTTTTGCACCTTTGTGATTTTCTCATCCCACTGGTTGGGGACATCTTCAGTTAGATGGTGGTACTGGCTTTCATGGTCACAATATTGGCTCTTTTCGTCTTCGTTCTCCTGTGCGGTTGCGAGTAGAGGAGGTACACATGAGCTCCCTGCACGATGATAAGGGACCGCCGGGCGAGTCGCGCCCTGGTGTGGCCTTGGAGCATTCTAGCGAGGGGCTCCATGGTGAGAGACTGCCTATCACTTAGAAGGGATGGTTTGTTGTTTCTCTCCTGTTGGAAGGAGTGGTGCTCCTCTTACAGGGTGAGGGGCACCGTCTCCCTGGGTGAACATCAGTTGAATGATTTGCTGGTTCAATTTTACCAGTAGTTCCTTAGTTTGTAGAAGCTGTTGTTGTTGTCTGACGATGGAGGTCACTGTAGAAGATGGTTCTGAGGGTGCGAGGGGAGGCAGAGCCTCCTCCTAGTAGGCCGGGATATTGTCTCCCACTTGTTGACTCATTGACCTGGTAGTGATTGCCATGGATTTCAAGAGAGTTAGAAAACTAGTCGTTCCCACAGACGGCGCCAAATTGATGATGCACAAAATTGTCTTGTACAAGATCAACAGTCAAGTATATCAAGATACACAATTATTGAGCCATAAATAAAAAATTAATGGCAAAACACTAAATATAGAATCAGCACATAAATTTATAGTGGTTCAGCCCGGGTGACTTACTCCACTCTCGGGAACGGCAGTGGTGGTTAGAGATCTTTATTGACGAACAAAAATCATCGGGATAGTAACTCTGGGAGTATTATAATGCTTTTGGAGAGAGAGAGAGAGCAATACGTGTAGAAAGGTGTAATGTATGTAGGGATCTCAAGGTTGTCAAATGACCTGTCCTCTAAGTGGAGAGAGCTTATATTATATAGGCTTAGTAAGGTGGTGCCGTGAGGGAGAGGACTTCTACTATTTTGGTAAGTATATTTATGGTAGGATTACATCTCTGTGAGTATCCCGATATTTTCTCCCTCTTGTCCCTATTCCGTTGGGGGAGGATCCTGTTGGATTGGTTGAGCTTGAATTTTTTTGAGTTGGAGTGACTGGACCTGGATCGTCATGGGACAAAGAGGAGGCAAGCGAGGGCCTACCCTGGGTGGCGCCTGCTTGGGGATGACTTGGCGATGCTCTCTGATGACTTGGGTGGCGGCCTCTTGAGTGCTTCCTTTTGGCTTAGGCTTCATTTGATTCCTTCTTGACTTTGAGCTTGATCTTGGAGTAGGTGTACTTGGACTTGGATTAGTACTTTGGACTGGAGTACGAAAGTGGAGAGGAGCAAAGAGGAGTGGTGCCCAAGGGGATGCCATAAGCGGCGCCAAGGGACCTGCCTAGGCAGCGCCCAAGGGACTGCCATGTCTTCTTGATCTGGGCTTAGCCTTGGGACTTTTGGTGTTGATGTTTGAATGACCTCCTCTCTAATGGGTTGACCCAGCACCGATTGGGCATTCCTTTGGGCTTTCTCAATTCATTTGTATTGGGTTTGGTCCAGTTAAATTCTGTATTGTCAACTTCAATCCATAATCTTTGTTCAATGGCACTCTTCTAAAGTTTCATTATATGACTCATTAGTTTAATACTCTGATAGTTTGTGAAATTTTGTATGTCTTCCTTATGATTATATAGAGGTATTAAAACACTCTTCCTCCACTCATCAAACGTTTTCTTAGTCATTATAAATTTATTAAATAACTTTGGTAACTGATGAGCCCAAATTTGATTGAGCCAAGTCCAATTTAAATAAACCAAGAAAGTCCAAAGAAGATCCCAACTGAACTTGGATCGACCCATCAGAAGGGAGTCCAAAGCACCAAGGGGACATCAAGAGGACAATGCCTAAGGATGTCAAGAGGCCAACACCCAAGGATCCTCAAATGTGTGCCGCCCAAGGGCCTCCCAAGGGGTGCCGCCCAAGTTGGCTCCCTTTTCTCCTTCGACCTCCGTTCTCTCCACGTACCATGGGAATCACTCCAATGCAAGTCCAAGTCTACTCCAAGTCAAGTCCAATGACAAGACCAAATCCAACCAGCTCAGGATACTCCTCCGACTAGATAGGAGTACCAGGGAGAAAATATTGGGATACGTACCGGAGATCTATTCCTACCTTAATTGTGCCTACCAAATAAGTCTATTACTACCAAAATTGTAATTACCAAAATAGTGGAAGACCCTTTCCTCACGTCACTGCCTCACCGCCTTATAGTACCTATATAATGTAAGCCTTATCCACATAGAAGGCAGGCCCCTTGATGACCATGAGATCCCTACACACACCACACCTTCCTACACACTTTGCTCTCTATCTCACCCAAAGTATTGTAACTCTATGGAGTAAACTCTCCGATGACCATTATTCATCAATAAAAATCTCCGGCTACCGCTGCTGTTCCCGAGAGTAGACGTAGGTCACCCAAACCGAACTATTATATATCTATGTGTTAATTCATTATTTACTATTTTATTCTTAATTGTCATTAATTGCTAGTTAATTGCTTCTTAATCACACCCATTCATCTACTTGCCTGTTGATCTTGCACAAAATCAATTTTGTGCATCATCAGTTTGACACCGTTTGTGGGAACGACTGAGTTTCTACTACCTTTCAACCCTCTTGCAATCCATGGCGATCATGACCAGGTCGATGTCTCAACAGTTGGGAGACAACAATCTAGCACATCGGGAGGAGGTTCCACCTCCCCTCGCACCTTCAGAGCTGTCTGTTACGACGACCCCCGTCGTTGGACAACAGCTTTTACAGACTATGCAGTCGCTGGTAAAGCAGAACCAACAACTCATTCAACTGATGCTCACCCAACGAGGGGTCACCCATCAACCTGTCGCGCCTATGGGAGGAGCGCCACTCCCTCCAACAGGAGAGGAGACACAACCTATCCTTTTTGAGCATCAGGCAGCCCCTCACCATGGGGTCTTCGCCAAAATGCCCCAAGGCCACACCAAGGTGCACCTCGCCCAATCCCTCCTCAGAGCACGACGAGTTCTTTAGTCCCCCCTCCTCATAAACCTGTGCAGGAGAATGAAGATGGAGAAAGTCAATACGAAGACCACGAAAATCAATACCATCACCCGACCGTGAATGTCCCTAACCAGTAGGACGAGAAGATTAGAGAGGTGAAAACCAACTTGGTGATGCCCTCAACACCATCAAGGCATAGGCGCCTGAGACGTTAGACTACTTGGTAAGGCGCACTGATACTCCATTCATTGCTGATATTGCCAATTACCCACTGTCCTTGAAGTTCAAGATGCCTACCATCGAGATTTTCAATGGCACCAGAGACCCCTAGACCATCTTGACATATACAAATCTCTCATGCAACTCGACAATGTGCCTGATGAGATTATGTGTAGAGCCTTCCCCACCACCTTGAAGGGGTTGGTTCGCCAAGATCAAGCCTTCTTCAATTCACTCCTTTGCGGAGTTGAGTAGCTCTTTCATCTCCCATTTCATTGGGGGACGTCGAAATCAGAGACCATTGACCCACCTACTCACCATCAAGCAGGACAAAGATGAAAACCTGACAGACTACCTCTCCTATTTCAATGAGGAGGCTCTCCAGATTGAGGAGCCGGATGACAAGGTAGCTCTGACTGCCTTCATCGCTGGCCTTTGCCCCTCTAGTTTCATGTTCTCCGTTCTAAAAAAACCTCCCTCCAGCATGTTCGAGCTGCTGTCTAGGGCACAAAATACATGAACGCCGAGGATGTCACCAAAGACCGTCGAGGTGAGTCCTCCCAAGGAGGGGAGAAAAGGAAGGACACCCGCAAAGAGAACAAAAGAAATAGGTCAAAGATAATCTTTTTCAAGGACCGCCTTGGTCCCCCACCTCTGAGAGAGTAGCAAGCCTTCACACCGCTCAATGCTTAGGTGGACCATATTCTATTCCAGATACATGATGAGCCGGCTATTTGTTGGCCGTAGAAGATAAAGTTTGGCCCCAAGCACCGAAATTTTAGCAAGTACTGTTGCTTCCACCACGACCACGGCCATGACATGGATGACTGCTAAGATCTTAAAAGACAGATTAAGGAACTCATACAACATGACCACTTGACGTAGTACATTGTCATACCACTTGAGAAAGATCGAGGAACACATACCACGACCACGGTCATTTTAGGACAAACCCCCCCCCCCACATGGTTGGGACCAGGATGACAGAGAATGCCACCAACCTCTCGGAGAAGTTCAGACAATTGCCTAAGGGCTAGGAGGAGTGACCCCAACTCCACCAAGAAAGTCTTGACCCACCTATGGGGAGTCGAGCATCCGAATCTTTTATCTATCCTTTATTGTTTTAGTTACTTATTATTTACGAAATTCTGCGACAATTATTGTGTCTAGAATTGTCTTGTTTTCCTAAAATTTACAAACAACTTATAGAACATGACCTAACAACAAGGTAGACAAAATGCATCCCTTCCACCTTAGGCGCCTCTCATGATGCCGCCCAAACGAGGGGCTTTGTAACACCCCCACGTGGCAAGATATTGTCCCCTTAGGGCCCACTGGTCCTCACGGTTTTGTTCCTCTTAGTACCCCTGGGAAAAGGCCTTATGTCATGTAAGGTGAGGGACTTACTTATAAACCCAATAACTTTCCTCTCCCTAATCAATGTGGGATACCAGGATCTCACAGTCCACCCCCTTAGGGCTGCACGTCCCCAGGCAGTAGCTCGCCAGCTACCTGTAACGCCTTAAATACCACAATGGATGACATTACATTCTAAACACCATTCACCGAATAAGAGCACTAATATAATCCATAAATAAATGTGACTTCATTCATTCTCCATAAAATACTTACAACATTATCCAAAAGAATATGTCATATAATAGCATTTACATCAAAAGAATTACATTTGAACTTAGCAGCGGAATAAAAAAAATACTAGACTTTACATGATTGTACATAATCATTCCTAGTCTAGCACAAAAATGAACGACATCTCTATATGTCCCACTCGAGATCCAAGTACCCCACTAATGAAACTTCTCCATGGCCCGGCTTGTTAGAACCGAGCTCTTCCTCTGGCCCATAATCTATAAATGTTGATCGGTAGGGGGTGAGCACGAAGCTATATAGGAAAATCCTCCCAGACTCAAATAAGATTTAGAAATCATATAAAACAGGTCGGTCTCATTTCACAAATAACATATATGACTTTGAAATAAAAACTGTGACATTTATACAGATCTCAAGTTTAAGGAACAATAGTAATTTAATGAATAAGTTAAATCAAATACAATTAACAAACCATTTCCAAACATAATTTATTCCACCATAAATCATTTCCAACAAGTTCTTGTAGAATCTCATACTTTCCAAAACTCTTGCAGAAACCGTTTCAGGTACAATGAACAATAACCCACAACTGACATTCGTTAATCCTCATTGTCATGCACGTTGATTGCTTCTCAGAAATCTACCCAATAATTATACCTAGTCCACCCATCACAATCACAATCACTTTAGGAAAGAGCGTCTACCATACTAATGACAGTGATGAGTCCCTCCCCAGGAAAAATATACTGTCTCTAATTTGAACTCTAGTGAACGATAGTAGTTGCATTACCAAATGAGAATCCACTACAAGTGTAATCAACCATCTCACCACCACTAGGATAGACTAACATTTACACTCTACGGCATATCTCGAAGGCAATTCAAGTCCATCACAACCACCATACAAATGAAAAAACCAAAACATTATCAATTCAACAACCATTCCAAATAAATACCAAATCCACAATTTATCCTTTTACAAGCATGTCTAAAAAATTCCCAATTTTATCATGTAATAATTTCAATAACCAATTAAGAAAAAATGTGAGAGATCACTAGAACATCATTTATTACTCAACACAAAGCACTAAAGTTTTAGAAATCAACAACAAAGGAAGAATCAAGGGAAAAAAATCCACTTATTTTGAAAACTAGAGTTTGAGAGCAAGAAAAATGATTTGGGAGCTATTCCATCATAGCTTTGTTTAAAATATGTTAAGCTTTGCAAGAATACCTGGAAATGATAGTTTTATTGCACATATATAAAATCTAGAGTCAAAAAAATACATATAGACATAAGCCCTAGCTTCAATGTATGAGAAAGAGAAGAAACCCCTACCTTGAATCAAAGCATTTAAAGTTTTAATCAAAAGCCTAAGCTCTAGAGACCTCCTTTATCCTCTTTCTTCTTTTATTTATCTTCTCTTAGGGTTCTAAAGTGTTTAGGGTGAGAATGGAAAGTAAGAATAGGGTAAAATGTAGTAAAAAAGGTGTTTTAAATGGTCAAATCCTGACTTTTTCTGTGCAGAATTTGGGTTTCTTTCGGGCCTACCAGTAGGCTATTCCGGTAGGGTTCCCTTCCGGTAGGCTATTCCGGTAGGGTTTAGCTACTAGTGTCGAACGTACCGGTAGGCTATTTCGGTAGGGTTCTCTTCCGGTAGACCCTTTCGATAGGCTGTTCTGGTAGGGTTTTCCCAGTTTTGCCTATATTCTCTATTTTTCATTTTCAATAAATTCCAAACTCTTCCAAAACCAACCTAAACTTATACAATATATATATTTATGTATCAAACTTAGTTGGTATAATTTCAATTACGAACTATTCCATACATTCATGAGTTAAAACCAAGTTTTAACTATTATTTATAATATTAACATTTCCTTTATTAAATTACCAAACAATTTATCCTTACATTACTTTAAACTTATGGGGGTTTACAATCCACCCCCTTTAAAGAAATTTTCATCCTTGAAACTTACCTCAAGTAGTGAATAAGTGCGGGTACTTCTCTTCTATTTCTAGCTTTGGTTCTCAAGTAGCTTCTTCCACTCCATGGTGTTGCCATAAAACCTTCACTAGTCAGATGACTTTGTTGCTGAGCATAGAGAATCTTCACCGGTTGTTCTTCATAGGTTGCTCCGTCTTGAATTTCAATATCTTCCAAGTCTACGACCGGCGTTGCATCTGATTGACACTTTCTCAACATCGACACGTGGAACATGTCATGTACCCCCGACAACTGAGCTGGTAACCGCAACTGATACGCCGTTTTGCCTTCAACTTTGATCACTTCAAATGGCTTGGTATATCTTGGTGCTAACTTTCCCTTCTTGTCGAATCTATATACTCCTTTCTTGGGTTACACTTTGAGGAACACGTAGTCTCCTACTTTTGAATTCCAAGGGTCTTCATCTTTCCTACTTTTGAATTCTAAGGGTCTTCATCTTTGATCCACATAGCTTTTCTGTCGAATTTGTGCTATACGTACCCTCTCTTGGATGAGTTAAATTTTCTCAGTAGTTTCTCGAACAATCTCTGATCCAAACAAACTACTCTCACTGGCTCTCAACCAACATGTCGGGGATCTACACAGTCTTCCATACAATACTTCATACGGTGCCATCCCAATGCTTGCCTGATAGCTGTTGTTATACGCAAACTCCACCAACAACAAGTGATCACTCCAGCTTCCTTTGAAGTCCAACACGCAAGCACGTAACATGTCTTCCACAATCTGTATCATCCTCTTGGATTGGCCATCCGTTTGGGGATGAAGAGTTGTGTTAAAATTTAACTCTATCCCCATGGCTTGTTGTAGACTTTGCCAGAACCGTACCATAAACCGAGAATCACGATCCAACACGATAGAAAGCAGAACTCCATACAACCGCACAATCTCACAGATATACAGCTGGCTCAAAGTCTCGAATGTGTCTGTGGTCTTCATACCCAAAAAATGAGCAGACTTTGTGAGTCTATCCACAATCACCCATATTGCATTTTACCTGCGCGACAACCATGCTAAACCCGACACAAAATCCATAGTGATGTGATCCCACTTTCACTCTAGAATAGGCAAAGACTATAGTAATCCTCCCGAATTTTGATGTTCGATCTTCACCTGCTGGCACACCGCACATCGTGCTATGAACCTTGCCACATCCTTTTTCATTCCCTTCCACCAATATTGGTGCTTCATGTCCCTATATATTTTTGTGCTACCAAGGTTGATAGCAAACTTAGAGCGATGACACTCTCCAAGTATCTCCTCCTTTAGGGACGAATCATCGGAAACGCATAGCTTCTTCCCATATCTCAATTCTCCATTTCTCAAAAACCAACCCTCCATAGTCTCTTCATTCTCCAATTTAGCTCGAATCGATGCTAATTCACAATCCAGGCATTGCAATTCCATAACCCTACGTTGGAGAGGTTGAGCCACAAGATTGAACAAACACGGTCGGGATCCATATTCTCCTTCAAGGTGCAAAAGGCTAGCTCACATGCTTGAGTCCACATGAATTTTTCTCCCTTCCTTATGAGGTGAGTCATCGGAATGGCAAGCTTTGAGAACCCTTCCACAAACCTATGATAATAGTTGGCTAACCCCAAGAAACTACGTACTTTCATCACATTCTTCGGTGGTTCCCATTTCATCACTACCTCAATCTTTGTAGGATCAATGACTTCCCCTTGTTCGGACACAACGTGGCCAGAGAATTTCACCTTTTTCATCCAAAACTCACATTTACTCATCTTAGCATATAAATTATGCTCCCTCAAAGTCTGGAGCACAATCGTAAGATGGCATTCATGTTTCTTATGTGTCCGTGAATAAATTAGTATGTCATCAATGAACACAATGATAAACTGATCTAGATACGGCCGAAATACCCTGTGCATCAAATCCATTAAGGCTGCGGGTATATTAGTCAATCCGAATGGTATTAGTGTGTACTCGAAATGACCATACCGGGTACCAAAAATAGTCTTATGAATATCCTCCTCTCGAATCCACAATTGATGGTACCTTTTACGAAGGTCAATCTTGGTGTAATACTTAGAACCCCTCAGTTGATCAAATAAGTCATCTATTCGTGATAACAGATACTTATTCTTCACTGTCACCCGATTCAACCTTCGGTAGTCCGTGCATAACTGAAGTGTTTTATCATGCTTTTTCACAAAGAGGACCGGGGCTCCCCAAGGTGAAGTGCTTAAATGGATAAATTCAATGGCTAACAAATGATCCAAGTGCTTCCTTAGCTCCTTTAACTCCAAGGGTGCCATTCGATAGGGAGCAATGGATATTGGTTCGATTCCCGAATAGAGATCGATCGTGAACTCAATCTCGCATTGTGAGGGTAACCCGGGTAATTCATCGGGGAAAGCATCCAAAAAATCTGATACTACCAACACTACATCCGGTTGGAATCTATCCTGATCATCTCCCATCAAGCTAGCCAAGAAAATAAATTTACTCCCCGATTTAGCTTTCAAAAATTTATTACCCGTAGTAAAAAATGGATGGTAAGAACTTCGGTCATTGATAAAACTGAAATCTATCGCTCCTGATAACTGAAATGTAATCCGCTTGCGGGATAATCCATTATTGCCCAGAAAGTGGACAATAAGTTGATCCAAATATAACATCATGCCCCTTCATATCTAGAGCAACCAAATTCACAATTAATTCATGCTCCCCAATACGAAGCACGCAACGTTTTGCAGACCCGGTTGGTAGCCAACTGTTCTTTCGTAGGCAAGTCAACATTCAATGCATGTTTTAGCTTCTCGAAACCCAATCCCAAATTAAAAGCATACACAGTATGTATAAAAGAATGAGTCGCATCGAGAACAAATAAAATTCGGGCCTAAGAATTGTAGAGAAAAATGATACCTTCCATAACGGCATTGGAGGCATCTTCCTCTGGTTGGGTCAAGGAAAATACTCTCCTCTGAGTGGCGCCACCTGGGGCTAGAGCTCCCAACGACCTCTGTTGCTGTAGTAGCTTATTTGAAGCCACTTGTCCGGTCGCTTGGTTATCCTTTGGTGGAAGCGATGGGTAGTTGTGTCTGAAGTGCCTCACTTCTTCACATGCAAAACACTGACGGGGGTTTGTAACTGTCCTCCCCGGTACACCTCCTTCTCCTCGGGATATCTAAGGTCTCTGTCCCCCTGCCTGGTCTGGATGACGGTAGGGTGTCATTTTCTGCGATCCCACTGCTACTAGCACCCGCCCTCATGGCATTCTGCCTCCTCAGAATGTCCTTCATATCATTCTCTACCAGTGCAGCTCTATCCATCAGATCCCTATAGTCACGGATCTTGAGAGCCATAAGCTTCTCTCTAATTGCCAGCCTAAAACCCTGCTCGAAACGCTTGGACATCTTGGCCTCTGTGGAGATGAACTATATGGTATATCTGGATAACTCGTCAAACTTTCTCTCATACTCCATCATAGTCAAGCTACCTTGTCGAAGAGCAAGAAAATCGGCACTCATCTTGTCTCTAACCAATTCTGAAAAGTACTTGTCTTGAAAGATTTGATCGAATTCCTCCCAAGCGAGTGCATCGGTGTTCCTCCTTCTCTTTACTGAATCCCACCAATGGTCGGCCTCCCCCTCTAACATATAAGCAGCCAAGCCAACCCAAAGATCCTTGATTATCCCCATGCCATCACATATCTTCTTCACCCGGCGAATCCATTTATTCGTATCCAAGAGGTTAGAGCTCCCTTAGAAGGTAGGCGAGTGTTGCCTCAAAATTTCTAGAAGAACTATCATCCTTTGGTTTTCGTCCTCATTGCCCGACACTTAAGCTAGAGGTTTGGATCCTCCATTGTGGTTGCTCCCATTCTGGTGTTGTACCAGAGTGGTAAGCTCCCTCAAGTATTGATAGATGTAGTTCGTGGCATCGGGAGGTAGTGGTGGTGGTGGGTTTACTTGACCTCCACGATCACGCCCACGTCCACGCCTTCGTCTGTCATCCATCCTGCACATCAATTCACAATTTAGTTTCATTAATCTACAAGATATCCTAGGTATTACCTTAATCTAAAGCATAAGCTGTGATAAAAAGTTGATAGACTCACCAAGTCCTCACATTTCTTGAGTATGAAGACCACAGACACTCTAGAGACCTTGAGCAAATTGTATATTTGCGAAATTGTGAGATTGCATGGAGTTTCGCCTTCTATCTTATCGGATTGTGATTCTCAGTTTGTGGCGCTGTTCTAGCAAAGACTACAACAAGCCATGGGGATAGAGTTACATTTCAGCACAGCTTTTCATCCCCAAACGGATGGCCAATCCGAGAGGGTGACACAGATTGTGGAAGACATGTTACGTGCTTGCATGTTGGACTTCAAAAGAAACTAGAGTGATCACTTGCCATTGGTGGACTTTGCATATAACCACAACTATCAGACAAGCATTGAAATGGCATCATATGAAGCATTGTATGGAAGACCATGTAGATCCCTGACGTGTTGGTTGGAAGCCGACAAGAGTAGTTTATTTGGACTAGAGATTGTTCGAGAAACTACCGAGAAAATTTAACTTATCTGAGAGAGACTACGCACGACACAAAGTCAACAGAAAAGTTCTGCCGATCAAAGACGAAGACCCTTGGAATTCAAAAGTGGGAGACTACGTGTTCCTCAAAGTGTCGCCCAAGAAAGGAGTATTTAGATTCTACAAGAATGAAAAGTTAGGCCAATTAAAGTGATCAAAGTTGTGCTAGCTCAGTTGTCGGGGTACATGACGTGTTCCACATATCGATGTTGAGAAAGTGTCAATCGGATGCAACGCCAGTCGTAGACTTGGAAGATATTGAAATTCAAGACAGAGCAACCTATGAAGAACAACCGGTGAAGATTCTCGACGCCAAAGAGAAGGTATTTCGTAACAAAGTCATCCGACTAGTGAAGGTTTTGTGGCAACACCATGGAGTGGAAGAAGCTACTAGAGAACCAGAGTTAGAAATGCGAGAGAAGTACCCACACTTATTCGCTACTAGAAGTAAGTTTCGAGGACAAAACTTTCTTTAAAGAGGGTGGATTGTAAACCCCCATAAGTTTAAAGTAATATAATGATAAATTGTTTGGTAATTTAATGTAGGTAATGGTGTAAAAAGAGGAGAAGGAAGGTCTTTAGAGCTTGGACTTTTGAATAAAACTTTGAAAGCTTTGATTCAAGTTAGGGGTTTCTTCTCTTTCTCTTACATTGAGGCTAGGACTTATGTCTATATGTATTTTTTTAACTCTAGATTTAATATATGTGCTATAAAACTATCATTCCTTAGTATTCTTGCAAAGATTAATATATTTTAAACAAAGCTATGGTGGAATAGCTCTCAAATCACTTTTCTTGTTCTCAAACCCTAGTTTTCAAAAGAAGTGAGTTTTTCTCTTGATTCTTCTTTTGTTCTTGATTTCTAAAACTTTAGTATTTTGTGTTGAGTAATAAATTATGTTGTGGTGATCTCTTGCATTTTTCTTTAATTGGTTATTGAAATTGTTACATGATGAAATTGATGATTTTTAGATATGCTGTAAAAGGAGAAATTGTGAATTTTGTATTTATTTGGAATGGTTGCTAAATTGAGAATGTTTTGGGTTTTCTCGTTTGTATGGTGGTTGTGATGGACTTGAATTGCCTTTGAGATATGTCGTAGAGTGTAAATATTAGTCTATTTCAATGGGGGTGAGATGGTTGCTTACACTTGTAGTGAATTGTCATTTGGTAATACAACCACTATCGTTCACTGGAATTTGAACTAGGGACGGTATACTTTTCCTGGGAAAGGGCTCGTCAATGCCATTGGGATGGTAGACGCCTTTCCTAAAGTGATAGTGATTGTGATGGGTGGACATGGTATAATCGTTGGGTAGATTCCTGAGAAGCTATCAACGTAGATGACAATGAGGATTAACGAATGCCAGTTGTGGGTTATTGTTCATTGTACCAGAAACGATTTCTACAAGAGTTTTGGGAAGTATGAGATTCCACAAGAACTTGTTGAAAATGATTTTTGATGGAATGTATTATGTTTGGAAATGGTTTATTAATTGTATATTGATTTAACTTATTCACTACATTATTGTTGTTCCATAAACTTGAGATCTATATAAATGTCCCAATTTTTATTTCAAAAGCCCTATATGTTATTTGTGAAATGAGACCGATCTATTTTATATGATTTCTAAACCTTGTTTGAGTCTGGGAAGATTTTCCTATAGAACTTCATGCTCACCCCCTACCGTTCAATATTTTACAGATTATGGGCCAGAGGAGGAGCTCAGTGCTGACGAACCAAGCCATCGAGAAACTTCATTAGAGGGGTACTTGGATCCCGAGTGGGACATATAGAGATGTCGTTTATTTTTGTGCAAGACTAGGAACGATTATGTACAATCATGTAAAGTCTAGTATTTTATTTATTCCGCTGCTAAGTTCAAATATAATTCTTTTGATGTAAATGCCATTATATGACATATTCTTTTGGATAATGTTATAAGTATTTTATGGAGAATGAATGAAATCTCATTTCTTTATGGATTATATTAGTGCTCTCATGTGGTGAATGGTGTTTAGAATGTAATGTCGTTCAATGTGGTATTTGGGGGGTTACATTTTTTGGTATCAGAGTCGACTCTCACCTGGACTGAGTGTGGAGCCCTGTCATGCTCGCGTGTAGTGGGCGGACAGGTAAAAGGCAAACTACTATACGGGGATGTGCAGCCCTAAGAGGGTGAACTGTGAGATCTTGGTATCCCACATCGGTTAGGGAGAGAAAAATTTATGGGTTTATAAGTAAGTCCCTCACCTTACATGACATATAGTCATTTTCCCAAGGGTAATGGAAGGAACAAAACCGTGAGGATCAGTAGGCCCAAAGCAGACAATATTATGTCATGTGGAGGGTGGGGTGTTACAAGTTGGTATCAGAGCCGACTCTCGTCTGGTTTGAGGGTGGGCCCTTGTCGTGCACGCGTGTGGGTGAGAGGTTACTGGTAAGTATGTCTGTGTTGCACAATGATGGGCAGCCCTAAGAGGGTGGATTGTGAGGTTCCTGGTAAAAGGATTCACAGTCCTGGTGTCCCACATCGGCTAAGGAGAGGGAGTTGTTGGGCTTTATATTTAAGTCCCTAGTCCTTACTTGACAAGATGATTTTTTCCAGGGATACTGGTAGGAACAAATCCAGGAGGGCCAGTGGGACCAAACCAGACAATATCTTGCCACGTGGGGGGTGTTACAGAAACTTGTAACACCCCCACTCTCTGCATGGCATAATGTTGTACGCTTTGGGCCCATTGGCACTCATGGTTTTGTTTCTCCCAATACCCCTGGGAAAAGGCCTTATGTCATGTAAAGTGAGGGGCTTACTTATAAACCTAACAATTTTCCTCTTCTTAACTAATGTGGGATACAAGGATCTCACAATCCACCCCCTTAGGGCTACACGTCCCTGTGGAGTAGCTTTTCAGCTACCTGCCCGCTCACTACACGCGAGCACGGTAGGGCCCCATACTCAGTCTATGTGCGAGTCCACTCTAATACCAACTTGTAACAGCCCACCCTCCACATGGCATAATATTGTCCACTTTGGACCCATTGGCCTTCATGGTTTTGTTTCTCCGAATACCCCTGAGAAAAAGTCTTATGTCATGTAAGGTGAAGGACTTACTTATAAACCCAACAACTTTTCTCTCTCTATCCGATGTGGTATACCAGGATCTCACAATGTCTCAAATACTACCTTAAACGATATTACATTCTAAACACCATTCACCGCATAAGAGCACTAATACAATCCATAAAGAAATGAAACTTCATTCATTCTCCATAAAATACTTACAACATTATCCAAAAGAATATGTCATATAATGACATTTACATCAAAAGAATTACATTTGAACTTGGCAGTGGAATAAAAAAAAATACTAGACTTTACATGATTGTACATAATCGTTCCTAGTCTAGCACAAAAATAAACGGCATCTCTATATGTCCCACTCAGGATCCAAGTACCCTCTAATGAAGCTTCTCTATGGCCCAGCTTGTTAGCATCGAACTCCTCCTCTAGCCTATGATTGATTGAGTGTTAAACCTAAACTCAACTAACCCCTAATTACTCTCCCTCAAATGATGCAATATATGGCCGGGGGAGAAAGATTTCTTCCCCTAGGGATAGTGTCAAAAGAAAGGGCAATGAGGCAAGGGAAATGGAATGATGTAAAATGGGATGTGTATGCACAAAAATGCTCCCCAATCGCAAGGAGACTTTCGTGTGTCGTGTGTTACTTGGAAGAGTATTCCAAGGTCGTATCTACAGGGAAGGAAGTGAGTCAAGGTTGGAGTGATTTGGTGAAAACGGAAATGTAAAATATTTTGTCTTGAGATTTGGTTGGTAAAGTGTGAGCTAATGAGAATGCAATGAGAAAACAAGTGTTGGCATTTCCAAGAGGTCACTCCACTAGGTATGTAATCTCAACTCAAACTACTCCTTCGGTCAAGCATAAATGAACGATTGATTAGCGGGAAGCCGAGGATGAGTCCGGTGAGTATCTAAGCATAAACCGCGACTATGCCTACGATTTATCAAAGACTCACCAAATCATCCACCTTCAACCCAGTAAAACCGAACCATTGGTCTTGAAGAGAGGAATGAGAACAAGAGTTAAAACCATATACCAAGGAGAGCTTCCCCTTGGTTATGCTAACTAATAAATTAGCTACTCATATTTGAAATCAAAATAACAATAAAGGACAATGCATTATTACACTATGAAAATTTAGAACAACTAAGTACAAGAATCGTAGATTAGAAGTGAAATGAGTAAAAATGCATTTTATATCAAAGAACATGAACAACCCATGAGCATTAATGGTAGAAGTGAAAAGAGAGCATTGCTTCAACTTTAAAAGTGTAAACTCAAGCGCAGGTTGAGTAAATTAATATATTCTCGGAAAGTCCGAGGTCGATCCCACGAGGAATTGCAACAAGGAAACAGTCACACAAATACTAACAGCAATTTAAGAAAAAGATTGATTTGAGAATTGGTTGATTGAGAATAATTAATTTGAGTGATTTAAAATAATAATAAAAATACTAGAGCATCAGGTACTTCCTCTCAACTTCACACAGTGATAATTAAAGACTCGAAGCTTGATTTGAAAAAGGAGTTAAATGTCAGTTAACCCAATTAACAAATCAAGTAATAGATTCAAGGGTTATAACCAATAGACTACCAGGAACCTGAATAGCCAATCAGTCATATTATGTTATGAAATAGTGTTAATCATTCCAGCGTAGAATAACTAACTCAAGCAGTCGATGTACATGGCACAACAACTCAGGAGCTTTTACAGCATAAACAGCTTTGCTAAAATATTAGGAATTGAATTAACAAAATAACATAAATCATTAAATACATGAGTAAATAAAAATACCGTACTCCGTTGAGATATTTTCCCCTAGCCCTAGCGTAGCTTTCTAGCCGGACATGATAGAAAGAATGCAAAAATAATCTAAGAAAATTCGTAGGTCAAAATTTTTTCTTTTTTTCTCTTTTTTCATCTTTCCTCAGTATCTCTTTTTTTTTATATCCACACTCCCGGAGAAAATCAAATTTCATTAGACTTCTAAATCTAACGCGCCAAGTCTTCCAAACGCGTCCGGACGCGCATCTCATTCCGTCCGGACGCATTCTCCAGATTGTGCTGTCTGCGTTCCTTCAACTTTCTGTCAACCGCGTCCGGACGCGTTATCTTCCTCCGTCCGGACGCGTGATCCAGTGTGATCTCCCTTTGAGTCATGCTTTATTTCTTCTCATCACTTAGTTCCAATTTTGCGTTATAAGCCTGCAAAACAACACAACTCCACTTTAGTTCTCATAACATTAATCTTTTAATAAATTAACCTTATCATCACACTTTCATACCAAAATGATCAATCTTTCCTCTAATAATTGTAAATATTAGATCTGAATCAAGCATCAAAACAAAGAACCAACATAGAGAAACTAGCATTAATCACATTCAAAGAAGTTCTAAGGATCCTTCCAAAGCATTCAAAGCTGAAACAATGGAAAATACATGAAAAACGCCACTTTCTCTCTCTAAAACTCACTATTCATTGTCTTCTATCTTGAGAGCTTCTCAATCTATATTCCATACAATAAAATGTATATCTCTTTTTCAACCCCTCCTCCTGGAGAAGTATGCTACCTCCTTCCAAAAACGTGCAAGGGAGTATGGCTGACCCTCTGGAGGTGACAGTCAACAAAAGAGGTCAGGGGGCAGCTAGGGCCAGGTCCATGTCAGGGCTGTTTTGCCCCTCATTTCTCACTCCTCATTAAATATTATAGCTCCAGGGTTCAGAGGAAGGAGAGAGCACACTGATCAGTATTCTGGGTATGTCAGAAAAGTGGTGGAGTCGCAATGGTGGGGCCCTCAAGACAGCTGAGCAGATCAGTAGAATTTGGGCACGTCAGGAACGTGGTACCGGTACCTGGATTCCAGTAGGTTTTGGTTACCGGTACCTGGTACCGGTACCGTTCTGCTTCCTTATCTGAATTTCTCGATTTCTTTGCTCCCGAGCTACCCTCAAACCATCTTTTCAATTCTTTTCAACCCAAGGGGTGTGGGAGGGTCTTTAAAAGCAATGATTGTCTCCATTCAACTGCAAATACAACAATTTGACGTTAAGACTTCAATTATCATGCTTTATATCATTTAAAGCTTAAAAGCAAGCAAAATGAGTTGATTAGCATCTGAGAATATACAAAGTTGTGTGCTAATCACACCCCCCAACTTAAGTTTTGCTAGTCCCTTAGCAAAATATTCATTTTCCAGCACAATCAAAATAACAATAGTCACCCAATCAATTGAATTCAATCAACCATTCAGCCAATTGAAAAGTAAAAATCAAAATGCAAGTACAACATAGACAATGAGTACGATGGAACAACTGTGGATTTATATTGATGTGAACAAAGTTGGAGTACAAAATGGAGTAGGACATTAAAAAGAACAAAATAGCCTAAACTCCCCACCCCAACTTCAGCTAAACCCCAAAAAGGAAAGAAAAGAAACAAAAACAAACCACCAACTACACACATACATCCTATTCTCCATCACTCTCATCATCATCATCTTCCTCCTCGTCGTACTCCTCAGAATCATCTTCCTCCTCATCATCATCGCCCTCCTTCTCATGTGTTCTGGAGGTTGAAGGTGCAGCAGGACCTTTAGGGACGGCTTTCTCAGGGAAAGTGTGCAGATACATCTCTTTCAACATTTCTGCCATCTCTTGAACTGAGGCCTCAATGCCATGCACTATCTTTTCGAGTGCATCAAGCCTCCGAGGGACTGAGCGTTTCAAAACAAGCTTGAATGGCATGGTGGGCGCAGCAGGTACAACATCCTCATCAGAGTCAGACTGAGCTCGCTCCCCACGGCTCATGGCTTTCCTTTTTTGGCTACTTGCCTTGCCAATAGCTCCAAACTCAGGTGGGGTGAGCTTCTCTAATCCATAGCCCTTAACCTTAAAATGCTCACACAGTTGGGTGACCAAACTTCCGTATGGCAGATTGGATATCGGCTTCTCAGTGGTGGCAAAGTCCTTCATAACATTCCAAATAATAAGAGCGAAATCAATTATTTTGCCCGACACAAACGCATCCAAGAGGGCTAGTTTTTCCATGTTTGGTTTCTTTTCTGTGGACGTTGGGAAAAGGTTATAGTGAAGGAGTTTGTTGAGAAGCCCATAGACATGCTTCAATCCCCCACTATGAAAAGTTTCCTTAAACGTCGCGGGATCCTCGTACATCAACTCAACAAGCTCCGCCTTAGTCTTCGCCTTACCCATGTTGCGAGGATAGACGGGGGTTTTGGATGAGGGTCTTTGGTAACCTCCAAGAAATGTGGCTATGACATCCGGGGTCACCACAATTATCTTACCCCTAACATTTGTTCTCTACACCCCCCATCATCATCATCAATGAACTTCAGCGACTGGTAAAACTCCCTCACTTTAGCCAAATGATATCCCTCAACCTCCTCAAACCAAAATTGCATTCCATGCCCCTCGACAATTTTCACAACAGTATGAACGGGGG
>CM042184.1:36252392-36271265 GCA_023539305.1 Ilex asprella | reverse complement strand
AGTAGAAACCTGATTGGAGAATCTTTGCAGAGGTTTTCTTGGCAGAGAAGTGGCCACCACAGGCTTGGGAGTGATAGAAGGCGAGGACGTTCCGCTGCTCATTTTTAGGCACGCAACGCCTCATGATTTGATCTGGGCAGTACTTGAACAGATATGGGTTATCAAAGTAGAAGTACTTCACGTCCGCCATAAATCTCCTTTTATCCTCAGGGCTCCAGTGTGGTGGAATTTGTCCTGTTGCAAGATAGTTTCAAATATCAGCATACGAAGGACAATGAGAATGAATGGACAATAACTACTCATCAGGAAAAAAGTCTGGGATAGGGATGTGCTCATTTGTCTCTTGTGCCACCAGTCGAGATAAGTGATCCGCCACTACATTCTCAACTTCCTTCTTGTCTTTAATCGTCAAATCGAATTCTTGTAGGAGGAGGATCCACCTAATTAGCCTTGGCTTTGTATCCTGCTTAGACAACAAATACTTCAAAGCAGAATGGTCAGTGAAAACAACGATAGGTGAACCAATGATATATGATCGAAACTTATCTAGGGCAAACACTACAGCTAGCAATTCTTTCTCAGTGGCAGTGTAATTCATTTATGCCTCATTAAGTGTCTTGCTAGCGTAGTGAATGACATATGGTCGATTTTCTTCCCTCTGACCGAGCACTGCGCCGACCGCGTAATCACTCGCATCGCACATGAGCTCAAAAGGGAGGTCCCAATTGGGTGGTCGCATGATAGGAGGCGTGATAAGCATGCTTTTTAGTTTCTTAAAAGATGCCTCACACTCATACGACCACTCGAAAGGAACCTCCTTAGACAGTAAATTGGTCAGGGGTCGGGCCAATGCACTAAAATTTTGAATGAACAGGCGATAGAGGCCTACATGACCTAAAAATGACCTGATCCCTTTGATGGCCGTCGGCGTGGGGAGGTTGGAGATGGCTTCCACCTTGGATTTATCAACTTTGATGCCCCTTGCCGAGACTATGTGGCCTAGCACAATCCCTTCTGTCACCATAAAGTGACACTTCTCCCAATTTAACACAAGATCTTTCTCTTCACATCTTTCCAACATTCTCTCCAAATTTTCCAAGCATCCGTCAAAGGAATCACCAAATACGGAGAAATCGTCCATAAACACCTCCACAATTTTCTCCACCATGTCACTGAAAATGCCCATCATACATCTTTGAAAAGTTCCTGGAGCATTACAGAGTCCGAACGGCATGCGACGATACGCAAAGATACCGTAGGGACATATGAAGGTGGTCTTCTCCTGGTCTTCGAGGGCAATCTCGACCTGATTATAACCGGAGTATCCATCTAGGAAACAGTAGAAGAGGTGCCCCGCCACTCTCTCCAGCACTTGATCAAGGAACGGCATTGGGAAATGATCTTTGCTAGTGCATGAGTTCAATTTTTGGTAATCGATGCACACCCTCCATCCAGTAATCACTCTTGTAGGTATCAGTTCATTCTCCTCGTTTTTTACCACTGCGACTCCGGATTTCTTGGGCACCACTTGCGTGGGGCTCACCCACTTACTGTCGGCAATTGGAAATATTATGCCCACGTCAAGTAGTTTAAGAACCTCGTCCCTCACTACCTCCTTCATATGGGGATTCAATCTCCGTTGAGGCTGTCGAGAAGGTCTTGCATCCTCCTCGAGGTAAATGCGGTGGGTGCAAATGATAGGCTTATGCCCTTGATATCTGTAATGGTCCACCCAATTGCTCCCTTGTGTCTTCTCAAAACCTTCAAGAGTTCTTTTTCTTGTTCATTGTTCAATGTGGAACTAATAATCACCGGAAATGTATCTCCCTCGCCAAGATAGGCGTACTTCAAGTGTGAGGGTAACGGCTTCAATTCCAAATTTGGTTTTTATTCCTCCGACGGGAAAATCTTCCTTTCTTGCTTGGACAACTCCTCAAATGTAGGAATCCATTTTGTTACCCTTTTCAACTCTTCCACTTGCTCTTCCTCTTCTAACTTTACAAGTTCAACAAAGTCCTCCTCCATGCAGTCCAACATCCCTTCCAATTCCACTTGCTCCTCAACCAAAGTGTCGATTCTATTGATCTCATTCACCTCCACATCATCCCCGGGTTGTTTTGCTAAATTGAATACATTCAGTTCCATGGTCATGTTCCCAAAAGCCAACTTCATTAGACCATTCCTGCAATTAATCACAGCGTTAGCTGTAGCAAGGAAAGGTCTTCCAAGAATAACGGGGATTTGGGAAGTAAGGTTAGCAACCGGGTGTGTATCTAATACAATAAAATCAACTGGAAAGTAAAAATTATCAACTTGGACAAGCACATCTTCCACTACTCCCCTTGGTGTGCGTATGCTCTGATCCGCCAGTTGTAGTGTAACTAAGGTGGGCTTCAACTCTTCCAGCTTGAGTTGTTGGTACATGGAGTAAGGAAGAAGATTGACACTTGCTCCCAAGTCGAGCAATGTTTGTTCAACCCGGCAATTCCCTATGGTGATGGCAATTGTTGGACAATCGGGATCCTTGAATTTTGGAGGAGTGTTAGTCCTCAATATCGAGCTCACTTGTTCGGTGAGAAATGTTTTCTTCCGCACATTCAACTTCCTCTTCACCGTGCATAGGTCCTTCAATATTTTAGCACAAGACGGTATTTGCTTGATGGCATCCAAGAGCGGGATGTTGATCTTTACCTGCTTAAACAATTCTAAAATGTCAGAATAATTAGCTACCATAACAGGTGGCTTCAAACAATGGGGGAAAGGGACAGGCATCGAAGGAAAGCATAAATCATCATCAATCACATGTTCTTTATCAACCCCATCACCTTCACTTTTTTCACTCGACTCACCCTTGTCGACCACATTTTCTTTGGCCTCTCCCTCAATTTCTTTTTCTTTTAGCAAAGCGGTCTTTGGCGTCGACTTTGGCACTACCATCTTTTCAATTTGTTTACCACTCCTAAGTGTGGTGACAGCTTTGAGTTGCTCACAACTCTCATGAAAAGTCTCGGCCAACTCAACCACATGTTGGCCTTTGGGGTTCTCTTGAGGTTGAGCGGGGAATTTACCCCTCTCTTATTGAGATAACCCAATGTGACTTGTGATCTTTGTGAGTTGGGTTGTCATTTTTTTGAGAGTTGAGGCTGTTTGATTATTGATGGTGGTTTGGCTTTGGATGAAGTTGTAAATCACATCCTCCAAATTCCTCTTATAGGGAGGTTGGTAGGAGGGAGGATGAGTTGGTGCTTGCTCCTTGGGGAGGAGGGTTGGGCCGGTAGTACTGGGAGGTAGAAGCTTGCCCTCGGCTTTGGGACTGAAATTGGGCTTGCCTAGGAGGTGCGGGAGGTGTGTATGTGTTTGAGCCATACGGGATGGGGTTCTCATTCCTCCAACTAAAATTGGGGTGATCACGAAACCCCGCATTATAATGATTGAAATTTGAAGGAAATAATTGCCTTGGTTGGTTAAAGGCATTGACTTGTTCGTGATAGGCTTCCTTAAGTGTCGGGATGCTTGGGCACTCCGATGTGGAGTGGTCAACACCGCTACAAATCGAACAAGCCTCCTCGGCTCTTGACACCTGAGAAACCACCCGTCTCCTATCCACCTCAAGGATATCTACCTTCTTAGACAATTTGGTAATTTGTGAAAGTAGCTCCTCCCGGTCTTTCAAGTCATACATTCCCCCTCTTTGTGATTGACTACTACCCGGTAATTCCCTAGGTACATCGTTTGGGTCCCTAATATCCCAAGATTGTGCATTTTCGGCCAAGGTAGCAAAGTAGTCAAACGCCTCATCGGGATCTTTGTTCAAAAATTCACCATTACACATCATGTCGATGAATTGCCTATGGCTTGGTGTAATTCCTTCATAGAAAAAACTCACCAATTGCCATGATTTAAATCCATGATGTGGAATGGATTGGAGCAAATCTTTGTAACGATCCCAACACCGATAGAATTGCTCATTGGGGTTTTTAGAAAAATTTTGGATTTTCTTCTTTAAAGTCATGGTTCTATGAACTGGAAAGAATTTTTTCAAAAAGGCTGAAACAATTTGGTCCCAAGATAGCATAGTCCGGGACGGCATGGAATCAAGCCAATCCTTTGCTTTATCACCCAATGAGAAAGGAAATAATTTCATCTTAGCTATTTCCTCCATGTTGTAATTTGGGATAAATGTTGCAACCACCTTCTCATAAGTCCTTATATGATTATATGGGTTCTCATCTAAAATCCCATGAAATTTGGTGATTAGTTGCAACATCCATGGTTTAACAACAAAGAGGTGAGCTTGGACGGGAAAGAGTATGCATGATGGCGTGGTGCTACGGGTTGGTTGAAGAAACTCCCGCATTGTCCTAGCCGGAGGATCAAGTAGGACATTCCCTTCATTCCGGGGTGGGGGAAAATGAACATGCAGGTTAGGCATCCTTGGTGGTTGCAATCCCCCACCCTTTTGCATGGTAGGGTTGACATTCGCATGATCGAATTGATCGGGAGGGGGATATTGCATTCTTTGGTTAGGCATCTTAGGTTCGAGCAACCCCCCACCCCTTTGGTCATTTTGGTTTGCACCATCATAGTCAAAATTTTCACCCCCTTGGATGTTTGGGTTCACACCCACATTGTCAAAATTGTCACCTACATCCTCGGGTGGATTTTAGTCGACGTTCATGTTGGGAGCTAGGTTTTGTCTAACTAGTCAGTGATGGGTATCCCTCTCCCACATGCAACAAAATATACACAATTGAAATTATAAACAAACAAGAATATGTACACGAGACAACGTACCTCAGCCCATGATGAAGATCACGGGACTTACCTTCGTTGTTCGGAAATCACTTCCTTGAATTGGCATTTGCCTTCCCCGGCAACGGCGCCAAAAAATGATTGAGTGGTAAACCTAACCTCAACTAACCCCTAATTACTCTCCCTCAAATGATGCAATGTATGGCCGGGGGAGAAAGATTTCTTCCCCTAGGGATAGTGTCAAAAGAAAGGGCAATGAGGCAAGGGAAATAGAATGATGTAAAATGGGATGTGTATGCACAAAAATGCTCCCCAATTGCAAGGAGACTTTCGTGTGTCGTGTGTTACTTGGAAGAGTATTCCAATGTCGTATCCACAGGGTAGGAAGTGAGTCAAGGTTGGAGTGATTTGGTGAAAAACAGAAATGTAAAATATTTTGTCTTGAGATTTGGTTGGTAAAGTGTGAGCTAATTACAATGCAATGAGAAAACAAGTGTTGGCATTTCCAAGAGGTCACTCCACTAGGTATGTAATCTCAACTCAAACTACTCCTCCGGTCAAGCATAAATGAACGATTGATTAGCGGGAAGCCGAGGATGAGTCCGGTGAGTATCTAAGCATAAACCGTGACTGCCTATGGTTTATCAAAGACTCACCAAATCATCCACCTTCAACCCGGTAAAACCGAACCATTGGTCTTGAAGAGAGGAATGAGAACAAGAGTTGAAAACATATACCAAGGAGAGCTTCCCCTTGGTTATGCCAACTAATAAATTAGCTACTCATATTTGAAATCAAAATAACAATAAAGAGACAATGCATTATTACACTACGAAAATTTAGAACAACTAAGTACAAGAATCGTATATTAGAAGTGAAATGAGTAAAAATGCATTTATATCAAAGAATATGAACAATCCATGAGCATTAATGGTAGAAGTGAAAAGAGAGCATCAAAACAAAGAACCAACATAGAGAAACTAGCATTAATCACATTCAAAGAAGTTCTAAGGATCCTTCCAAAGCATTCAAAGCTGAAACAATGGAAAATACATGAAAAACGCCACTTTCTCTCTCTAGAACCCACTATTCATTGTCTTCTATCTTGAGAGCTTCTCACTCTATATTCCATACAATAAAATGTATATCTCTTTTTCAACCCCTCCTCCTGGAAAAGTAAGCTACCTTCTTCCAAAAACGTGCAAGGGAGTATGGCTGACCCTCTGGAGGTGACAGTCAACAAAAGAGGTCAGGGGGGCAGCTAGGGCCAGGTCCATGTCAGGGCTGTTTTGCCCCTCATTTCTCACTCCTCATTAAATGTTGTAGCTCTAGGGTTCAGAGGCAGGAGAGGGCACGCTGATCAGTATTCTGGGTGTGTCAGAAAAGTGGTGGAGTCGCAATGGTGGGGCCCTCAAGACAGCTGAGCAGATCAGTAGAATTTGGGCACGTCAGGAACGTGGTACCGGTACCTCGATTCCAGTAGGTTTTGGGTATCGGTACCTGGTACTGGGTACCGGTACCGGTACCGTTCTGCTTCCTTATCTGAATTTCTCGATTTCTTTGCTCCCGAGCTACCCTCAAACCATCTTTTCAATTCCTTTTAACCCAAGGGGTGTGGGAGGGTCTTTAAAAGCAATGATTGTCTCCATTCAACTGCAAATACAACAATTTGACGTTAAAACTTCAATTATGATGCTTTATATCATTTAAAGCTTAAAAGCAAGCAAAATGAGTTGATTAGCATCTGAGAATATACAAAGTTGTGTGCTAATCAATGATCTGTAAAATGTTGAACGGTAGGGGGTGAGCACGAAGCTCTATAGAAAAATCTTCCTAGACTCAAACAAGGTTTAGAAATCATATTAAATAGGTAGGTCTCATTTCCCAAATAACATATAGGGCTTTTGAAATAAAAATCAGGAAATTTATACAGATCTCAAGTTTAAGAAACAACAATAATTTAATGAATAAGTTAAATCAATATACAATTAACAAACCATTTCCAAACATAATCCATTCCATCATAAACCATTTTCAACAAGTTCTTGTGGAATCCCATATTTTCCAAAACTCTTGTAGAAACCATTTCAGGTACAATGAACAATAACCCACAACTGGCATTTGTTAATCTTCATTGTCATGTACGTTGATTGCTTCTCAAGAATCTACCCAACAATTATACCTAGTCCAGCCATTACAATCACAATCACTTTAGGAAAGGACGTCTACCATTCCAATGGTAGTGACGAGTCCCTTCCCAGTAAAAGTATATCGTCCATAGTTTGAACTCCAGTGAACGATAGTGGATGTATACCAAATGACAATACACTACAAGTGTAATCAACCATCTCACCCCCATTGGGATAGACTAATATTTACACTCTACGACATATCTCGAAGGCAATTCAAGTCCATCACAACCACCATGCAAATGAGAAAACCAAAACATTCTCAATTCAACAATCATTCCAAATAAATACCAAATCCACAATTTCTCCTTTTACAAGCATATCTCAAAAATCTCTAATTTTATTATGTAATAATTTCAATAACCAATTAATAAAAAATATGAGAGATCACCACAACATCATTTATTACTCAACACAAAGCACTAAAGTTTTAGAAATCAAGAACAAAGGAAGAATCAAGAGAAAAACCCACTTATTTTGAAAACTAGGGTTTGAGAGCAAGAAAAATGATTTGAGAGCTATTCCACCATAGCTTTGTCTAAAATATGTTAATCTTTGCAAGAATTTCAATGAATGATAGTTTTATAGCACATATATTAAATCTAGAGTCAAAAGAATACATAAAGACATAAGTCCTAGCCTCAATGTAAGAGAAAAAGAAGAAACTCCTACCTTGAATCAAAGCTTTCAAAGTTTTATTCAAAAGTCCAAGCTCTAGAGACCTCTTTTCTCCTCTTTCTTCTTTCCTTTATCTTCTCTTAGGGTTTTAAAGTGTTTAGGGTGAGAGTGGAATGTAAGAATGGGGTAAAATGTAGTGAAAAGGGGGTGTTTTAAATGGCCAAATCCTGACTTTTTTTGTGCAAAATTCAGGTTTCTTTCGGGCCTACCGGTAGGATTTAGCTACTGGTGTCGGACGTACCGGTAGGTTGTTCTGGTAGGGTTCCCTTTCGGTATGCTCTTCCGGTAGGGTTTGCCCAGTTTTGCTTATATTATCGGTTTTTCATTTTCAATCCATTCCAAACCCTTCCAAAACCAACCTAAACCTATACAATATATATTTATGCATCAAATTTAGTTGCTATAATTTCTATTACGAATTATTTAATATATTCACGAGTTAAAACCAAGTTTTAACTATTATTTATAATATTAACCTTTCCTACGGTTCTAACCCATGTGATTCATTTCTACACCATTACCTATATTAAATTACCAAATAATTTATCTTTATATTACATTAAACTTATGGGGGTTTACAATCCACCTCCCTTAAAGAAAGTTTCATCCTCGAAACTTACTTCAAGTAGCGAATAAGTGTGAGTACTTCTCTCGTATTTCTAATTCCGGTTCTCAAGTAGCTTCTTCCACTCCATGGTGTTGCCACAAAACCTTCACTAGTCAGATGACTTTGTTACGGAGCACCTTCTCTTTTGCGTCGAGAATCTTCACCGATTGTTCTTCATAGGTTGCTCCGTCTTGAATTTCAATATCTTCCAAGTCTACAACCGATATTGCATCCGATTGATACTTTCTCAACATCGATACGTGGAACACGTCATGTACCCCTAACAACTGAGCTGGTAACCACAACTGATACGCCGCTTTGCCCACAACTTTGATCACTTCAAATAGCCCAGCATATCTTGGTGCTAACTTTTCCTTCTTGCCGAATCTAAATAATCCTTTCTTGGGCGACACGTTTAGGAACACGTAGTCTCCCACTTTGAATTCCAAGGGTCTTTGTCTTTGATCCGTATAACTTTTCTGTTGACTTTGTGTCGTGCATAACCTCTCTCGGATGAGATAAATTTTCTCGATAATTTCTCGAACAATCTCCGGTCCAAACAAACTACTCTCACCGACTTCCAAACAACACGTCGGGGATCTACACGGTCTTCCATTCAATGCTTCATATGGTGTCATCCCAATGCTTGTCTGATAGCTGTTGTTATACGCAAACTCCACCAACGGCAAGTGATCACTCCAGCTTCCTTTGAAGTCGAACACGCAAGCACGTAACATGTCTTCCACAATCTGTATCACCCTCTCGGATTGGCCATCCGTTTGGGGATGAAAAGTTGTGCTGAAATGTAACATCCCACTCTCTACATGGCATAATATTGTCCGCTTTGGGCCCGCTGGTCCTTACAGTTTTGTTCCTCCCAGTACCCCTAGGAAAAGGCCTTATGTCATGTAAGGTAAGTGGCTTACTTATAAACTCATCAACTTTCCTCTTTCTAACCAATGTGGGATAAAAGGATCTCAAAATCCACCCCCTTAGGGTTGCACGTCCCCGTATAGTAGCTCGCGAGCTACCTGCTTGCCCACTACACACAAGCACGGCAGGGCCCCACACTCGGTCCAGGCGAGAGTTGGCTCTGATACCAACTTGTAACACTCCACTCTCCATATGGCATAATATTGTCCGCTTTGGACCCACTGGTCCTTACGATTTTATTCCTCCCAGTACCCCTGAAAAAATGCCTTATGTCATGTAAGGTGAGGGACTTACTTATAAACTCAGCAACTTTCCTCTCCCTAACCGATGTGGAATACTAAGATCTCACAGGCTCGCCCCCTCTACCTTGGGGGAGCCTCCCATGATGATGCCTAGACGATGGGTCTTGCCCCTTGCACCAGGCGCCCAGCTCTTCAATGTATTCCTCATCTCTATCTCAATGGAATGAGCCTCTGCTATGGCAGCCAATACCAAAGACTATACGTAGCTCGGACTATGACTCTGCTCTCGCACAAGTAGTCACCTAGTAAGTCTCTGCTACGACAATCATCACCCGAGACTATACGTAGCTCAGCTTATGACTCTGCTCTCGCGCACGTAATCATCTAGTAAGCCTCTGCTATGGCAATCATCACCCGAGACTATACGTAGCTCAGCCTATGACTCTACTCTCGCACAAGTAGTCACCTAGTAAGCCTCTGCTACGGCAATCATCACCCGAGACTATACGTAGCTCAGCTTATGACTCTGCTCTCGCGCACGTAGTCATCTAGTAAGCCTTTGCTATGGCAACCATCACCCGAGACTATATGTAGCTCGGCCTATGACTCTACTCTCGCACACGTAGTCACCTAGTAAGCCTCTATTACGGCAGCCATCACCCAAGACTATATGTAGCTTGGTCGATGACTCTGCTCTCGCACACGTAATCACCTAATAAGCTTCTGTTACGGCAGCCATCACCCGAGACTATACGTAGCTCAGCCTATGACTCTGCTCTTGCGCACGTATTCACCTTGTAAGCCTATGCTACAATAGTCATCACTCGAGATAATATGTAGCTCGGCCCATGACTCTGCTCTCGCCCACATAGTCACCTAGTAAGCCTCTACTACGACAACCATCTCCCGAGACTATATGTAGTTCGGCCTTAGTTCATAAGGCCCCATCATGGGTCGTCCACAACTCTAAATTTGTTCTCATGCAAACAGTCTGTCTATCTAGGTAATCATATTAGACATTTTAATATTGGGATAACATTATTTTTGCTAATTACACTTTTGAAACTCAAGCTGTCTGTACTGGAGTCCCAACTTCTATAGCAATACAACTACACTCATGAGTCACAATTAGAGAAGGAGTGGGGGCACCATCGAATATGTCCCGGGAAGCAACTTAGTAATCAGACTTTGACCGAGAAGCATTCAGGGCATCAAACCTCATCCTCTTGAGAAGAAGGGAAGACACTACCCTAAAAGCACAGAGAGTCTCCACCATTGCCCTATTAATAGGGCGCCTGTAATTAGAAACAAGGTCAGTTAATGACCAAGCACCGAAGAAGCGTCGCCCAGCAGCACCCAAGACCTCATGGCATCACCCAAGGTGCCTACCCAGCCTCCAGCATTACCCAAGGCACCCTGCCAACCTCTTGGTGTCACCCAAAGCCGCCCGCAATTCTCCTGCCTTGCCTGTCAAGCTGGTGTCGTCCACGAAGTCTCCCCTTACATTTGATGCTATACTGGGGTCCATAGCAAAGAAGGCGTCACCCACCCATCTCGCCCAGTCTCCCGGCTCACCTTCGCAACCGCCTAGTGTAAGACCCAAGTCGTCAGCGCGTGATAGGGTGTCGCCCACATAGTATCACGCCCATGGCGTCACCCACTATAGCAAATACCAAAGCTACCCAGCTCGCCCAAGACACCCTGCCAACCTCTTGCCATTGCCCAAGGCATACCCTAGCCTCCTTTCACCCAAGGGTGTCACCCAATAGTCACTCTCACCAAAAGGGGCTAGTGTCCAAGGAAAGCCAGTGCCCAAGCCCAAAGAACAAACAAAAGAAAAAATTAAAAAAAAGGAGGAAGAGGCAACGCCCCAGAAGCCCAAGGGGAAGAAAAAAAAAAGAAGAAAAGACAAGGAGGTGATGCCTAGCAAGCCAAAAAGAAAAGGCCAAAGTTGGTGGGCTATGTGGGCCAGAGTGCTTTGCAAAAAAAATTGATATCGAAAAATTCAGTGAGTCCCGAAGATGAAAAGATATCGTGGAAAGCAGGAAAAATTTTGACTCATTTAGATGAAGATGAAGCACATGCCCACAACCCCTTCCTCTAGCCAAAAAGTCAGAGGCTTGGGGTATGGGGGGCAAATGATGAGCCCAAATTTGATTGAGTCAAGTCCAATTTAAATAAACTAAGAAAGTCCAAAGAAGAGCCCAATTGAACTTGGATCGAGCCATTAGAAAGGAGTCCAAAGCACTAAGGGGGCATCAAGAGGACAATGCCTAAGGGAGCCAAGAGGCCAACGCCCAAGGATCCCCAAAGGGGGCACCGCCCAAGGTCCCAATTGGGCGCTGCCCAAGGGCCTCCCATGCTGGCTCCCTTGTCCCCTTCGGCCTCCTCTCTCGCTACGTACCATGGGAATCACTCCAATGCAAGTCCAAGTCTATTTCAAGTCAAGTCCGATGACAAGACCAAGTCCAACCAGCTCAGGATACTCCTCCGACTAGATAGGAGCACAAGGGAGAAAAAATCGGAATACGCACTGAAGATTTATTCCTACCTTAATTATGCCTACCAAAGAAGTCTATTACTACCAAAATTGTACTTACCAAAATAGTGGAAGACCGCTTCCCCTCACGTCACTGTCTCACCGCCTTATAGTTCCTATATAATGTAAGCCTTCTCCACATAGAGGGCAAGCTCCTTGATGACCTTAAGATCCCTACACACACCACACTTTCCTACACACTTTGCTCTCTCTCTCCCCCCCCCCCAAAGCATTGTAACTCTCTAGAGTAAACTCTCCAGTGACCATTATTACACTTTGTTCTTTCTCTCTCCCCCAAAAGCATTGTAACTCTCTGGAGTAAACTCTCTAGTGACCATTATTCATCAATAAAGATCTCTGATCACCGCTGCCGTTCCCGAGAGTGGACATAGGTCACCCACATCGAACCACTATATATCTATGTGTTAATCCATTATTTACTGTTTTATTCTTGATTGTCATTGATTGCTAGTTAATTGCTCCTTAATTGCACTCATTCATCTACTTGACTGTTGATCTTGCGCGAAACTAATTTTGTGCATCATCAGTAACCATGATACCCCAATATGCTCTAGACATTTCCCGACGTCATAGGTACTAAAAACAAGGCCTATTTTTTTTCTTCCTAAAAGTAGTTCCTACTTGCATTGGGTTGCAATACAGGTTTGAGGTCATTAGAAGCATTGATGCAGAATGAACCAACAATTCTGATTTCTTATGTACACATGAACAAGGAAAATAGTTGAAATTTGGCTTAGATTTTAAGCCTTTTCGAGCTCCTATTGTTTCGCTTAGTATGACTTCCAATGTCTTTTTTTTTTTTTTGGTTTATGATGAACATTTTACAGAAAACGTTTTATCCTTTAAATGTCATATATCCAATGGGTGGAGCTTGGCACGAGAGCAAGGAATCTTCAGTGTGATCTGAGTGTCAAGGATTTGAGTCGCGGAAACAGTTTTTTCTTATACAAGCATACGGATGTGTATATCTTAACCATCCTAGATCCCGCAATGACTTGCACAAGGCTAACTTTTTTTTATTATATAATCAATGAAGACCCTAAGCTTATTTTGTAAAGCGACAACCCTATCTGTATAAGCAATCAATGTTTATTGCCACGAGACTATCAAGACAGGTTACCTACTACAATAATAAGGAATTGTTCCCTCTCGAGCTACTTAAATGAACGACTTATCATTCTTTTAAATAAAAAATTCACTGGATGTTTTAAAAGGTGCGATCTATTAAGTGGGAGTCATGCTTACACTTAACAATACTAAAGCAAACTTTTTCCATGAATCAACCTATAATACCTTGTCATTGGTTCTGAATGAGAGAGGAAGGCTTTTGTGTTGCTTTGATTGAGAAATGTATTATTGTTTGCTCTTGGGAGGCTATCCGTAATTAATTAGTATTCTTATCTATGGTAAATAAGGTGGTGTTACGAAAATAGCCGCGTTATATGCATTTGACTGTACTTGGTGGCAAGAGCCCCATGTACAAGGCCGCCCTTAACAATCTCTAGTGGCTTTATTATGTATGCTTGTATGCTTAATTGGCAAGATTAGGTGAAGTTCTATTAGAAATATTTTACGGTGAATTTGAAAATTTTAGAGGTTGAGCCTTGACGCAATAATAAAATTGCCCTTGGTAACCTCAAAATCAAGGTTTGAGTCACGAAAATAGTTTTTCCACAAAAAAGGTAAGCCTATGTATATATGACCCTTTTTGGAAGTAACATTGGTGGGAGCCTTGAATTGGACCACCATATTTTTTAATTGAAGAATTTCTTACAAAAATCTCGTTATTTATGTCAGATTGTTATATATTTGTCTTTTGACTATCAACTTTATCAACTAATTCGGAGTTTTTAAAGATGTCCTAGATGGTGAGACACTAGGATAAAGTGAATTAGACTGTCACATGATGATACAATATAGTTAAATTAGCTGTTATGTGAAGCACTAATATTTGTCAAAAATAAGTGAGGCCGAATATAATTTTAGCTGATTGAGTAGTTAGACTTTTTAAACCGCTAAGTTGATGAAGCAAATGCATATCGTATTATGGTATCTTCATTTAATGCCCATTAATATCTAGTTCTAGTGATGAAAACCCTGCAAATATGATTCAGTTTAAGAGATGACAAAGCACAATTGTGTTTGTGGTCCTCTTTTCAAAGCAGTTTCAAACTAGTTCCTCCTGAACTCTTGATGACAATGTTATACTTGGGGCTTGTTGCGTTTGAAGCCAAAACGAAGTTCGCAACTATTTGTTTCCAAGATTGTCTTTTTAGATTTACAAGAATACAGCTGGTTGTGCACCGTCACCTCTTTTGGAAGCTTCCTCCACCAAATGACAGAAAAACAAGCACCTAAGAAGAGGAGCAAGACGGAAGGCTGGCTATGCGTCAGTTGAAGTCTCAAATTTTCAAAATTTGGAGTGGGTTTCTGTGGATATTCTCCTAAATAGATGTTTTCCTTTCTAAAACTCTACGGATCTGAAGTTTTTCTCAGCTGGTAAGCTTCCGCTTACAATCATGAGAGAGAAATGAAATAAACTCATTTGAACAGCTGAGAAAACTAAAAAGAGAAAATTGAAGCAAACCCATTTGAGGGTTATTTTCATCATTCAATCCAAGAAGCACACCTTCAAAATGTTTATAATGGCAAATCTAATGGTTTCACTTTGGTCAAAATAACAAAAGTTCTCCACATAGTTCACTAATATCAAAATACAAAAACTTATAATTCAAACTTCTAACATCAATTGCTTAAACAACTTTAACATTAATCAAGAATTTTGAATTCAATTGAATAACTAGCAACAAACTTAATTTTTTTAAAAAAAAAGCCCTAATCACTGAAACGATGTTTCCTAACTAGGGATTAAAAATAAGTTTTGAAATAAAACAACACCATTTCAGCTCCACAAAAAAAACAAAACAAAAAAAACAAAATCTTCCCTTATCATATGTATCTGACGATAAATATCGTATCGTGTATCGAACAATATGGTGCAAAAACAATACAAAAACACGATTCGTATCATTTTTCAAGTGTATCGTACAATACTAATAACTATGGTTGCAAGTATGATCATAAATATTAAAGTAAAGTGGTTTTGGATTAAAAATAATTACCCCTTCATTTTTTATTTTTTTGGAAGAGAAAGAGAAAGGGAAAGGTTTTTTTTTTTTTGGGAAGGGGGGGGGTTATGTTATGGCCTAATCACTTCATTTAAACAAGACAATCAGGCTTTCATTCCTTGGAGCACACAGCTATTCAAGCTTTGCCACAGTTCCAGCCACAATCCAGACGAGAATTGAACACCGATAAATGCTAAATTTGCGTAGGCATCCCAACATAGGTAGATGTTAGATCAAATTTTCATGATGCAGACAACATTTGAACAAAATAAAAACCAGCACTAAAGATGTCAAAGGTCAGCTCAGAAACAACAGAATACAATTGTAGTGATACCTTCATGGATGCTCGCATATGCCCCAAATAGCAGCTCTTTAACTTCACTTTGTATAACCAAATGAGGGAAAATTGATGAAACGTAGTTTAAATCTCCCCAAGATAAATCTGTTTGTCACTACTGCAAGACCCAACGATAGGCTCACTGGGATGGAAGACACAGTCGTTCACAGATCCAGTATGACCGGGGAGTTTATACAAGATGCGTCGGGAAGTGGTATCCCAAATGTACACCATCCTGTCAGAACTACCAGCCGTGACCTTGCTTCCATCAGGTGACCAGCTACATTTCAACAAGTTCTTTTCGAAATTATGTTGATGCCCTTCCATGATCTTCACACAACGATTTTGTGGTGCGTATGGGCGCATATCCCATATGCGGAGTGTGCAGTCCATAGCATTGGTAAGAAGATAAGACCCATCTGGACTCAATTGCATACCAGTTATTGTATCCTGATGGCCTGGAAGAGCCATAGTGACCTCGTTTCTCCGTAAATCCCACACCTTAACATCATTGTCTATACCACCTGTGTAAATCTTATCCGATGCATCTGAGAAACTTACGGCTGTGATTTGGAATTTATCTGGAAAAGTCTGAATGGCACCCCTTTGACGCATATCCCAGAGTTTGGAAGTGCCATCGTCGGATCCACTGACAATAAGAGGAGGGCCCCTCCGGGCAGGACAGCATGAATTGACAAAAGACGAGTGTTCTGCCATCTTTTTTATCTGTTTCCCCGTTTCGACATCCCATGCCCTCAGTGTCTTGTCCGGGCTCGCCGACACTATCTGTGACCCATCATTAGTCCATTGCAGATCCAGGACTGCATTCTTGTGCCCTTTTAGAACCATGAAGTTCTTGCAATCACCATGTATGCTCCAAAGAAAAATTTCCCTGTCGTGAGACCCAGATGCAATGACAGTTCCTTCCGGATTGAACTTCACTGTGTATATGGCACTCTGATGACCAGTTAGCAACATGATTGGTGACTCCAAACTTGATGTGCGCTGCTTTCCGTTTTGCCCCGGTGTTTGACTGGCATGTGGAACAACAGACAATTCCATTGGCCTTGTGCCAATCACAGACAGAGCACTTTCAGCTTGCATGGTGACTACTGTTTGATGTTAGGTAACAGGGCAAGAAACTACCTTCTAAGAATAGCTTTGTACCTGAAACAAATACTTTAGGAACTCAGTCTGTCAGATTATACAAGGGCGATAAAGAACTAGCAAACACCTTAAGGACAGTCTTCTAAATCACACCCAATAATATGGAAGCAAATATTCTGATTTCAAAGAGAGAATAGAATTATTAAACTTCCAAAAGAAGATTCGGAAATGGATTTACCAAAAAAGACAAGATCAAAATTCAAATGGAAGGTAAAGGGCTCATAAACTGAATTGCAGGTTAATGTTGGGTGTCCCTCCTTATGCCTTCTTAATGGGACCCAACTCAAAATAAATGAAACGTGCATGTGTGCATTGGAAGTGTCTAATACAAGCCAATTATTGAAGACCTTTTGTCTTCCATGTAGGCTGAGAGGTTACACACCTTGAGAGGGAAAAATCTACAGAAAAATATTTGAGAGGGACAGCTTATTTGTGTGAGAGAAAAGTGGAAGAAAGCAGCTCACTTATTGCTCAAGGCTTATTTCTACTCCGATGGAGCTGAATGACACAAGTTCAGCCACTTTGGTGAGATCTTTCTTGTTGTTTTGTGTTGAAAACCACCTAAGGATGAAAATTTTTATGTTTGGGGGTGGCGGTGATATTTTTCTCTTGATGTTTAGCTCTCTAGTTATAACTACAAGACTTGTAATCTTGCTTTCGTTGATAGTAGAGAAATTGGGTCAAGTTTGGTCCCGTGGTTTTTTCCCTTCGCCTTGATGGGTTTCCACGTCAAAATATCTTGTGTTTTGTTGGTTTAGTTTGCTTATTGTGTTTGATTGTGGTTTGGTTATTCTCTATTGATTTACACATAGAGGGAAAGTCACTAGTTTTTCTAATAGTTAACAAGTTTCAAGAAACAAACAAGCCCCACCGGAAAGGTAGATCTTAAAGTTAAAATGTAAAACATCACAGGAGAGGACTGTTGTTCGTCATGACCGGTTCATATACTTGTACAAGTCCAAGGCCCATACTTGTAGTAGTACAATGGCCCAAAACTAAAACTTGTACTGAAAGTAGGAAGAGGGCCCAAAATAAAGTTTATACACTACATATTCTGACTCTGACTGACCACATCATTTTTGGAGCTTTCCTTCCTAAAGAACCCTATAGTTTACCACTAAGCTTCCCCACTGGTTCTCTTTCTCTATCTCTGTGTCTGTTTGTGTGTGTCTTAATTCTTGTGTATAAAGCACCGAAAGTTATTGAAATTGTATGTGTTGCCAATATGCTTATTATAACTTTATCATTTAACTTTCCAAATCAATATTAACGAAGCGGTGGTTTTTCAGCTGTTTGTTTTCGTTGTCATTAATTAAACAATAAGCTTATGATGTTTTTTTTCAAGTTTTTTATAAAAAAAACGAGGATTTAATTTCCCAAACACAACGTAATTAATGACGACGACAACAAATAGTTGAAAAACCACCACTCCATTAACATTGATTTGGAAAGTTAAATGATAACGTTATAATAAGCATATTGGCAACACATACAATTTCAATAACTTTCGGTGTTTTATACATAGGAATCGAGATACACACACATGGGGACACACAGAGAGAGAGAGAGAGAGAGCTAACCAATGGGAAAGCTCATCCTTCACCCAAAGTCTTTTAAACTCTTTCATGGTATTAGAGCACTAGCTCTTGGGAAACGTTCAGTTGGTTCGTGTTAAGTGTGGTATGAATACCTTGCTACCAGTTTTCTCTTGGCGTTGTATACTGTCGTGTCTGCATCCTTCTCCTTCTCCTCAACACTTAGTATCCCATCCGTCGCCCATTTTTTGTCCATAAATTTACACAAACAAACTACCTACCTAGGGTTCTTCGGGAAAGAGAGCTTCAAAAATGATGTTGTCAGTCAGAGTAAGAGAATGTAGCGCATAAACTTGATTTTGGGCCTTGTTTAAGGTCTTCCTACTTTTAGTACAAGTTTTAGTTTTGGGCCATTGTACTACTACAAATATAGGCTTTGGATTTCTACAAATATGAGTCCGTCATGAATAACAACAGTTTAACTTTAAGATCTACCTTTTCGATGGGTGTTGTTTGTTTCTTGAAACTTGTTCACTGTTGGGAAAGCTCAATTGTAAACCCTAGGATTCTTCAGGAAGGAAAGCTCCAAAAATGATGTGGGCATTCAAAGTCAGAATATGTAGTGTATAAACTTGATTTTGGGCTCTGTTTAAGGTCTTCCTACTTTCAATACAAGTTTTAGTTTTGGGCCATTGTACTACTACAAGTATGGGCCTTGGACTACTACAAGTATGGGCCTTGGACT
>CM042184.1:36204928-36233374 GCA_023539305.1 Ilex asprella | reverse complement strand
TAGATCTACGAAGATTTAACCGTTTAATCGCTTCAGGCCAAGAATTAAAGTTGCTCTACTCAGCGAGAGCTACACAACGGCACCAAAAATCGTATTTTTCTTCAAGAAAAATATCGAGTACGAGAATTTAGGCCTAAAGCTTGGAAGCTGAATTTGGGCTTTCTTTGGAGTCTATTACGTGGGCTCACGCTACGAGAGGTAGGGTTTCCCCTATTTAGATGTAATTTCAACCTAAAATATAGCATATGAAATGAGTAGGCCAAAGGTGTATATTACATGTTAGGTCTTGACTAGTGTAACTAGTGGGTCAAATATAAAATTTATAATTAATTTTATAATTAGTAAAATCCTATTATGATTAACTTGGTATAAGTTAATGTTAGCGGTTTAAATTATGTTAGTTGTACATTAGCATGACCTGATGTTTTTAATGACATATCAAGTCTAATAAAATTATTATCTTGCTATGTGATTATAAAATAATATGTATGTTAAATGATTATTTAACATATGATTATTGTAGTTGACTTGTGTTTATGTTTATAGAATTAATAAACATGTTGGCATGTTGGAAGTAATAAACATGCTATTTATGTAAATTGATTATGCCTCTTGGTGTTTATTTAAATGCCTAGGTGAATACAAGTATGTTGATTATCTTACATAACATGCTTGAGATTGTGTTGAAAATGTCATTATATTGCATTCATTATGTAATGGACATTATAAATGGTATCAAAGGCAATTACACATTGTATTGCATTATGCATGAGTTGCACTACATTCATGGGCACTGACATGGGTGGGAGTGTGTGCATGGTATGAAATCAATCACCACATATGTGGTTGATCGTGGGCTCGGGAAAGTCGCAACAAGGTACGGTTGAGTCACATGGAAGATTAAATGAATAAATGTGTCAGGGATAGCAAGAAGGGCTAGATTCTCCCTCGGGTGCAAAACCCGCTTTCTTGGTTTATACACTTTCCGGCAGTACAATTCCAAAAAAGTGTAACGGCGTAAACGGAGCTGCAGGTGGGATGTCCTGAAAATCCGTTGATTCTCCCCACAAAGACATAAGAAAATAAATTAATTAGTCATTGAGTGTACATAACACCAATGATAGGGGGCTTGGAATGCCCGGATACATACGCATGACATTGTATGTGTTTTTGGAGCTCGAGATGGGGCTCAGTGTGGGTATTGCTTGCGTGAGTCTCATCTCATGACATGACATGATTTATGACATTTGTTCATAATAAACATATTTGAATGAATGTATGAAATGATTGTTGCATGTGACATTTCATGTGCATTTAGGTTGAGAGGAATTCTCTATAGGAGTTATCCTATTGAGCGTTAGCTCACCCTTTATGGGACATTTTTTAGGTATCGCCCAGGCATCCACCGAAGGCGAGGCCACGGGCCCGCTTTGATGACAGAGCCGGACTGTGGCTCTCATTTTGACATCATAGTCCCTTGTTTATATTTACTTTTGGCCTTGTATAATTTTTGTAACAAAAACTTATTTTATATTAAAAAGGCATGTAAATGGGACTCTTTTGAAATATTATTCTTTGATGAATGAATGAATATACGTAGTGATGATAATTATGGTAGTATCTGATAATATGCAATTAAGTATGATAAATGGACCCGGTGTGGTCAATGTTGTATATTGGACCTCGGATGGGTCAATGATGTATGATTTTACAGGTTGTGTTTTGGGTAGAGTTTTTCGTACAAAGGAGACTCTGCCCAAATTTTGTTAAATTATGGACCCCGGTAAATGGGGCATCATAGCGTGGTATCGAATTACATAGTACCCACGGATATTCTGCGGAGTGATTGGTGATCAATCGGGTAATTACGGACACCCGGACTTTGGGGCGTCACAAAGGTCATGTGAGCTTGATAGTTGTGCCCTTAGATGACTTTATGTCATCCCAGTGAATGAATTCTTTATCAAGGCAAAGGTGGCACTGTTACCACACTTGAATGGAGTGTTGATTAGGGATGAGAAAGCATCATGCTTTATGTCTGCAGTCATGGTAAACCAAAATAAGAAGAAGGCAAGCAGAAGATAAAGATGTTGTCCGCCATGCAAGTGAAAGTTAGGTTGAGGAAAGGCAAAATGACATACTTCGCAGATGCAATGGTTGAAGTGCTTGATGTAGTGGCAGATGTCTTAGGGGAATTTGTTGATGTTATGCCCCCAAAAGCCTTTCACCTAGACGTGCAATCGACCACAAGATCGAGTTAGAGCATGGTGCTAAGCCTTCAGCCCGTGCCCCTTACCAGATATCGTCAATGGAACTGGTAGAATTAAGGAAGCAGTTGAACGAGTTGCTAGATTCTGGCAGTATAAAGACATCCAAAGCGCCATAGGGAGCCCCTGTTATGTTCCAGAAGAAGCAAGATGGTTCGCTGCGTATGTGCATCGACTATCGGGCCTTGAACAATGTGACAATCAACAACAAGTACCCTTTTCTGAATGTTGCTGATTTGTTCAATAGGCATTCCAAGGCAACCTTCTACACGAAGCTGGATTTAAGGACTAGGTATTGACAAGTTACAATTGTAGAGGGAGATGAGCCTAAGACTGAGGGTGTGACGCGATATGGGTATTTTGAATTTCTTGTAATGTCGTTTGGGCTTACCAATGCCTTGGCAACTTTCTACAATTTAATGAATGATGTCTTTTATGAGTACATCGATGTTGATGTGGTTGTTTATTTAGATCATATTGTGATCTATAGTGAGACATTGGAGGATCATATAGACCATTTGAAAGCACCAGTTGTATGTCAAGAAGGAGAAATATGAATTTTGTCGCCAAGAAGCGATGCTCTTAGTAAAGGCCAAATCCGAATGGATGAGAGGAAAGTGAAAGCAATCATCGACTGGCCTACACCAACCAAGGTGTCGAAACTATGGTCATTCCTTGATTATTATCGCAAGTTTATCGAGGGATATTCCAAGAAGTGTAATATCTTGGCTGACTTGCTAAAGAAAGACCAGAAGTGGGACTGGAATGGTGTCTGTCAGACAACTTTTGGGAAGTTGAAGCATGCAGTATCTTCCACACCCTTGTTGAAACTAGTTAACTTCGATCTACCATTCAAAGTGCACACAAATGTATCTGATCGTACCATTGGAGGAGTCCTTGTTTAGGAAGGACACTCTATTGCCTTTGAAAGCCAAAAACTGAAAGATGTTGAGCAGCGATACTTAGCACACGAAAAGGAAATGACTGATGTAGTGCATTGTCTTGAAATTTAGAGGCATTACTTGTTGGGAACGAATCTCACTGTCGTGACGGACAACGTGCTGAACACCTATTTCAAGCCCCAAAAGAACTTGACCCCAAAGCAAGCTCGATGACAGGAATTCCTTACTGAGTTTGATTTTGTGTGGGTGCACAAACCAAGGAGGCAGAATCAGGTTGCTGATGCATTAAGTAGGAAGAAGGTCCAAGATTATGTTGCTACACTGTCTAGTGTGCAGACTAGCTTCCTAGCAAGAGTCAAAGAGCATGCCCAGACCGATGTTGCTTATCGCAATGGTCTAGTGCACAGATATTGGATTGATGACGGTTTTCTCTATGCTAAAGGTAATAGACTCTATGTTCCTACTGGAGGGGAACTAAGACTGGAGTTGCTGCATGAGAAATACAACTCCTAGTGAGCTGGACATCTCGGAATAGAGAGGATGCTTGTATTGCTGGCTCAGTCATATTACTGGCCCAAGATGGAAGATGATGTTGAGGCCTATGTCAAAACTTGTCTCGTGTGCCAACTTGACATGGTTGAGAAGAAGAAGGCAGCAAGCTTGCTTCAGCCATTGCCCATTCGTGACAGACCGTGGCATTAAGTCTCGATGGATTTTATATGCAACCTATCAAAGGTTGATGGTATGCGTTCGATTATGGTGGTGGTTGGTCGTTTCTCTAAGTATACGGTGTTTATTCCTACACCTCATACTTGCCTTGCGAATGTTGCTGCAGAACTGTTTTACAAGTACGTGGTGAAGTACTTTGGTTTGCCGGAGACTGATCGCGACATCATGTTCACTGGGAGATTCTGGACAGTGCTATTCAATCTCATGAGTTTTGAGTTGAAGTTCTCTACATCAAGTAATTCTTAGACTGATGGACAGACTAAGTGAATCAATGCTTTGCTAGAGGACTATTTGTGGCACTATGTCACTACAAGTCAGAAAAATTGGGTAGAGCTTATAGACATTGCTCGATTTTGCTACAACTTGCATAGATCTTCAACGACTAGAATGAGTCCCAATAAGTTGGCTATGGCACAACAACCACTTACTCCTCAGGAAATGGTGAAAACAGGAGACCAAAGGAAAATTTCCCACTACATATCGATTTTCCCATTACATATCGATTTTTCCATTCCAAGCAGGAGCTACTTATCGAGGAAAATGAGAGCTTGGCCAAAGCTACCCGACGAATGAAGAAGTATGCTGATCAAGGCCACAGACCACTAAAATTTCAAGTTGGTGATCTTGTCTTGTTGAAATTGACTTATGCGATATGGAAAATGATCAATAACAAGGTAGTACACCATGGGATTTTTCTCAAATACAACGGTCCATTCAAAGTGATGAAGAAGGTCGAGAATGTTGCCTATCGCTTGAAGCTGCCTGATTGATTGAAAATTCACCCAACTTTTCATGTGAGTTTTTTGAAGCCTTTTCATAAAGACTTGTTGAATGCTAGAAGGAAACATGCTAGGAGAGCTCTGCCTCTAATCAAGAAGTACTTTGACAGAGAGGTCGATAGGATTGTGTCTCATCGGACCATGGATCAAAGTAAAAAGAATCGCATGACTGATTTTCTAGTACATTGAATAGGTGGTTCCGAGGCAGAAGCGAGTTGGGAAAGAGATGTCACTTTTTGGTAGTTTGAAAAATAGATCAAAGAGTATTGGGACAACCTCTCGACGAGGATGTCGATCTATTCTGGTGGGGGTGGTTTGTTACCCCCTTAGCTTGTTGGCAGTATTGGCATGTGGGTGCCTTGCCCAAAAACGCCCATGCCTTAGTCAAATTAAGTTATACTTAGGCCAAGTATGTCATTGTGCAAAGTTGGCAGAAGTCTTATACATGATTGAGGAAGGAAGCCCATATATGGGCACATTGGGCTTAATTGGGCCCAATCAGTGGGTTAATTAAAGACTCATGCATGACTGAGTGAGGTTGTTCATGCATGGGCAAGTGAGCACAAGAAAGCATGCAACCAAGGTAACCAGTTGGCTTGAATTATAGGGCAATGCTAGCCTGAAAGACCAAGCCATGGGTTGGGCATGGCTAGGCACGAATGCAAGAAAATTAGATGATGAGGGTTCACAAAAAAGACACATGCACAATATGTGAGGACGTTGCGACATGTGCTCTGCATATGGTGGCAGTTTTGTGTAGTTGCTAGCAGGTGCACAACATGAGAGAGTCTCCGTCAAGTGCACATAGTATGCAGGGAAGTTGGAGACAGTTGACCGTCATAATGCTGGATCAGTCCCTTATGAGCAGACTTCCAAGTGATCTTCTAAATTAGTGGGGTCAGTTTTAGCATCACCTTGTCACCCACTTTGAACTCTACTTCCCTTCTTTTCTCGTCTGCCCATTGCTTCATTCTCTTCACTGCCTTAGTCAAGCAGTCTTTTGTGTCATCGGTCCTCTCTTGTTTGGCTCGAGTGAAGTGATAAGCTGCAGGACATCTCCTTTGATACTTCTGCTTGGCAACTTCATGCAAAGTAAGAGGTAGTTGGCTAGTTGCCAACTCGAATGGGCTCATTCCAATGGAAGAGCTTTGTGGCAAGTTGTAGCTAAATTTGGCAACATTAAGTAAATTCACCCAATTCTCTTGGTTCGTTGTGACATAGTGTCTAAGATATTCCTCCAGCATTGCATTAACCCGCTCAGTCTGCCCATCTGTGTGCGGATGATTGCTGGTGGAAAAGTTGAGATGTGTGCCCAACAACTTGAACAAGGCTATCTAGAATCAGCCAGTAAAACGTGTGTCTCTGTCACTAACTATATCAAGCGGAAGACCCCAAAGCTTCACAATATGCTAAAAGAACAGTTGTGCAGTGACTTCAGCAGAATATATCTTTGGAGCGGCAATGAAGGTGGCATACTTCGAAAATCTATCTACAACCACAACGATTGAAGTAAAGTCATTCACCTTAGGAAAGTCATTGATGAAATCTATGGCAAAATTCTCCCAAGGTTTGTTTGGAATAGGAAGAGGCTTCAAAGTACCTACCATCTTCCTCATTTCCGTCTTGTTTTGCTAGCACACCAAACAAGTGTGTACATAAAGCTCAACATCTGCTTCCATGCAAGGCCAATAATAACCTTTTTTCTAGTAAGACAAAGGTCCATTCCTGCCTCGGATGCCCTGACCATCGAGCATCATGAGTGTCTTTCAACAATATTTATCGAAGTCCGCCCGACTTCGAAACATAAGACCTAGGATTCGACTAAGAGCATCGACAACATGATTTGCACTGCCAGACTTGTACTGCAACGTAAAATGGAACTGAACAAAAAAATCCTGCCATCTTGCTTGTTTTGGTGTCAGTTTCTTCATGGAATTGAAGGAGCTAGTGGCCACATTGTCTGTCAGCACAAGGAAATACTTCCCCAGCAGGTAATGCCTCCATGCACTGATACAGTGAATGAATGCTGTCATTTCCTTCTTGTGCACCGAGTACTGCCTCTCTATATCATTCAACTTCCTAATTTCAAATGCCACATGATGACCATTCTGCACTAGCACCCCTCCAAGAACAAAGTCTGATGCTTCTGTATGGACTTCAAAAGGCAAGTCAAATTCAGGCAACTGCAAAATTGGGCTAGACACCACCACCGCCTTCAATCGATCGATTTTTCTCCTGGCATTCGTAGGACCAATTCCATGTTCTATCCTTCTTCAAAAGATCAGTCAACATAGTGACCTTCTTTGAGTAGTTCTTCACAAACTTTCGGTAATATTTTTTCAAACCAAGGAAATATCTCAATTCAGTAACCTTGGTAGGGACAGGCCAATTAGCAATGTCCTCAACTTTCTTTATAACCATCTTCACCACGCCCACAGAAATTATGTGCCCGAGGAATGAGATTTCCTTCTGGGCAAACTCGCATTTTTTTGGTTTCAAGTACAGCTTCGCTTCCCTCAACTTGTCAAAGCCAATCTGAGGTGCTCAACATGCTCCACAAGGGTCTGGCTATAAACAACTATGTCATCTCAGTAAATAACCATGAAGTGGTCCAAGTATTCTTGGAATACATTGGTCATCAAGTTGCAGAATGTGGCAGAGGAATTGGTTAAGTCGAAAGGCATGACTACAAACTCATATGACCCGTACCTCATCACACAAGCGATCTTCGCCTCATCTCCTTCCGCAATTCTGACTTGATGATATCCCAACAACATGTCCATCTTTGTGAAAAAGACTGTTTTCCCCAATTAATCGAACAATTCATCAACAAATGGGACTGGATAGTTGGTCTTGACAATCACTTTGTTAAGGGCCCTATAATCCATGCAAATCCGTAAGGATTCATCCTTATTTTTCTAAAATTAGACAAGGGCTCCATAGGGGGCCTTGGAAGGTCTAATGAACCCAATGTCCAATAGACTATCAAACTGATTCCTCTGCTCCACCAACTTTGAAGGAGACATTCGATAAGGAGCCTGGGCAGGGATTTTTGCCCCTGGAATCAACTCAATGGCATGGTTAATCTCCTGCCTTTGTGATAATATTGTTGGCAATTCTTTGGGTGCCAAATCCTTGAATTCAGTCAGCAATTGTTGCACTAATTCAGGGACTTGCAATGCTTTCGACTCCTCTTCCCCAAACAGAACAACCAAGTCATTGCTTCTCTTCTTTGCAAGTCAACTTTCACTTGCAAGGCAGACAACTTTTCTTCCGAAGACTTGGCCTTAATGAGGGAAACAAAACAAGGATTGGGCATGTCCATTACAAACATCCCATGCAAATGAGGCATAACCGACACTTTTGCCTTAGTAAAAAACTCCAGCTCAAGGATTACCTGAAATTCATCGAGAAGGACTGTCATAAAGTCGCATGGTCCTTGCCAATCACCAACTTTTAAAGGGACTTCTCTAGCAACCCCGCCAACTAATTTTGCTTCTGAATTAACAGCCTCGATCTGGCTAGTGTCTTTTGTCAAAGCCAAGCTAAGCCACTACACCTCACAGCCAGAAACAAAATTATGTGTCACACTGGTATCAACCATTGCCTGGATAGCCACATTGTTTAAACTCATATGCACAAACATCAGCCCCTTCTTGCCACAATCTCCTCTTTGTGAATTATATTAAGGAGCTACAATGGATTGACTCATGTTGGCTCATCTGAACAGTCAGTATCCTCATCCATGAGGACACTGAGTTTTTCTTTCGTGGGATAATTTTTCGCATAATGATGGCCATTACAGATAAAATAGTCTAAGTCAGCGCCTTATTTAGACGCAAAGGGCTTGTTAGTCTATTTTTCTATGCTAGCTAACTTCTTGGACTTCTTCTTCTGCTTGTCCTTCTTGGGAAACTTGGTTTTTCCTTTAGACTCCTTCTCTGGAGGGTTAGCCTGTGTCATGTAATCAACCAACGCATCTGCTGCGGACATAGCAACGGATAAATCCTTCACCCTTTGCCAACGAAGTTCAGCCTGCACTCAAGTTTGAAGGCCAGACATGAAGTTAAACAGTTTATCTTCCTCCTACATTTTTTAATATCAAGCATTAGAGACAAGAATTGTGTCACGTACTCTCTCACAATGCTTGTATGTTAAAGCATTCTCAGGTCATCACGAGCTTGCCAAGTCGTATTGCTTGGAAGGAATTGCTCCTTCATTTCAGCGGATAAAGCTTCCTAAGTAGTGATTTGAGAACGAGTCTGGTCCTTAGATCGTGTTCACCACCATAACTTAGCATCAATAGACAGGTACATGCTAGTAACATCTACTTTCTCAGCATTTGGCGTACGAACTGTTTTAAAGCAATGCCCCATATCCCACAAGAAATTCTTGAGTTCTTTGGCATTACAACTGCCTTTGAAAGGCTTAGAGTTAGGCACTTTTGTTTTCTACATGTTTTCACTGCCAAAGGCTAAATAAGCATTCTACAATGCTTTCTTAAGCAATGAAACATTTGTCTCAAAGGAACTCAATTTTTCTCCCATATCATCAATCCATGTAGAAAGCGTGGTCAGGACATCAACGACTTCACTTTTCAACTGGCTGAAGTGATCATATTCAGTCTTTTTAAGTTGTTCTTGTGCAACACGCATTTCTTCGAACCGTTGATACAATAACTCAACTTGCACAAAAAAGGGCTATAACATCACTGGACTGCAGAGGACCAACCAACTCCTCGAAACGTGCCACCCTTTCCCTCAAATCTTCATTTGTTTTGCCAGTCAAAGTTAATCTTTCTACCAAAACCAACGGTTTGATACCACGAGGCTGACTATAATGGTCTGTCAGGAATGGGCAGTGATTGAAACTAGCCTGATGTTTTCTTCTTCTCAACCTTATCAAGTTGGCACACGAGACAAGTTCTGACATAGGCCTCAATGCCATCTTCCATCTTGGGTCAGTAATAGAAGCGAGCCAGCAATGTAAACATCCTCTCTATTCTGGGATGTCCAGCCCACTAGGAGTCGTGTATCTTATGCAACAACTGTAGTCTTAGCCCCCTCTAGTAGGAAGATAGAGTCTGTCACCTTTGACGTAGAGCAAACCGTAATCAATCCAATATCTGTGCACCAAACCCTCTCCAACTTGCTACTTCAATTTTCCATAAGCAACATCGGTCTGGGCATGCTGCAAGGAAGTCAGTCTGCACACTAGATAGTGCAGCAACATAATGTTGAACCTCATTCCTACTTAATGCATCAACAACCAAATTCTACCTCCTGGGTCTATGCACCCACACAAAATTGAACTCAGCAAGGAATTCCTGCCATCAGGCCTGCTTTGGAGTAAACTTCTTCTAGGACTTGAATTAAGTGTTCACCACGTTGCCCGACAAGACGATGAACTTCGTTCCTAGCAAGTAATGCCTCTAAATTTCAAGACAATGCACCACGACAGTCATTTCCTTATCGTGTGTTAAGTATCACTGCTCAACATCTTTTAGTTTTTGACTTTCAAAGGCAATAGGGTGTCCCTCCTAAACAAGGACTCTTCCAATGGCACGATGAGACGCATCTGTGTGCACTTCAAATGGAAAATTGAAGTCATCCAGTCTGAACATAGATGCAGAAGATACTACATGCTTCAATTTCTCAAAAGTTGTCTGACAGGCACCATTCCAGTCCCACTTCTGGTCTTTCTTTAGCAAGTCAGTCAGTACATTACACTTCTTAGAATATCCCTCGATGAACTTGCGATAATAATTAGCTAGGCTAAGGAATGACAGCAGTTCAGACACCTTGGTTAGTGCAGGTCAATGAGTGATTGCCTTCACTTTCCTCTCATTCATCCGAATCCGGCCTTTGCTAATCTAGTGTCCCAAGAACATCACTTCTTGGTGAAAAAAAATTCAAATTCTCCATCTTGACATACAAATTGTGCTCTCTAAGTCGTGAGAATACTGCTCTTAAATGGTCTATATGATTCTCTAACATCTCATTATAGACCACAATATCATCTCAATTAATATCCATAGACATTGATATACTCATAAAAGACATCATTCATTAAATTACAAAAATTTGTTAGGGCATTGGTAAGTCCAAACGGCATTACAAGAATTTAAAAGAACCCTAGCGCGTCACACACATAGTCTTAGGCTCATCTCCTTCTACAATCCTAACTTGCCAATACCTGGTCCTTAAATCCAACTTCGTGTAGAAGGTTGCCTTGGAAAGCCTATCGAACAGATCAGCAACATTCAAAAAAGGTTACTTGTTCTTGATTGTCACCTTGTTCATGGCCCGATAGTCGATGCACATACACAACGAACCATCTTGTTTCTTCTGGAACAAGACAGAGGCTGCATATGACACTTTGGATGACTTCATACTGCCAGAATCTAGCAACTCGTTCAACTTTTTTCTTAATTTTTCCAGTTACATAGGCGACATTTGGTAAGAGGCACGAGCTAGAGGCTTAGCATCAAGCTCCAGCTCGATCTTGTGCTCAATTGTACGTCTAGGAGAAAGACTTTTGGGGAGTTTTGGGGGCATAACATCAAAAAATTCCCCCAAGACACCTGCCACTGCATCAGGCACTTCAACTAATATGTTTGGTTTGCTCTCCACCAAAGTTACGAGGTATATCATCTCATCCTTCCCAACCCAGCTTTCACTTGTATAGCAGACAACATCTCCATCTTTTGCTTGCCTTATTTCTTGCTTTGGTCTTCCTTGACTGCAGGCGCAAAGCATGGTTAACTTCAAAATGGACAGGAGTCAAGGCCCTTTCGAGAAGAAAAGAAGGATAGTGGTGACAAGAAAGATAAATCTGGCACTTCCAAATATGCAAAGAAGAAGGATTGGAAGAAAAGAAGAATGTTGCTAACTCTAAAGAGTTAGACAACAGTCAGAAGAAGAAAGTCCTTGATTCTGGCTATTTTCTCTACAGTGGCCCTTATCGTGTCAAAGACTATCACAAGCGCGAGCAGTTGAGTGCCCTCCTTGCTGGAAATAGGGATGATAGCGATGATGAATGCCCCACCCAAGTTAACCCTCTACAGTTGTTGAACGCAATCACTGTGGGCAAAGAACAGCAACCCCACAAAGGCCTCATGTTTGTACAGGCTTGGGAGAATGGCAAGAAAGTTCTGGACATGGTGGATACGAAAGCCACCCATAATTTCATTGTTTAGAGGGAAGTGGGAAAAATTGGGCTACAATTGTAAGAAAATGATACAATTCTAAACTCTGAAGCAATGTTGGTGCACGGCACGACAGAAATACACTTGAAGGTGGATCTGTGGGAAGGCCATGTGAACTTGATGGTTGTGCCCTTGGATGGTTTTGATATCATCCTACGAAATAAATTCTTTATCAAGGAAAAGGTGGCACTAATGCCACATTTGAATAGAGTGTTGATTATGGATGAGAAAGCACCATGATTGTGCCTACAGTCATGGCACACCAAAGCAAGAAAGAAGGTAAACAGAAGATAGAGATGTTATCTGAAATGTAAGTGAAATTTGGGCTGAGGAAAGGCGAGATGACATACCTCGCAAGTTTTGTATAGATTAAACCAAACGTATTGGTTGAAGTGTTTGATGCAGTAGCAGATGCCTTGGGGGAATTTGTTGATGTTATGCCCCCAGAACTCCCCAAAAGTCTTTCTCCTAGACGTACAATTGATCCCAAGATCGAGCTGCAGCCTGGTGCTAAGCCTCTAGCCCGTGCCTCTTACCAAATGTCGCCTATGTAACTGGCAAAATTAAGGAAACAGTTGAACTAGTTGCTAGATTCTGGCAGTATGAAGTCATCCAAAGTGCCATATGCAGCCTCTGTCCTGTTTCAGAAGAAACAAGATGGTTTGCTGCGTATGTGCATCGACTATCGGGCCATGAACAAGGTGACAATCAAGAACGAGTAACCTTTTTTGAATGTTGCTGATCTGTTTGATAGGCTTTCCAAGGCAACCTTCTACACGAACCTGGATTTAAGGACTGAGCATTGACAAGTTAGGATTGTAGAGGGAGATGAGCCTAAGACTGCGTGTGTGACGCGCTATGGGTCTTTTGAATTTCTTGTAATGCCGTTTGGGCTTACCAATGCCCCGATAATTTTTTGCAATTTACTGAATGATGTCTTTTATGTGTCTATCAATGTCCTTGTGGTTGTTTATTAAGATGATATTGTGATCTATAGTGAGACATTAGAGGATCATATAGACCATTTAAGGGCGGTGTTCTCAAGGTTTAGAGAGCACTATATATATGTCAAGAAGGAGAAATTTGATTTTTTTCACCAAGAAGTGATGTTCTTGGGACACTGGATTAGCAAATGCCAGATCCGGATGGATGAGAGGAATGTGAAGGCAATCATCGATTGGTATGCACAAACCAAGGTGTCTGAATTGTAGTCGTTCCTTGGCCTAGCCAATTATTATTGCAAGTTCATCAAGGGATATTCCAAGAAGTGTAATGTCCTTCCTGACTTACTCAAGAAAGACCAGAAGTGGGATTGAAATGGTGCCTGTCAGACAGCTTGTGAGAAGTTGAAGCATGCAGTATCTTCTAGACCTGTGATAAAACTGATCGACTTCGATTTGTCATTTGAAGTGCACTTAGTGTCTAATCGTGCCATTGGAAGAGTCCTTGTTTAGGAGGGACACCCTGTTGCCTTTGAAAGCCAAAAACTAAAAGATGTTGAGCAATGATACTTAGCACACGAGAAGGAAATGACTGTTATGGTACATTGTCTTGAAATTTGGAGGCATTACTTCCTAGGAACAAAGTTCACCATCGTGCTGGACAACGTGGCAAACACCAAATTCAAGTCTCTGAAGAAGTTGACTCCAAAATAGGCCTGATGGCAGGAATTTCTTGTTAAGTTCGATTTTGTGTGGGTGCACAGATCCGGGAGGCAGAATCTAGTTGTTGATGCATTAAGTGGGAAGAAGGTTCAGGATTATGTTGTTGCACTGTCCAATGTGCCGACTGACTTCCTTGCAAGAGTCAAAGAGCATGCCCAAACTGATGTTACTTATGGAAAATTGAAGCAACAAGTTGGCGAGGGTCTGGTGCACAAATATTGGATTGATGACGGTTTGCTTTATGCCAAAGGTGGCAGTCTCTATCTTCCTACTAGAAGGGAATTAAGACTGGAGTTGCTGCAAGAGGCACACGAATCTTTGTGGGCTGGACATCTCGGAATAGAGAGGATGTTTGCATTGTTGGCTCACTCCTATTATTGGCCCAAGATGGAAGATGACGTTGAGGCCTATGTCAAAACTTGTCTTGTGCGCTAACTTGGCAAAGTTAAGAAGAAGAAAACATCAGGCTTGCTTCAACTACTACCTTTTCTTGACAAACCGTAGCAGTCAACCTCGTGGTTTCAAAGCGTTGGTTTTTGGCAGAAAGATCGACTATGGCTACCAAAACAAATAAAGATTTGAGAAAAAGAGTGGCACATTTGGAGGAGTTGGTTGGTCCTCCACAATCTAGTGATGTTGTGACCCTTTCTATGCAACTTGATTTGTGTTGTACCTGTGATTCAAGGAGATGCGTGTTGCACAATAACAACTTCAAAAGGTTGGATATGATCACTTCAGCTAGTTGAAAAGAAAAGTCGTTGATATGTTAGTCACGGTTTCTACATGAACCGATGATATGGAGGAAAATCTGAGTTCCGACGAGATGGATGTTTTTTTGCTCAAGAAAGCATTGTAGAAGGCTTCTTTGGCTTTTGGCAGTGAAAGCATGCAGAAAGCAAAGGTGTCTGACCCTAAGCCTTTCATATGTAGTTGCAATGCCAAAGAACTCGAGAATTTCTTGGGGGATATGGGACATTACTTTAAAGCAGTCTGCATGCCAAATGTTGAGAAAGTATATCTCACTAGCATGTACTTGTCCGATGATGCTGAGTTATGGTGGCGAACACGATCCGAGGAAAAGTCTTGTTCTCAAATCACTACTTGGGATGTTTTGTCCGCTGAAATGAAAGTGCAATTCCTTCCAAGCAACACCGCTTAGCAAGCTTGTGATGCCCTAAGAAAGCTTTGACATACAAACACTATGAGGGAGTATGTGAAAAAATTCTCGTCTATGATGTTTGATATCAAAAATATGTCGGAGGAAGATAAATTGTTCAACTTCATGTTTGGCCTTCAAACTTGTGCGTATGCTGAACTTCGTCGGCAAGGGGTGAAGGATTTACCTACTTCTATATCCATAGTAGATGTGTTGGTTGATTACAAGATGCAAGCTAACCCTCCAGAGAATGAGTCTAAAGGGAAAACCAAGTTTTCCAAGAAGTACAAGTAGAAGAAGAAGGCTAAAAAGTTAGTCAGCATAGAAAAACAGGCTGACAAGTCCTCTACGTCAAAAAGAGGCACTGACTCAGGCTGTTTTATCTGTAATGACCTTCATTGTGCCAAAATTAGTCCTAAGAAGGAAAAACTCAGCGCCCTCATGGCTGAGGATACTGACTGTTCAGATGAGCTAATACGAATGAATCCACTGCAGCTCCTTAATGCAATTCGCAAAGAGGAGACAGTTGCAAGAAGGGGGCTGATTTTTATGCATATGCGTTTGAACAATGTGGTTGTCTAGACAATGGTTGATACAGGTGCGACACATAATTTTGTTTCTAACTGTAAGGTGTAGCGGCTTGGCTTGGCTTTGATGAAAGATTCTAGCCAAATCAAAGCAAAACCAGTTGGCGGCGTTGTTAGAGAAGTCCTTTTAAAAGTTGGTGATTAGCAAGGACCATTCGACTTTATGACAGTCCCTCTCGATGACTTTTAGGTAATCCTTGGGTTGAAATTTTTTACTAAGACAAAAGTATCGATTATGCCTTATTTGCATGGGATTTTCGTAATGGACATGCCCAATCCCTATTTTGTTCCCCTCATTAAGGCCAAGTCTTTGGGAAAAATGTTGTTTTCCTTGCAAGTGAAAGATGGCTTGCTTAGAGGACAATCAACATATTTGGTTGTTCTGTTTGAGGAAGAGGAGTCTAAAACATTGCAAGTCCCTGAATCAGTGCAACAGTTGCTAACCGAATTCAAGGATGTGGCACCCAAAGAATTGACAACAATATTACCACCAAGGCAGGAGATTGACCATGCTTTTAAGTTGATTCTAGGGGCAAAAATCTATGCCCAGACTCCTTATCGAATGTCTCCATTAGAGTTGGAGGAGCTAAAAAAACAGCTTGGTAGTCTATTGGACATTGAGTTCACTAGACCTTCCAAGGCCCCCTTTGGAGCCTCTGTCTTATTTCAGAAAAAGAAGGATGGATCCTTATGGATTTGTGTGGATTATAGGGCCCTCAACAAAGTGGCTGTAAAGACCAACTATCCAATCTCGCTTGTTGACGAATTGTTCGATCGACTGAGGAAAGTAGTCTTTTTCACAAAGATGGACTTGCAGTTGGGATATCATCAAGTCAGAATTACAGAAGGAGATGAGGCAAATACCACTTGTGTGATGAGGTACGGGTCATATGAGTTGTACTCATGCCTTTCGGCTTAACCAATGCCCCTGCCATATTCTGCAACTTGATGACCAATGTATTCCAGGAATACTTGGACCACTTCATGGTTATTTACTTAGATGACATAGTTGTTTATAACCAGAACCTTGTGGAGCATGTTGAGCATCTCAGGTTGGCTTTGAAAAAGTTGAGGGAAACAAAGTTGTACTTGAAATCAGAAAAATGTGAGTTTGCCTAAAATGAAATCTCATTCCTTGGATACATCATTTCTGTAGGCATGGTGAAGATGGACCCAAAGAAAGTTGACGCCATTGCTAATTGGCCTGTCCCTACCAAGGTTACTGAATTGCGATCTTTCCTTGGTTTGACAAATATTACCAAAAATTTGTGAATAACTACTTAAAGAAGGTCGATGTGTTGACTAATATTTTTAAGAAGAATAAGACATGGAATTGATCCTACGAATGCCAGGAGGCATTCGATCGATTAAAGGCAGTAATGATGTCTAGCCCAATTTTGCAGTTGCTTGACTTTGACTTGCCTTTTGAAGTCCATACAGATGCATCAGGCTTTGCTCATAGAGGGGTGCTGGTGCAGAATGGTCATCCTCTGGCATTTGAAAGCAGGAGGCTGAATGATACCGAGAGGCAATACTCGGTGCACGAGAAGGAAAAGACATTAGTCATTCACTGTATCAATGCATGGAGGCATTACCTACTGGGAAAGCATTTCCTTGTGTTGACAAACAATGTAGCTACTAGCTGCTTCAATTCCATGAAGAAGCTGACACAAAAACAAGCAAGTTGACATGAATTTCTTGCTCAGTTCCATTTTATGTTGCAGTACAAGCCTGGTAGTGCAAATAAGGTTGCCAATGCTCTTAGCCAAATCCCAAATGCTGATGGGGTGATGGCTGTACTTAAACAAATTGCTGGAGATATGATGCGAAGAATTTAGGATCAAACAAAGGATGATCTCGTGACCAACTTGTTGCTGAAGCAGGTCTAAGGGGGGCTAACTCGACAGTTTTAGGTAGAGGATGGTGTATTCTACGCCAAAGAAAGGAGGTCCTATGTTCTGAAGTCGGGCGAACTTCAACAAATGTTGTTGAAAAAGACTTATGATGCTCGATGGTCACGGCATTCGGGGTAGGAACAGAACCTTGCCTTACTGGCAGAAAGTTATTATTGGTCTCGCATGGAAGTAGACGTTGAGCATTATGTGCACACTTATTTGGTGTGCTAGTAGGACAAGACGAAAAAGAGGAGATGGCGAGTACTTTGGAGCCTCTCCCTATTCCAAGCTAACCTTGGGAGAGTGTTTCCATGGATTTCATCAATAGCTTGCCTAAAGTGAATGACTTTAATTCAATCTTTATAATTGTAGACAGATTTTTGAAGTATGCCACCTTCACTATGGTTCCAGAGATATGTTCTGCTGAAGTCACTGCTCAACTGTTCCTTAAGTATATTTTGAAGCTCTGGGGTCTTCTGTTTGATATAGTCAATGACAAAGACACGTGTTTTACTGAACAATTCTGGATGGCCTTGTTCGAGTTATTGGGCACACAACTCAACCTTTCCACCAACAATCATCCACAGATAGATGGGCAGATTAAGCTGGTTAATGAAATGCTGGAGGAATATCTCCAAAACTATGTCACATCGAACCAAGAGAATAGGGTAGATTTACTTGATGTTGCCCAATTCAGCTACAATTTGTAGTAAAGCTCTTCCACTGGAATGAGCTCATTCAAGTTAGCAACTGGCCAACAACCTCTTACTCTGCATGAAGTTGCCAAGCAGAAATCTCAAGGGAGATGTCTTGCAGCTTATCGCTTCGCTTGGGCCAATCAGAAGAGGACCGATGAGGCAAATGACTGCTTGACTAAGGCAGTGAAGAGGATGAATAAATGGGCATACAAGAAAAATAGGACAGTAGAGTTGGAAGTGGGTGACAAGGTGATGCTCAAACTAACCACACCAATTTGGAAGAAGATCACTCGAAAGTCTGCACATAAAGGACTGATCCAACGATATGACAGTCAACTGCTTCTAACTTCCCTACATGTTGTGCACCATCCAACAACTACACAAAACTACCACCATCTGCAGGGCACATGCTACAACGTCCTCACATGTTGTTCATGTGCCTATCTTTTGAGCACTCAACATCTGATTGTCTTGCACTCGTGTCTACTCATGCCCAGCCCATGACTTGGTCTTCCAAGATAACATTGCCCCACAATTCAAGCCACTTGGCTACCTTGCTTACATATTTTCTTGTGTCCACGTGCCCATACATGAACTGCCTTACTCAGCCATGTATGAGTTGTTAATTAACGTGCCCATGCATGAGCTACCTTCCTCAGCCATTCATGGGACTTTTGTGAAATTTGCATAATGGCATACTTCACCTAAGTATAACCCAATTTGGCTAAGGTAAGGGCGCCTTTGGGCGAGACAACCACATGCTAATGCTGCCAACGAGCTAAGAGGGTAACAAACCACTTCCACCAGAATAGCTCAACGTCGTCGTCAAGATGTTATCCCAATACTCCTTGATCTGTTTCTCAAACTGTCTAAGAGTCACATCTTTTTCCCAACTCGCGTTTGCCTTGGAACCACCTTTCCAATATACCAAAAAATCAGTCTTACGATTCTTCTTACTTTGAGTCATGGTCCGGTAAGACAGAATCTTGTCAAACTATTTCCTGATTATAGGCGAAGCCCTTCGGGCTTGTTTCCTTCTAGCATGCAACAAGTCTTCATGAAAAGGCTTCAAAAAACTCATATAAAAAGTTATGTGAATTTTCAATCAAGTAGGCAACTTCAAGCGATTGACAACATTCTCGACCTTCTTCATCACTTCGAAGGGGCCATCATATTTGAGAACAAGCCCATGGTGTACTACCTTGTTATTGATTCTTTTAAACATCACATGAGTCAATTTCAACAATACAAGATCCCCAACTTGAAATTCCAGTGGTCTATGGCCTTTATCAACATACTTCTTCATTCGTCGGGCAGCTTTGGCCAAGTGGTCATTTGCCTCATCAATCAGCTTCTGTTTGGAACGGACAAATCGATATGCAGTGGGACATTTCTCTCCAATCCTCTGTTTCACCACTTCTTTAGGAATAAGTGGCTGTTGTCCCATAGCCAACTCAGTAGGACTCATTCTGGTCGGTGAAGATCTATGCAAGTTGTAGCAAAATTGGGCAGTGATCACAAGCTTTACCCAATTTTTTTGACTTGTAGTTACGTAGTGTCATAGATAGTCCTCCAAAAAAGCATTGATCCGCTCAGCTTGTCCTTCAGTTTGAGGATGACTTACTATAGAGAACTTAAACCTTAGAACCCATGAGATTGAATAGCACTGTCCAGAAGTTGCTAGTGAACTTGGTGTCGCGATCACTAACTATATCTTTCGGAAAACCGAAGTACTTGATTCTTTGACCGATGTTGGTGATCAAGTACTTAGGTTTGCTGAAAGATATAGTTAGTGATCGGGACACCAGGTTCACTAGAAGATTCTGGACGGTGTTGTTCAATCTCATGGTTTTTAGTTTAAGTTCTCTATAGTTAGTCATCCTTAGACTGAAGGACAGATTGAGCAGATCAATGCTTTGTTGGAGAACTATTTATGGCACTATGTCACTACAAGTCAAAAAAATTGGGTAAATCTTGTAAACACTACCCAATTTTGCTACAACTTGCACAGATCTTCACCAACCATAATAAATCCTAGTGAGTTGGTTATAGGACAACAACCACTTACTCATCAGAAAGTGGTGAAACAGAGGACTGGAGAAAATTTCCCACTACTTATCGATTTGCCCGTTCCAAGCAAGAGCTACTTGATAAGGCAAATGATAGCATGACCAAAGCTGTCTGATGAATGAAGAAGTATGTTGATAAAGGTCACAGACCACTAGAATTTCAAGTTGGGGATCTTGTATTGTTGAAATTGACTCACACGATATTTAAAAGGATCAATAACAAGGTCGTACATCGTGAGCTTGTTCTCAAATACGATGGCCCCTTCGAAGTGATGAAGAAGGTAAGGAATGTTACCTATTACTTGAAGCTGCCTGACCAATTGAAAATTCACCCAACTTTTCATGTGAGTTTTCTGAAGTCTTTTCATGAAGACTTGCTGAATGCTGGAAGGAAACATGCCAAGAGGGCTCCACCTACAATCAGGAAATAGTTTGACAGAGAGATCGATACGATTCTGTCTTACCAGACCATGGGTCAAAGTTAAGAAGAATCGCAGAACTGATTTTTTGGTTTATTGGAAAGGTGGTTTCGAAGTAGACGCGAGTTGAAAAAGAGACATGACACTTTAACAGTTTGAAAAATAGATCAAAGAGTATTGAGATAACCTCTCGATGAGGACGTCGACCTCTTCCGGTGGGGGTGGTTTGTTACCCCCTTTGCTCGTTGGCGACATTGGCATGTGGCTGCCTCGCCCAAAGGCGCTCATGCCTTAGCCAAATTGGATTATACTTAGGCAAAATATGCCCTTGTGCAAAGTTGGCAGAAGTCCCATGCGTGGCTGATGAAGGCAGCCCATGCATGGGCACACTAGGCTTGATTGGGCACAATCAATGCGTTAATTGATGACCCATGCATGACTGAGTGAGACAACTCATTCATGGGTACGTGGGCCAAGAAAACATGCAAACAGGATAGCCAAGTGGCTTGAATTGTGGGGAAATGCTAGCTTAGAAGACCAAGCCATGAGCTAGGCATGACTATGCACGAATGTAAGACGATTATATGCTAAGGGCTCATAAGAAAGGCACATGCACAACATGTGAGAACGTTGTGGCATGTGCCCTGCAGATGATGGCAGTTATGTGTAGTTGCTAGCAGGTGTACAACATGAGAGAGTCTCTGTCATGTGCACACAACATGCAGGGAAGTTGGAGGCAGTTGTTGGTTGTGTCAGCCAATAGTTGCAACTGCCTCTGCCATGACCAACACAATGGAGAGAGTGGCTGAAAGTGTCAGCCATGCTTAGCAGGCTTGTGGGTAGATTTGAATTGTCATTTAGTTGCCTACACGGTTGGACTTGTAACCACTACTCTGAATGTTACAAATAGGCATACCTGAGTTTGTAGTGCGACCAAGAGAGTTGGACATTTTTTTGTAATCAGACCCTAGGCTGAGTTCACTTATACTTTGTTTTTTTGATCATATCCTTATACTTTGTTGAGAAAGAAAAAGTTTGGTTAATTAACTTGCAAAGCTTGTGTGTTGTGTGTGAGAGTTTGCTTGCCTTTCCCTACTCTATTCGTATGTGCATTTTTGTGAGCGTTTTGATTACTTGAGTGAGACTGAGTGTGAATTTCAGTGTCATCACAAGGCAGAGATTTGACCCTATGACAAGTAACTTAGCAACAATTTTAGTCGGTGATCATGAAGAAAACAAAATCACCTAACTATTAGTGCTACAATGTTAGGAAATCATATGTTTCAAATAAGAGGTACTTAATATTGGTAAGCTCCTACTACCTAACCAAAGTGACTGCTCCAAAAGGCGCAAAACCTAATAATTGAAAAAAAAAAAAAAAAAGGTTCCTTGAATCTAATTTATCTCTTGCTTAAAATCATATTTTCTTGTAGTACTGACTTCTTGGCATTCACTATAACACCACTTGCGAATGACTTTTAAATCTTTATCGAATAATTCAAAGTTCCTCTATATTTTTGTAGAAACTATAAATACAATGCTCAACAAGGCATACTTAATTATCTTCCTTGATTTCTTATGGATAAGAAATACAATATCTAACAACAAAACTTGCATTTTGCACAAGAAAATGTTTTAAGCTACAGTAAATTCATTTATCCTTACACCGGTATGCTATAAAATTGAAAGAATCAACGTTAAAAAAAAATTACTATTACTATGAAATAAGATGCAATAAACTCATTAAGTAGGTGTATAAGGTCCATAATGAAAAAAGACAAATAAAAGGAAATGACCTTACTTAAAGAAAAAGTTACACTTAATGGATCTTTTTGATAAAATGGATATGTCTATGTGTACTGCTTGTTTATATCACAAATGACTACTATATGTAAAGAAATCCTATTTGAAAACAAGCAATCTCAATAAACAATCCTAATCAATCAAGTGGTTGACTACATCAACTATTGGGCAAAAATGCATGTACTGAATTGAGAGATATAAAGAAAAATTATAACAAAAGGAACTTGCAATTAGAAGCATTATAACCAATGGCAATGTGATTGCTCAGCAAAGCAAAATAAAAATTATTACAAGATGAGATCAATTGAGAAGCACCTTTCATTTATTTGTTATTAGTTGATAAATAAGTAAAACAGGACTCCTTATGATCTAATTAGGCACCTGGACCTTATAATAATTGTAACAGGTTATAGTTCATCTATGATGCAAGAGAGCACTTAGAGGGCTACCAAAGAAATTAGTTTTTAAAATTTTAATCGCATGAGCTATTATAAAAGTTCAATTCTTTGGTCTTTCAAGTCTAAGTGTTTGCAATGTCACACTACAGTCAACTGAAGATAAATATTGACATTTCAAGTTCAGGATTACACCAAAGCAATCACATCATAAACACATCCATATAATCAAAGGAGAAATCATCGTTACGCAAAAACTCAAAGAGAAAAATAAAAAAGAAAATGAGTGAAGAACATGAGAAAGGAAAACACGTAACCATTAGGGCTATTGAACACTTCAATGTCTGTTATCAATGAACAGTTCCAGAATCCTGGTAGGTCCTCCTAAATTGTGACAGTGGCCAAAACAATCCGCATTGTAGATGGATATCTTGACAAAGCTGTGATAATATCAACCAACCGCAGAAACAATGAAGAAAACATGATCAGGGGATTTGCGAAATTCTCCTATTCAATAGGAGTTACTGTTAAGTGGATTTGTGCTGGGTTGGAATTTTTAGAGAATGAGAAGAAGGAGAAGTTTAGGTAAGGAAAGATTCAATATTATTTCTCATATCCTTTCCAAAAAAAACAAGACCTCCTAAATAGGCCAACAAAATTACCGTTAACTAGAATCAAAACAACTCCTAACAATTCTCCTACTTAGCTGCCACTACTAACCTATCTTATTGACTGAATCAACTCCTAACAATTCTCCTACATGGCTGCCACTACTAACCATTCTTATTGACTGAATCAACTTAATTGGTAACTCAACTAAGATCAAGTCTAAGCAAATCTCTAAGTCTGTTGCATGATGATTGCGAGTCCATCAGTTACCTGACTTACTAAAAACATAAATAAGCCTATCATAAGGCGTTGAAAAATGTAGTAGGAATAATGCAAGTTTTTTTCTGTATAGGACTTGAAAGAATGCATAAAAAGCGTTTTTTTCAATAAAAAACTTGAATTCAAGTACAGAAAATCTCAACTACTCAGACCAAAGGCCGAAAATGACAACATTCCAAAGCATAATATGATTAACATAGGGAGCTCCACTAACGCCAATTGGAGGATCCTGCTATAACCTCATGAAATCCCTCACAATCTCTTCCTCTCTGGATTCAACACCCTTGCCCTCTTGTCAGAAGAAGCGGAAAGAAGTATCAGGTGCTTGACAGAATTATTTCAAGTCAATTGTAACTGGTATAGAGTCACCAGCAAAACAAACTAAACAAATGACTATTTTCCGTACTTTTTAATATTCCAATGTTAGTTTCTTCGAAGTAAACATAAATTCTGAGTTCATACTCCAAAAAAGCAAAATGAGATTCAAAAACAAAATTCGGCCAAGATTTAATGTTTATCAATGTAAAACCTCAGACCTGACAATCTACGAGTACAAACCTCGAGAGCGGAAAGATTGTAAAGCAACAGAAATGACTCGATGCACAGATCTAGGTGTTAAAGTCTTACAGCATCGACGACAAAGCTGGTCTAGAACTCCTACTGGACCTGTCGCCGTGTCTTTCTCCTGCAACTTCTTGAGATAGAGGCATTCGTGGCAATGATTTATGTCTTTCAACTTTCGCTTCTGTTCTTGCGAGAAAAAGAAAAGTGGCCTCCAAAGCGCTGTGAGAGAGCACTCTTGAAGGAAGATTAAATCATTTATATAAATGAACAAATAATTTATATAATAAAGAAAGATCAAAAGATACCAATGATCCCTATTTAGTGCCAAAATCCCTGTAGTCTTAATATTAAACCTTAAAACAATAACTCTGGAATCAAAGCGTAAATTTGACATTAAAAGTCTCTTTGTCATAAACAAATGAGAACACTCTTGAAGGAAGATTAGATAATTTATATAAATACATTCTACCTAAAAACCTAATACAACATGAACTTTATGAAAATCAATGTTCAGTTTGATTAATTTGAGAACATAAAAGAAGATTGGATGTATAATCAACCAAGCAAACTAAAAGTTTGGAAAGTATTAAGTTTTACGTAACTTAACTTTTAAGCGGTGATTGGATGCATAGGCGATGCACGAGGGTTAGAGGCGACATCAAAAGCTCGTGGTCAATGCTACAGTAGAGAGAGATTTAGGAGGAGATCAAGTAAAAATGGTGGATTGAGAAGGAGAGGGAGAGAAAGAGAGCGAGAAGGGGAGGAGGGAGTCGTGGAGTATATGGTGGTGAGGCTTTACAGTTTTGACAAAGTGGGTTATGAAGCAACACCGCCAATTATGTGGTAATTATTGTTTAAGATATTTATGAAATTAATTTAGTATTAAGTAAACTACAAGGACCTGATTGACTTGATCAAAATAAGTAAGAGTAAAATAAGTATTCAAAATTATTTCAAAATGCTGACATTTATAAATAGTATAGATAAGACAAAATAGGTAATTCAATCATGTCTCAAAAAAAATTGAGTAGCCACTGGCCAATGAACTATTAGAATTTACAAATAGATAGAGTTGAGAAGAGAAAAAGAAAATATTATTCAAGCTAAACAAGTCTGTAATCCTTCTTAACCTAGAAGTATACAATGTAAATTTTATATAGCTGGACAACACAATATAAAGTAAATGTCTAAACTACCCTTAATATTAATACTCTAACATTCCCTCTCAAACTCATGATGTGATAAAAAATATCAAGAGTTTGCCAAGAAAAAATCAAAAGCTTGCTATTGTAACACCCCAAATACCCCCTTGGACGGCATTACATTCTAAAGACCATTTACAATCATGAGGGCAACTACATAACTTCATATCCAAAAAGAATTTACTTCATCATTCAACCATATACAATAACATCCAAAATAATATGCCCAACAATGGCATTTACATTCCAAAAGAATAACAAAGTAAATCTTGAAACGGAATACAAAATAAACTAGACTTCACAGTGTACAAAAGAGTATCCTAGTCTAGTACAAAAGAAAACTAAGGCTCTACATATCCATCTCGGGATCTAGGTTCCCCTCGAGTGGAGCCTCCCAATGTCCCGGCTCGTCGATGCCGAGATCCTCCTCTAGCACCAAATCTGAAAAAAATATAATTTGTAGGGGGTGAGCTCGAAGCTCTGTAGCCACATTTCTCCCAAACTCAAACAAGGTTTTAAAACATAGAAAAGGGGTCGGTCTCATTTCACAAGTAACATATATAACCTTTGAAATAAAACAGGGGCATTTTAAAAGAGATCTCAAGTTTAATCGGTAGCAATAATCAACGGGAAAGAATAAAATAAATTTCGCACAATAACCATTTCAAACTTTGAGTCATTTAAGAAGGGCTCCTTCCGATGCATTGTCCCATACCAATGCACCGGCAAGAACGACCCACTCACAATCCCATGTATATTGGTTCATCCCCGTACTATGTATGTTGATTGTTTCTCATGAATCTACCCACGATTATACCTAGTCCACCAATCACAATCACAATCACAAGCACAATTACAAGCACTTTAGGAAAGGGCGTCTACCATCCCAATGGCAGTGACGAGTCCCTTCCTAGGAAAAATATACTATCCCTCGTTCGAACTCCAGTGAACGATAGTGGTTTTATTACCAAATGGCAACCCACTACAAGTGCTAGGAAACCATCTCACCCCCACTGGGATAGACTAACCTCTAACACTCTACGGCATCTCTCGAAGGCAATCCAAGTCCATCACAACAACCATACAAATGAGGAAACCAAAATATACTCAACTCACGACCATTTCAAGGAATTACCAAATTCCACAATTACTCATGTAATATACCATAGAATAATTAAGGAAAAATGCACAAGAGATCATCATGACATCATTTTGTTATATAATATCAAACACTAAGTTTTTGAAAGTGAGAACAAAGGAAAAAGATAGAGAAAAAATCCATTTTTCTTAAAACCAAGGTTGGAAAATGAAACCCAACCATCAAAATGTTCAAAACATGGCATTTATTGCAAGGATATCAATAATCATGCTTTTCATATCATATATATAAGAGTAAGAGTGAAAAACATACATGTATAATATCCTAGCCTCAATGTAAGTGAATGGAAGAAAATCCCCTACCTTAATTCCTTAGCTTTTGGTGTGAGAACTAGAAGGTTTGATCTTTCTCCACTTGCATCAACACTTGAATCCCTTGATTTTTTTCCTTCCTTTTTCCTCTCTAAGCCTCTCTAAGCTAGAAGGGATAAAATGATGTAAAGATTTGGAGAAAACACCCAAAACCCGTCTCAGACGCGTAGCCCTGGGGTTTGCCCGTCCGGACGCGTGTTCTTACCGTCCGGACGCGTGTTAGGCGCGTCCAGACGCGTGTCTATTCCCGTCCGGACGCGCGTTTCGGCGCCCAAGTTTCTGCCATGCGCGTCCGGACGCGTGTCTATTTCTGTCCGGACGCGGGTGACAGAATACCATCAACTTACAGTGTAATTTTGACCCATTTAGAATTTGAATTGGAAAATTTTCGTGAAATACACTTTTGTAGACCTAGATGTCTACTATCCACTGTAAAAATTTCAGATCAATTGGACATAAGGATAAAAAATTATGGCCAAAATACTAAGAGGTGTCCAAACTATTTTTTACCCGAAATTTACGTAAGGTGTGTTTTTATTCCTACTATTACTATCCATATGGTTCATTCTCACCTCATTATATTTATATATGAATCACAAAACAATTATATCACTATATATCTATATACATATATTAAAGAGAATGCGGGGTGTTACAGCTATGGTATGAAATTTTATAAAAAAATCCACTATCTGCATAGTGGAATGAAGAAAGAGGAGAGTGATGGTGTATTGTTGAAGATGATGGCTCACAAAGTGGCAATCAATCTCAATGTATTTTGTGCCCTCATGGAAGACCGAGTTGTGAGCAATCTGAATAGCATTGGTGTTCTCACTGTACATAGGCGTATGACAAGATATAGAAATGTCAAGATCAGTAAGGAGTTATCGTAACCAAACTATCTCAACTGTGATAGATGTCTTAGCACCATATTCAACTTCAACAGAAGAACATGTAGCAATAGTTTGTTTCTAGCTTTTCTAGGAAATAAGAGAATCCCCCAGAAAAATGTAGAAACTAGTGATAGACTTGCAATCCCTAAAGTCATCAGCTCAATCAACATTGGAGTAAGCCCTGAGTTCCTAGGTGAGAGTGAGGAAATAATAATCTTTGATTTAGAGTACTACAAAGATACCAAAGAATAAAATAACAGCCCAGTGAACAGTAATAGGTAAGGAGACAAACTGACTACAATATGAACATAAGAGATATCTGGGCGAGTAATCGTAAGATATACAAGACTCCAAAAAATAGTGCGATTAAAGGTAGTCTTAGGTAAATGAGTATCATCAGAAGAAGAATACCGAACATTGAGCTCTAAGGGTGTTTCAACTGTCCTATCTATAATCTATAATATAAATCAGGGCGGCTTCAAAAAGCCCATCCTACAGTCTCAAATTTATTCATCCAACGGCCACCAACATTCTTCTCAAGAACAGTTCAAATTTAATTTAAATTTATCCAATTCAAATTAAATGGTTCAGATTTCATCTACATTCATCCAACTTAATCTAATAGCTCGACACCCAATCCAAAGCCAAACTCTTTCTCTTTCTGTCATGGCTCAACCACGAAAGGTCGCACAGGTACATTCCTCACACACACATAGCCACTGCCACAGCCACGCCTCTCCTAAGTATCCTTTTTCTCTCTCCGTCTCTCCCCCTAGAGGTATCTCCTTTTTGCGCAACACAACCTCCCATCTCACCCCTTGCGCGCAACTCACCCTTCCCCCACTTTATGAACCCCCTC
>CM042184.1:36188890-36204828 GCA_023539305.1 Ilex asprella | reverse complement strand
ACACCCCCCACCCTCTGAGTTGCACCAAAGCCATCCATCATCCAAAGATCAACCGAGTCCGACTCATTGATCCTCCAAACTAAGATTGGGTTTTCTTCTTGGTATTATATGTTGTATTTATGCATTTAGGTTTTGATTACTGTAGTTCATTTTTGAAATTGGGAAATCATTTCTTTTATATGAATTGTTGAAGTGCATTCGAAAATTTGGTTGCCTTTTCTAAGCTAAATCATTCTTTTATAAAGTTGCTTGGTTGTATTTATATTAATGTTTAGTACTATTGAGGTCAATTTTATATTATGTTTATTTCTACTTGAGATGTTCAATTTTGTATTGGATAGATTGCTTTTTGGGTAATGCCACTAGGCAGTTTGCAATATGTTCTTTGATATCACATACATCTGCCACTTGATTTGGGTAGTACGGTTCAATGACCTATTCTTTGATCTCATAATCATCTACCCATGAAATACCACCCCCAAACATACCACCTTGTTTCCATCCTACCCCTATCTCAGTTTACCTCCATCGGCACTATCGGGTACCACCACAAGAACCCCACTTGAGACAAAACCTCAATAGAAGATGGATTTGTATGCCATCAATAGTATCCAAGAACATGATGTTAGAAAAGCCCCAAATATCCACAAATGATTTCCTAGAGATGGCTTGTAGGGGAGTAGGTTTTAGATGGATAGGTTGGGGGTGTTGGGCATAGTGGGTTTATAGCAGGCGATTTTATGTGATGGAGTGGTTTGTGATTTTTGGGGTTTGGTGGTGGTCGTGGCATTGCAGTTGATCTTCGTTTCAGTGTGTGTGTGCGCATTGGTGGTGGTAGTGGGCTATGATTTTTAGGATTCCTATATCTACAACTAAATTGGGTTTTTAGGGTTTCTGGTGTTTGTGGCAGTGCAACTGTGTTGTTCATAGTGGGTGTTGCAAGTGGGTTATGAGTGGTGGTCGCAGTGGGGTCCTTTTTGTGGGTGGTGGCAGTTGTTCTTTTTTGCTCCTCTAAAAAATTAAAAGAACGTCATGTTTTTCGATCCAGAAAATGAATCTAAGTAGGGACTGAAACCCTTGAGTGATATACCAAATATTTTGAAGAGCATTTTATTTGGAACATTGCCTCTCAATAACTTTGAAAATTACCAAATAGTGACAATCTAATATTTCTAGAAAAGTAGTTTGCTGCCAACATAGGGTTAAGATATCAGTCTTCTAGCATACATAGAATAATGTCAGCTTGCTCTCATGTGGGTTTTGACTTTTAATTGATTGTCTTATTTCATTCCCATTTCTAACTCTTGCTTCTAGCTTCCTTTTTTTTGGTGATCAAACATGCAATTCCATGTTTGGGAGCGAATGGTTACTTGGGGAGTATTGCCCTAAGTTGAGCAAAAAGAATCCACCCTTACTAGAAAATACGAGTGGTATGTTGTTTGCATCTTTTTCGGTATGTTTGGTTTCATATTTTTTTATTTTTCTTTTTTTTAATAGTCTTAATTTTGGTTGATTGTTTTGGATTTAATATTGCTAAAAGATAGACCTGAATGGAGAAAAGATTGGATTCTGCATACATCACATGACTACACGATGGAAAGTGTATTTGTTTTGGCTAATATCATTTCCAATGCCTTAATTTCCATGATCCTAAGTGTGAAAATTGTAATTTTTTTTTTGTTGGGTTTTATTTGTTGAGTTTCTGACCTTGGACAACATCATTTTGCTTTAGTTTGGAATAATGATTTCCTTTATGGGTAACTTATTTGAATAATAACTTTGCAAAGTCCGTAATTATTGTTGCCTCTTTTTTATTTTTGTTTTTTTTAGTTGCACAGGTTCAAAGCAAGTTGGTTGTTTTTATGAGAAGTTTTAATTGCGAGTTTGTTGTACATTTCATGGCTTAAGTTTTTCAGGCAGTTGTATTGTACTTAGTTTTTGTGTGGTTGTTATATATGTTTATTAATTTTGAAAGAGTTGAGAGTGAGTGTTTTTATTAATTTTTCCAGGTTTGTTTATTTGTTATGCTTTGTTTTTTCTTTCCCTGGTAATTATAGTAGTTGTGTGTTGATTAGTTTTCACAAAAGTGACTAAATGATGATTAGTTATGACTATTATGTTGTTGCAGTAGTTGTTCAAAGTGGTTGTATTAATATAGGACTATTGCGTAATGGTGAGTTTAACGATCCACCCATAAACCATCATACATTATATTTGAAAACCCAACTTTAATAATCAAAACTAACAAACTTGTATGCAAACTTGTATTCAAAACTTGTAGGCGTTTTGATGATCAACGCTCCCAAATCAACAAACAATCACTCGATAATATTTGGATTTTCCTTTTACTTTTTTTATTCAATGTCTTAGTATCTTTAGCTTTCTTGGGATTTTTCGATAACCTTTTTTCTATAAAAAAATGATTTGGGTCCATTATTGTGGGATTCATTTGTTCGCTATTATGGAGTTTATTTTGTTAATGAGATTTTCACTTTAGTTTCATTTCTTTTCTTTCTTTCCTTCTCCAAAACAAATAGTGTCTCTTCAGAGCATAACTTATAGAATTAGTTTGAGTTGATTAACTAATGAGTCGATTAACTAATGAATTTTTTTTGGCATCTTGCATGTTATAATATCATGATAAAGTGTTTTGGGAGACAACAATTATTCAATGATTTTCTTTTCTATTGAAACAGGAGGTATTTCATGGCTTGGTGTTAATTGAATTTTAACTCTTATATAGATCTTTATTGTTATCTTGGATTGCTTTGATATTCAATGAAGATGGTTGTTCTTCTATTGTTGATATTAATAGGTTGGTATGGTAGTTGATGAATGATTTTGTTATGATAGAATCGGGGTGTGATAGTGAGTCTGATAAATGGTTTGGGTCATGTCTTCTTAAATTCATGTGTTTCTCAATCATAAGCAGGTTTGTTTGTGTAAAATCTCAGATAAATTAAACTTTTAAGAATAAAGGGCAAATCGGTGAATAGTCACAACGGTTTGGGTTATAAACCTAAAATTTTCTAGAGCTTAGATGACAAAACAAACCTCACCGTTGGATTCGTCTTGCGAAATCTAGTGATCATATCAAATTTTGAGATAGTCGGATTTTTTGCGTTTTACGAGGCGATTGGGCCCCAGGAGACCCAAACACGAATTTTTTGAAAAAATTATGAGATTTTAAAATAAACGAAGTCAATACAAATTAAAAATAATTTGAACTTAAACCGGAGCGAAATTTAATCGTTTCGAGATAAAAACGGACCTGAAATAAAAAGGGATGTGTGGCGCGTTGTGGACCAAGCATTCTAAAAATATAAATAGGGGAAAAATCAGATTTTCCCCCATTATTCAGCCATTGGTCAGCTGATAGAAAGAGGGAGAGAGAAGAGAGGGAAAAGAGAGAAAAACACAAGTTCTCTCTACGATCTTAGAAGCTAGAGAGCTCAAATCCGTTCGGACCAAGAGGAAAAGTTGATCTCCTCAACAAGGGCTACTCGCACACACAAAAAATAAGGGCTTTCACCGAAGGTGAAAAAATTGAATTTTTGAGAAAGCTTGGGATTGAGTTGGGTTGGATTTTTGGAACTTCTACGGTCGTTCCTCACGCTAAAAGAGGTAGGGGTTTTCCTACTTAGACTTATTCACAACCTAAAATGTAGTATAAAAATGGGTAGGTTAATATAGATATATATGACTTGCCTATGGAATTAAAATTTGAGGAAATGGGTATTGAAATTAGGTAGAATATCTTCTATCTTGAAATGGGTATGTGAAAATTACTTAATATAATTTCTTAAATTATGTGAATTGTGGACATTTTATGTGTTTACATAATGTCTGGATTTGAAAGTGTGTTATTGTCTAATATGAGATGACATGTTTGGACTTGAGTTTTGGATAAAATGTTGATAAATGCATATTGGTTTATTGACATTGTATGTGTTTAAATGCATTTGATATAATTGTCATGGATTATGTGAATTGGGTTGAAATGGTTCATATGACACATAGGCATATTAAACATTATTGTAGAGTTGTAATGGGGCATTACATTGCATATGCACAAGTACATTGCATTAAATGGGTGGTTGTGCATGGAAGTAGTCACCACTACATGGGTGGATGATGAGTGGGCTCGAGTGAGCTAAGTTGATGACTTGGCCGAGTCGCACGGTTTGCATGGTGTGAGAGTCGGGGTTAACAAGAAGGGCTAGAAGATCCCTCGAGTGTAAGGCCCGGTGATTTGGATACGCACTGCCATTAGTATTAATCCATAAAGTGTGTCAGTGTACGCGGGACAGTTGGTGGAAATCCATAAATTTCATGTCGATTGAGTGCCGTTGGTGTAAGTCCATAAATACTCATCCCATACAAGACCCCAGATTGAAAATATCATTTGATGTATAACATAGATGACGGAATTATACACATGAAAAATTACATGTGTTGGAGAGCCGGGAAGGGCTCAGGATAATGGATGATGGGTAATTGCACATTAGCAATTTCATGTGTTAAGGATCCGGGAAGGGCTTGAGTTGGTTACTGAAAGTAAGTCTCATCTCATTCCGTAGCATTGCATGGTAAATCTCCAACATTAATAGTATATTTATGTTTGGAATATGTGAATGGTGGATTGGTTGCATATGAGCATTTCATGTGCATTTGAGTTGGTGAGTAGCCTATTTAGGGAGTCCTCTATTGAGCATGGCTCACCCTTCACAGAAAAATATTTCAGGTACGGGGTTTGCGCAGGTGGAAGGGTCTCATTTCGAGTCTCAAGGATGAAAAAAGTTGACTTGTGGCTTTAATAGTTCATTATGTAAAGTTTTGTTAAAATTTCATTTTGATGTGTAAATATATGGAATTGTATGTAATGGAACTAGTATGAATCATGTTTTAGGTGAAAAAACCTTAATAAACATGTTTTGGATGGTTGTGGAATTGATTGGAATGAATTGAAAATGATAAAGGAAGGATTTGTGAAAATACAGACAAAACCTTCCGGAAGGTCTGTCAAAATCTTTCGGAAGGTTAAGGTAAAATCCTTTCCAGTAGACAAAACCTTCCGGAAGGTCGATAAAAACCTTCTGAAAGATCTTGAAGGATAAGGTAAATTTTTTTCTAGTAGGCAAAACCTTCCGAAAGGTCGGTCAAAACCTTCCGGAAGATCTGGAAGGTCAAGGCAAAATTCTTTTCAGTGGGCAAAACCTTTCGGAAGGTCGATCAAAACCTTCCAGAAGATTTTGAAGGTTAATGTGAATATTTCTCAGAAAGTAAAATCTTCTGAAAGGATGATGAAAACCTTCCAGAAGAACTTTTCCAGTAGGCAAAACCTTTCTGGAAGGTCGATAAAAACCTTTCGAAAGATTTTCCAAAAGTCTAAAATTTTAAAATTGTTTTGTCATGCAATTGTACTTTAATCCTTTTAGTTCAAATGATACAATAGGACATTAAATGTGGTATATCGAGGCACATAGGACCTCAGTTGAAATAAATGATTAAAGAAATCACGGGTGGCACGTGTGGGTTATAATTCCGGTAAAAAAAAGGTACTATTAGCATGTTGTCAGATTATGCGGCAAGCACGGGTAATTTCGCGGGTTGGCAGTTGATCAACAGATTAAAAAGGGACCCCCGATTTTAGGAGCGTCACAGCTTGGTATCAGAGCATAGGTATCTGATTTACCTAGGGCTTGATGGGTATTGGGTCTAAACCATTGCATTCCATGTGCATTTCATGTTATGTGCTTTACTTGCTACATGATTATGTGTTATGTGATTTATATACATGGTAAAATGTATATGAAAATGGACGCACTAGGGTTAGAAAATATAACCTTGGGGGTGGAAAAAGGGATGAACAGGATGGTTCATGATATGAATGTCTACTAGTGGGTGATATGTGCCCTACTAGCGAGACAATGAGAAAATTCTCAATGTTTAAGTGTTAATCCTTGCTTTGGGATCGTATTTGAGACTCTATTGCTATCTGACATATTTCGATGGCAAATTGAGGAAGAGGACATTGTGGCGGTGGGTGGAACAACCAACCACCAGCGGTTTTCGACCAACAAGCCTTTATGGAGGCTATTGGTACTGCGGCTGCCACCATTGCACAAGCTAGTGTTATAGCTGCCGAAATTGCACAGGCTGGTGCAAATGTGAGTCAAGGAGAGCCAAGTAACCTCCAACACTTCAAGGCACACAAGCCTCCAATCTGTCTAGGAGGATGGGATCCGATGGTAGCTGACCATTAGATTCGGCAAGTGGAAAAGATCTTGAGGGCTATGGAGATCACCTCCGATGCCACCAAGATAACTCTACCAACTTTTTAGCTGGCAGGAGAATCCCAAGTGTGGTGGGATTGGGTCAAAGCCTTAAGGGACTTGGAGATAATGACATGGGAGGAGTTCCGTGAACTTTTCATGGGCAAATACTTCCTGGCCGCTGTTCGACATGCAAAGGCCAAAGAGTTCTTAGAATTGTAACAAGGTACAATGACAATGATGGAGTATGTGGCCAAGTTCACCGAACTAGCCCGTTATGCCGATGATTACGTGGCCACTGACAGGGCCAAAGTGAGAAAGTTTAAGGATGGTTTGAAGTTGTCCATCCGAGGAAAGATTGTAGGCCTCCGCCTGCAAGACTTGGATACAATGGTCGAAATAGCGATGGCCATTGAAAGAGATGTGGAAGACGCTCGAAGCATCCGAGAGGCGGGTGCTAAGGACAAGAAGAAAGAGGGTCAATCCTCTTCTTCTAGGTCGGGGAAGAAGCGGAGGACTTTAACCACACAAGGGTCTTAAGGACAGGGCCGCGGCCATCAAGGCCAAGGCCAAGGTCGATTTTTCCAGAGTGGGGGAAGCTTCAGGACCACCTACTAGGCAGGTCAGAAGACTTGTTATTATTGCTACCAGTCGGGTCACATGAAACGGGGATTGCCCTCAGAGGCATGGATCCCAGGGTTATGGAACATCTCAGTCCCAATCTTCGATGAGGCAGTCACAGACACACTACATTCCTCCCTACCCCACTATGGGCCAAGGAAATCAGTACCAGTTACAGGGTGGTACTCAGGCCCCTACCACTTTTCGAGTGGGGACTTCGCAATCAAGTCAGATAGGCCAGGGCATGGATCGAGGGCGAGGGTAGGGCTAGCTGGCTGGAACTTCGGGGACTCAGGGGCGTGTCTATGTCATGGTACCATAAACTGAGCCAGCGGATCAGTCGGTGATACAAGGTACATTTTTACTCTCTCGCTTATGGGCCAAAGTATTGTTTGATAGTGGAGCATCACATTCATTCATAGCTGCGTCATGTGTTAGAGATTTAGGCTTAGAGATGGATACCTTGGAAGAGCCATTGTATGTAAGTTCTCCCCTAGGAGCTAGGGTGAGAGTTGATCAGATATGTCAGGGTTTTGAGTTAGAGATATCAGGAATTCTACTCACTGTGGACCTTCGGGTCATGAACATATCGGAGTTTGATGTCATCCTTGGGATGGACTGATTGACGGCACATTGTGTTGTCATTAATTGTGATCGGAAGAGGGTTACTGTTTATACGCCGAATGGTGTTTGTTTTAAGTTTCGGGGGGAGAAGCACAATGCTTTGCCCCAAGCTGTGTATGACTCTCGATGGCACGAGCAGCTGATGGGTTGGCTTACTAGCCTTACATTGGAGGACGAGGTGAGACAAGAGTTAGGTCTACCTCGGGTCGTTTGCGAGTATGAGGACGTTTTTTCGAATGAACTACCGAGATTACCTCCCCATAGGGATGTGGACTTTAGCATTGAGTTGCATCCGTGTACTTCGCCTATTTCTATGACTCCACATAGGATGACACCTGGTGAGTTGCAAGAACTCAAGGTCTAATTGCAAAAATTATTGGACAAGGGTTTTATCAGGCCGAGCACTTCACCTTGGGGCGCTCCGGTATTGTTTGCAAAGAAGAAAGATAAGAAGCTACAGTTGTGTATAGAATATCGACAGTTGAACTGGGTCACTATAAAAAATAGGTACCCTTTGCCGAGGATTGATGATTTATTTGATCAACTGAGGGTAGCAAGGGTCTACTCCAAGATAGATCTCCTCACGGGCTACCATTAGTTGAGGATTAGGGAGGAAGATATACCTAAGACGGCGTTCAAAATGCGGTATGGGCATTTCGAATTCACGGTGATGCCATTTGGGTTAACAAATGCCCTGGATGTATTCATGGATCTCATGCATAGGATGTTCCAACACTATTTAGACCAGTTCACTGTGGTATTTGTCGACGACATCCTGGTCTACTCCAAGTCTGAGGAGCAGCCTGGGGGTCATTTAAGGATTGTTCTCTAGACCCTGAGAGATCATCAGTTGTACGTCAAGTTCAGTAAGTGTGAATTTTAGCTGAAAGAGGTAAATTTTTAGGACACATGGTGTCAGCTTTGGGTGTATCCGTGGACCCGAAAAGGTTGAAGTAGTGATGAATTGAGAGAGACCGAAGTCAGTCTTTGAGATACGTAGTTTCTTAGGATTGGCAGGGTACTATCGGAGGTTTATTGAGGACTTCTCTCGACTAGCTGGACCTATGACGAGATTGACCCGGAAGAAGGTCAAGTTTGAGTGGAATGATTCTTGTGAGAAGGCATTCCAGGAGTTAAAGAGGAGGTTTACTTCGGCTTCTATTTTCACAGTCCCGGAAAGGGGGAAGATGTATATAGTATACTGTGATGCATCCAAAGTCGGACTCGATTGCGTTTTAATGCAGTCTTAGAGGGTGGTGGCTTACGGTTCTCGACAGTTAAAGAACCACGAGCGGAACTACCCCATGCATGACATGGATTTGGCGGCCATTGCCTTTGCCTTAAAGGCTTGACACCACTATTTGTATGGCAAGAATTTCGAGGTATTTTTGGACCACAAAAGTCTGAATTATATCTTTACACAACAGGACCTCAATATGAGGCAACGCAAGTGGATGGAGTTTTTGGAGGACTATGACTTCACTTTGCATTACTATCCCGATAAGGCAAATGTGGTGGCAGATGTACTTAATCGGAAGTCACGGGGAGTCTTGGCTAGTGTGGTTTCCCGGGAGTGGCTTATGCTCGAGACTGTGGGGTAGTTCGGGCTATATTATATGGGTCGGGTTCAGGGTACTTTGGGGAGTTTGGTGGTCATGCCTTCCCTACTGACCAGGGTGGTTGAGTCCCAGAGTCAAGACACTGAGCTATTGTCCATCCGGGACCGAGTACAGGCAGGTACAGATGACGAGGGCTAGCCCATTCACTCGGATGGTTGTCTTTGGTATCGAGGAAGGGTTGTGATTCCTCAGTTGGCGGATTTGAGAGAGGAGATCCTTAGGGAGTTTCATTGCTCTCATTTTGTAGTTCATCCAGGTGGCACGAAGATGTACCATGACCTTCATCGCCAGTATTATTGGAGTGGGATGAAGAAGCACGTTGGAGATTTTGTCAATAGATGTCTCACGTGTCAGCAAGTTAAGGCCGAGCACCATAGACCAGCAAGGTTGCTTCAACCTTTGGAGGTGGTGGAATGGAAGTGGGAGTATGTCATGATGGACTTTGTGACCCACTTGCCACGGACATCGCGGGGACATGACGCGGTGTGGGTGATAGTGGACCGGCTTACCAAGTCGGCACACTTTTTGGCGGTGCGGATGACCTTCACACGGGAGGAATTTTGCAAGTTATATATATGAGAGATTTTTCGGTTACATGGGATACCTGTATATATAGTATCGGATTGGGATCCCAAATTCACAGCTCATTTGTGGGAGAGTTTTCAGCGAGCCATAAGGACACATCTGATGATGAGTACAACCTTTCATCCCCAGACGGACGGTCAGTCGAAAAGGACCATCCAGATTTTAGAGGACATGTTGCGGGCATGTGTCCTAAACCTTAAGGTTAACTAGGAAGATCATTTACCCTTAGTGGAGTTCGCCTACAACAATAGTTATTAGGCAAGTATACAAATGGCACCCTATGAGGCACTATATGGGAGGCCTTGTCGTTCTCCGATGTGTTGGACGGAGGTTGGAGAGAGACCCTCTACGGGTCTAGATTTGATTGGGTACACTTCAGCGAAGGTGTACCTAATAAGATGCGTCTTCTTACTGCTCAAAGCCGGTAGAAGAGCTACGCCGACAGGCGGTGACGACCTCTGAAATTTGAGGTGGGAGATCACGTCTTCTTAAAGGTGGCACCTAAGAGAAGAGTGGTCAGATTCGAGAAGCAAGGAAAGCTGTCGCCGAGGTTTATCGAGCCCTTCAAGGTACTTGAAAGGGTTGGTACAATGGCTTACAGATTGGCATTACCGCCAAATTTATCAAGTGTTCACGCAGTGTTTCATGTCTCCATGCTTCAGAAGTATACACCTGATCCGACACATGTGGTAGATTGGGGTGAATTGATGGTTGATGCGGATGAGACCTTCGAGGAGGGACCGGTGTGTATCACGGAAAGCCGGGAGTAAGTTTTGTGAGGCAAGACTGTGAGGTTAGTGAAGGTGCTATGGCAGTGCCGGGGAGTGGAGGAAGCAACATGGAAGCGTGAGGACACCATTCGTGCCAATTATCCGTTCTTGTTCGAGGATGGAGGTACGTGTTCATGGTTTTAAGTACAAGGTTACTTGTTGCATGTGCATGTAGTTATGTGTGCATGTGTACATGAATTTTGGGGACGAAATTCTTTTAAAGGGGGGAAGAATGTAAAAATCCGAGTAAATTTAAACTTTTAAGAATAAAGGAAAAATTGGTAAATTGCCACACTGGTTGGGGTTGTAAACCTCAAAATTTTCTAGAGCTCGGATGACGAAACATACCTCACCGTTGGATTCGTCTCGCGAAATCTAGTGACCATGTCAAATTTTATCAAATTCTGAGATAGTTGGGTTTTTTACGTTTTACGAAGCAATCGGGTCCCGGGAGCCCAAATACGAAATTTTTGGAAAAATTATGACATTTAAAAATAAACGAAGTCAAGACAAATTAAACATAATTAGAACTTGAACCGGAGCAAAATTTAATCGTTTCGGGATAAAAACAGACCCGGAATAAAAAGGGTCGTGTGGCGCGTTGTGGACCAAGTATTCTAAAAATATAAATAGGGGAAAAATTAGATTTTCCCCCTTTATTCAGCCTTTGGTCAGCCGATAGAAAGAGGGAGAGAGAAGATAGGGAAAAGAAAGAAAAACACAACTTCTCTCAATGATCTATGAAGCTAGAGAGCTCAAATCCGTTCGGGCCAAGAGTAAAAGTTGATCTCCTTGACAAGGGCTACGCGTGCACACACAAAAATGAGGGTTTTCACCGAAGGTGGAAAAACTGAATTTTTGGGAAAGCTTTGGATTGAGTTGGGTTGGATTCTTTGAATTTCTACGGTCGTTCCTCACGCTATTGATGGCATATTGAACATTGTTGTAGAGTTACAATGGGACATTACATTGCATATGCATGGGTACATTGCATTAAATGGGTGGTTGTGCATGGAAATAGTCAACACCACATGGGTGGATGACGAGTGGGCTCGAGTGAGCTAAGTTGATGACTTGGTTGAGTCGCACGGTTTGTATGGTGTGAGGGACGGGGTTAGCAAGAAGGGCTAGAAGATCCATCGGGTGTAAGGCCCGGTGATTTGGATACGAACTATCGTTAGTATTAGTCCATAAAGTGTATCGGTGTACACGGGACCGTTGGTGGAAGTTCATAAATCCCGTGTCGGTTGAGTGTCGTTGGTGTAAGTCCATAAATACTCACCCCATACAAGACCCAGATTGAAAATGTCATTTGATATATAACATAGATGACAGAATTATACACATGAGAAATTACATGTGTTGGAGAGTCAGGAAGGGCTTGGGATAATGGATGACGGGTAATTGCACATTAGCAATTGCATGTGTCAAGGAGCCGGGAAGGGCTTGAGTTGGTTACTGAGAGTGAGTCTCATCTCATTCCATAGCATTGCATGGTAAATCTCCAACATTAATAGTATATTTATGTTTGGAATATGTGAATGGTGGATTGGCTGCATATGATCATTTCATGTGCATTTGGGTTGGGGAGTAGCCTATTTAGGGAGTCATCTATTGAGCGTGGCTTACCCTTCATGGGAAAATATTTCAGGTGCAGGGTTTGCATTGGTGGAAGGGTCTCATTTCAAGTCTCAGGATGAAAAAATCCGACTTGTGGCTTTAATGGTTCATTATGTAGAGTTTTGTTAAAATTCCATTTTGATGTGTAAATATATGGAATTGTATGTAATGGAACTAGTATGGATCATGTTTTAGGTGGAAAAACCTTAATAAACATGTTTTGGATGGTTGTGGAATTGATTGGAATAAATTGGAAATGATAAAGGAAGAATTTGTGGAAATACAGACAAAACCTTGCGGAAGGTTTATCAAAACCTTCCGGAAGGTTAAGGTAAAATCCTTTCTAGCAAGCAAAACCTTCCGGAATGTCGATAAAAACCTTCCGGAAGATTTTGAAGGATAAGGTAAATTTTCTTCCTGTAGGCAAAACCTTTCGGAAGGTCGGTCAAAACCTTGCGGAAGATCTGTAAGGTCAAGGCAAAATTCTTTCCAGTGGGCAAAACCTTCCGGAAGGTCGATCAAAACCTTCCGAAAGATTTTGAAGGTTAATGTGAATATTTCCCAAAAAGTAAAACCTTCCGAAAGGATGATGAAAACCTTCCGAAAGAACTTTTTCAGTAGGCAAAACCTTTCGGAAGGTCGATTAAAATTGTTTTGACTTGCAATTGGACTTTGATCCTTTTAGTTCAAATGATACAACATGACATTAAATGTGGTATATCGAGGCACATAGGACCTCGGTTGAAATAAATGATTAAAGAAATCACGGGTTACACGTGTGAGTTATAATTCCAGTAAAAGGGGTACTATTAGTGTGATGTCGGATTGTGCGACAATCACGGGTAATTCTGCGGGTTGGCGGTTGGTCAACGGATTAAAAAGGGACCCCCGGTTTTAGGGGCGTCACAATTTGTCATAGAACACCTTCAGAGTGTACACATATATGTAATATGAAATTTTGAAAGGCAATGTACATTTCACTGTTTGTTTTGCTTAAATCATCATACATTACATGAAAACCTAGCTTTAATAATCAAACCCAACAAATTTGTATGCAAACTTGAGTAACGCCTTGCGGGGTTCATACTTTATTTATTAAATAATTGGCATTTTATAAAAGGTGGATTGTGTAATTAGTGATTTATAGAATGTTTGTACATGTTGATGTTTTTTTTTTTTTTTTGGTCCTGTTTTTATGAGAAATTTTGTCTAAACTTTTTAAAAGAATAAATAAAAGTTAATTTGATTAGATATTGATGATTTTTAATTTAGCATAACATGGAAATTTTTTAAATGACACAAGTTTACAAATTCCTGTAAGTTAACTTTTGAATAAATATTTCTAGGTGCTATTGTTAGTTCAAATTAAGTATGTAGTTTCAAGAATATGAATTTTATGCATTTTAAATTTAAATTTATGGGCTTTGATTATTAAAGTCAGATTTCTCCATCTCTTTATTGAAATTTGTTTTCACGAGAATTTTCATATAGGTAATATTTTATTGAGTATGCATGCGAAGTGCGTGTGTGTTAAGGATATAGGTTAAGCTTTCATCTTAGTTCATCCCCATGTTCAGCCTTTAATTTAATTTTATTTTTTTTGCATTTATGATCAATGTTCGATTTCTTTGAATTATAAAGTGCCTTCAGGCATGGGTTATCGCTAGTTTATTTATTAGTGGCCCAAAATTAAATATTATTCAAGTCATAACCATTCAAGACCTTAGAGGGGACATGGCCTTGCTCATTCCCCCAAGATCATGCCAATTTGTCTATAGAAGGCAGAATGCGGCTGTTGGGATGGGAAAACCCACTACACGCACCACAACAAACATCACGAAATGGCATCGTAAAACCAAAAACAAAGGGTAAAAGTTTCACCCAACAACTGGTGTTAATGTATTAATATTAAGGGTAGTTTAGAAATTTTCTTTATGTTGTGTTGCCATACTATATAAGGCCTACATTGTGTACTTCTAGATTAAGACGGATTAAAGACTTGTTTTGCTTGAATAGTATTTTATCTTTCTCTTCTCTACTTTCTCATTTTCTTTTCTTTTGATCAATTCTAACTTAGTATAAGAGCGGTTATGATCCGAGACTAAAACATAAAAGGACTTTTTTTCTAAGATTATAGAAAGCAGAAAGATAAAGAAATTTCCAACAAATAGAGAATGATGGCAACCTCTCCGGTGATGATGTGATGCTAATGTCATCCTTTTTCGACTATGAGGACCACCATCACACTCGAATTTTCATGAGCTATCCACTAGTTTGCTTCATTTTTTATTTTAAGCTTATCTGGTAGGTGTTTCTATTTTTTGAATATTTTTGGCTAAAAATGTCAAAATTCTTTGATCTTTTAGATCTAAGGTTTTTTGCAACAATTTTTAGTTCAAAACTTCTCTAAGAGGTGTGAATAAGCTTCCAAGATCATCTCTTGAGAGATCTGAAACCTTTTGAGGAGTTTTAGGCTTGATTTTGGTCACCATAGAGGTTTGACACCATTGTTCTTTGCCTACTCCTGCTTCTGTTGTTGAGGGTTTTGTCTTCTGGTTGTTCTGAGTGGTGAATTTAGTTGTCCTATATGTTGGGTTGCTGATTTAGTGTTCTTGCATGGCTACGATCTCTCAACACCCCTGTTCTTCAGCTTTTCTTGCTTTAGAAGTCTTCTTGTTTGTTAGGTTGTTGATTTTCGGTGTTATTGCTGATTATCTGGTATGGTGATATTCTGGTGTGGTTCGTGGTTCAATTATCTGGTGTGGTTGTTGGAATTAGATTTTGTCCTACATCTGATTTTTTGGTTTGGATTTTGGCTTGGACAAATTTGTTTGAGTGTATTTTGATAATTATTAGTACTTTTTCCTTATTGACCCATGGCAAGTGGAAATTCTGATTCGCTTTAGGCCATAATGTTATGAAAAAATAATAATTGGGAAGGATATGTGGAATTATATTAGTGGTGCTGCACAAGCTCCAGCTGATACTAAGGCAGGAAAAATATGTTGATTTGAAAAGCATTTTGTATATCAACAATGCGAAAATTAACACTTGAATCAATAACTCAATTGATCAAACTATTGGGGTTCATCTAGCCACGTTTAGCACAACCAAGAAAATTTGGGATTATTTGGCCACACTTTTTTTATAGTCTAATTTTGTAAAGAGGTGTCAGCAAGAGCGTGAGATTCGAGATGCACGTCAAGGGGACAAATATATACAAGAATTCTACTTATTTATGAATAAATTTTGGTATCATCTAGTACTTACTGAACCCACTGAGTTGAGCACTAATTCGATATATCACACTTTTAGAGAGGAGCAAAGGTTGGTACAATTCTTGATGGCACTTAGAGATGACTTCGAGGGACTCATGGTTTCATTCATCTTCGTCATCCACTCCCCTCAGTGGATGCAGTTGTTAATGAGCTCTTAGCTAAAGAGGTTCACCTTAAAACCTTTTCTGGAAAGGGTTTTCTTTTGTTGCCTAACCAAACTGTATTGGTTGTTTCTTCCAAAATGACATCTAAAAGAATGATTTAGCTTAATAGTACTAAACATTAATATAAATACAACCAAGTAACTCTATAAAAGAATGATTTAGCTTAGAAAAGGCAACCCAATTTTCGAATGCACTTCAAAAATTCATATAAAAGAAATGATTTCCTAATTTCAAAAATCAACTATAGTAATCAAAACCTAAATGCAATAATACAATATAGAATACCAAGAAGAATATCCCAATCTTAGTTTGGAGGATCAGTGAGTTGGACTCAGTTGGTCTTTGGATGATGGATGGCTTTAGTGCAATTGAGGCTGCTGAG
>CM042184.1:36155896-36183890 GCA_023539305.1 Ilex asprella | reverse complement strand
TGAAGGTGTTTGACAAAATGCCTAAATGGATTGAAATTGTTATTTGATAAATAACATGTTATGCCTTATGTGGTAAATGAAAATCATATGTGTACGATATGATTTTTGTTGAAATTGTGAATTTCAGATATATATTTTGATATATCAATTGTTGTGATGAAGCATGGAATTTATACGTTTATAATGTAAATTGCCATGGAATGGAATTGATTATGTTAATTTAGTCCATATGGCATGCATTACATATGTGACATAATGTTATTGCAATGACACATCGCATTGCATATGCACGGGGAATTCACATCATGAGTGGTGTGTGTGTGCGCATGGTTGTTGCTAATACCATATGTCGGAATGTGGTAGAGACAGTTCATATGGCATTCATTACATATGAACCTTGCATGAGAAAAGCAATGGGTCATTACATTGCATATGTACGGAAACATCATATACATGGACATTGTGTCATAGGGATGTGCATGGATGTTTATACCACAATCTATGTGGTATTAAATGCATGTGGTTATGGGACTTGCTCATTGGCATTATTGCATATAGAGCATGCCATTGGTAACTCCATTCATGGACATTAGTCATTAGTGGAGGCATGTGTAGGTGGTGCATGGTTAATTAACACCATATTTGGTGCTTGATTGTGGGCTCGGGAGAAAGTGGATCGACGAATCCTTTTTGAGTTGCACGGTTGCATGTATGCATGGAAAATTTGTGTCGGGTATAGCAAGAAGGGGCATGGCGACTTCCTCGGGTGAAAAACCCCAAACCACTTGGTTCAGCCACTCCCCTGAGGTGAAATTCCAGAAAAGTGGCATGGCCCACGGAGCCGGCGGTGTAATTCCAAAATCCGTTGCCCAACAAGACACAAGATTTTGATATAAAATATACTCATCCAATGAGTATCATATTTTTCGTCGAAGACGGGTTCATTACACATTGCATTGTGTTGTAGGAGTCGGGAAGGACTCGGGTTGTGTTACATGATTGAGTCTCATCTTAGTCATGGCATGTTGTACACATGGACATTTACATTGTGTTGTCGAGCCGGGAAGGGCTCGGGGTGAGTGCGTAAATGAGTCATATCTCATTTCATGTTGAGCCGGGGCGGGCTCGGGTTGAGTACATGAGTCTCATCTCATTTTATGGGGCTTGGGTAGCCCGGGTTTAACATACATGGCATTGCATGTAAAGGGAGCCGTGATGGGCTCAGATGGGTGCACATGGGTGGGTCTCACCTCATTCATGGTATGACATAATAGCATTACATCATTTAATCGCATGTTATTGATGGAATGGTTATGAATTTGTGGTGTGTACATGTGAACATTTTATTTGCATATAGGTGGAGGAGTAGCTTCTGTAGGAATTTTTCTACTGGGCGTTGGCTCACCCGATACGGGAAACAATTTCAGGTATGGGACATGTTCCGGCGGATGGCTCACATTCGGGGCCTCCTGGTTGAAGAAAAGCCGAGTTGTGGCTTTTGAATTAAGTTTTGTAAAACTCTTAGCTAAATTCCATTTTGGCATGTAAGATTATGCAAGGGTGTGTAATAGAACTTGTATTAACTATATTTGGGACCAAAATGTATGTTGTACAAGTTTTGGATGACCTTGGATAGGTTGGGTTGATTTTGGAATGGATTGGTTTGGGGGTTGAAATCAAACATGATTGGACATATGGGAATTCAGACACTGTCTAGTGTATGAGCCATAACTTTTTATTGTGATGTCCAAATGACCTGAAATTTTGACAGTAGATAATAGACACCCAAGGATACAAAAGTGTCTCTAATGAAATTTTTTCAAATCAACCTCTAAGTGGGTCAAAATCGCACTGGAAGTCGCAGAAAAAATTTGGCAGTCGGATTGCTCCGGAGCAGTTTGGTCCAGTGAGTTTGTTACTCTGGAGCTGTCGAAAGACATATGTGTAATTCTATAGCCTTCTTCCCATGTTTTTGGACTTTGTTTTCTTTGATTCCAATGATGCAAAGGGACACTAATTGAGTTATATTGAGGCTCATTAGACCTCAATGGATTTAAATGATAACTTGTACGAGAGTCATCTCCCATTTGCAACCCATTACCCCCTTTATAACTATTAGAGGGGCTTATTAGGTCTCAGTTAAATTAAATGATTAATAGAACACAGATCACCCGAGTAGGTTTAAATCTCAATTGTGGGGAATGTTATGGTTGTGGTGTCGGATCAAGTGACATCCATGAGTATTTTCGCGGGTTGATGGGCTATCAACGATTAAAAGGATCCCCGAATTTTGGGGCGTGACATTTTTCTACAAAAAACGTACTTCAAAATGATGTTAGATATTCATACCTCTGAACATTAAAGGTTATTAGAGACGAAAAACATGGAGTTGTTCCATTTACTTTCTAACTCCATGGTTGTCCATTTTGAAGGACAGCATTGAATGACATTTAAGCTTTCTAAACCTCGAATGAGAATAACATGTATCTTAAGCCACTACATATTGGGTTTTTTTCCTGATATATGTACATGGACTGATTTTTTTTTTTTACTCTGCAAAATTGAATAACACTTTGAGGACCATGAAATATGGAATGCTGATCTTACTTCATCTTTATATGTCATTCACGCCATCAGTTTATGAGGACATGGAATGTGTTGACAAAGAGGTTAATCTTGTGGATCATTCTCAAGAAGTCTGATTTTATCTTTTTGAAATCATGGCCGCAAATACTTCAAGCTGTTAACACCATACATGAGGAGTGTAAGTGCACTCAGACCTAAAACCAGCTAATTTTCTTCTTGTCCAAGGTTCACTAAAGCTAATAGATTTTGGCATTGCCAAAGCAATTATGAGCGATTCGACTAACATTGAACGTGATTCGCAGGTTACTCCATGTCTACATTTCCTTTCTATTTTGAGAATTTGTGCACTAGTAGAATATGCCTTTTCTTCTGCTTGGTCCTCTCTTGCTTGTCATCTGAACATTCACACGGTGCCACATCAAGATACAGGTGCATTTCTGGTCATTTTGAGAAAAGCACAAGTATCCCACAAACTTTTCTTCAGTTTGGCAAAATTAGTGCAAATTCTGAAAAAAAAGCCTCAGGTGGCAGATTGTTATTCACTTGATGGAGTTGTTCATTTATATAAATTATTGGTTTTTAAGCCCTTATTTTATGATAATGTACTTCGGCAGGTGGGTACACTGAGTTAAATGCATGTCACCAGATGCATTCATGTGCAATGAGACTGTTGCAAATGGAAACACCATAAAGTGTAGCCGTCCCATTAGACATCTGGTCACGTGGTTGCATCCTTTACCAAATGGTATATGGAAGAACGCCATTTTCAGAGTACAAGGCTTTCTGGGCAAAGGTCACAGTCGTAACAGACCCAAACTATGAAATCATTTATGAACCCGTTTCCAATCCATGGCTTCTTGATCTCATGAAGAAGTGTCTTGCATGGGACCGTTATGAATGATGGAGGATTCCTCAGCTACTTCAACACCCTTTTTTGGTTCCCCCAATCTCACCTCAATTATCTTCCCCTAAAACCCAAAGCCGGAAACTGCTTCAAGTGATTACTGAATCTTGTCCAGACGACCGGAAGGCTTTGATGCTATGTTCCCCGCTGCAAAGGGACCCAATAGCTGGAGTGACATTGAAGAAATATCACGAGATCAAAGATCAATAACGTAAGTTGCTTTGTGAAATATCAAGCCTTTGCTTTCAACTACAGAAACAATTAGCAAACTTTGAAACAGATCAGATAAAAACGGACCTCATGAATTTGGCAAGCTCTTCCCTTTCGGTTTTGGAAGGATTTAGTGTTGGGCATTTAGTAGCCAAGCAGTCTCTTCAGTTCTTTTTGTAGGAGTTTTTGCATTCTTCATTCATGTTGTTGTGCAAAGCAAAGGACTGTAGCAAGCGGCTGATAGACTAATCCGGCATTTAAGTTCTGGTTGTATGTGTTTCCAGAATGAACATATGTAGAGTGTGCGTCACTTGGAAATTAATGTAGAAATTGGCCTGTGCTGAGGCATATGTAAATAAATATGTCCTTTCTGTTTTTATTATGTAACTGGATTCAACCAACTTCTATCAAAAGCCGTAAAATTATCCAAATTATTAGTTAAGAAAATAAGATTTCCAGGGGGCAACTGATTGATAACAATTACACAAATGGGGGGAGAATAAACACTTATTTTACCTCATAGAGATCTCTGTCACTCAGTATAATAGGTACTTGAAGCATTTCCAAAAGTGGATTCCTGTGACAAGAGCACCAATACCGAAGACTCTCAAACAGGCGGTTATGAGGGGTAATCAGAGAACAAAAGATGTCATTTGAAACAAACAATTCATCACCAATTAGAATGTCATTAGATAGGACTGTAAGAGACAATATCTGAAAGGGCCAAAATTGGAAGTACTGTGTAGCAGGGGAACGAGACTCGTAAAGTATCAGTTATTTCTGCATAAGAAGATTGAAGCAAATACATGGCACAAAGGAGCTAATACTGCTAGAAGACACAGACCAAACATGAAACACATTTGCAATGACCATATTCTCAGGTTGTACTTTCTAAGCATGACTGACAGCAGTGTGTATGCTACTAATGTCTACAGATTTTTATCTCCATTGTGTCTGTAAGGTAAATCTCTCTCCTCATCCTTAGATGAAAGCTTAAAAGAAGCTTCAGTGCATGCTTCCTCCAACTTGAACAGGAGATCTTTCATGAAAGGAGTATTGGTTCCGTGAGTAATTCGCAGAATATCCACTGCTTTTGTCAGTGACTTGACAGCATCCTCTGTGTATCCGAGAAACCTATAGAACAACAAACATCAGTTCTGCTAAAACATGAGCTTAAGCCTTAAAGAAAGCTCGACATTAATTATTTAATAATCTCAATGTCATCATGCAAATGCAGTGTTAGGCTGTTTACACCACTGCTGCACGTAGATACGTTCTCATTGTTGCTATTTGCTCCTATCCTAGCATTTTACTATTTATGCTCAATATTTGATGATATAAAACTGCAGCTATTCATTAGGAAGCAAAATTCACTAAGGCATTAAGGAATAACAACCTGAGTACACATTGATCAGAAAAGGTAAAGCACCTAACTAAACTAGTTGTGTGACAACCTCGTAGAAATTACAAATTTAATGTATTCAGTATTCACACTACTAAGACTAGAAGGGATCTCTCCTTTAAAGTGCACCATAATACATGTAAACAAACTAATTTTCTAGTCACCTGCTTGCCTTAATCAACCTCTTCTTTTCCATGCGTGAAGAATATACAAAACCACCACTGTCATAAGTCAAGAATCCCTAAAGAGACACAGAAGACAACATTCTCCACTTCAAAATGCAACAGAAAATTGCATATTATCCCCTCGACTCTTTTTCTCATACAGCAACAATTAAAGAAAACCATACCCCTCTTCAACAAGTCATTAGTTGCCAAGATCTTGGCCACAAAGAAAGTAACACGTGACACCACATAGACCTGGAAAATTACTTTTCAAGTGGAAAAATATGCCAGCCACTCAACAAAGCAATTTTAGTAAGAACACATGCAGACCTTCTACTTTATTTCACCTCAGCATATATTGGTGGCTTCATCCTAATTCCTGACTCTAACACTGTTAAGCATATCAAAAGGGAATCCATGGCCTTTAATTCGCTATCCAGAATTACATCTACAAAGCAATGTTTCCTCAAACACATTTGTCAGCATTAGCTCTATCTGTTTGCATCTGCAAGTCCTCCCAACCATTCCAGAATAACCTTCAACAGCTCTCCACCATTGCAACTCCTCACCTCCCTGAAGGTCCACTGACCTCCCTCAGTGCTGACAAGTTGGTAGGGAGAGAGGCAGACAGAGACACAGTGTGTCTGTCTGTGTGTGTGTCTGAATTTCCGCATGATGTAAAGTTGCTTCCTACATGTTTACTTTTAAGTTTTAACCTTTAAACCTCCAAATGACAAGCACTTTATCCTCCCACTTCTATTACCAGCTTCTGCTGTACAATTGTATCGCTCATACTGTTCCCAACATGACTTTTGGATATTACCTGTAGGGGATTCCCAACAAGAAGTTTCATATAACAACCATATTAGTTCCCTTCTCACTACTAGAAAACTGTTCTGAAATGTTCTCTGTCGATGAAACATAGTAGTGGTAAAATGATCGCAATCCTCCTACATATGCAAAATCTTTGAACGCCTCTCAATAAAAGGCAAGGACACCTACTCCACTCCAATACCTGCTTCAAGTCTACAGTCTTGTGCTGCTGCAGTCCACTAAGGCCCATACTTACCATCATCAGTAAGTGTCTATAATCTTGTGTCATTTGCCAATGATATAGCATGAATTGATGAAAGTAAAAAATGACTTAACAACAAACTAGAAATCTGGCGAGATGCTCAAAATCAAAAGGATTTAGGCCTAAAACTGATTATGTAGAATACAACTGCAGTAAAAGGAGGAATTCAAACCCAAAGGTAATATAAATTGAAGGTCAAGAGATATTGAAGAATGAATACCTTTGATATTTAGGGTTAATATACAAGGGAGTGTGAAATTGACGACGATGCAAAATTAAAACAGGATGCACTAATTGGAGGTATATAACTTGTGTATTGTGCGATAGGTGCATACCCCTTAAGCTAAAAGGGAAGTTTTATACAATGGTCATAAGATTCGTTATGCTTTATGGTATTAGGTGTTGAGCAACTAAGAAAAAACATATTCAAAAATTAAGTGCAACAGAAATGACAATATTAGATAAATTTGTTTCTTCATTTCCTTCAATAATAAAAATTCTTTTACCAAAATAAAAAGAATATTAGGATGATGTGGATACAACTAGGAAAAATAGAATTATTCATGAAAAAATAGAGGTAGCACATAGAGTATAGAAATTAATGGAATCGGATTAGGTGGTTTGGACATATTTATAGACGGGGTACGGGACAAGAATGAGTGATGTGATAGTTACTGACGGTAAGCGAAGGAGTAGAGAAAGACCAAAATTACCTTTAAAGAAAATAGCAAAGAAAGATATAATAACTTAAGAAGAAATAACCCCTCACGTGCGAAATTATTGAAGATCTCCTTTAAGATCAAACAATTCCATCGAATTGAGTATGATTGTATGTATGATAGCATTTACTATACCAGGAATATCAATGAACCCGATTATTGTCATTGCTCAGGATACCCCTTTTTAGCTTCCAGTGTCTATTTCTTAGTTCAAGATCGCTCTTACTAACTGGAATTTGAGTTTGATTAATCCTGCTCTTTAAAAATAGAAGCATTGTTGTTAGTAATCCAAAGTTAGCCCGGCATCCAATACAACCTTCCTAGCTCCCTTGATTGACGAGAACTAAACTGGTTTTTGACCATTTGTTGAAGTTAATTGCTAATAAATGCAGTCTTCTAACAAGAGGCAGTGACGCTTTGAATAAATTAAATGAAATTTTATTCTTGCATTTAAAACGTTAGTGCTATCTACAGAATTTTTTGAATTGTTACATCATTTCCTTTTTATTTTCTCCTAAATGGATTTTTTCCCCAAATTCTGGTGTAAAGCTCCTGCTCAACGTCCCCCACCCAAACCAACCCAAAAAAAAGCATTCAACAATATTTTATCATTTTTCACTCAGAAACATACATATACATATATATGTGTGTTTACATACAAACATGCATATATATATGTACACGATCATACATATTTGCCACGTAAATACATCATACCTTCACAGGTTTGTAATGACACTAGAATTGTTTTAACATTGAGTAATTTGTAAAAAATATACAGTGGACTAGGAATAGCACTTGTGTATGCGTTGGAGTCCGAATAATGAATAGCAGCTAATGAATAAAATACAACATCCTTTTTTTGATAACTAAAAGTCGAATCAATGTTGGACAAGAAGTCCAACTCAAAACAATGGAAAAAAACAACAAAATCAAAAAAAACAAAAATTACAAGCCGCACGAGGCATTCTAGCTAACTCTAATACAAAAGAGATGGATGATATCAAACTCCTTAGCCGTTGAAGTCCAAAAAAGAAGTTAAGAAATGAAGTCTGTCTCACAATCCCTCCACTTCTTCACATTTATCATAAAAAATTATCGTATTCCTTTCTTTCTAAATCACCCATAACTTAGTAAAGAAAACATCATGCCAAAGAATCTTCCATTTCCAATTTCTTCCCAAAACCTCATTATTTAAACAAAAATAGAATTTATATCCTTTTGTGCAGCCAAAAAAAAATTTGCAAGGTCAAAAAGCTTATTCCAAATAGCTTGTGTCACAGGGCAATGCAAAAAATAAGTGATCTATACTTTCTTAATCACCTTTACACAACCATTGTGGTTGAAGAAAAAAATTTGGTCTCCTCTTTTGTAGGACCTCTTTTGTACTTACCTTCCTATGGGCAATAATCCATTCACAGACTTGCACCTTCAAAGGCACTTTAGCCTTCTAAATCTTCAGTGATGGTTCAAAAGAAGGAAGTAAAGGATCATCAATTAAAGACTCAAAGAAAGATTTACAACAAAAAATACATGTTGGATCACCAATCCAATAAAATACAGACTTAAAAAGTGAAGAGAATAAAACCTGTGGGCCTAGCAGGCAGAAATAAGCAACTGAGGAGTACATACTGACCATTCAAGTTTGCCACAAGTATAATATTGCAGTCCAAGCAAAGGATGGAAGCCTGGATATACTCCTGTAGAGAAGCAAAAAGGTCACATTCAGTACGAGTGCAGAGGTAATATTTGGATTACACAACTGTTAGAAACAATGAATTTGAAGTCCTGGGGCACAAAAGCAGGGAAATAGTTGAGAAAGCAAGGCTGCCTACATCAAATAACGGTGGGTAAGAAACAGAGATGAAGTGCAAAGGCTAGAGTTCACCACCTCCACATACCCAACTAGTTCTATTTTTCTTAAAATCCAACCTATAAACTGTATCTTCCTTAGAAAACCCTCTGCCTCAAACTCCCTTCACTTGGTTGGACAAGCTTCAACGCCCCTATGCAATTACTTTTCATTAGGGTAATCAAGGAAATAATATATGCAAAGGTCGATGCGGCAATTTGAAATTTATTTAATAATATGTGAACTGTAAGAAAATGTTTCGTATTCTCATTGAAGAAAAGACAAGCAAGATGAGGGGTTATATCAATCTAGTCTACGCAACAGTTAAGATACATTACAAGCTAAAAGAAAATGAAAAAAAATCTGCAAACAAGCGACCACTCCTACTGCCCTCGAGAGATCCCAAAATTTAGATATTTTCAACTTGAAAAATTGTAGCCCCAAGAATTATTCCTTCTTACGACAGTCAAAGACTAGCATTTCATTTCCTTATATCTATCCGCAACAGCAAGGAGAACCCGTATCTCACTTTGGCAACATTTAAACATTAAGAAAAGAAAAAACATGTGTCCAAAGCTACCTAGGCACCTAGTAATGCCATGAATATAGTATTTGAGTTACCTCTAACAAGTGTATTTTGAAAAACGATGTTTTCATGGTTGTTAAGATATGAAGAGAGAAAGAAGGTGAAGAAGTAGAGAGAAAGAGAGAGTTTGCATGAATGTAGTGACTATTGAGAGAAAACCACAATACTCAAGTTAGGGTTATCTCCCTTAACCCCATGTATTTATAATAATAAGACTGCAAGTACATAAATACCCCCTCATGGCCATAAGACATCTCTTAATACTCCTCCTTAAGTTGGAGAATAGATATCTCTCATACCCAACTTACAAACAATGGGATGAAAAACCTTGCTACTATGTCCTTTAGTGAAAACATCAACTAATTGATCTCTTGATTTCACAAAAGGTATACAAATCATCCCTCATTTAGTTTCTCTTAGATGAAATGTCTATCTATCTCCATATGCTTGGTTTTGAGCAATATTAATAGTAGTCTTATTATCACAATACAACTTTATAGGCCTGTCAATTGAAATGCCTAGGTCTTGCATCAAACTCTAAAGTCACATAAGCTCACAAACACCATGAGCAATAGCTTTAGACTCTGCTTTAGCACTGGACTTTGCCTCCACAGACTACTTTTACTATGCCAAGTTACCAAATTTCCTCCTCCAAAAGTGCAGTATCCAAGGGTAGATCTCCTATCATTAATTGAGGCTGCCCAATCAGCATTACTAAATCCCACTAACCTCAAGTGGTCGTAGTTAGAGAACATGTCTTTTCCTGGAGTGGACTTAAGATACCTCAGAATTCTGTGAGCAGCATCTAGAGGCATCGTACGAGGATTATGCATAAACCGGCTAACTCCCACCACATAAGTAATATTTGGCCGAGTGTAAGATAAGTATATCAATCTCTCTACTAGTTGTTGGTATCTTTCTTTATCAACATGGTCAACTATGCTACTACTCAACCTATGATTAGCCTCAATTTGTGTGTTTGCTGGTCTACATCCAAACATATCAGTGTCCTCAAGTAGGTCAAGAATGTATTTCCTCTGAGATATATAGATGTCGTAGTAATCTCAATCCCTAAAAAGTACTTCAATGAACCTAAATCTTTATTCTCAAACTCCCATTACCAGGAGTAACTTTAGGTGAGACATCTCCTTCACATCAATGTAACCACTATGTCATCTATATAAACAATAAGAATAGTAACTTTATCACCATCATGTTTGATAAACATGGTGTGGTATGCATTACTTTGCTTGTATCCAAACCCCAACATTGCTTTGAAAAATTGCTCAAACTAAGCTCTAGGAATCTGCTTCAAGTCATAAAGTGCTTTCCTCAACCTACAAATATTCCCAACAGTTGAATGAGATGAAAAATCTGGTAGAATATCCATATAAACCTCTTCTTCCAAGTGACCATGAAGGAACACATTCTTCACATCAAGTTGTTGTCATGGCCAACCTAAATTAGCGGCACAAGAAAGAAAAGTGCAAATAGAATTCATCTTTGCAATAGGACAAAGGTCTCCTGGTAGTCAATGTCATAAGTCTGAGTAAAACCTTTGGCAACCAACCTTGTTTTATATCTTTCAACTGCTCCATCTATTTTATGGTTAACAGTAAAGACTTTACTTACTCCTAAAAGTGAAACTAATTCCCAAGTGTCGTTCTTCCTTAGAGCTTTCATTTCCTCTATCATAGCTTCTTTCTACTTAGGATTTGTAAGAGCTTCCTTCCAACCCAGTGGAATAGATATAGAAACAAAGAAGAAATAAAGGCATGATATGAAGAAGACAAGGAGTTATAAGAAACAAAGTTAGAAATAAGATGTTGAGCGCAAGATATCACACCCTTTCTAAGAGAAATAGGAAGAGAACAATCATCAACATTTATTACAACAGAAGCCTTTGTGGGAGAATCTGAAATTGGAGTTGAAGATGACAATTGGCTTGATGGGACATGGATGGTTTGCTCTTTTTGATGCCGAGAATAAGGCTGAAGATCAAGTTTATCCAACCATCCACCAGTATTATGTTCTTCACTAGTACAGTTGTCTTTCTGCCCCTCTCCACAAAAATTCTCTCTTAATGAAAGGAGAAAAATGAGAACCCCTCTCGTTGCCTCTCTTCCTTATTACCAGTCTCCTCCTAAGAGGCCGGAATGAAATACAATAAAGTAGGGTTCAGTCTCACGAAATATAACATTCATGCTAACATATTCCTTATAACAGTGAAGATCATAACATCTGTAACCCTTTTGAGTTGTAAAGTATCCAACAAAGACACAACTCGTAACCTTAGGGTTGAGTTTACCTCGAGAATGAGGCGAGTCGTGAACAAAACAAGTATACCAAATAACTTGAAAGAAAGAAAGGAAGGAGAAAGGGAATTGAGAAAAGTTAGAGAGAAAACTTAAACTGAAGAATACTGGAGGTCGTGCAATTAATAAGATATGCAACAGTAAGATTAACATCCCCCAAAAGATGTTGAGAACATTCATAGTGAACATAAGAGTATGAGCAATCTCAAGAAGATGACAGTTTTTGTGCTCATTAAAGTATGCTCAGAATTCACTATTAATATATTCAATCTCAATCACCCCTAAGGCTTTTAATGGTAGTATCAATCTAGTTAATCACTATCTTATGAAAAGCTTTAAAGTAGAAAAATACTTCACTCTTGATTCGAAGCAAATACACTCAAGTAACACGAAAATAGAAATCAATGAATGTAACAAACCAACGATAACCAGAACGAGAAATAACTCAAGGAGGACCCTACACATCAGGAAGAATAAGTATACTGGAAAAATTACTTCTTTTATAAATGGAAGGATAACATGAACGATTATGCTTTGCAAACTCGCAAGCATCATAAATAAAATTGCTCCTATGACATGATTCAACTAACATAGGAAAAAATTTCTCCAAAACACCAAAGGAAGGATGTCCTAAACAGCGATGCCATTGAAATAAGGTAAAAGGAGATGCATTGTCCATTTGCGAAGTCTAACGCAAAGGCAATGTGGATAAAGAGACATCATCCAACAAATACAAACCACCATATACTCTACCACTTCCTATCATTTTCCCAATCCCCAGATCCTTAAACACACAATGAGTAGGAAAAAATATTACAAAGTAGTTTAAGGAATTAGTAAGACTACTAACAGAGAGTAAATTAATAGAAAAGTTTGGAACATGAAGAACAAATGAAAGGGAAATGAAGAGAGAGCACTGTACAAAACCTCTTCTAGAGACTGAGAATAAAGAGTCATTAGCAACTGTTGCGTTATGCATTTATATTAGAAAAAGGGTAGTTTAGTATTTTATACTATATGACTATATATATGTTGGCGTAGTTGTTTAACCTAATATACTATACACTTTTTCTAATCTTTTTCTCTCTTCTACCCTCTTATTCTCTAAAACCCTAACTCCATAATAATTCAACTTGGTATCAGAGCATCGATCAAAACTTAAACATTCAAGTCATCGGATTGTTCAAAGAGCTTCAACAGTGTCATTGGATTGTCAGGTCTGACAAGCTAACGTCAGCCTCTGACATGCTGATGTCAGAAACCGATTTTTTCAATTTTTTTTTAAATTTTCATGAGAGACTCGAAATCTTCTTCTAAGATTTATAGTGATTTTTGTAGATTTTTCTGAAGCCATTTGGTTAGTTATTTAATTTTTTGAAGGATTTTTATTTTTTGGGGTTTCAGCTTGTGATTTGTGTATTTTTTGCCAATCCAGTGTTTTTTTTTGTTCAAATCTCCTCAGAAGGATGCAAATCAACACATTATACCATATCCAGACTGATTTGTTGAATGTTGCTTGGATTTGTGAGGCTTTTTGCTCCTCTGGGACTATCATCACCTTAATTTGACACTGTTCAAGTGTCAACTGCACTGTTACACAATCAGGGAGCATTGTTTCGCCTCTATCTTTGCAATCTTCTTATTCCATTTTGGTACAATTTGTAATTTTTTTCAATAGTGGACTGCTTCTTTGGCAAAGTTTTTTCAATGAGTATTTGTTATTTTGTGTTGCTTCTCTTGGGTAAACATGTCCGACAGTAGTGCGATGTCCACTAATGTTGGGGGACGTATTAGAGGAAGTGGGGTGAATCATTTGGGTGCTTTGGCAAATAACCCTTCTCTCCAAATTAGCCTAGAAAATTAGATGGGAGCAACTATTTGACATGGACAAGGGCATGTTTATTATCGGTCGGAGCGATATCTTTAGGTGGGTACTTGACTAGAGAGATTAAGAAACCGAGTGAGTCCGATCCTTTCTTAAAATAGTGGACATCTGAGAATAATTATGTCTTGGTTGCTCAATTCAATACAACCATCTATTAGCCGTGCTTTTCTGCTACTTGATACAGCACATAAAATTTGGACTACTGATTCTCATACGTATTCTTAACAGGGTAATGATGCTAAGACATATGATCTACGAAAGAAAGTCCGCGAGACTAATCAGAGAAAAAGACACTTGCAGTTTATTATGTAGAGTTGACCACTTTATGCCAGGAGCTTGACTACTATCAGAGTTTTCAGGCAAATTATACTAATGATGTAGTCAAATTTTAGCAGATGGTGAAAAAAGAATGAGTTTATGACTTTCTTACGGACCTCAATATTGAGAATGATCAGATTTAGGTTCAGATTTTGGGTCGTACTTCATTTCCCACTTTACGGGAAGCTTATGTCCATGCTCAGCAAAAGGAGAGTTGGAGGATTGCTATGGTTTACGTTCCTCCTCATGAACAGTCTGCTTTAGCTGGTATCCCTCAACGTGACTTGGGTTTAGTCTTACCCAAGTCTATTGAGACGAGGGCTACTGGTTCTAAAGATACCTTAAAGTGTGATTATTGTAGGAAGAACAGGTATACTAAAGAGTTTTGTTGGAAGCTGACCGAAAGTCCTACATGTGGTCGAGGTGGTGGCTGAGAGGGTACTATGCAAAACGATGCACACATGACTAACTCATCAAATGCTTCATCTCAATTTGCTCCTAATTTTCTTCATGTCCCTAACTTCTGTACTAACTTATTGTCTGTTAGTAGTATTACAAAATCTTTAAATTTTTCAATGACTTTTTTTCCTACTCATTGTCTCTTTCAGGAACTGAAGTGGGAGAAAATGATTGGTAGTGATAAAGCACATGGTGATCTGTATCTCCTAGATGTTGAAGCTCCTTCCCAGCCAACCTGTCACGTTCTCCAGGCAAATGGTGTTTCGACCCTTCAGTCCTTACATCAGTGACACAGACATTTGGGACATCCCTCATTTGGTGTTTTAGAGCATCTTTTTCTTAGTCTAGTTAAACAGTGTAGTAAACAATTTTTTGTTTGTGATGCTTGTGAATTTGTCAAGCATAAACGTTCATCTTATCCTAGTACTAATAATAGAAACACTATTCATTTTGTTATTATTCATTCTAATGTGTGAGGACCTTCCCGTGTTATATTTATTTTTGGTTATCGTTAGTTTGTTACCTTTATTGATTATTATTTTCATCTTACATGGGCTTACTTACTACGTAGTAAAGGTGAAGTCTTCTCATGCTTTAGACCTTTTCATAAAATGGTGCATACCCAATTTGATATCCAAGTCAAAATTCTTCGTAGTAATAATGGAACTGAGTATATTAATGACGACTTTCATTCTTACCTCAATGAGAATAAAATTCTATATCAGACGACATGTGTGCGTACCCCAGAACAAAAATGGTGTTGCTAAGAGAAAAAATCGTCATCTTGTTGAGGTTGCTCGTTCATTATTAGTCATTATAAATGTTCCTCAATCTTTCTAAGGAAAGGCAGTTCTCACTACTGCTTATCTTATTAATCGTTTACCCTCGAGTGTCCTTCAGTTTAAGTCCCTCATTGAGTGTCTATCTGAGTCTTCTTCCATCCCTTCTATTTTTTCTCTCCCTCCTAAAATTTTTTTATGTGTGTTTTGTACATGATTACAAACCATCCAGGAGAAAACTTAATCCTAGGACTCTGCAGTGTGTCTTTATTGGTTATTCTATCACCCAAAAATGTTATAAATGCTATCATCCACAGTCTCAGAGGATGTATGTTAACATGGATGTCACCCTTCATGAATTTGAGCTTTTTGATCCTACATCTCTCCAGGGGGAGAATGCCACTACAAAGGAAGAGATGTTTTGTCGGCAACCCCTTATTCAATTACCTGTTCAGGGGAATATTAGTCAGGTAGCAACAACTTATAGAAAAACAAGGTGATATCAGTGACTCACTTTGTGATATGCTCGGTGTCAAAAGGTACAGATTACCCATGTGCCACCAAACCAGTTGACTTACAATACTTCAGTTCCATCTTCCACCAATTTATCAGGTAATGAATCTCTAGATGTTACTCCTGTTTTGGGTAATCTAGTTGTTGATGACTTTGAGCTTCCTACTGCAGTTAGAAAGGGTGTTCGTACTTGTACTCAACATCCTATCTCTAACTTTGCTTCTTGTGACTCTCTGTCTCAGTCCTATCGTGCATTTGTTTCTTCCTTGTCTTCTATAGCTACACCTCAGGGTTGAAAAGAGGCTCTTGCTGATCCTAAGTGGAGAGAAGCTATGATAGAGGAAATGCAAGCCGTGAAAAAGAATGACACGTGAGAGCTTATTTCTATCCCTCTAGGAGCACAAACTGTAGGGTGTAGATGGGTGTTTACTGTCAAACAGCAAGCTGATGGGACTGTCGAGAGGTACAAATCTAACCTGATTGCTAAGTGATTTACATAGACATATGACACTAATTATCAAGAGATTTTTGCTCCTGTGACAAAGATGAACTCTATACGTGCACTTATTTCCTATGCAGCTAATTTGGAGTGGACTTTGCAATAATTAGATGTGAATAATGTTTTTCTTCATGGATATTTGGAGGAGGATGCGTACATGGAGATTCCTCCAGGTTTTTCATCTCAAATGACTAAAGGGAATGTGTAAATTGAAGAAATCCTTTTATGGATTGAATCAATCCCCCAGGGCCTAGTTTGATAGGTTTCTTAAAGCGTTGTTGAAGTTTGGATATAAACAAAGTCAGGCTAATCATACTATGTATGTCAGACAAATGGATGGCAATATCACTGTTCTCATTGTGTATGTGGATGACATAGTGATAATTGGAAATGATGAGAATGAGGCCACGAAATTGAAGACCTAGTTGTCTAAGGAATTTGAAATCAAAGACTTAGGTCCATCGAGATATTTGGGATTGAAGTTGCCAGGTCGAACGACATTTTTATCTCCTATAGAAGTATGTTCTTCACCTTCTAGAAGAAACAGAAATTCTATGATGCAGACCTACTGATTCACCTATTGAAGTCAACCATCGACTAAGTAGTGGCATTGGTGAGGTAGTAGAAAAGGAGAGATAAAAGAGATTAGTGGGGAGATTAATCTATCTATCACATACCCGACCGGATATTGCTTATTCAGTGAGTGTTGTCAGTCAATTCATGGATGATCCTCGAGCCTCCCATCTTGAAGTTGTTTATCATATTTTGAGATACCTTAAGTCAGTTCCCAGAAAAGGAATCTTGTTCTCCAATAATGGCCATTTGAAACCTGAAGCATTTAGTGATATAGACTGGACAGAGTCACTGGATGAAAGAAGATCAACATCAAGCTATTGTACTTTGATTGGAGGTAATCTAGTTACATGGTGCAGCAAGAAGCAATGGATGTCATATCTAGTGCAGAGGCTGAATACAGAGCTATGGCTCATGGGGTTTGTGATCTTTTGTGGCTCTGAACATTACTGAGAGAGCTGGGTTTTTCTGATGATGGACCTATGAAGTTATACGGTGACAACAAGGCTACTATTAACATTGCCCACAATCCAGTTCAACATGATAGAACAAAACATGTTGAAATTGAACAACATTTTATTAAGGAGAAGTTAAATAGCCATTTGATTTGCATGCCATTTCTGAAATCAGAGAATCAATTGACTGATATCTTCACAAAGGAGCTTAGTAGCAAGGTTTTTCACCCCATCGTTTGCAAGTTGGACATGAGAGATATCTATGCACCAACTTAAGGGAGAGTGTTGCATTATGCATTTATATTAGAAGAAGGGTAGTTTAGTATTTTACACTACATGACTATATATATGTTGGTGTAATTGTTTAACCTAATATAAGATACACTTTTTCTATTCTCTTTCTGACTTCTTCCCTCTTATTCTCTAAAACCGTAACTCTATACTAATTCAGGTGCAGCTCTCACTTTATCCTTGCCAGAACAAGGAGTAAAAACAAAAAAAGTTAGAGAAACTTGTCATATAGTCAGTAACCCCAAAATCAATTATCCAAGGAGAAGAAAAGACAATGAGAGCATATGCTTGACTACCTTTATGAGCAAAGTTCAAGCAAACTGCTGCAGAGGGAGAAGCTATAATAGATGAAGTGTCAAGTCTAGCAATCGCACGTCTGAGAGTGTCCATCTCATCTTGGGAGAGAGCATTAGTATCAATAGTGGGGTTTGAGGAAGTCTCAGAATTATGAGTTTGAGACCGCACAGGACCACCACGGCAGCTCCACGCCCTCGGGTACGACGACCATGCAACTTCCAACAATGCCCTCTAGTATGACGTTCTTTCCTACATTAATCACATTTCAACATATCACGATTACCAACATTACTCTTCCCATTAATCTTGCCCTGATTGACATTACTATCACATGAAGTAGGAGTAACAAGCAAAGCAGAACGATCCTGACTAGGAGTGTATACCATAGCACTACGCCGACCTTCCTCTTGTTGAACACAAGCATAGGCCTCTCTCAAGGTGGGAAAAGGAGATCGACCTAAGACCTGAACTCGAATCTAAGCATACTTTATGTTAATGCCAGCAAGAAAATCATATACCCACGCTTTCTCCATCATCTGCTGAAAGGCAACTACATCCTCAATACAGACAACCTGAAAACTCTGAGAATAATTAATTTCATGCCATAAATTACACAATTCAGCATAATACTCAACAAGATATTTGTCTTTCTGATCTAACACATGAATCTTCTTCCTCGGTTCGTAAACATATGCCTCATTACCCTTCTATGAGTATGTTTGTTCAAAGTCTATCAACAAGAAGGTGTGACTAAAAGAGGGTTGCATTGAATTAATCATCCAAGTTATAACAAGAGCATGATTTGATTGCCATTTCTCCCGTGTTGGTCCATCTGTCATAAGGTCCTTAAGAGTTCCTATAATGTAAACAATTAGGCTGCGTGGAGTAATAGCCAAACTATCAAGATCGTGACCAGATCAAATAATTGGTCTCATTCAACTAAAATGAACTAATCTGAAGGGATGGGCTATCTTCAAGAATTCAAACACGACTCAAACCATTCGTCTCGCTGCCATTGGAAATCTTAATATCTGCTATCATGTCCACCGAACAAAGATAACACTCCAAATTTCAAAGAACTGGTTCCATCATCTACAAACCCACAAAGCTCAGGGAATCTTTATAAGGAATAAGTTACCCACACAATAAAAACTAAAAAAGGAGACCAAATCAGATCATAAAAAGTGATAAAAGGGTGTAAAGTTGTTTCAATAAAAAAATGCAAGATAGAGCGTACGTTTGGCCAAAGAACCATCTAAATGGATGAAACAACCATTGGGTTAGGGCAAGAAGGTAATTTTGGATAAAAAAAGGAGCTATTCTAGCCATCAGATTGCATTAAACAAGTCACAATAAGCAATTTCAAAAAATTAGGCCAATAATTCCAAAAAATAAAAAAAATAAAATACATCAAATGAACTCCAAAAAAATTGAGAATTTTTCTGGGATTATTAGAACCCTAGGCGATCATACTAAAAAAACTTCCAAATTTTTTTATTTTAGGGTTCAACAAAAAACGAGAAAAAAAAAAACTATGGGTGGAAGAAAGAAGATTTACTTACTAAAAAAAATGAAAATGAAAATAATACCAACTTACAGCGGATCGAGCTCTAACACCATGTTAAGATATAAAAAGATATAAAATGAGAAGAAGTATAGAGGAAGAGAGAGTTTATATGAATGTAGTTGCTGTTCAGAGAAAGTCCCAATAATCAAATTAGGGTTATCTCCCTTAGCCCATGTATTTATATTAATAAGGCTGCACATACATAAATATCCCTCATGCCTATAAGAAATCTCTTAACAATTGTTCATCCCTCCAAATAATGAAAGTATTTGTTAACGGGGAAGGTAACATAAGTTCAAGTTCAAGTTCATTACAGATTTCATGGATGGTTTGGTTGTTTGAAGATCCCTTAGCCTTATACTGATAAGAGAAGTTATTTTGACTGTGTATTGTCGTTTACCATTAACACATCCAACGAATCACTTCCCAGCAATGTAACTGTATATGACTCTTTATGTTTAAGTTTTGATTTTTGCCTGATGCATATGAATCAGATTCCTCTTATAATTGTAAGTTTAATTTCTTCTCCCTTTTATATTACTTTTAAAACCAAGACTTTAGATTGAAACGAGACCAAACTTACTAAGGATTTCCAAATCCCAAAAATAGCATGTGTGTATGAGGTAAGGAATTGACGATAAATAACACAAATGCACTCATGTTATGACCGGGAGTGCTGCATGTTCCCATACTAATGTGGTAAAGACTCGAAAGATATTTTTACATACCATAACCTAACAGCTAATAATAGTTGTCCATAGGCATGTTTTCCCATTTGTTAAACAATCTAAAAAGAGAAAATAAAACTACTAGCAACCGGAGACCTTTGCTAAGTTTAACAAATGGCCTTTTAGCTGAGTGATAACAACTTACTCTGATACGTTGGAATAGTCAATTTGCAATAATTTAGTGCTTGCTTCCAATCCTCCAGTTCCATGAACACCTAAAGAAATATATAGTTTCATTCATTAGTTACCTAAAATAATCTCAGTATTTAAAATAGGCCAGAAACCAAGTTTAGGGTCTTTAATACAAAAAAGTGCTTTAAGAAAATCCTTTGCAAGATAGAGATTATTTTCCTTGTAAATGCTGCCAAGGAAAAGGCAGGCTTGCTATCACATAGATGTATGATGTAAAAGTTACGCTATAAGAGGGCAACTAAATGCCCCTCAACTAAATGGTGAGTTTCACTCTTCGGCAAATAAAACGCTCTTCCAAAATTAACAGAAGGTCCCAGATAAGAGCTGGTTTTACACCAAAAGGTATGTCAACTAATATGATTTCTAGAGCTGAACAGAATGAAGGAGAACAAGTCAGTAAAATTGAGCTAAGGCCTACGTATTCCACGACATAAGTGTTATTACTTCAAATATAGTGCACAGCTGTATCATATTTTCTATGAAACTGAATGATGGTAAGAAGAAAGTTAGGCAAAGGATAAACTTGCCACACACCTTTAAGAGAGTTTCCCAAGTCCGCATGAGATTGATTGAAAATTGATGGCACAACTTCACTTGGAGTTTCTCAACCATCTTATACAAAGCACTAGCTTCAGTTTTATCTGAACTCTTGACTGTCAAAGAAGACTTTATTTTGGATTGGTGATCAAAGATAACATTTTCTCAAGGAAGTTTCCAGTATACTTCCTCCAGTTACAACAACATCATGATTGGCCTTTTTAAATTGTTCGCATTTTTTCCAGGTTAGCACAAACATTGATAAGAACACAACCTGCTTTGATCAACGGTATAAGAAGGAAAGGGAAGGGTTTCTGCAAAAAAAAAAAAAAAACTTCTATTGGAGATTACTTGTTCAGTCTAAACTTCAGAGGATACGCCCAGCAGAAAGTGTCAAGGAGGCTTTCTCTGACACTACTTTCACTTCACTAGCAATATTCTTAATTTCTTCCTTGTCCCTAAAGAGTCCACACTGCTGGCATATGAATCCTTTGTTGTCTGAATATCAAAACAGGGAATGATCAGGACAGAGCTAAGGGAACGTGTGAGTCAAGAACTGGTAGCACATAGCAAACTGACATACCAGAATCACGAAGCAAGAAACCATTACATGCATTATCCTTGCATATGTAACCTTCTAGAATTGCACTTTCTTGAATATCATCAAACTGGGCCTTCAAAACAGCACTGGAAAAGTTCAGTGGTAGAGAAGGTCCAGGGTGCACTTTTCATAATCAAGAAATAATCATTTTAAGAAAAATGAACAGAAAAAATTACCACTTTTATGCACTGGGGACAATTGCATGAGAAAAAGTACTGTTCTTTGAGAGCCTTTTGACGAGTTGTAGTGCTTCCAGCAGTTTCTATGTAACTTATCGTCACCTGTTAAAGAAAACAACATAAGTAACTTTAGCCTTCCCAGTAATGCAAAGTAGTGCACATATCATCACTTCTCACATCAAACTGCTCCTCATGATGCAAAGTGGCTCAGAGAGAGAGAGAGAGTGACAGAGAGAGATAGGGAGAGTGTAAAACAACTGAATGAACAACAAATTTAATTATACAAGTTTTTTAGGACCAAAGCATAAGATGGGAAGATGTGGGAAAAGTTTTCGGGTCTATATCATTGTTTAACAAAAGGTGACATGCAAGTTTTTATGTGTTAGGTTAGATCAAGATCTTTTGGTGCTTGGCACTATGATTACTTTATGCCTAAGAAGCACCAACATCTTCCCATGCCAACATATCCATGTGAGACACGTTTGAGATCTGGACAAGCTTTATTGAGTTGTCAAACATGTAAAAAAATGCCCAGATTTTTTGAATTTGGACTCGTTCGGACACATTCGAAACAGGTTTAGGAAACTTTTTCAAATTTTGTAGGAAATTAAAGTCAAACATGAAAAAAAAATATTTATGTTTTTAAATAAAATTAAAAAGAATAACAAAAAAGAAAAGAAGATGGAGAAAAAGCAACTACCTTACAACCATTATATCAAAAGAAATTTTTTGAAAAAAGGAAGAGGGAAAGAGAAGGAGAGGTAACTTAAGATGATATCTCCCATGAACACAACATCCTATTGTATCTATCGTCTTCCAGTGGCCTCTGATGGCAGACCATACACATATTACGCGAAAATTTCTTATTCTTTTTAGCTAAGTTTGTTTGTTCAATTTTGATTTCATTAATTTGTAGTGTTCTTGTAGTAAAAATGTAGTGAAGTTGAGCAGAGACTGAAAGTGTAAATAATAGATCGATGTTGTAACTGTACTTGATTATAATTTGCAAGTTTTTTGAGAAAGATAGAAACTTATACACATTTTTCAATGTGTGTCTCAAGTTTGTATTAGTGCTTCTTAGTTTTATGCAAGGATCTTCAGTTATTTTTTCTTTTTAGATACAGATTTCTTGGATGCCCAGGTGGGCAAACAATAATGCAAGTTTTGCCTAAACATAACGCAAGTTCCTTGGCAAATCGTGTAGTTTCAACCTTGGCAAGTTTGAAGTCATTTTAATCATTTGGAGGGACCATGAGACAAGATCTGTAGGGTTACTCATTCTTGTGTTCGTACTTTTTTCTTTTTGTGTTATGGAGTTTGTCTTGGGAAGACTCCACATTCTCCATTTACTTCCAATGTTGTCTATAAATAAAAACGACATTTGAACAGATGGTTTATTAAGGCATACTTTCCATCCTCAAAGAGGCACCCAGAATGACTTAATTTCCACTTTAATCGGCAAGGGACAAATATTGAAATTCTGGAAGTTTATGCATGGCAAAAGAAGGTGGTTCAAACTCCTGAGGCAATTTAAAAGATAGTGAGCAGTAAAATCATAGTGGGCAGTAAAAATCCGCTAACAAGTGAGTTATAGAAGCAGTGTTGGGCTGAAGGAAAACTAAGCTGGCATGCCGAACCTAAAAGATGTAGCAAATATGAAGCATCGTCAAGGATTGGAACATTGTAGCCAATACAATCTCAATGAAGTGAAAATTTGGGCAACGTTGTGATAGCAACCAGAAATTACAGCAAGCAAAATGAGAAATAGACCATTGATTCACACTGTCTATAGTTTTAAAGTTTATAGCATAGGCAAATGCTTCCCTGGTTGGGTAGAAGTTTTCTATTCATCTGGTTTACCAGGTCTGGCCAAGGTAAAATAGAACAACTAACAGATACAATAACTTTGTCTATCAAGGAAGACCACATGGTACCAGACCTATGAAAACAAAACTCTCAAGTTTCAGCCCCGAAATTATTAATGCATTTTAAAAAGTGAATATAAAATGGTATCCAAAAGGAACTAGAACCAAATGGATGGGGTTATTGATGCACGAAAGCGGGTAAAAATAAGGGTATAACGAACGAAAGGGGATAAAACGTTGATTTGCGCACATATACCGGAAGACTCCTACTTTAAGCCTATTGATTCTGCAAAATACCAGTCCTAAAGGCTTTAGTCAATCTATGAATTCCTAAAACTACCAAAATAATTGAGAAGATAAGAGACAACTCTCTCAATACTGTATTAATTCATCAAAAGTTGTTTTGCCCTAAGGCTTACATGCATAATTATCAAATCATGTATCGGAAGGCGTATCATTTTTTAAAAATAGTATATTGTATTGTGTATCGTAAGATACGGTGCAATTTTAAATAAATAATAAAAAAATATATATACCTTTGAAAAAAAATCATACACTCATAAAAACATACCATTTCATTAATACACCACCAACTATTCAAGTCATCAACATAGTTCACTAATATTATAATGCAAAGTTCACAATAAATGCATTTCAATTTCAACATTGATCCTTCTACTTAGTCACAATGTTCCCATGTGGGATCACTAGCCAATTTTTTAGTCATTTCTATATGAAAATAGGATGCAGGTAATGCCACTGTTTCACAAAATTAAAATTAATCAAGATTCAAAAATTTTTATAAAAAAAAAATTATTTGGCTTTGTAAATAAATTAACAGAAGAGAGAGAAGAGAGAGGGGCAAGACTGAGTTTGTTGTTTCGTCGTCGAAGGTCATCGTGAAGTCTAAAGAAGACTCAAGTCCCAGAAGGAAGACAACAAACATCAAAGAGGAGAGGAAAAGAGGAATTTTATTTTTTTTATAACTAGCCACTAAACGATGTCGTTTCAGTGGCAGAGACAAAAAAATCAGCCTCTTATTAACTCAAAACGATGTCGTTCGATCTAAAAAAAAAATTAAACAATTTTTGCGCGTATCGTTTGTATCGTAAAAACGCATCGTGTATCGGACGATATGATGCAAAAAACGATACAAAACTACGATCTGTATCGTTTTACCTCCGTATCGGAACGTATCGTACAATACGTATTGCATATCGTATAATACTAACAACTATGCTTACATGTATTTATATAGTAGTAGAAGCCCTAGACAAACTAGGAAATTAAAATTCTAAATAATTAAGAAACCAAATAAAATAAAATCCTAATGGAATTGAAAAATAAAATAAAATAAACTAATTTCTTAACTAAATTAAGAAATAAAACAAATCTTCCAAAATTACCCAATTGAACAGTATTGACCACATTCAAATAAAATACCAAAATTCAGGCATCATTCTCTCCAAGTAGGATAGAATTCATCCTCGAATTCACTTTGATATTTGAGTTCTTGCTTGAATTTAGGCTTTTGACCAGCCCACCAAATCTGGGTTCGATATTTCGATTTTTGCTTGAATTTAGGCATTTGGCCACCCTAAAATGCTTTTGTAAGCTTCCTAATGATCATAATCATCTTGTTCATCTCAATCAAATTTTAACCACAATAGATCACTAGCTTCCTCCTCATCAAAACATTTGACCCCAAAATACCCATAAAACTTTTCGTTTGGAAAACTAACCATCGTACGATTACAAACAAAAAAAAGACGTTGCTTTGGCGAATCTACATGGACAACTCCCATGTCTTCCCCTAGGCCTTTCAATCCTTTCAAATCTTCATTAATGACCAAATAATGAACCTCAAGATAGTTATTATATATTAAGGTAACACAATCGACTTTTCTAAGAATTAGAGAATCATCATCAGAGTATTCATCAAATATTTGGGGTAAATTTCAATCAACTTTTGATTGAATATAAGACGATTTGCTATCAAAAAATAATATTTTGAACTTCATGTCAAGAACTAAAAATATTAACTAGAACGTAAGTGTGCTCTGATACCAACTGATGGAACTCTTTAGTCTACTCGTCCACTATGCGAGACCCTTAACGTAAATTCTGTAGGTTTTGATACATCATCCTCGTGTAGATATGGGGCAGAAACACAACGTGCATGTGCTTCTTGAGTTTCTCCCATGAGTCAATCTTCCTTTTGAATACCATCAGTTGGTATCAGAGTCTACACTCGTTCCTACACCATGCCGCCAAGAAAACATCCTACTGATGTACTAGATGCCGCTATGTCTATCGAAGATGTGTATGAATGTGAGAAGGTAGCCAGATTATCTCAACAGATTGCGACGTTAACCTAACAGTTTGTTGTGTTCATGAACAACAACAAGAACGGGTTCAGCCTTTGAATCTACACCATGTGAATGAGGAACCTACTTACGATGATCTTGACAACCCTTTTGCTGAAACCAGTCCCGCAGGAGGGAGATGAAACCTATGAAAAACAATGACGGTTCAAGACGATAGGAATCGAGCCTTAAAATTGATCCCCGAATTCCATGGTAACTTGCAACCAGAAGAATTTCTGAATTGGATTAGTAAAATGAATGATGTGTTGGAGTTTAAGGAGGTTCCTAATAATAAACGTGTCTCAATTGATTTTCCTGATAAAATCAATTGAATTGTAACCCCGGCAACACTGTCTAGGGTAGCCGTTCAAGTGGTTTTCACAATGGGGGAGGTGTCCCTTTTACTGCTCGTATTGATGTGCCGCCACCACCTGTTGCTACAAAGCAACCTATTGGAGCGCACAATACTAAACCAACCACGATAGTACTAGCAGGTTTGCATTGTTTTAAGTGTGGCGAGACTGGTCATAGGATGGTAGAATGCAAGAAGAACGATTGGACTGGGAAGGGATTGTTCACTAACTGTGGAGACCTCGTAGAGGATCAGGCTGATGACTTTAAACCCGAAACCATGCATGTTGAAACTGCTAATAGTCAATTTCGAGAGGTGCATGTGACAAGCGACTATGACCACTACTTGTTGTCTCCAAAACACGTTTTACACCTTGAGGAGGGGAAGGGGATGAATTTCTAATTAACCTATTCAAAAATTGGGATTGAAAATGAAACAATACCCTACACCATACAAATTATCGTGACTGAAGAAAGGAAATGAGGTAACTGTTTCTATTGGCTGTAGATATAAGGATAAAATATGGTGCGATATTGTGACCATGGATGCATGCCACCTTTTATTGGGGAGGGCATGGCAGTTTGATAGAGATGTGAGGCATGATGGTCGAAAGAATACGTATAGCTTTCTGTTTGATTCTACGAAAGTTGTACTACTTCCAACCAAAGAGGTTGCCCCTAAACCACCAGTTGGTGTAGATTCCACCCTTTTATCTATGGCCAAATTTGAGGAAGTGATATGACGGATACAAGAGTTGTTTATGTATTGATCTCTAAGGAGGTTGTAGAGGGCTCAGTTATTCCCGAGTCAATATAGTGTTTGATTGAAGAGTTTCAAGATGTGTTTCCAGATGAGCTACCTGAGGCGTTACTTTTTGGGAGACATTCAGCATCAAATTGATTTACTCCTTGGTGCTAGCCTTCCAAACAGGCCACACTATCATATGAGTCTAGCTGAGCATGAGGAACTTCGTCATCAAGTAGAGGATCTCTTAAACATGGATCATATTTGGGAGAACCTTAACCCATGTGTTGTGCTAACGCCCCTTACTCCGAAGAAGGATGAGTCTTTTGCTTGATCAGTTAAGTGGAGCCACTATTTTCAGCAATTTGTCGGGGGATGAGTGGAAAACAGCTTTTAAGACTCATGAGGGCTCTACGAGTGGCTGGTGATGCCCTTCAGATTATCCAATGCTCCAAGCACTTTCATGTGATTTATAAATCAAGTGCTTCGCCCCTACATAGGTAAATTTGTAGTTCTGATTCTCATTTCTAGTGCTAACCCAGGTGAACACATACAACATCTTCAAGAAGTTTTTTTGATTTTGTGCAGGAAAAGTTTGTTTGGTTCCTTCAAAAAAAGTGTTTATGACAAATTGGGTACTTTTCCTTGATTATGTAATTTCTGGAACGGATATCTCAATCAATGATTCTAGGGTCGAGACCAAGGATCGAAATATCGTTTCGAAGTACCGTTTCGGTCAACTCAAAAACAGAAACGTTTAGTAAACGTTTCGGAAACGCAATGAAAACGCAAAAAAAATATAGAAACACGCGGAAACATGTAAAAATACAAATACAATCCATTTATTATAAAGATAAGCTAAATAATTGATTAATTTAACATATTTATTCAGTTAGCATCCATTTATTTAAAAATAAATTTAAATTGGAGGAAAAAAAAGGTTTGACATGAGGCGAAAATCATTTAAATTAGAATATTATC
>CM042184.1:36121428-36155496 GCA_023539305.1 Ilex asprella | reverse complement strand
TAATTTACTAATTAATAATACTAAGTGCAACATATTATAATATTAATTTATTAATTTAAATTGTCTTCAAATTAATAAATAATATTATTTCATTAATATTAAAATCATTATGTACACAATGATTAAAACACATAAATACTTAGTTCTAGATATTTAACAAATAAGTTATAATTAATAAAATGACTTGTAGTTATTTAATATGTAAATTTAATAAATAATAATAACATAAAAGAATAATTATAAAAAAGAAAAAAAATAATGAAAGGTATCAAATTAAACTAATAGTAGTTATGTAGAGTTAAAATTAAAAAATTATAATGCAGTGGGGTATTAAATGTAATTATTCATTACTTATATAACAAAAAATATATATGAAAGGTAGCACAGGTGTTTCGACATGTTTCGACCGAAACAGTGTTGTTTCGACCGAAACGGTCCGACACAGTGACGTTTCGACCGAAACTTTAAAATTTTGGGATTCAACCCATGTTTCATGTCGGTGTGTTGAAATTTCAAAACGTTTCAGATGTTTCGGAAGTGTCGACACGACATTTTGATCCTAGGTCGAGACAATCCGACAGTGGCCTCAACCGAGGAGTATACATAATGTGCATAGCTTTCATGGGCTAACATCATTTTACTGACGTTTCATTCCCCACTTCAGCTACATCATGGCACCTATTACACACTGTGTGAAGGATAGTAGATTCACTTGGACAGAAACAGCTATGAAAGCCTTTTAGTTGATCAAACAACGACTCACCTCTGCTCGTATCCTTATTCTTCCATATTTTATTTAGTCATTTGAGTTGCACTGCAACACGACAAAGGTTGGTATTGGGGCAGTCCTCAGTAAGAATGTCAAGCTTGTGACCTTTTTCAGTCAAAAACTCATCAAGTCCAAGCTGAATTACTCTAGTTATGATGTGGAATTTTATGTCATTGTGCAAGCGCTGCAGCATTGGCACTACTATCTTGTTTACAATGAGTTTGTAATGTATTCTAACCATGATGCCTTGAAACACATTAACAACCAAGACAAACTGTCTCGACAGCATGCCAATTAGGCAGTTTACTTGTAGCAATACACGTTTGTCATAAAGCACAAATCTGGTGCTTTAAATCGAGTGGCAAATGCACTCAATCGTTGTGCTTCTTTTCTCACAGTCATACGAACTAAGGCACTTGGATTTGATTCTTTCTGTGAGTTTTAGTTCATGTAAATTATATAGATCACCCTGCTTTGTGTATGTATTTTTTTAAAGGGTGTAACAACCAACTCAACTCATCGATTGATGACTTTTACAACTCATGAGCCATTGATAATTACCCTATATACTTAAAGGTTATCAAGAGATGCATGTATTCTTTATTCTTTGTTAGCGAGGGCGGCCCGATACATTTTGGAGCCTAAAGTGGAAATAATAAATGAGGCCTTTTATTTTTAATATTAATAATAAATTTAATTTTTAAAGTTTTTGAAATACAAAAATATTAATTAAGTTTTTATATTGAAGCTTTTGTTATCATATTTGAATTTGATGGTAAGAAATAAGATAGAGATTGAAAAATTATAATGGTAAGTTTGGACTTGACTTTTTTTGGGGGTTAAAACTTGATTTTTCAGTATTTTTAGTTTTATTGTTAATTTTTTCTTCTTTTTGTAAAAAAAAATTGAATTTTAGGGTCTTTTACTCTCATGAGCTGAATTAATAGGCTCAATTTACTTATTTTGAAATCTTTTGTTTGGGCTTAAATCTATGTTTTTTTTTTTTTTGAGGGGACTATTTCTTATGCATTCAGATTTTCTGTGCATAAGGATCAGCTTTTCGTACATTATTTGTTAATTTCACTTGTTGGACTATGTTGTCTCTTTCTTGTAACAGGTCCAAATGCACCAAGCATGGTTGAGGCAAATTGAAGATTGGTCTGGTAGAAGATGCCTTGCTTCACAAAAGATCACAGTAGCTGGAGATATGTATTTGATGTTTGTAGTCCCCCCCCCCTAATTTTCCTTTGGCATTCGTAATGTGCTAGGCATTCTACACCTCTAAATTAAACTTATTGGAAGCCACATTTTTATCTCTGGAATTTTGAGTTTATATTTTTTTATTTTAATGTGTAGCAACATCCTTCTAAATTATTGTGTTCACTTGGGATTATTCCATTACCTCTTTGTTGACACGGCTTTATTTCTACTTCAACTTTCCTTTTTTCAGCTCTAATTAAATTTAATGTTATAACATAAGAGTAAAACTTATCTATGAAAGTTGTGAAACACACCCATTATATTTCATGGAATAAATGATCGATATAACTTTAGGATTTTTACAATAATAATATACGATATTTGATACTTAAAATAATTCACGCGCAGTGCACGTGTGCACCAACTACTATTTATGTCTCTCAATCTACAAAATGACATCACCAGAGTTATGTGTCTAACACCCTGGAAATCCAACCATTTGTGCATAACATCTCCGGAGTTATCTATGAAGATTGTTAAGAGTTCTTAGTTATGTCTAATATAGAAACTAAGAACTCTAACAAAGATAATTTTTTTTTTGTTTCTTGTGATAACACATACAAGAGATTGCATCTAAATTTTGAACTTTCTGTAACCAACATCATATTGTAGTTGCAAGAACTCGAGAAGTGGAAAAAAAAAAAACTAGTCACTAAACACAAGATTTGGTTGGGGTTATCTTCCCGGGGAAATGAACTTCTGCATTTCTGACATTCTATATGTGCTTACACTTTTTTTTATTTTTGTTATTCATTTTAGCAGATTTGGATAAGTTGTGCTTAGATTTATTAGTAATAATCCACATGAACCTAAATGTAAACTATTGCATAGCAAAGTCAACCAAAAAAACGACATATTACCTCGGCACCTTTGGGTATATGTTGCACAGCCCGCACTACTGCCAACCTTCCCTCAAATATTAGAACCGCATTGGGCAAGCAACTACAACATCAATAACTGTTTAGAAGCAAGAAAGTGGAAAAGCAGAACACGTTGATATATTAAAGCTGTTACCTGTGGTTGATAATGGAAATGACGGGAAATAGTCCTGTACCCAGTGGTCTCAGTTCACTATCACAAATGGTATGCGCATTGCAGGCAAGCTGCATGTTCAGAAAAATATGAGACACGATAAGCATTCATTAGAATATCACTTGGTCAAGTAGAGACCATTCAAGTGACAAATCTGACCCTGGTGCAGCAACAAGTATCAATAAGAACATAAAAAGTTACACTCAAACATGGGGTTCATTATATTGTTCGGATAGATGATCCAAATCCCAGGGGAAGGGGGAGGAGAAAAAGGTTTTGTATAAATTCTTGTAATCCTTCTTAGTTGTCCCGCAAAACTGCAACACATAATGCAATTTATGCCGTACAATTCCCAATTTTAAGTGAAGTAGAAATATTGTGCAGAATCTATGGGAAGTACAACTAATTAGACCCACATTTAGATAGAATACCTTGGAAAAGTTTTCTGCAGTCTCTTTTATACTGATCTCTGGCCACTGGAGTATCAAGTTGACGAGGTTAGCCATCTGTGCGTACAACACCAATTGCTTCTCATCGATTTCAGACAGGTCTTAACTTGTTAAAGTCAAGCAATCAAACCTGGTGATATATATATATATATATATATATATATATACATATTTTGACAAAGGATTACACAAAGGCATTAAACTCAAAAGAGAAAAAGGTATATATACATCTATGGATACGAGATACCAAGCCCTCCACGAAATTGTGGTTGTCAGTCACAGTACTTGGGATAATCTGGCAGAGGCAAAACAAATGAATCAAATTTTGTGCTTGCCACATATAAGGAGAGGAGTCAAAACTCGTCTTTATTGAAAAATCAAAGAAAAAGTCCTTTCGTTACAAACCTGCAATCAATGTGTAGAGTGGAATCTACACATTGATTCGGGGTTTTTCGCAATGTTTTTTGAACCATACACGTCAAAAGATGCACATACAGTTCTTAAGGAAGACAACTTTACCCAACCTTATCAAGAAAGATTACTTTTTTTAGGCCAAGAGGTTGATAGCAAAATATCGAATCAACTTATTAGTCTTATAGTATATCTCAGTATCGAGGATGATACCAAAGTTTTATATTTGTTTATAAACTCTCATAGGAGATGGGTAATAACCAGAGTAGCTATTTATGATCCTATGCAATTTGTGAGACCAGATGTACATACAACATGCATGGGATTAGCCGCTTCAATGGGATCTTTTATCCTAGTCGGCGGCGAAATGACCAAACGTCAAGCATTCCCTCACGCTCGGCGCCAATCAGGTTTTCACTTGAGAGGGAAAAAAAAGACTATTCCTTCACCATATGAAATATGAATATTAAGTAATAATACCATGGCACTTTGAATTCGATATGAGAAAGTTTTTTATTGTTTTTTTAAAACATTCAATTATGTATCGAAAGAGTAGTATGAGATCAAAGGTATTTCTGATTTTATTTATCTATTGGAAGTCCAGTGCAGCGTCACAAACTTTTTTGTTTTCACACTAGAGGACTCTTAACATATGTCATGAAAGAGTGCCAAAAAAAAAATTAATAAGATAATTTTTTCCTTATTTTATTTGATCGGCTCAAAAAGAAGGTGACCATGACTACACATTCTATATTCTCCCACGAAAGAAGATGAACAACAAATAGCTATAACTACGTTAAGGAATCAAAATTATCAAAGAATGGAAGAGAAACAAAAAGGCAAAGTTTATGGACCAAGAGAGAGTCTGAGGCGACATACATTATAAATCTGCATCCAAAATCATTGCTGCTAATCCTAATTCCATACACATTGTACTCAAGTTGCTCCTACCTCCTAGCCCCATATATATGAAGATTTTTTTTCATTGCTGGAACAGTAGTTAGTGGGATTTCACTCCCGCAGATTACATGCCAAATAAGATGTACCTACATATGCTGATAAAAATGGAGCACCAATTTGTCTGGGTTTTGATTCATTTAGGGTTACCATAGGTGTATATCATTTTATATTTTTAAAACAAGCAGTAAACACTAGTCTAATTTATTCATCCATGTTTATAACTGAAAAGGTTAGATTGCAAATGGCCACCTACATAGGTGAAAGAGTAGGAAAAAGTAGAAGAGCATAACAAAGTTCCCATACAAGTAGTCTAGTCTACATCATTCAACCATTGTTATCCATGAAAAGAAAAATGTTCCCATTCAACTTGCCACTTGCTCAACCTCCATATTTCTAGAGGACGTACTCAACTGCTCACTATTTGTACATAAGCACAAAACACATGATATCTTCAGTTAAGAAGTATAAGCTACATGACAGTACACATGAATGTGATAAATCATGTTTCCAAAAAAAACGTCATAAGAATACATATTTCACCTTCTCATTTTGCAGCTTCCTTCGTAGGTAAACTTTCACCATCAAACGCACAGAAGGTGTAAGAGATTTCCGCCTATCCTTATCAAGTTTCAAATACGATTGGCATTCAAGGCGATGCAAATTCCAATCTGACTTCTGGAAATGATAACAAATGCAGATAGAATGATAAATAAAGAGGAGGAGAAGAAGGTTACAAAGTTGTTCCTCTCACTCAGAAACCAATGAAGTAGTTGGAGTAAGAAGTTACTATCAACCAGGACAACTCAAGTGGGCATAAGAGATGGTTACTGTGACAGTCATTAGGACATCCATGTGATAGTTATTGAAACACATGCTACATACTAAAAACATTAAGAAAGGAGGAAAAACTGTTCGGTAAAGGTAAATAATCATACTGCCTCTGTCACATTTTCCTCTTTGTTTTAATTTGTTTGCAAATATATCTTCAGTTATGCTATGTTGAATAAAACCAGATAAAGCAGATGACACAATGTTTACATGAAACTGTGTAGGTAAGCCCACATATCTGAGCTGGAAAAGGATAACCGAAACACAATAATATGTGAACATGATACATACTGTTTATCTTTTGCCTACCTGGCATGTACTCCCACAGTACCAAACTACTTGACAAGCTGAACACTTTTTAAGGTTACTTGATGTGAAACAGCACTCACATCTTGAATCCGAAGCTTTGTTTGGTACAGAAACATATGGTTCTTCACTCATAATCACATCCCCTGCAATATTGAAGCTGTGTACTAGTGAAAATCAGGAGAGTAATATTCAGCATGTATCAACAATAGCTGTAACTTGATCATTTGACCCGGGAAACATGTGCAAATGTCACCACCAATTTGAGAATAATATATGATATCATTCATAGAGCTTGTTTTCCATGCAAGGATTTTATCAACATCTACTCCCTTTTAATGTCAAGCTGAGACAAGTAAAGAAGAAATAAAACATTTGGGGTAAATTACACTAACACCCCGTAACATTTGGTTTTATTACACGGACACCTCCTCATATTTTAAAAATAACACCGAACTCCCTTGACGTTTAATATTTGTAACAATTATACCCCCTCTAACTAACGGACGTTAGAATTATTCACAGTCAACGCTGATGTCATCAACAATGATTCTTAAAATACCAAAAATACCCTCCAAATTAAGTTTAAGAATTAAAATAAATATTTTTCTTACTTAACAAATTTACCCAACCTCTTATTTATTTTTTTTAATCTATATATTTCATATATAAATTAAAATTTAAAATTTAACACTAAAATATTTAATTTATTAATCTATTACATAAATAAGTTAATTTTTTTTTAAATGTTGTTTATTAAATAATATTTGAAATTATTAGTACAGTTTAAAAATTAATCATTTTTTTAAAATCTTAATAATTACCTATCCAATTATACTATATTATTTTTATTTTTATTTTTATTTATCTAATCACATAAATTCTTACTATTACCACCCATCACCACCATTCCACCACCTAAACCCAGCCATCACCACTGGTTCCACCGCCGAAACCCACCTATCACCATGGCTCCACCACCGAAACCCACACATCACCACCGGTTCCACCACCTAAACCCACACATCACCACTGGTTCCACTACCGACCCATCACCACCGTTCCACCACCTAAACTCACCAATCACTACTGGTTCCACCACCTAAACCCACCCATCACCACTGGTTCCACCACCGAAACTCACCCATCACCACTGGTTCCACCACCTAAATTCACCCAAACTTTCAAACCCAACCAGACCCACCACCACCACCAACACCAACACAAACACAGAAAGAGAGAGAGAAGAGAGACTAAAACCAACCCTGCCTCCACCACCACTTGGACCAAACCCATCAACCAACACCACTACATCGCAGAGGTTAGGGTTTCAACCACCACTTGCAAAATTCATCCATTACCACCAGTTCCACAAACCCTAGGTATCGATCACCTAAAGATCGATTGTTGCGCTACTGGGTACCGGTGGAAATAGGCGGTGGTGATGGGTCGGTGGATTTTGAAACCAGACGACGGTGGGTGCCGGTGAAAATAAGCGGCGGTGGTTGCGCCGCTAGGTAAAGATCGTTGGGGGCTTGGGAGAAAGAGAGAGAGTGTGCATATGGGGGGGAGGGGGTCAGTTTTTAAGGGATGTGTATTGGGTTTTGGGTTTTGGGTCTTGGGTCTTAACGGGTACTTAAGTTGAGGGTAAATTGGTCTTTTTGTTTGTGTTGTTAACGGCGTTTATTTTGTGGGGTCTCAGTGTAATTTTAGAAAAGTGAGAGGGTGTCTATGTAATAAAATCAAATGTCAGGGGGTGTTAGTGTAATTTACCCAAACATTTGAGATTATCCATATCCTGAACTTCAATTAATCTCAATGTCTATTTTTCTAGTACGATCAAATTTACAAAACCACCGAACTCTACTGTTCACAAAAAATATTTTTTCCTTTGAACACATACATTATAGGAATGAATGATCTGCTCACAATTAGAAAGATATTTACATATTTCAAAACTGTTCACAACTAGAAACAGTGGTAAAGACATCAAGCTATTTAGATCAGTCTACTAAGTCATACAAGAGAAATCTTCAACAAAAATGACACAATACTAAAAACCAAAAATATTTTTGACTCTTACAAGACCCTAAATGTCTATATGAACAACATGAAACGGACTGGACTGATGACTTGAATAACTAGGAGGAAAAGAACCACGGTAATACTAGCCTAATTGACAAGCCTCACATTCTAACATAGAAAAAAAGCTCACACAAGGAATAACTTGATGCAACTTTTGTATAAAGGGATGAGCCAGGCGGAAGTGCCACTTAAGATTAGGGGTGCAACTTGGGTTAGGCAACCCGAGCCCAACTCGAAAAAATTGGGGTTTGGACTTGGGTTTTTTATACTTGGGTTGGACTTGAGTCAAAAAATTCTAACCCGAATTCAATTTGGGTTGGGCTCGGATTGACCACTCGAACCCGAGGGTTGAATCCGAACCTGAATTACTATTATATAAATACAATTTTATAATTTATACTAGGGTTGAATTGAAAATATTCATGTTTAAGAGATTGATTGTCATTGGTAAATAATAAGTCACTATCTAGTTGTAAGTCTTGCCTGCTTGCTACAGTAGAAAATCTTTGACTGCATAAATTGAGCATTTTGATTTAAACTTGCATAAATTGATAAATTGATCTATCTAACTGTATTCGGTATGGTTGTGATTGCATTGAGTTCTTAATATTATGGTTTTTATGTTAAAAACTTGATTGAAGTTGTTGGTTGTTAAATTATTTAAATATTATGTAATATATATATCAAGTTTAGAATATTAACCCGAAATCAACTTGTAAAGTAACCCGAAATCAGCCCAAAATTATTAACCCGAATTCAATCCGAGCCCGTCCGAATTAAACTCAGACAATGCTTGGGTTGAGTTTATAAACCTGGGGTAGAGTTAGGGTTGAAGATTATATACCTAGAGTTGGGCTAGGATTGACTGTCCAACCCGCCCAAGTTGCACCCCTACTGAAGATAGACACAGAGACACTCAAGACACGAATAAAATCACCAAGATTTAAGTAATACAGACCATTGCTCTCATGGCCCAAACCAATCACTTTTTCTATATAGTTGTCAAATCGTGTATTGGAAGGTGTATCGTTTTTTAAAAATAGTATATTGTATTGTATCGTGTATTATAAGATATGGCGCAATTTTAAATAATTAATAATAAAAACTATATGTTTTTAAAAAAAATCATAGATTCATAAAATCATAACATTTCATTAAATACTCCACCCACTATTCAAGTCACCAATACAATTTACTAATATTAAAAAAATAATGAAGGGTATCAAATTAAATTAATAGTACTTATGTATACTTAAAAGTAAAAAGTTATAATATAGTGGGGTAGTAAATGTAATTTTTCAAACTTATAGCAAAAAAAAAAAATATATTTGCACATGAATCTCGTGACCCACAAACGAACACAACAGAGACAGAGAGAAAAGAGAAGAGGCAAGAGGCATAACGCACAAACAACCACAACAGAGACAAAGAGGAGAGAAGAGGCGATGGCAATGGGCGATGCCGGTGCCACAGAGAGAGAGAGAAGAACATATACCTGGTGGTTGGTGGCTCGTGGTCGTAGCTCATAGTGATGAAGAAAGAGATCGTGAGACAAAGACAAATCGTGAGACTAACAGGTTTGGGGTAAAAATTCAACCTATGGTTTTATCCGAAATTTACAGATTAGTGTTGCTATTTTTTTCAATTTTAAAAATTTATTTGATTTGCTTTTGTTTCAGTGTTTTTGCTGATTTGTGGGTTTGATGGACTGATAATTCTTGTCCTCATCTCTTGCTTTTTCTTTGGTACTTTTTCTATTTTCTAAGACTGTGAACGATTTGGTGCATAAAAAAATAAATTAATTAATTAATTAAACAATGACTTCACGTATCGTTTGTATCGACCGATACCTATCGTATCGTAAAAACGTATCATATATTGGACGATACTATGCAAAAACGATACAAAACTCCGATTCGTATCGTTTCACCTATGTATCATGACGTATCGTACGATACTAATAAATATGTTTCTTTATCTTGAAATCCTGAAAAGCACAAGAAGATGGAGAAAAGGTTACGGAACACTATAATAACTTAGTTAGTTGACTCACATATAATAAGTTAAAGGTAAAATTAAGAAGAAACAAACCAAAGGTTAATGGCATAATTTGACTAGGACAAAGATTGTCAGTACCACGTAATGGTCGAAAGAAACCATCAACTAACACAATAAGTAAGATAGACGAACGAAAGTTAAAGAATAGAGGTGACATATGAGCACTAGCTCTTGAATCAATGATCCAAGAGGACGAAGAAAGTTTAGCAACTCTATATGTTTAGTAACTTCCATTAACAAAACTAACAGTTGAAGTAGATAACTCGTGAAGGAGCTGATTAAGCTGATAAGACATATCATCATGAGAGCCAGAACCAGATGCAACTGGGTCATCGATAGAAATCTAATGTACTATTGAACCCAAGGTATTATCATAAGCTTGATTAGCATGTGCTGGTCTCCTATACTTATCCCTACAATAATTCTCAGTATGTCCTGTGCCACCACAATGAGTACCCATCCACACATAACAATAATCACGACCACGCAGTTGCGTTCGCTAGGAAGAGCTTTGCCGCCCTTGTGGTCCTACCCGGCTTAAACCCAGATTAGTCAGAGCCCAATGTGGCTTCCAGATACTAGATAGTCTAACCAAAAAAATAAAATAATCACGACCACAACATTGACCATGGCTTACATAATGACAAACTTGAATGGTGGTTGTGGTGGATCGTGGTGGTGGATGTAATCCACCCTATAGTGTTGATCTTGGTGGTCGATCTATCCAACACTCCGGCTACCTAAAATCGTACACAGGTTTTCTTCTTTTTCTTATTTTTTATTATATTTTCGGCATGTATCCAACTTCTATTAGATATGAAACATCAACCTTTATACCCTTAGTGTCATGTGCAAGCCCCTAATGTCATGTGCAAGCCCCTACACCTTTCTCCTTCAATTTCTCTAACCCTAGCATACAAGTTACCAAAATTATCCCTTAAAACATTATTCACAGAACAGTGCCGGTTTTTTGCCCATCACCGTTGTCCTACATCAATTTTGGTATCACAACGAAAGATCCAATGCTCCACGGGTTGAGTAATGGCATATGACAACGGAGATTCGCTTATTTCTATTGAAGAGTATTTTTCTAGGTATAATATGTCAAACGATCAAAGAGTGAGGTTTGTCAAGATGAAACTTGTAGTCTTGACAAAATTTCCGTGGTTCCATCAATCAACACATGGAAAGAAATGAGAACTAATCTTCAAGAGAAGTATAGGCCTTCAAATTATTGTGACAAGTTATCCCAACAACTTATTAATCTACAACAAAATAACCGATCTATCGTGGAATATATTCAAAGATTTGAAGACTTAATGTTCAAAAGTCGTACTGTAAAAGGTCCTCATCAAAAAATTGCTCAATTCAAGCCTGCTTTAAGGGCTAATATAAGGGCAGAAATGCTTTGACAACCACTATATAGCCTGAAGCATGCATTCGAATAAACTCTTGGTACAAAGATGTACCTAAGTTTTCTTAATTGAGTAAATACCTTGACAATTTCTTCATCCTAGAAGGCTAAAGCTCAAATGTGTTCGCATCCTCATAAGGACCAAGAGAAGGTTCATCACAAGCATCTCAAAGCAACAAACAACCCTATAATTCAAGAGGAAGAGATAATTATTTGTAGAGATTAAGGTAAAAAGTGAATACGTGGACAATATTTTTGTTGTAAGCCTAAAGGGATAGAAGAAACACAACTGGTATGGAATTAGATTTGCCTTTAGAGATGACTACGTTACTATTTGAGAGTTATGATATAGTGTCAAAAGAGTTGTTGAATGAAATACCTCCTACTAATTACTTTCAATCGATAACATTAGTACCTCAAGTACTTTATTTTTTTGAATCCTCCAAGAATCTAAACAAGTGTGAATAGCCACCAATGTTTCTTTCTATCCGATTTGTTCTATCAATTGATTTTGTCATTCCAGAGAAGCTCGAAAACACAATAAAGGAGATCAATCTCCAAATCTCTGCTCTATTTCCTTAATTCAAGAAGAAGAGGAGGTGTACCATCTTAAGGCCTTTCAAAGACAGCTACATAAGTAAGTTCAAAGCTTATGGACTTTCATACTTCAACACTTTAAAACTTGAGGTTGAGTTTTCTCCAACCAAGGGAGAATGATGCAATCCATAAGATGTTCGAGGAAATACAAGCTCAAAGACGTGACAAATTATGGAATTTGGCTTACTATCAAGATAAAGATTCACATGGAACCTTATATAATTATATAGGAGTCTTATTTTTCAAATAATTTGATATAGCTTGTTGGTATTTTTGTTTTTATGTGTCTTTTTATGTTTTCTAGGGTCAAGGGTATTTTTGTAATTTCTAAATTTGTTGGAAAGAATCATAGTCAAACTCTTGAGTTGTTTTTGGGTCATATTCTAGTGTTGGATATGCAAGAATTTAGAGTCCTAGTTCTAGTTTATTTTAGGTTTCTAATTTTAAGTGAATGAATTTTTTGAGCTATGAAGTACGGATACTTCGTTAAGGTCAACGTACCCGTATCGGATACGATACTCGTCGGATACTCGATGATACGTATCGTATACACATCATCTGTATCCAATAATTAATAAAATATGTGTATACTTCGCGGATACTTCTAAACATAGTGCAAGATGTACAATTTTCAATTTTAAGTTATATTCCTTCTTTGGAGTTCACATATAATATAAAACATCAACAAAATTCCATCTGATTTTGAAGACACGAGTGTTTTTTAAATATTATCTATTATTACATGTTAAGAGAGTATTAAAAAAATGAGTCATTTACACTATGCTTTTAAAAATAAATACTTGTAAAATCAACTAGTTAAATGTGGTTATGATTCCTTCAATTAGTCATGTTTATTTTATGACCATATCATAATGAAACAATATTGCTTCATTTTCATGGTAAAAATTCTTAATTTTACTTACTAATGTTAAATAATTATTGAAATATTATAATTTCTAAGTCATTAAATAATAGTAAAATATAAAATATATTTTATTATAGACGTATCCTAGCCGTACCCGTATCCTGGTTTTTTAAGTTTTGTCGTATCGTCGTATCTGTATCGTATCGTATCCGTGTCACGTATTCGTATCTGTGCTTCCTAGTTTTTGAGACTTAGAGACTTCAGAATCCTAATTTTTTAGGATTAGGAATACTTAAAAATCTATATATAGTTAGTGGTATTTTTAATAAGGAATGGAGAGAGATATTTTCTGAAAATTTCGATAATTATATACTTTTTTTTGAGTTGTGTGATGCACTTCATCAAACCTTAGGTGTAATGCAGGGTGATTCCTAGTTCTCTTCTTCTTTTTCTTTTTTTTTTCTTCTTTTTCTTGTATTTACTGTATGTATCCAACTTCTACCAGATTTGAAACATCAACCTTTTTCCCCTTCAATTTCTCTAACCCTAGCATACAAGATGACACATTTATCCTCTAAAACACTATTCATAGCCTTGAACAGTGCTATTTTTTGCCAATCACCGTTGTCCTACATCACATAATCAACATCACCATCACTCGAAAAAATGCATTTTGTAATGCTCCTTCACAACTAAAAAGCACGGACACGGGACACGGATATAACGCGACACGAATATGTAGGCACGACATTTCTCAAAAAAAGCAGGACATGGACACGTTTGGGAAACGTTATATTTTATATATAACATTATACAATTTATCGCAAATATAGTGATATTGATATACAATTCATAAAAGATTCAGCATTTATGATAAGTAAATCTTATTTGTAATTATAAGTGTAAATTTTTAGGCTAGAGTATCATCATAATAGTCAATAGTCATTTATTTTTTTTGTAAACAATGTGTACCTAATATATAATTTAAATAATTGTTCTCATTTTCTAAATTTCTCTTTTTTTAAACTTCTCATTTTTTAAACTTCTCATTTTTTTAAATTTCTCATTTTCTAAATTTCTCTTTTTCTAAATGTTCCTTCACAAATAAAGAAATGTCAGACACGTGTCCGAAATTAAAAAAATTTATTTAATTATGGACACGGATAAAACAGTATCGGACATATGTCCAAAGAGTGTCGGTATCCGACATGTGTCCGATACGGATACGTCACCTTCTCAAGAGTTTCCGTGTTTCATAGCTTCACTACATCATGCGCCCACTTACTAAGAGCATCCGCTACCTATTTTGAAGCCATGTTGTATGCTTCAAAACACATGTAAACCAATAAGAAAAGCTACCAGTTGGCATCTTTGTTACTCAACTTCTCCTGCAAATTAAAGTGCTCAAGGGCCCCGTTATCAAAAAAAAAAAAAAGACAATATCACAGTAAGACAAGTAAAGTTTAGCCAATATTCCAAAATTTGAACCAGGCCACAAAGCTCCACTTCATATGTCGAGTAACTCTTGTGAGCTTCACACAGTTTCTTGCCAATGGTTTGCACTCAAAGCTACACCAGCAATCTTCCATATTCAATGTACTCTTTGCTCCGTCTAGGACGCGTGGCTTAACTCTCCCATAATAATGTTCTCTCTACTAGGGAACCCATAAAGACATATGAAATACACGCACTGTTGAGATTAAAATATCTAACATATATAATGATTTTAGTTCAGCCAACAGAAGTCATTATTTTTAACATGTATCTTACAATTGTTTGCTCTGATGAAGATGTTAAATAAGACAATTTGATAATCTCCAAAACCGAATAAAATTAAGCATTTTGCTTTTTTATTGGTCGTTGGGAATGTAATCAATTGGATGCCAATTTACCGGTAAATGAGAGGATGGCAAGGTGCCCAACTCAAACTGGAATGATTCCTAGGAACTTATCCTATAATTATATGTTGGTGCTTGAGGACAAGAGGACTCAAATTGATAGATGAAGGTGCTCTATGAGGCGGCATTAGGGTAATAACCCTATCTAATATAGCATTTTGTATATTAAGTTATAAAACGCCATTACCTTCAATTTGTTTGATAAATTCAACGATAGTATCTCCTACAACAGATTATACAAAGTAAATTAAATTTAAGAATCTGTTAAAAGAAAGCCTAGCTGTGTTACTTCTTCAAGGATAGTTGTGCAAATTACCCTACTATTGATGTATGAAAGAGATGCAGTCTAAAGATGCTAGGATCCTCATGAACATAGGTGTTTAGAAGATGAACCTGTTGATAGTTAGACTATTAATAAAGGGAGAGAGGATTTGATGTCCACCCCTAAAATGCCCATAATACCTTTTATTTCTTCCTAAATAACAATTCTAACTCCCAATTTACCTCCATTCAACCAACTCTATTCATGAAACACCTATATTTCCCTTTATTTCTTCCCAAATAACAACCCAACTCCCTTTTTAACCACCTAATTATCTATTTCTTCCGACTCGGCCGATACTTTGAACCTTGATTTACATGGCTAGGCATTTAGTTATTAGAAGATTATTAGACTTACTGGCATGGGCGGAGACACCAAGGGGCCGGGAGGCCACAAGCCCACCCTGGAAAAAAAAAAGTTTAACCTATATATATTTTTGACATTTTTTAAGTTCTATTGAATTGTGGTCCACCCTCAGTGCAAAAAATAAAACAAATTAGGCCCATGCAAAACATATGAAGTCTTGAGCCAGAGCCAAACAAATAAGGACAATGTCTTAGCAAATGATGATCTTCCTTAAAAAATAGTTGAGGCCGAAAAAGATATGGTATATCCACTATTTTAGTTATTTGTGACTTTGACGTTGATGTTACCAAATGCGATTGTCATTGTCGAGAGAGTATTTTCAACAATGAAGATTGGGAAAACTAGGTTGCATAATCTAATGAGTGATTAATGAATGACAAAGACATTTTTCAATGACATTGATAACGAAATTATCATGCAGCATTTTCAAAGTATGATAACTCGTCATGGTCAATTGTAAATAGCTATAATTAGTTCTATTTTTTGTAAAGAGTTATAATTAACCCTTTGTATTATTATTATCTTTTTACATAGACTATGTATACTACTTTGGGGCTTTTGTATTCAATGAATCCTTACCTAACAAATATGATGTTAAAAATACAAATGTATTACATTTTTGTTATTTATTGGAGGAAAGAAAATTAAATTAGAGTGCGTCCACCTTAGAAGAAATTTCTGGCTCCACCGTTGCTTACCGGTAATTTAGATGGAAAAATGGTACTTATCTTTACCATTTCAAAATTATCCACTCTTTCACAACAATATTGCACTAAAAACATTCATCTGCCAAAAATTATGGAACACAGACACACACAAACTTACAGCAGCGAAGGGTTAAATTGAATTGGAAAGAATAAAAAAACGCAACATCACACTAAAACGGAAAATGCGAAAAATGTACTAAATGAAGAACGAAGAAGTGACGGAAACACAAGGATTCTTGAATACTCAATGAACCCGAGAAATAGAGTTCTTATGCGAGAAATAGTGGTATACAAACAGGAAAGCATGCGCATACACACACACAGAGTAGAAACAGAAACCTGGACAGAAGTCTCTGGTGGTGAAGAGCGAACGACCTTTCTCTGGAAGAATTGAAAACGCTAAGCCTCTATTGGACAGAGCTCTCTGCAAATCCTCCATTGACAGACCAACAGCAGAGAACAATGAGTAAGCTTTAGAAACTTGCCCAAGCTCAGCGGGACGGCTAAGCGCACGGGAAAAATCCAGATTCAAATAACTCTAACGTCTCACCACACCACACCACACCACGATAACTACTATCACGGGTGAGATCCTTTGCTCTGTTAGAAAATTAACGGCAGAGTCAACCGCGAAAGCAGCATCACACAGCATAAAAAGGGTTAGGTTTTTCCCACTTTAAATATACTTATGCAAGACAGATATTTGGTATACAAAGTGTTTTTCATTTAATTTATTATTATAAAATTACTAAATCTATTTTTTTTATATCCACCAATTAGTAACTAAGAGTGTGTTTGTTAACCTACATTTAACACTTAAAATAAATATATTTAACACTTATTAATTAAGCTCATTTGATAACTAAAATTTAAACTCCCTTAATATATTATGTGTTCCTTAAAAATAAACTACAATATTAAGTAGAAAATCTATTACATAATTCTGAAAGTTGAAAGCGCTAGCAAAATCATCTTTAATAATATTTACAATATGACAATTATACCACGAAATATTTTACAATCATATTAAAACTATAATTAGGCTTCTCTCCAAAACTCCTAACCTATCTATTCTCCTTGTCGAGCTCTTCTTTTTTTTCTTTCCCTTGTCTTCTACAACAAAAATATACATACATAATTATCACTACACACACAAACGCACGCACTGCACACACACAATTACACACAGACATATACACTACACACACACATACCTTCACGGTGCGCACACATATTGTTAATGAAATCTAATTTATTATTTTTTTTCAACATTATTTGATTATTTATTAGTTATTATTCTTTTTTATCAAATGTTATTGTTCACTTGTTATATTATTCAATTTCTTATTATTTACTTATTGTGTTATTCAAATTTTATTTATTTTGATCAAATATTTGTTAAATGTAGACTACAATATAATAATAGTGGTTATGATTTATGTTATACAAAGCAGTCCACAAATTCAGCATTCAGCTTTTAGATTCCAACTTTCAGCTTTCAGTTTTATCAAACACCCCATAAGTTCACATCAATTTAATAAATAAGAGAAGAGATCCAACTCATGCTATAGACATCAATTTAATAAATAAGAGAAGAGAACAAGAAAGAAAAATATATCAAAACCCAAAAATAAATAAGAAAATATGAAAACAAGAAAACAAATGAATAAATATATAAATACAAATGAAACAAACTTTCTAATTCACAAACGACACAAGTTTGCCAAACGAAACAAGTTTTCTATTGAAATAACCTTTATTGTCACTTTTAAAAATAATATGAATGCATATATACACTTGACAGAGATACCAAAACACAACAAAAATAATAGAAATCCACCCACATGAAAGTAAACATATAATTAAATCGAGAAGTAACAATAACTTTTATCTCATTAGAGAAATCTATATTGAAAAAAAAATTGTGAGTGAATGAGATGGGATAATGAATAAAACCCTAATTTTGAGAAGATATAAGGTGGATTTACTTATTTAAAGAGGGCGTATATAGCATGTGGTGGGTTTAGTTATTATTGGGGTAAGTATAGAAAGGGTGGGTTTATTAGTTTGATAATAAAAAATTATATGGTGTTGGAATGGATATTTATGGGTGGGGATAGGCCCACCCAGATAAGCTAGAGAGGATGACTACGGTAAACATTGAAATCCACAATTTTGTAAGGTTGTTACACAAGTTAATTACTAGAATACCATAATTCAAATATATATTATCAAAATACGGTAATTTTGAACTTATTTACTAAACTATGACTTTTTTAAAAAAAGTATGATTAAATAATCACGCTTTCAATGTCAAGGAATATAACCCACGCTTTCACAGAGGAACCATTCAAATGAAAAACGTGACTGGGAAAACTTCTTTTGTCTTATGTGTGATTCCTTATGACGTTCACACACTAGTTCTAAAATTCAAAATAGGGCTGCACTTGGGCAGGTTGAGAGGTCAACGCAAGTCTAACCCAAATTATAGTACTCTCAACTTGAGTTCACCCCCGAACCCAACCTCAATTCAAAATACCTCAACTCGAGTATTGCCCACTTTGCTCAGATTGGGCTCGGGTTGAACTCTTGTTGAGCCCAATTAATTACATCGGGTTCAATTTTTGTGTTAAATTTGGGTTCCTAAATGTAAGTACTATTAACTCTTTTATTCAAGTGATAATTGGGGACCAATCCTTTTTTGAAAACTTATAATGATTTAAGTCTATGCCTTAAACATATTTGATATTAAGTCCTACTCTTATCTTTTTAGTAAGTACTTAAGTCCAAAGTTTTCTCTTATTACAAAAATGCCATGGTTGTTCCCTATTGCTTTGTTTATACATCATGTTGAAAAACAGTTTTCAAACTAAGAAAAATAGTTACCCGTAAATCACGTTGAATGGAGATTTCTAGTAAGATTTTTCCATCAAATTTGAAATTCAAATTCAAGAGTAGTTAGTATCCATCTTTTTCTTCTTTGTTGCATTTCTCTCTCTCTCTCTCTCTCTTACTATTGCTCTCATCGACAAAGCAATCTCTCACCAAATGCAATTGGTAAAAAGTTTTATGCTATGCTTTACCTTCAAGGCATGTTAGGCAATGTCTTCATCTTCTGAAGAAGTATAAATTTGTGCAAACCTAGTTGTTGTCTTTATCAATGAGAGCTTTAGTGTAGACTTGGAATTGTACTCTTCAGAATCTTCTTCAAAAGTAGACTCATTGCATTTTTTTCCACTGCTCACATATTCAAATTCTGCATCAATAGTACCTATTGTCAATGGTTCAATTTCCTCATGTGAGTGACTTGAGCCTTTATCCCTTCTTAAGACTAGTCCACCCCATTGCAAGAGGGTAATATCTGGGATCAACATCATATGGCAAGGGCCTAGGAAGAGAATGGTACGTGTCAGATCGTGAATTGTCAAATGAAATCGATGAACTAAAAGTTGTTGTACCTTGAATAGATGCACGGGTGGATGGTTTGACCTCTCTTCGAAACAATGAAGTATATTGCATCAGGGCAAAACATTGGAAAGAGGTTTTAATTTTGGAAATTTCACATCATTGAGTTTTTATTTTCTCATTACAACAATTGACATTGTAAGGTGGCAGTACGAAGTTTGTGTCCCCACATTCGACATATTTGACAAGGTGTTCTGGGCATTCAAAGCTTCTCTTGATGGATTTGTTCATTGTCGCCTTGTAATTAGAATGGATGGTACATTTTTAAATGACGAGTATCAGCATAAGCTTCTAATTTTTACTGGAATTAACGCTCAGAAGCATATTTTTCCATTGACATTTGCGTTTTTTCATACGGAGACATGTGAAAGCGGGGGTTGGTTCCTATATCATCTACTCAACTTTGTTGTGCCGAATAGAGCTAGTATATGCTTAATATTAGATCGACATAAATTTATAATCTCAGTGGTTAAGCAAGCTGATTCTGGGTAGAATGAGTCATACGCCTATCACCGTTTCTATCTTAGGCATGTGTAAAGCAATTTCAATACAACTTTCAAGAACACGTATTTAAAAGATCAAATGTGGAAGGCTGGGGCAGCACATTAGATTTGCAAGTTTAATTTGATAATGAAAGAAATTAAAAATGCAAACTCAAAGGCGTGGGAGTGGTTAGATAAGATTTTAGCACAATAGTGAATAATTGTCCATGATGTTGACCGACGATATGAAACAACCACAACTAATGTTTTCGAGGTGTTCAATGGTGCACTCAAAGGTGCAAGGATGCTTCCCGAGATAAGGGCACAAAATAAACCACTGCAATATTTGTTTGCAACTATGGTACGATCGTCGAACATGTCCAACAAAGAACCAATCAACTTTTGCAATAGGTCATCCACTATAAATATGTTATGTTGATATTGTTATTTAGCTTTGACTTATAGTGTTATGAAATGTAAAAGTGAATTCCAAACTTTGTATATTGTGATGTTATTTATGTATTAACAATGCACTATAATTTTGTGTGTAGGGTGTATTGCATTTTTTTTTGTTCATGTGCGCATTATTCATTCATATGATAATTATTAACGTTACTAAAATATTTCTAAGTAGGATGCATTATCATTATTACTTCATCTATATATTAACGATGTTATTTATACATGTTAACTCAAGTTTGTATATTGTATACTAATGTAGGTTGTGGACATGGATCGTCATCCGTGGTTATTACTACATCTAGGTCCCGATGATGCATCTGTAATATCATTATAGCGTGAGCATTGCACGAATGCTATTTGGGTGGGCATTGAGCTACCACCATTACATTGTAGGCGATCCGAGGCTCCACTTCGTCGAGTTACCATCACTGACGAGTGGGTTATTCAACATCTATGCATAGCTGAATTTTATGGGGCATATCTCCTTAGGTACATTCAGCTGGACTAGCATCTTATTACCGCACTTGTTGAGTGTTGATGCATTTAGATACACACATTTCACTTGTCAGTTGGTGAGGCCACCATCACCCTTCAAGATACAGCTATATTACTTAGCCAGCCAGTTGATGAGATTCTTATTTATGGTGTGGACATCATACGTGATGTATAACAGTGGACTTTGATGTGCATTGAGTTGCTCGGGTTCACACTAGTAGATGGAACGATAGATAAGTCCACACTACGACTTAGTGAACTTTTTGAGCATTTGAGTCATGTGATTTTAGCTGATGTGACTGAGCAATTTTTAGCATGTTACGCCCAATCGTACATGTTATTGTTGATTGAGGGATTTTTGTTCGGATCGCCGAGTAGGGTTAAGCATATGTTCTTACCATTGCTTGCAAACCTTAATGCGGCCGACACTTTTAGTTGGGACAGTGCGACCCTTTCATGGTTGTACAGGGAGATATGTCTCGCTACGAAGCGAGAAGCAAAGGATATTAATGGTCCACTTAGTATGATTAAGGTAATGGCTTGCATTATTTATTGTGCATGCATATTTAATCGTAATTGTATATATTTGAAATGAACATATTGTGTATGTAGTTATGGACATGGAAGCGTCTGTCACACATTATTCCATAGCGTGTGCTGCCACGACAGCATGTAGCCCATGGTGCAGCTGCATTTCATGGGCAAGAGAATGTTCCGCCTACGCATGATGGGGCTGATGCATTAGGAGGTGGACGATGCACATGATAATGCTGATGCGCACGTAGTATATGATGGTCCCCTTGGTTGTAGATGCATAATAATGATCAGAGTTAAAAATATATTTTATGCAATATTATGTCTTTATAAATTTGTTAAAATTTATAGATGGGATGTAACATTTTTGGAGCAACACACTCCTACCCATGTATTATGTCACTATCGGGACCAGACTGACTAGATGAGAGACGATTAGGTATATCAGTTTGACTATATTTTACTTACCTAAATGTTCAGTTTTAAAGTTTGTTATTGTCTGTTGGGATGATTGTATTGAGTTGGGTGGAATTGGTGAATGTTGAGATGGTGGGTTGTTTTTAAATATTACTTTATGTCTGCCATTGAGTTGGGTGTGTTGTATACAAGTTGAAAATTTTTAGAAATGTCCAATTTATAAGTGAAACTCTGCCCATTTTTTTGGAAAATACTTGTTCATTTATTAATGATTGCTCATAATTTGTATTGCAGATGATATGAGAGTTATATGCTGCTGAGGTAATGAGTCGCCTACCAGATTATTTCCTTACTAGGCAAGATATTAGGCGCACATGCACCCTATTGATTTGTTTCGATGTCATAGAGTGACATTTTTTAAATCGAGTTACTTGACAATTCAGTCTTATTCAGTGCATACCACAGTCATGCGATACCAACAGGGCCTTGTATACTGTCAATTGTCGTTGTAGATCAGGTTGGGATTGGACTGTAGTTCATCAGTTGTACATTGAGATGTGGGTACATTGTCAGGATACCATTGCAATCGGAGACCTGACTATTGTACCGATGAATTCGACCGACGCATACATGCAATGGTATCGTCACATCACTCGACGGCTTATTGATCTACCTATCGCTAGGCCTACTGTTGGTTTTCAACCAGTTAGGAGCATTATAGAGCTGATGGTAAGATGTTGTTAAATGATTGTATACTGAATTGGAAGGCAAAAAAGTGAAATTGTCTACTTTAATTAATAATATCATGTAATGTTTTTGTAGAAAGAGACACTTACACGGATATATCACAGTTCTCGTTCTACATATGAGGGAAGCCCATATTTGACACTTTGCATGAACACTCTTGGGCGTATCACATAGCTCCTCATGTTTGAAATCCATCTGTTAGCAACGACAACTTGTCGACGCTTTAGTCTCGATAATTGATGTTCAGTCTATATCTATGCAACCACCTTCTTTTGATGTTTGGACTACTCTTTTTTCTTCACCACCATCGTCCAAATTTGTACTATCATCAACAGGCCACCCTTGATGATATGTAGGTAAAGTCACTAAAGGCCGATGATATCGGAGCTGGATTGATCATCTAGGGGCAGATCGGATCATCTATGAAAGTCTACATCGATGATATGTAGGTAAAATCACTAAAGGTCGAGCTCCATATCCAATACCTTGAAGAATCTTCTCAAATACTCAAAAAGTATACGATGAAGCTCAATCCTACAAAATGTGCTTTTGGGTTCTTCGTAGGAAAATTCCTAAGCTTTCAATCAACAGCTAAGGCATCTAGGCTAATCCAGAGAAAGTCCAAGCAGTGATTGACATGCAGTCACCCACAAATATAAGCGAAGTCCAAATTCTGGCCGAAAAAATAGCAACATTAAGCCGATTTGTATCCAAATTGAGCGACAAATGCCATCATTCTTTAAGATACTAAAAGCAGCTTTCCATAGGGATGAGTGATGTGAGAAAGCATTCAAAGCCCTTAACGAGTACCTCAACTCATCCCTAGTTCTGGTTAGCCCTCTAGAAAGGGAGGTTCTTACCTTGTACCTTGTTGTCTTAGAATTTTCCATAACCACATCACTGGTAAGGGAACAAGACAGAGCTCAACAACCCGTCTACTATTGCAGTAAAACTTTGAGGGGGGTAGATGAGAGGTACCCAAAGATGGAGAAGTTGGTCCTAGCCTTGGTAACAGCAACAAGGAGGCTCATGCCTTATTTTCAAGCTCACACAATAGAGATCCCCAAGGATCAACTGATAAAATAAGTCTAACATAAGCCCGAGTTGTCAAGAAGACTAATGAAATGGGTAATCAAGCTCAGCGAGTTTGATATTAGATATAAGCCTGGAATTGCCATTAAAGGGTAGGTTTTAGCCGATTTTATCGTAGAATTCACAATTCTCGTGGGTTAAGAGGCACCTCAAGACTAAACCCACCTTGTCCCCGATCTCCCTACATGGAAACTTTCAGTTGACGGGGTGTCTAATGCACAAGGTAGCGGCGTTGGATTGATCCTTGCTTGGTGATGTTCGTTGTTGTTTTTCCCATCTCTCCATACCACCCTCAAATGTGTATATGACTTATGTGTGTAAGGGAGTGTCACTCTCCCTTGGAATGATGCGGGAAATGGGGCAATAGAATGGTGGAAATGAAATATATGAAATGGAGAATGTATGAACAAAAGTGCTCCCCAAGCACAAGGAGTCTTTTGATTGTCGTGTTTTACTTGGAATTAGTATTCCAAGGTCGTTTTCTCAGGAAAGGAAAGTTCAAGTGTGGTGAAGGTGATTTTGTGAAAATGGAAAAAAAGTGTAAAATCTTGTAGTTGATTTTAGTTGAGTTTTGTTCTTAATGAAAATGCAAGAAAATAAGTGTTGGCTAATCCAAAAGGTTCACTCCAATGGGAATGCCAAGTCAACTTGAAACCTTCATTCTTGGTGCATATATGAACGATTGATTTATGGGAAGCTAGAGACGAGATGATGAGGATTCAAGCATAAACCGTGACAAGTCTACGAAATATCAAAGACTCACAACCTCATCCACCCTCAATCCAGTCAAACTGAACCATCGTACACCGAGAGGGAAAAATAAAATGAGTTGAAATGAAAAACCTAAGAGAAGGTCACCCTTGAATTAGCCAACTAAAAATCTAGCTACTCATGAAAGCAAGAAAGAAAAACATAATGTAAAGAGACATAATGACGACATGAAGCATGAAACTTAAACTAATACAAGAAAACTTTAACTATGAAGAAAAATATTTAATACCCATTTTAAAGCTTGAAATAAAGAAAACTTAAGACAACAATGGTAAAAGCTAAGATACCCAACTAAAATTGAAATATACTTGAAGTAAATGACATTAAAGACATTAAATTAAGATTACAAGATCCTTACAATAAACTACAAGTGAAATGATGGAAGAAAAATGAAAAAAACATAAATTTTTATCTACTATTCATCATCTTCTTCCTTGGACTACTCCTAAGCTTAAGTAGCCACCCCTCAAATGCTTGTGTAATGTTGAATATATGGTGTGTGTGCCTTGTAATTTCGTCCATGTTGGTCCACTAGCATGAGTGTGCAGACCTCCCATCAATGGGAGGTTCAATGGATGGGTTGGGCAGGCTAGGACAAGCTAGCCTGCAACCAACATGGCAATCCCCTTCTTTCCCATCTCCAATATTGTCATTTCCTCCAAAGTCTTCAAGCATGGTGTAGGAGGTATGTAGATGTGTAAGGAAAGTCAGGGTGCAAGTGGAAGAATCAATGGTGGGACTCACAAGCAAGAGGAGATGAGTTGTAGGCGTTTATGGGCTGTTCTGGGCAGCATATCGGTATGCAGTACCGGTACACTAAACCTTCTGGAGTTTGGGGTATCGGTACCGCATACCGGTACACTTTTTCTACTCCAGACCAGTTTTCATAAAATTTTCATAACTTTTGATTCAACTGTCCGATTGAGCTAAAATTTTGACATAATACAGAAGACATCCATATCTACAACTTTAATGTTTTGCACTTTTTCAGATTTGAAGTAGATCATGGTCAAAAATGGGGAAAAAGTGGTACCGTGTCAAAATCCTTCACTCTAGTGGGCAAAACCTTCCGAATGCATTTTTCCTTAAATTCTAAAGTTTCCATATCTTCCAATCCTTCCAATCCTCATTTAAAGTTTTCATATCTTCACCACACATTCACAAATAGTTGCAAGGTTATAAAATTCATCGTTTAAGCTATAATTACCTACATCTACAAAAATTCAACATTCTTCATAAATTTGGCTAACACTGAGTACTTAAATGCAAGTTGAATTAAAAAGCATGAAATGAGGCCATTACATATCAATATTTTGTGCTCATCAATCCTGACCTCTCCAGATGGAATAGACTTGGAATACACCCTCAGATTCTACTTTAAGGCTTCAAACAACGAAGTAGAGTATAAGTAATGATCGCCTGGCTCAAGTTAGCTTATTCTATAGAAGTGAAACATCTCATAATACACAGTGACTCACAATTGGTGGTGAGACAAATCAAGGACACATACGAAGCCAGGGGAGAAAAGATGGTGTTGTATTTAAAAAGGTACAAGCTTTGCTAAAAAATTTGTACAGGTCAAGATCGTGCAAATCCCCTGAGCAAAGAATTCTAGGGTTGATGCTCTATCTAGGCTAGCCACCGCTTTCCAAGAAAATCTAGATAGGTTTATCCTAGTTAAACACCCAGCTGAGCCCTCTGTGGGCTCCGAACCAGAAGAAGTTTTCCCTGTTAGCATACTGTTGACCTGGATGGACCCAATCTTAGCTTATTTACAGAACATAATACTACTTGAAAATTCTAAAAAAGCTATGAAGCTAAGAAATAGGTCCTCCAGATTCACCCTAATCTAGGGGGAATTGTACAAGAGAGGTTTCTCTTTGCCTCTCTTGAGGTGAGTATGAGAAAACGAAGCAAATTATATCCTAAGGGAGATTCATGAGGGCATTTATGGAAACCACATTGGAGCTCAAATCTTATCCTATAAGGCATTGAGACTAGGATATTTTTGGCCTACAATACTCAAGGACGTTAGGGATCTAGTTAAGAAATGCAAGGTCTGTTAACTTCATGTAAACATCCCACATCGTCCGCCAGAGCTGCTCATCTCGGTGGGGTAGATATAATTGGACCTTTTTCAATAAGCATGGGGCAATGCAAGTTTTCTATAATTGGGGTTAATTATTTCACTAAATGGGTTGAGGTGGAGCCCCTTGCAAAGATCACAGAGTAAAAGGTTCGAAACTTTGTTTGGAAATCTATAGTCTGTAGGTTTGGGATTCCAAGGGCCCTAATCTCTGACAATAAGAGGCAATTAAATAATTCAATGTTCAAAGGGTTTTGCGCTAAGCTTGGTATAAATAACTTTTTCTCTACACCAGCTCGTCCGTAGTCCAACGGGGCAAGCGAAAGTCATCATCTGAACTATCAAGATAGCTCTGAAAACTAAACACGAAGCTTCAAAGAGCCAATGGGCAGAACATCTACCATAGGGTACTATGGGCTTACAAAACCACTGCCAGAAAAGCCCCAAAAGAGACACCTTTCATTCTTACCTATGGCACCAAGGTAGTGGTTTCTGTCGAAATAGGTGTTCCATCTCCAAGGACAAAGTTTACAGATCTAGAACGAAATGAAAGATCCCTACTCGTTAATCTCAATCCGTTAGATGAGTCGGGAAGTAGCGCCTTGCAACGCATTGTAGATTACCAGAGGAAAAACAATGCGGTACTACAATAGGAGGATTAAGCAAAGAAGTTTCAAAGTAGGAGATCTTGCCCTAAAGAAGCCCCTCCTAGCTAGGAAGGACCTTGCACATGGGAAGATGGGTCCCAACTAGGAAGGCCCGTACATAGTCACAATGGTAGTTAGACCTAGAAACTACGTGCTGCAAACTAAAAAAGGAAAAGTCCTGCCTCACTTATGGAATGCAGACCACTTGAAGAGATTCTACCAATGGAAGGGATGAGCTAGAAAGCAAAGAGAGGGATCCCTTTAAAAATCTTCAGCAATAAATGAAAATTTCAGATCATTCCCTCAGAGAATATGTTGAAAACTAAAGATAAGTTCTTCAACTTGTAAATAAATGACGAGTTCTTCAGCTCTTAATTAAAGATGAGTTCTCCAACTCAAAAACAAATGATGAGCTCCTCAACTTATGAACTAAAGATGAGTTTCTCAACTCATAAACAAACAATGAGCTATTCAGTTCATAAACTAAAGTTAAGTTTTTCAACTCATAAACTAACAATGAGCTCTTTAGTCCATAAAGTAAAGATAAGTTCTCCAACTCATAAACAAACGATGAGCCCTTTAGCTCATAAACTAAATATGAGTTTTTCAACTTATAAACAAAAGATGAGCTCTACAGCTCATAAACTAGTGATGAGTTCATCAACTCATAAATAAATGATGAGCACTTTAGCTCATAAACTAAAGACGACTTTCCGAACATGTAAATAAACCATGAGCTCCTCAACTCTTAAATATAAGATGAGTTCTTCAACTCATAAACAAATGAAGTTCCTTCCGTTCATGAACAGAGCTCTGCAAGCTTAGAAATGGTCTATAAGTCCTAGTTTGAGGGGACGCACATACCTCAAACGTGGCCTCACTAACAAGAAGTTTTAAAATAAACCACTTCCAAAAGACCAAATACCCTTCTTGAAGGAAGGAGACAAATCTCCACACATCAAGCATGAAGAAAGGAGAAGTTGCTAAGACATAATTTTTTAAAATCAATTATTATTCAAAACCCAGAAGGATGTTACAGAACTGAAAGTTTGAAAGTTACAAGAACCAAAAAAGAAAAAAAATATAGAAAGACTAAGTTGGAGTAGTGGCCTCTTTAACACCTCTAGGCAGCTCAGGGTCAGCAACGTTCACCTCATCTTTTGACAAAGTAGGAGTCAGGTGGGGCTATCCCTCAGGCAAGGAAACAACTAGGATTGACTGGTCTTTAGGCAAAGTGGGGGCTGAAGTCTCCATCTCATCAAAAGCAACCATAGGTAGAGCCGGCTCAGAAGTCTCCAAGCCTCCAGAAACAATCAATAGGACCACGTTGGAGGCAACTGTTGGTAGAAAAGGCTCATAAATCTCCACCTCATCCATAGATGTAGACTCTTCCTCGACTCCTTCCTCAGCTGAAATTTCTTCTTCCTCTCCAAGGGGAGGATCTAAGTTAAAATATAGCTCTGGGTACTTCTGCATTGCCTGTGTCTAAAAGACAAAGTAGCCCTCATCCCAGGCAATGGCATATTCACCCTTTAGCTCAATGATGTTGGAGTCCCTCTGTAAACCCCCACATGTTTATATTAATATATAATATACTTGTTTAGTAATTCTTATATTAGTAATGATGTACGCATGAATTATGTAGAGTTTAAGAGTAGAAATAAAAATGTTAGTCAAGGAAATAAGGCATGTTGTAAAAGTTTAGAAGTATTTCGGAATGAAAGCACATTTTAGGTAAAATTTGAGTGGAAAAGATTTTGGAAACTTCCTAATATTTAGATCATAACTTTTTACCCTGATTTGCAATTGATCTAAATTTTTTTACAGTAGATAGTAGACTTTTAGGGCTACAAAAGAGTATTTCACAAAAAATTCCCAAATCAACCTCTAAACAGGCCAAAATTTCACTTGAAGTTCCAACAAAAACTGGAATAACGTTCGAACGCCCAATGGACGTTCGAACGTAAAATAGTTAATTAAACTAGTGACGTTCGAACGTGACTTACGGATCTCTGATGAAAATGTAAAAGTACTGGGAGCAACCAACGTTTGAAGTTCAAAGTGACATTCGAACGTGAGTCACTAAATTTCACTATTAACGTTCGAACGCCAAATGACATTCAAACGTGACTTAAAAGTCTAGGTTCCAGATTCGCGATATGCGAACCATTTTTTCCGCTATAAATACATTAGGATGCCTCTTTATCCTCCATTACACCACTACTAACCCTAGAAACACTTAGAGAGGAAGAGAGAAAGAGAGAAACACAAGATCAACGGGGAAAAATAAGAGATTTAGAGGTTGATTCAAGACCAAAGCCCTAGTTCTTCAAGAACACAAGGTAGGGGATTTCTTCCTATTCTCTTTCATTGAGGCTAGGGCTATTATATATACATGTTTTGACTCTCATTAGTATGTATTTATATGAGTTCTTTATTTCTTGATTTTCTCGCAATTATTATCATGTTTTACATGAAGTTAGGGTTGATACCCATTTTTCTTGATTCAAAAACCTAGATTTCAAGGGTAATGGATTCCCCTCTTAAATTCTTCCTTTATTGTTGATGTTGGAAGCCTAGAACTTTGTGTTGAGTGATAAAATAATATTGTGGTTGATCTCTTGAAATTTTCTTAAGTGATTATTGAAAATGTCACATGTCAAATTTGAGAATTTCGAGATATGCTTATAAATTATGTAAATTGGTTTGGTGTTGTATCTCAAAAGAGTGTGGGATGACCATAGGTAGCCTTTGACGAGATATCGTAGAGTGGGTAGATGTTTTACTTGCTCCTTGTGGGTTAAAATTTTTCCTACCACTCGTAGTGGGGTTAGTGCTTTGGTAAGACTAAATCATTAGTGCTCATGGGATACCGTGAAAAAAGGTTAGTATACTAATGTCTGGGTTGGATACGTCACTGTCTTTGATATGGCATACGCCCTTCCTAAAGGATGGATATCTTTGGTAAGATTTGTGTGAGTGTGTGTGGGCTAGATATTACTCAATGTGTTGATTCATGGGACTTGTCTTACATCGTGTTTGAGATACATATACATATGGTTGTGGAATATTCAAATTATGGAGTATTGGATTGTTGTGAAAAATAGTTTCCTACAAGAACTTGTGGAAGTATGGGATTCCATAAGGTCTTATGGGAAAACGGTTATATTTTGGGAAAATTGATGTTTATTTAAAACTTGATTTTTACTGCTCATTTAAATTACTGTTACTATTTAGACTTGATATCCATTCTGAAATACCTATGTTTTACTTCAAAAGATTATATATGTTATTTGCGAAATGAGACCAGCCTGTTTTACATATTTATAAACCTTGTATGAGTTTTGGAAGATTTTGTTACAGAGCTTCGTGCTCACCCCCTACAATTAAACGTTTTTCAGATTATACTCTTGAGGAGGAGTTGGGACTCGAGGAGCCTATAAATTGGGAGACTCCGCTAGACGGGAATGTGGATCCTGAGGTGGACGCTTAGAGTGACACATTCTTTTGTACTAGACTAGGATATTATTTTGAAACAATGTAAAATCTAGTTTACTTTTGTTATATTCCGCTGCGCTACATTAGTTAATTTTTGGAATGTAAAAGTCAAGATGAGTCTGTTCTTTTGGGATAATGATGTTAATTCTATGGATAACTTTATGAAATCTTATTTATTGATGGATTATGTTAGTGCTCTCATGATGTAAATGGTTTTAGAATGTAATGTCGTCCAAGGTGGTATTTGGGGCGTTACACCCTCTCTACAACCTTGGACCTCTCCACATCAATCTCCTTTAGGTAGATAGCGTTGATCTCACTCAGCTCCTTCATGTCATCCTTCACAGTTTGGGTTGCTTTTCGGCTACCATCACGTCCTTTCAAGCTTGGAGGAGACCATCTGTCTTAAGCTTGACCTCATTCGCCTTTAGCTTGACCTCAGTCTTAAGCCTCGACTTGGATGAGTGCCTTGTCACATGCCAAGTTTCCTTGTCGAGTGCCTTGCCACGTGCCAAGTTGCCTTGTTGATTGCCTTGCTACGTGTCAAGCTTTCTTTTTCAGTGCCTTGTTGCGTGCCAAGCTACCTTGTCAAGTGCCTTGTCGGGTTTCAAGATGCCTTGTCGAGTGCCATGCCGCGTGCCAAGATGCTTTGTCGAGTGCCAATATTTTTTAAATGTTTATTTGATTATTTCAATTAAAAATAATTATTTTTCTCTTTGTTAATAATAATTTTGTCACATTTTGATTGGTGATTTGTGAATAAAATGAGTGTTATTTTAAAAAACCTCCATTATGACTGCTCGAGCATTGGATGTCTACTTAAGGCACTTGGGCTTTACTTCCTAATGCTATAATAGGGGGGTAGAGGCTTCCACAAGCCTCGCCCGTCACACTGCATGACCTTGCCCGACACCGACGTGCCATGTTACCTTGACTAGCAATATGACGTGTTATGTTACCTTGTCGCATGATTCTCCCAAAACACTGCATGGCCTGGGATAGCAACATAATATGCCATGTTCCCTTGTTGCATGTCTCTCCTCTCTTGAGTTTGTTTTCTGCAAAGGAAAACTCAACGACCTTGAGCTCAACAGCCTTGAAAGATTCCTTGGCTACCCCCATAGCCTTCTCCAAAGCTTGAGCCCTATTCAACAGAGCTCCAACATAAATTTCCATCTAAAAAAAGAAACAAAATCTACTTTAGAAGACAACAAGAAAAGCTAAGCACAACAAATGAATTCTAATTAAAGGAAAAATTCATGGACTCACCAAGGTTGCACCAAACAAGGTTGTGGCAGCTGAGGTGGAGAGGGGCATTAAGGAGGCCTCCTAAAGGTTAGCCTCGGGAATGGTCGAGAAGATGACACTGGTAACCAGGTTCATATCTCCAAGAAGAGAATGTTCGCCTTTGGCCATCTTAGCCGAATAACTCCCTTGTGTGCTAAGAAGTAATTTTGGAGGCGCCCCTTCATTAGACTTCAATAGGTGAGGGTCCTAAAGAGATGAAGCCATTGAGTCTAAAGCCCCAACCACCTCTTTCGGTGTAGGGGAGGTCTTAGCGACTTTTGCCAGAGATTTTTTGAGCTTAGAGGAAGGAGAAGAGACTTTGTGAGCATCTATAGGAGGCTTGGGTGCAGGAGGAGCCTTCTTGGGAGAATCCTTCCTTGAAGCCTTATGAGGACGCTTTAAGTCGTTGCCAATACCGACCTTAACCTCCCTCTTCCTAGCAACTTTAGACGCTTAAGTGTCTTTCGTCATCTGGGCCAGCTTGGCCTTTATGGCATCAATATTAGAGGCCATAACGTCTAGATCTAGAAAAAAAGGGATTCAGCTGAGAATTCTATGAAGTAAAGGTAGATTCAAGACCAAAGGTAAAGGTCTTACCAAAAAATCTTCTCCTCTAAGAATAGAGAGAGCTACAATAGTTTCACCTCTCACCTCTAGAGATTCGAAGAAGTATCTAGCAAGGATTGAGGGCGTAAGAAGCTCGATGTACTTCTCAGGTTTACACTCCTTGAGGTCCCTAAGAAGGAGAGGAAAAATATATGAAACAACCAAAGAAGACTGTAACACCCCGTATTTTCTTTTATATATTTGTATAAATATATATAGTAAAATATTGTTGTGAATGTGTGGATATGTATAATGAGGTAAGGATAAACCATATAGATTTTAATAATAGGATAAATACTAGAGACGCATATTGATTGGAAAGTTTGAGTTTCAAAGACGTTGAAACATGGAAATGGGGATTAGATGAATTTCTAAATACTTTTAGGTCAAAATAAGGTGTCCATTGAATCCGGAAGGTCGAACAACCTTGGGAAAGGTAATATGAGATGTATTAGAGGTTAGAAAGCATTTTTGAGTTAAAATCCACTTTAGAGTGAATTTGGGTAAAAATTATCTTAGACACCTTCTAGTATTTTGCCCATAACTTTTTATACTTATATCCAATTGATCTGAAATTTTTACAGTAGATATTAGACATCAAGGGCTACAAAAGTGTCTCTAATGAAAATTTTCCAATTCGACCTCTAAAGGGGTCAAAACTGCACTGGAAGTAGAGGCAGTCAAATGGTACCGGTACCCCGAAACCAGTAGCTAAACGGTACCGGTACCCAGTACCGGTATCACTTCCCTGGAGCCTTCCGAACAGTTAAAAAGTCGGGATTTTGGGTTTTAAAACCCCATTCCAACCCTATTTGTCCCATTCTTCTTCTCATTCTCACCACAAACATCCTAGAGCCCTAGGAGGAGATAAAGAAAGGGAAAAATACCAAGATCAAGATAGCTTCACCCCTTATAGAAATTAAAACCGAAATTTCTCAAGAACACCATTCTTCTCCTCTCCTCTTCTGCACTTTTACTACACCTTTACCCACATCTCTTGGAACCCTAAGAGAAGACAAGAAGGAGATCTTTGGAGCTTGGGTTAGCTTAAAACTCTTGGATTCAAGGTAGGGGATTTCTTCTCTTTCTCTTACATTGAGGCTAGGTTTACTTATATGTATTCTTTACACTCTAAATTTTATATGTATGCTA
>CM042184.1:36083591-36121028 GCA_023539305.1 Ilex asprella | reverse complement strand
GAAATGGATGATTATGGGAATTGGTTGTTATGGTATATTTCTATTAGCATTGTTATTTAAACTTGAGATCCGTTGTTAAATGTCCTTGTTTTAGTTCAAATATTATGTATGCTATTTGTGAAATGAGACTACCCCTTTTATATGTTTTACAAACCTTGTTTGAGTTTGGGAAGATTTTGCTACAGAGCTTCGTGCTCATCCCCTACAATTACATTTTTCAGATTTAGTGCTAGAGGAGGATCTCGGCATCGACGAGCCGGGACATTGGGAGGCTCCACTCGAGGGGAACCTAGATCCCGAGGTGGATATTTAGATCCGTGGTTTCTTTTGTACTAGACTAGAAAATTCTTTTGAACATTGTGTAGTCTAGTTTCTTTTGTAATTTCCGCTGCGCTATAATAGTAAACTTTTCATTGGGAATGTAAAGGCCAAAGATGACATATTCTTTTGGGATATTGATGTAAATGTTATGAATCATGGCTATGAAGTATTCTTTATTGATGGTCTATCTTAGTGCTCTGATGGTATGAATGGTTATTGAATGTAATGCCGTCCAGGGTGTGTTTTGGGTTGTTACAAAGACATCAGCAATTAAAGGAAAATGAGGAAATAAAATCAAGAGAAACTCAACTAAAGCACCTTAGCACAGACTAACCCTAATTATCTAGGCCTGACCAATCTGGAGGTACTAGAGGTGTGTCAGAGGTGTTCCACGGATTGAACTCGCACTCCTTCCCAAACACAAAGAAAAAGTTATTTTTTCAACCTTTGTGGGAGCTCAAAAGGTTGGTGATTAAGTGTTGGGCCTTCACCCATTTTGAAATGTAAAGAAAGTCGTCAGCAGAAGAGAACTTGGCATTGAAGATATGAATGACCAAAGGAACTGAGGGGAAGCTAGCCAAACCATTTTTCTTAAAGAGAACCATGAGGCCTACTAGGATACCCTAGAAGTTAGGAGAAAGTTGGGAGTGTTGAAGAACGAACTTCAAGAAAGGGTGCATGAGACCATTCTCAAAGGAAGCAAAGAAAAAATAGGTCTTCTTAAGGAGCATGGTGTCATATCGATTGTCTACATTGGGACTCCAAGCACACATGTCCCTCGGGAAGCCAAACTTGGCAATAAGTGCACCAAGAAGAAGAGGGGTGACTTTGTTGGGTCCTGTGATGTTCGAGGCACTCGGATTGACCTCAGTATCCTCGACCTTGCCTGACGTCCGAGCCACATTCTTCCTAGATTGTCTCTTTCAAGACTTCTTAGGCTTTGTGAATAGCCCTGGAGGAAGCAGGGGAGCCCCAACCCCAATAACTTAGGTATCAATGACGTCAACCTCAGGAAAATTATCTATCTCATCTCCTACATCTCCCAGTCCACCAAGTTCGTCGGGATCTTTGGTCCGTCTGCTACGGCGGGATTGGACCTTGACCTTGGAAGACTTGTTAGCCATAGAGAGGGAGTCAAAAGAACCCATGGCCTTAGAAAAAGCAGACATGAGGGTACAAGGGGAAAAGTGACCAAAAGAAGCGAACAGAGAAGGAACATTTGAGAAATAGTCTTCGAGGGCTCAAGGATCAAGACTCCAACGGCCAAAGAGGAAAACCATAGCTGCGGCATAGGGATCCAAGAAAAGGGGAAGAAAGAGCAAAGAACGACCTTGAATCCTAAAATAACAAAAGCGAAAAGTCCAGAAGTGCAGTAACCACCTTAAATTCGTAGGATCTAGGGTTGAACAAGAAGTCTTAGGAGACATAAGAAAGGAAAGGGAAAAGACAGAAGACGTACCTAAAAGTCAAAGATTATCGATGATTGAGAACCCAATGGGGGCACCAAGAAAGAGTGGAGAAATCTTCAAAAGACCGCTAAATGATTTCAGCACTCACTCAGTTAGCCTGGATAACAAAGATGGAGAAGAAGAAGATGAAATCGCAAGAGACAGGGAGAGAAGAAATATTTTGGGTAAAAGTGCCAAGAAATTTGAAATAATAAAAAGCTAGAATAGAGGGGTCATTTGGTGGTTTGCCTTTGAAGGCATTTAAGGCACGCGTACGATTGAACACGTGGCACAAAGACGTTGAACATGTGCGACAAACAAGGCAAGAATGACTCCTTACACACATGCAGCACAAAAAATCCTGGAAAACATCCCATTTTGCTCCTCCTAAGTATAAATTGAGCTGAGCTTATCTATAATAGCTTAGATCATTTCCAATCCACGTTAGGCATGACTTCTGTAGCTATGGACTGGTGGAAACAATTGATACCAAAAATTAGCTAAGGCTAAGCTTGGACCACCCAGCCTATAAACTTTAGCCTGGGAGGCGCAGGCTGGGAATCATCACTGACGTGATCCTCGTGCACACAATCATAGCGATAGATGACACCTTCCAAAAAGTCATATCATGCCTAGGAAATGTAACCCTTAACGGCTAGATATTCTGGCACATGGGTTACAACTGCCTCAAGGGGACCACGTTGATCACGCAAGGATGACGCTGGTTATGGGAGTATTGTAGAGATCACACAAGGAAATCACGCAAGACAACTGTACACTATAAATAGGGATCAAATCTCCCACATTTATAATCAAGCAAGCATCTATGCTTTTACTCCATGCAATGCTATAATCTCCTTCCTCCAACTAATAAAAAACTCCCCCAAGAGTAAGAGACTCTATTAGAGTAGACTCGCCGAGCTTTCAAGTTGGTGAACCAGTATAAATTCTCTATGTATTGATGTTTGTTCTTTGTTTTCATCTTGAATCGATCGATCAACCCCAAGAGCCAAGAAGCTCTAATTGGACATCCCAGCAATGTCTATTAATGTCCACAACAAGATCCCCAAATAGTTCACCTCTTCTCACCGCGTAAAACTTACCATTAGTAGTAATCTTGTGACGCCCCAAAATTTGAGGTCCTTTATCAACTGTTGATAACCCATCAACCCGCGAAAATACACATGGATGTTGCATAACCCGACACCCCATCAATCGCATCCCCGTAACCGGGATTATAACCCACACGTGTAACCCATGTTTCTTTAATCATTTAATCCAATCGAGATCCAATGTGCCTCAATATACTTCATTTAATGTCCATTCGTATCATTGGAGGGAAGGAAAACCTAGGCCGAAAGCATGACAAAACACCTTTAAAATTTTAGAATTTTAAAAATTGTACCGGTACAGTTTGCTCACTGGAGTTGGGCGTACCGGTACACTCTGCTAATTTTGCCTGTTTCAACCATTTTTTATTTTAAACCTATTCCAAACGCTTCCACATTCATCCAATACATGTTTAACATCATTTGCTATATAAAACTTGATACATACAAGTTCTATTACATTAATTTACATAATTTATATGTCAAAAATCAAGTTTTCATAAGTGTTTTACAAAAACTCAAAGTAAAGCCACATCTCGGTTTTTTTCACCCTTGATGGTCCAAATGAGAGCCGTCCACTGGCGTGTACCCCGCACCTAAAATATTTTCTCGTATAGGGTGAGACGAGCTCAATAGAGTATCTCTTACAGAGGCTACTCCCCACCTAGATGCATATAAAGTGTTCATATGCAACATTTAACAATTCATAACATTCCAAGCAAGAATATGCATTCAATGTTGGAACTTATCATGCCATACCATGAAATGAGATGAGGCTCACTCATGCAACTCAACTAGAGCCCTTCCCAGCTCCTCAACACATGCAAGTGCCAATATGTATGAATCCGTCATCCATGTTACACATCGATTGACCTTTACAACTCTAGGGTCTTTCTTGGGGTGGGTATTCATGGACTTACACCAAGGGTCACCAATCCACACAGAATTTACAGACTTCCATCGAAGGTGCCGTGTACACCTATACACTTTATGAACTGAACCAAGGGAGTACGTACCCCAACTACCGAGCCTTGATATTCTAGTCTCTTCTTGCTACCCCGACCCAATTTTCTTTCATGTAATCATTCGACTCAATGGGATCTTCGATCCATATCTTCTGAGTCCACCCATCATCCACCAAGTGTGGTGTTTGATGTCCCAATGCACTCACACTATAAACATGCGATGTCTCCCTGTATATGCAATGTAATGAACCATTGCAAACAACAATCATGTCCAACATGCTATGGATGTCATATAGACTCATTTTAACCATATACTTTAACATATGCCATGACAATTTATACCTAATGAGTATAATTATCACATTTTCACATGATGATAATATATTAACAATATATATCAACTCATTAATCTAACTATAACATCCTCAAGCATGTCATAACATAGTTCATTCACAAGGGTATAACATAAACGCAAATCATACTCACATAAACCAATTTCCAAGGAATTACACAAGTAATTACCACACATCAATTCTAAGCTAGGAATTTAGTCTAAACCATTTCTATACCCATTTCCTTATTTCCATAACTATAGATAAGTCATAAATCACTCTATACCTCTAACCATTCCATATGGACACCCTAGATTAGAAAGAAACAAAAGTAGGAGGGAACCCTACCTCTTGGAGCGTGATATGAAGCGTAGAACCTTCAAGAACACATCCCAAGCCCAAAAATCTTGACTTCCCCAAATCTCCTCTTTGGATCTTCGGTGAAATCACTCGTTTTTTGTATGGTTGCGTAGCCCTCGTCGACGTGATCGACTATAACTCTTGGCTCGACCGATCGACGGAACTCCGAGAATCGATGAAAGAAAATAGATTTTCTCTCTCTCTTTCTCTCACATGTTGGAGCCAGCTGATCAAGAGGGATATTTTGTGAAAAATATCAGATTTTAGTCCCTATTTATAATTTCCAAGGCTTTTCTCAAATTGTGCCACTTTTTTGGGTCCGCTTTCGCCTCGAAATAATTTATTTCATTCCGGTTTAAGTTCAATTTAATTTTATTTGAACTTTTATCCAATTATATGAAAAATTTATAATTTTTATTTTTGGAGATCTTTGTGAGGTGATGCGCTACCCAGTCGCCTCGAACGACATGCAAAATTCGATTATCTCAGAATTCAATGAAACTGGCCTGAGTGACTAGATTTCCCGATATGAATCCAATGGTGAAATCCATTGTGTCATACGAGCTCCAGAGAAGACGTATTTTAATTCCGCATTATCATGACTAAATGACTATTTTGCCTTTTTTTAAAAAAAGTTCAAATTTACCTTAGTTTTCACAAATCTCCATTAACATCCACAACAAGATCCCCAAATAGTTCACATTTGCTCAACTGCGTCGAATACACCATCATTTTTTTCAAAGTTATAGCACATTTTGGAAAAAATTTGGGTAGAAAGGAATTTGACACTGAATTAGTATTTTGCCTATAAATTTTTATTTCAAACTTCGATTGATTTGATTTTTGGATAGTACAAGCTGAATTTCAAGGGGTACAAAAATGTATTTCTTAAAAATTTTGTGAATCAACTTTTAACTATGCCAAAACGTCATTGAAAGTTCAAGGAGAAAACAAAGTCCGTTCGAATGCTAATGGATCCGTCTGAATGCACTGTGTAAGGAATTTTTCAGTAGAAACACAGGCGATACTAGGGGCAAATCCTGTTCGAACACCAAATACTCTATTTGGACACAGTGTGAACCGTTAGAATGCCAATATCTCCGTTAGAACACATTGACGTGATTCTGGAGATCAAATCTGCATATAGACTATTTTCTCACACTATAAATACCTAGGGATGTATTTAGGGGATGATTTTCCTATATTTCAACCCTAGGAAGCTAAGATAAGTTGGGAGAGAAGAAAAAGAGCAAGATATTGGAGGATTAATGTGTAAGAATCGCATCAAAACATGTTAGGATTAATTATTTGCGAATCAAGGGAGGGGTTCTTTCTTAGATTCCTTTATTGATGATTAGGGCTATGTAATATATATTTTTCATCCTTATTATGAATAAATAATTGTTCGACAATGTTTTTATGTTCATTTGAATCTATAATTCGTTTCTTGAACAAAATACATGATTTGTTTATGAGAATTATTCATTCTTGTTTTAGAAACCCTAGCTCTTGAAAAATACATTATTTATGCACAGGATCTAGTCGTTTTAAAAATTCTAGTTCTTTATTTGCAATCCTATCTATGTGATAAATCTTCAACGTTTTATATTCCTTTTTAATATATACTTAAATTCTTGAATAAACACATGATTTATATCCAAATACATGTTTTACATCCAAAAATCCTATGTTCTTAATTAAAACCCTAGATCTTGAATATTGTCGACATGAAGGTTTCTTTTTATGATCTCCTGCATGTTTTGTTTTAATTATTCTTCTACTTGAAAATTGTGAAACTATGGATTTTTTTATACTTGGTTTTAATGGAAAAACGTTGTTATGATCTCTTGTATGGTTGGGTGTGATGAAAGCGGATTACAGTCGAATGCGTATTGTAGATTTTGAGGTTTTCCTACCTTTAGGGGTTTGGTGGTTGCCTAATACTCATAGGTTTTTGGTTTCTTGCGAGGGCCAACCACTATTTGTCTACATAGGTTCGAGGCTGGGGGCTAGTATACTATTCCTAAAAAAAGGATATGTCAATATTGATACGTTTGTACACGCCCTTGCAAAAGTATTGAGGGGAAGAGGGAACTTCCCTTGTCTAATATCTTTCTTTGAAAAATCTTGTTCCAACTTTGAGAGCAAACTAAAGACTCTTAAAAATGGAGGACCTTGATCCAAATGGGGGCTAGCTTTTAGGCGAGGCTAAGTTCATAAGGACTCGAATGGATACAGAGTATCCACCGAAGAAAGTTAATGAAATCCTCTTGAGTCTCGAAAGGCAGTAGGACAATAATGTTCTTTGATTCCATTAATATCAAAAGGTCTTCCACTTTTTTTAATGAATAATTTCAGAAAGAGATAGAGGAGACCTTTGCCCAGGGCATTTTTCACATAAGTGTTGTAGCCCTGCAGGGGATTGATTTGTGTTTGTGGGTAGACGAGGTAGGTTCGGTCTGTAGGTTCATGTTACATACATGTAGATATTATGTTATAAATTTTAGTTTTTGTGAGTGATTCTATTACACTACGAACTTTACTATTGTGGCAATAACTTGAGATCGTTATTAAATGTCACTATTTTATCTCAAAACTATATATGCTATTTTTTTGACAGATGTTTAAACCTAACTAGACTACTCGACTCAACTCTTTAAAAGGAGAAGAGGCGAGAGCCACTATATACTCACACACACACCCAAAGCTTCCGATGTGGGAAGCCCCAGCCCTGGCTAGGTCTTTGGGACCGACGCCTCATGGCGCACTATATATGCTATTTTATAACTAAGACTTGCCTGTTTTTCATGATTTCTAAACCTTGTTTAGGTTTGAGAAGGTTTTCCTACTGAGTTTTAGCACTCACCCAATCATAACATTCTTCATATTTTAATGTTGAGGAAGATCTAGAGTTTTTTTTTTTGGCCAGAGGAAGATCTAGAGTTAGACGAGCCAGTAAACTGGTATGTTAAGGTGGATTATGACGTGAATCCAAATGTGAAAGTTGGAAAATGACTTTTAGTCTATGAAATTTATGGTGCATTTATTTGACATTTTTGTTTGGTGTTTTTTGTTTTTGCTTTTAGTTTTTACCAAAAAAGCAAACATAAAACTCATTCTTTATACATGCAACTCATGGTACTTAATATATATAGGATTATAAATACATGGGATTTTACAAATTTGGTGGGAAATTTACCTCTGAATTTAGGCATGAATATGGAAGTTAGAGAGAGAGAGAAGTGTCAGCCGTGAATGGAATGTGCAAACAAAATATCATTAATTTGGAAATTATAAATGGAAGGTATCTCGGGAAAAACAAAATTTAGGAATGAATTTGATTCGTTGGATCAATATTTTTGAGTTGATCTGAGAAGCAAAAAACTCAAGATAACATAGACCTTTAGAGTTAACTTATTTTTTGCTCTGTGACAACCCGTACATTAATTAATAATTGATACGCTAATTAGGTCATTGATTATAATTTTGTATAATTAAAGTTTATGCTATAAGTAATATTTTTTTAAAAATAAAAAAGAGTCGAATGACTATAATTTAAGTCAAATATCATGATCATAATAAATAAATATATTTATATCTATGTATATAGAAATATTTATACTGTGCTAGATCTTTGCACTATGCTAGATTTTTATAAGCTGTAGGAAAACTTACATAAAGAAATTTAAAAATAACCACTAACACGCTAATTAGGTCGTCAATTATGATACTTCATAATTGAGATTTATTTTAAATATATATGTATTATATATGATAAAATATTTTTTATGAACAAATGAACCTCAAATATAGACTCTTTGCACAAAAACGAGTCAAACAACTATAACTAAGGTCAAATATCGAAATCATATAATATCCTTATATCTATATGTGTTGATAAAAAAATAAAAAAGAAGATAATGTCCTTTCTAGAATTGAAAACGTGCACAAAAAAAAAATAGCAAGAAATGGACAACTGTCCATAGCTATTGCTAAAGCCTTGGTCCCCAAGCAAAAATATGGCTATAAAAGGCCAAGCATGCCAAGCATCAGGCACGGCAGAGAGGAAGGGAGAGAGAGAAGGGAAGGAAGGGAAAAGAAAAGAGAGAAAAAGGGTCAAAATTTTGTTGACCTAAGAATTCGCGGTTACGATTAAAATTTTGGGTAAGATTTTCTAGTTATTACTTAGTAAATTTTATTAGTTCGAGTTTCTTAAAGTTGATCCTCATTTCGTATTTTTAGATCAAATTTAAGTATCATTATTTTTCGATAGTTATTCCATAAATTATTTTAGCTTAACTAAGTTCTTATTATATATTGTTATTCTAAAATATTATTTTAATTATTTTGTTACAGTACATTGTATCGAGTAGAGGTCAAGAAAGAGGTAGGGTTTCTTTTATCTTTTATTATCATTGATGCATTTCATGTATGTTTGGGGGCTTCATATTAAATCTATTTTTTTTTATATTGTGTCATTAAATTGTTTTAATCATGGTGTCAAATTGGGGTTTTATAAATAAGTCATGATCATGTTGAAAATTTTAATTATTGAGACCCTAATTATCTTATGAAACCACGTTGCATAATAAATATTTTTTTTATTTAATGTTTGACTTGTACAAACGTTTTTTTATTATTATTTAAGGTTTGGTTTGTTGTTAGGTCTGATTACGGTATGATTTTATTTTGTGATTTTGATGAAATTATTATGAATACACATAATCGAGGGCAGGGGGTTAGTAGATGAGTGATCCTTACGAGGATTCACAGGATTCCTACTAGTCCTTGGACTCATTGGTTAGTAATATCGGTTGCCGTGATAGTCTGTGTGGCACCACATAATTTTCGGTATGGGTGTTTCCAGAAAAGCAAGAAGGGCATTGGGTTCCCTAGGGTGCAAGACCCCAAAGTTTTCTCCGGAGACGGTTCATGCGTGAACCAGAAAATTGACGGATTGATATGATCGATGTGTGATGTTCTTTATTTATTTACTTGAGTTATTATTTTACCTTATTCTTGCGATTATCTGTTATATACTTATATTATGCATTTTTTTTAAACCTTGGTAGTCATTGATAAACGTTATCCTACTGAGCTGGTGAGCTCATCTCTATCTAACATTTTTCAGAGATATGAAGCCGGGAAGGAGGATAAGCTGAAAGGACTACGGATAAAGTCTGCTATTATTTTTTTTTTTTTATGTGTATCTAGAATATTGAGATGGTTATGTAAATATTATGTACTCGTACGCGAAATACAATAATACGAGGAAGGTTATCGTAAATTCGGTGTGAATTTTATTTATTTATTTTCTTTAATCACGCCCGGATATTTTTTAAGGAATAAAAAATTTCGGGTCGTGACATGCTCAGAATTCTTTTGGACTGCGAAAAGTTTGAGATAAGATTTGGGATTCAAACTTAGCTCTACTATGTATATAAATAAATAAATATATATATATATATATATATATATATATATATATACATTCTTATTCTGTCAAACAAAGTCATGTATTGTAATTCATGCACGAAATGAAAAAGACACGTTAGAGCATCTCCAATCTTAACTCAAATTTTTACTCAAATTTGAGTAAAAAGCTGGATTTGATGCAAAATACTTCAATGGAGAAACTCAAAGTTAAAAGTGGATAGAATATCACTATTCAATATTTTAAGGAGAATGAAATCGAATCATTGATGATTTGAGTAAAAATTTGAGTCTTCCTTGATCTAATATGTTTTTGGGTAAAACATTGGAGAGAATTTTTAAGAATTTTTTTACCAAAATTTAAATTTAGATTTAATAAAGGGAAATGATTGGAGATGATCTTAGATATATCTAGTTGTCCTTATTGTTGTATAGTTTTGTATAAAATATAGGACTACACTCTAAGTACTGCCATCCCACTTTTTAGTACTACATCAAAAAGTAAGGGCCTCTCTTAATGGAGATGTGTCCACTAAAAAGTATATGACCGGTGAAACAGGTATATATATTTGAAGATGGCATCCAAATTATTAACTACTTCACCCCAAAAAAATTTTAACTCTATCCAAAAGGTTGTAACACAATCCAAAAAATTGTAACATAGCCTGAAAAGTTGAAACACCACCTAGAAGGTTGCAATGCCGCCCAAAGAGATGTAACTCCACTCAAAAGGTTGTAATGCCACCTAAAAACTTAAAGACCATCTCCAAAAAGTTATAACCTCACCCAAAAGGTTATAACCCAACACAAAAAAAGTTATAATCTCATTCCAAAAGACTGTAACATAACCCAAAAAGGTTGTAACCCCACTCAAATGATTGTAACACAACCCAAAAGAGTTGTAACCCACCCCTGTAACATAACCCAATAGTTGTAATCCACCCAAAATGTTGTAATCCCACCCCATAGAAGTTGTAACAAAACCCAAAATGTTGTAATGTCACCTAAAAACTTATAGCCAACACCAAAAAAAGTTGTAACCCTGCCCCAAAAAATTATAACTCTACCCAAAAAAATTGTAACATAACACAAAAAAAGTTATAACCCTATCCAAATGGTTGTAAAACAACCCAAAAGAGTTGTAACCCACCCTTGTAACATAATCAAATAGTTTTAATCCACTCAATGGATTGTAATTCCACCCAGAAAAGGTTGTAACATTACCCAAATTGTTGTAACGCAACGCATCGCAAAACGTTGTAAACCCAAATAACCAAAATGTTGTAATTGTAATGCCACCATTATAGATCATACTGCAACATGATCGATCTTGATAACTCACTATTGAAAAAATTATTATTTTATTGTAAAATTACCATAATGTCTACTTTTTTCGGTATTATGACATTACTACTCCTTAAATTTGATCATGATCGATCATTTTGCACCATGATCGATCATGCTTAAGTTTCTGGACCCATACTCCACCCAATATAAATTCTATTTGTTTCAAAATTGCACTCATATACGACTCTTTTTTTTTTTTTGCATTTTGTTACCACTTTTGAGTGCATATTTTGTTATCAATTTATTCTGATATATCCTTAATTTAACAATAAATTAACTTTTGATTCATCAAATTAACAATAAGTTAACTTTCACATTTACCAAATTAACATTCAATTCATCAAATTAACAAAAATATTAATCTAATTAGCATTTAATTCATTAAATTAATATTCAAATTTGATTAGTTAATATTACAAATTACAATCTTGTTTCATTCAATTAATATTTTATTCATCAAATTTAAATTCAATTCATCTAATTGACTTTCAATTCATTAGATCAACTCCAAATTAAGATTCAATTTTTTTTATTATTGACATCCAAAATCATCTAATTAACATTCAATTTCATTCAATTAAAAATAATTTGATGCCTCAATTCATCTAATCAAATTAAGAATAAGTTAACATTCAAATTCATCAAATTAACATTTAATTTCATTAGTTAACATTTAATTTGTTAAATTAATAAAAATTTCATCTAATTAACATTCAATTTATTAAATTAACATTCAAATTCAACTAATTAATATTGAATTCATCAAATTAACATCCAAATTAATATTCAAAATATTTATCTCATAATCTTATTTTAAAATGTAGATGAAATACATCTATAAATTAAAATGTTGTGAAAAAACTTCCTTTTCTGCTGATGTTACCACTTTTTTGGATGAAATTAACACTATTATGGAGGATAATGTTACCACTTTTTGATAATAGATTACCACTTTTTAATTGTCATTTGTTCAAGATCGATCATGCCAAAACATGATCAATCTTGCCATTTTACCCCTTTTACCTCATATCGATCACTGTATTGCTTGAATTATCTTGCAATTTTATACATCTAACATAAAATATTATTTTTGTTGACAATTACACTATTGACCTCAAAGTGGCTATATCATTTTAGGCATTTACTCTTCCATACATCTTCATCGAATCGAACCAAAACTTTGCCATATTCGTTAATCTATCAAAGGTAAACCCCAACCCCAACGCGAACCCCAATTGTTGTACCATAACCCATATCTCTACTCTTCCATTTGATTGAAAGGAAAAAATCTAACTCTAACCCCAAAATTCGAATAATCCCAATCCTTAACCACAATCCATCGAGTAATTCCAAACCCCTAACACAAAAATCTATTTACACAATCAGGTAATCCGTGAGCAGAAATTATTATTGGTTTATTCCATCATATTTATGTTTGATCTTTGATCTTCAAGATCGATCTTGAATTAATGGTATCTGATGATACCAAAAATGATTCTAAACATGAGCTCGGACCTATAGGTCGGGACAGGAGGTTAGCCTAGACAGAAGAGCTCAGAGAACCAGAGCTCAGCTCCATTCAAACGGGATAGCAATAGGAATGGCGTGAGGATAGCTGGATAGACAACAAGCATCCACAAAATAAAAGGAATGAGAACGGAAAGCTAGAGTCAAGACATAAAACTCTCAACCAACCGAAATTCTCTCCCGAAAATCAAGGGAAATCCCACGAATGCAAGACAAGGATCCCGGTGCAGATCCCTTAGAACTAGGAATCAGTCTATATATCCTGAACAGTGCATCCATTGAGGTACAAGAGAGAAATGGGAGTGGCACGAACACCATTCTGTAAATCACTCAAATTGTCAATAAAGAGAAGGGAGCAAGAGCCTCCATTAAAGAGTGGACTAACCAAGCTCTATAGCTGGTGAACCACTATATTTCTACTATGTCACTGCCTCCATATACCAACCAGCCTCACATAAACCACTCCACGAGCCATGTAGCTCTGATCTCTCCTTAATATTTCATTCGTTGGCTTCGCTCATTCACCTAAATTACACCAGCAGTATCAATGGTAGGTGAGGTCGGTAGGAAAAGAAAGGCGAAAAACGTCTGTGGAGAAAGAAAGAACAAGAAGGTAGAGGGCAAAAGGGAAAATGTAAAAGTATTTCATCAAACCAAGGCGTTGATGCCTTCAATCATGCAAATTTTTTCAGTGCCTCCAATCCAATAAATTTTGACCATATCTCCAATCTTGTAAATCCCATTGACACATCCAATGTTGATGCCTCGAATTTTGAAAATGTTGATTCATCTGGAAATGCTCTTGATCCTACAAATGCAGTTGACTTCTTGAATCTGGAAAATTATGGTAATGAATCCAATCCTAGTTTCTTGAACGCAAATTGCCAAAAGCTATATGATTGTATCTTTTCCAAGTAGCCTTTGTTATTGGAACGTGGTTCTTCATCAGATAAGTTAACAAATGTGGACTTGCCTATGTTTCTTCATCTTCGTAATTAGACTTCTTTAGTTGATATAAATAATGACGATAAAGCATTTAATACATTAGTGAGGATATTTTATGCCAACATCCATGATTGTGATGATGAGGATTGATGATGCACAAAATTGTCTTTGTGCAAGATCAACAGTCAAGTATGCGTACTGGTGCAATTAATGAACAATAATCAGACAATCAATAGCAGATCAATGACAAAACAGTAAATATGAAACAAACACAAAGATTTATAGTGGTTCAGTCCGGGTGCCCTACGTCCACTCTCGGGAACGACAACGATGGCCTGTGGTATTTTATTGATGAATGGTGGTACTCCGGAGAGTTACAGTGCTTTTAGGTAGAGAGAGAGTGATGAGTGTAGGGGATGTGTATATGTTTCAGAGGCTTCAAGGTGGTGATCATTTTCATGCCCTTCCATGTGGAGAGGGGCTTATATTATATAGGCTCACCAAAGCGGTGAGGAGGTGACATGAGGAAGGGGTCTTCCACTATTTTGTTGAGTACAATTTTGGTAGTAATAGACTTCTTTGGTAGGCACAATTAAGGTAGGAATAGATCTCCGGTGCGTATCCCGATATTTTCTCCCTCGTGCTCCTATCTAGTCGGAGGAGTATCCTGAGCTGGTTGGACTTGGTCTTGTCATTTGACTTGACTTGCAGTAGGTTTGCACTTACATTGGAGTGATTCCCATGGTACATGGAGAGAGCAGAGATCGACGGAGACGAGGGAGCCAGCATGGGCGGTGCCCAATTGTTACTCTGGGCGGCGCCCCCTTTGGGGATCCTTGGGCTTTGGCCTCTTGACTCCCTTAGGCATTGTCCTCTTGATGTCCCCTTGGTGCTTTGGACTCGCTTCTGATGGGCTGACCCAAGTTCAGTTGGGCTCTTCTTTGGACTTTCTTGGTTTATTTAAATTGGACTTGGCTCAATCAAATTTGGGCTCATCAAGGATGACAAGTTTAAGTCTTTTTGTTAGGAATAAAGAGTTTGAAGTTACACCAGATTTGATTGCAAAATTTTGAAGGTTCTCTAACACTTCATTGTTGAGGATACGTTTATCTATCCATACCGAAATTCCAACCAGGATGAACGCAAGTTGGAAATTGTTATTAGTGAAATTTGTGACAGAGCTGTTGTTTATATGGACAACAATGTCAGAATTAGCTAGAAAGAACTTACTTTGACTTATAAGATTTTAAACCATATAGTGGTTTGCAATATTAAGCCTAGAGGACAAGTTGTTGAATTTGGAGTTGATAAAATGCATTTGCTTTATGCAATTGGGAAATTGGCATGTGTAGATCTCCCATTTTTAATATTTGATGGTATTACTTATGCGTATGAGGTGCAAGACAAGAGGAAAAGTCTCCCATTTCCAATTTTAATTTCAAAAATTGTAAAGGTTTGTGGAGTTGTGCTTGAGTCAAGCGACACTTATAGTACTCCTATGATGAAACTGATAAATGATAGTACATTTAAAAAAAAATTGGGAAATGCCAAGGTTTACTAGCCTTCTAAGAAGTTTATTCAGCCAACGTCCCAAGTTGAACACCGAACAGATTGTGATGGCCTAAGTTCTACAGCTTGTCATGGGCGAAGTACTTCTACATTTGATATTAATATAGGCGATACTACTCATGCATTTGATATTAATATAGTTGGACATATGCTTCAAAAAATTTCAGCTTAGTAAAAGCAATTGCAAAAGTCTCAAGAAGACACCAACGTGTCTCTCAAGTGGCTTAAGAGTATGATTAACAAGATCGATGTATATTTGAAGAAATACACAGAATTCACAAATAAGTGGAAATTATTAATATTTTTGGTTGTATATATATGAAGTAGTTATAGTTGTTTGATTGTTCATAAAATGTTTGAATGAGTTCACTTTAAAAGTGAAGCACAAATGAGGATTATTTGTTTATTGTAACATATGCAAAATTTAATGGAACAAATAGATTATTTTAATGTTTATACACTTTTTTTTGGGATGCTACCCAGAGAGATAAAGTAGTGTTGTGGAAGTCCCCTACAACAAGTTGTCCAGAAACATGACGTTTCAGGGTAGTTAGCAAAGTGGTCCATCAAGCTAGGCGAGTTTGATATACAATACCAACCATGAACCTCAATCAAAGGTCAGGTGGTAGTAGATTTGATCGAAAGCTTTACAATTGGTGAAGTCGAGCTCCCATAACTGGATCAAGTCCTTTAGCTATTTGCATGGAAGATGTACATTGATGGGTCTTTGAACCTATTTGGAGGAGTAGTTGGATTGACGTTAAGCTCACTGACCAAAGAGAAGATAAAGTATTTGCCCTTCGGATTTAAGTCCTCCAATAATGAAGCTAAATATAAAGCACTTGTTGTAGGCTTGAAGCTTGTTGAGGCATTCAGAGTAAGGCTTTCACAAGCATACAGTGACTCATAGCTGGTGGTGAGGCAAATACAGGGAGACTATGAGGCAAGGGAGCCTCAGATAAGCTCTTAATTATCTTTGGTGAGAGGAACCTATCCAAAAGTTTGAACATTTTGAGATTGCATAGATACCTTGGGCACATAACTCACTGGCAGATTCTCTAGCAAGATTAGCATCCACTTTTTCTGATGACTTGGAGTATTTATCTCCATTGAGTTCATACCAAGTCTTAGCACCCAAAGCTCAGACATCCAACCAATGACCTAGGAGCCTAGCTGGAGGGTCAAAATCCTTGCATACGTCCAGCATGGTACTCTCCCACAAGAGGATAGGAAGCTCCACCAAAGGGCAACTAGGTATGTTATACTAAACTAAGCACTTTACAAAAGGGGGTTCTCACTCCCATACTTAGGAATGCTTAGGTCCCTAAGAGGTAACATACGTGCTGGAGGAAATACACAAAGGTATGTGTGAAAACCACCTAGAAGGACAAGGTCTGGCCCATAAAGCGTTGATCAAGGGTATTTTTGGCCAACCGTGAAGCAAGATGCCTTGAGCCATGTCCAAAGGTATGAGAAATGTCAAAGGTTTGCTATAGTTCCCAAGCAACCTCTTCAAGAGCTTGTTCCTATACCAACTTCATGGTCATTTGCCTAGTGGGGAATTGACATTATGTGACCATTCCAAAATGGGAAGGGTTAGAACAAATTCACTATTGTCGCCGTAGATTACTTCATTAAGTGGGCGGAGGCAGAGCCCTTGGCAATAATTACTGAATGAAAGATCTAGGGATTCATGTAGAGGTCCATTATTTGCAAATTTGACATACCATCTGTCATAATAAGTGCAACAGAAGACAATTTGACAATGAGGTTTATAATGTTTTGTTCTGAGCTTAGAATCCTTTAGCACTACTCCTCACTCGACTATCCATAGGCAAATGGACAAGTAGAGGTTACGATCTAGAACCTACTCAAGAGCATAAGGACTAGACTTGAGCACTCTAAAGGGCTATGGGTGAATCAACTTCCAAGCATTTTATTTTGGAAATATAGGACTACTGCCAGGACCCCTACTGACGAGACTCCTTACTCACCAGAATTTAGCATAGAGGCAGTTATCCTAGTGGCGATCAGGCTAGCCACCTACCGACCATCCACTAAATGATTAGCTGCTAGCCTACAATTAGACTGGATAGAAGAAAATAGGAAGGAATCATAGAGAAGGATTGCCACATATCAGAGTAGGATGACAAGGTACTATAACTCCAAGGTTGAGCTATGAGAGTTCTTGCTAAATGATTTAGTCCTAAAAAAAGTTATACTAGTATTCAAAGATTACAAGGATGGAAAGTCGGGACCAAGTTGGGAAAGTTCATAAAGAGTTGTGAAAATTCTAAGGCCTGGAACCTACCAGTTGGAAACCTTTGAGGGAGCTAACCTATTACATCCATGGAACGTTGAGTAGCTGAAAAAGTTTTTCCAGTAATTTCCATTGTTTTCTAGCTCTAATAAGGCATTATTTTTGCCTAACAGTTAGCTTTAATAAAAGGCATTTCTTTTCAACCTAATTGTTAGTTTGAATGAGAGCATTATTTTAAACTGCTTAATTTTTGTAAGACTCTTGATCAACTTACTTAATGAAAGGCGTAATTGACCTCCCGGCTGGTCAGGTGAGTGCATCATGGGAGGTCCGAAGGTAATGGAGGAAAATTTTGTTTTTGCTCATTATGGAGGACATTTGATTCAGCCTAATCAACCAAAAAAATTGACTCATGCAAGCATAAAAAATTCAACCTAGCTCGGATTGGAGCTCAATAAGCTCATTGGCAGAATAAGACATTTAACTTAGCTCAGATTAGAGCTCAAGAAACTCATTGATTAGCACAAAATATTTCATATCCTATGTACATTTGCACCACTTTTGTGCTTGCTTTTGCGGTTAAAATGAGTGTAATTGAAATATTCGAGCTATTAACGGAGTTTCGATGTGTTTGCAGGTGAAAGGGTTTAAATGATGCTTGCTAAGCCCTTTCATGGTGCTTAAGGTAAATGGAGATGAGGAGGAGGCTAGACAATAGCTTAGAAGGTGAAGGAACTAAGAAATTAGCAAAACAAGTGAAAAACTACCAGTAGGCCATACCAGTAGGTTTTGCCTACTGGAGTAAAACCTACCGATAGATTTTCCTCGATCTACTGGTAGGTTTTATTGAAACACGCCAAATTCTGCATCTCAAGCTCTGCAACTTTTGGGGTCCCATCATTGGGTCTCCCACTTATCCCTAACACTCCTTACACAAAGACATCCCCTCCTCAACCCTAGCTTCGACTTTGGAGGCTTTCACATTAATGAGGAGAGAGAGAAGAGGTGAAGCCTAGGAGTGCGGGCTAGGCCTGTTCTAGCCTGCCCAATCCATCTATTCAGCCTCTATTGATGGGAAGCCTATCATATGGACCCTATGGAGCTCCATGGATGTTTTTGGGGAAGAAGATACACCATTATTGAGGAAGATTATTGCATTATAGATGGAGAATGTGAGATCCTGGTATCCCACATCGGTTAGGGAGATGAAAGTTACTGGGTTTATAAGTAAGCCCCTCACCTTACATGACATAAGTCTTTTTTTCAGGGGTATTGGGAGAAACAAAATCATGAGGGCCAGGGGACCCAAAACGGACAATATTATGCCATGTGGAGGGTGGGGTGTTATAAAATGGTATAAGAGCTGACTCTCGTCTGGACCGAGTGTGGGGCCCTACCGTGCTAGCGTATAGTGGACGGGTAGGTAGCTGGCGAGCTGCTTCACGGGGACGTGTAGCCCTGAGGGGGGTGGATTGTGAGATCCTGGTATCCCACATTGGTTAGGGAGAGGAAAGTTGCTGAGTTTATAAGTAAGTCCCTTACCTTACATGACATAAGACATTTTCCTAGGGGTATTGGGAGAAACAAAATCGTGAGCGCCAGTGGGCCCAAAGCGGACAATATTATGCCATGTGGAGGGTGGGGTGTTACAGAGAAGCTCTAGGTAGAAGACGTAGTTAGAGAGAGCAAGCTTAGATTTTTAAATTTCTTCCATCCATTTCACTTGTAATCTTTCTCAAGACTCTTGTAAGCTTCATTTAATGTCTTTAATGTCATTTATTACAAGTACATTGCAAGTTTAGTTCTACATTTTGGATTTCACTATTGTTGCGAGAATTTTTCGTCATTTCAAGTTTTAAAATGGGTATTGAATGTTTTTATTTCTAGTTTAAGTTTCCTTGCGTTAAACTAAGTTCTAATCTTCAATTCTTTACAATGCCTCTTTGCTACATTTATGTTCTTGCTTTAAATATGAGTAGTTAAACTTTAAGTTGGCTAATCCAAGGGAGAACTCCTCTTAGGTATGCTATTTCAACTCATTTTTATTCCTCCTTGTAGTGTACGTTGATTCAGTTTGACTGGGTTGAGTGTGGACGTGGTTGTGAGTCTTTGATATCCCATAGACTTGTCATGGGGTATGCTTGGATCCTGACCTTCATCCTAGTCCCTCGTTTCCCACAAATCAATCGAACATCTAGACACCATTGGAGGAAGGTCTTGAGTTAAGTTGACATTTCCATTGGAATGACCCATTCGGATTAGCCAACACTGGTTTCCATTTCAATTTCATCAAGATACAATCATAAACCAAACTCAAACAACAGAAGATTTTTACACTTTTTTCCTCTTTCACCCAAATCACCTTTAACATGATTCACCTCCTTCCATGAGGAGACGACATTAGAATACAATTTTCAAGTAAAATATGACACTCAAAAGTCTCCTTGCATTTGGGGAACACTTTTTTTCACACACACACACACACATGCACACATTTCATTCAACACACCCGTTTTTCCTAATTTCTGCATCAAACCTATGTGAGAGTGACACTCACCTACACACATAAGCCATATACACATTAAGGGTTCATGTTAAGGACCGTCGACTTTGCTTTTCGTGTGCTTCTTGGTTTCTTAAAACTTAAGATTTTCTTTTAAGTTCTCATTATTTCTTGAACTTTCTTCGCGACTCACCCTTCTTAGGGTTTTTCTTGAGTCCTCGAGACTTCACATTCTTGGTCTTTCCAAATTTCTCCTTATTGCAATCTTCTCTTCAAAATCTCTAATGGTTGCTCCGCTTTCTTCTCTATTCCAGGAACATGCTTCTACTGGGATCGACTTGAGGTGGAAGTCTCGCTACTTGGCTCCTTCTGTGATTTCGCCTGCGAATTTAGATAGGATCAGAAGACAATTATTTCCTTTTTTGGACTTGCCTCTACGAGTTCTAACTTATGATGAGCCCTATAATTATCTCCCTCGAGGAAAATTCTATTTTTTTTGAAGGTGCTCTGGAAATGGGCCTACATCTTCCTATTCATCCCTCCATCGGATGGATCCTAGCTTATTATGGTCTGTGTCCTCCTCATCTCCCTCCTCGAGGATGGGCTACCATGATAAACTTCTTCCTCTTCTAGCGCCTGCAAGGCAAAGAGTTCCCTACGATTGCTGAGTTTCTTTACTTTTATGATCTTGAGGATGATGAGGTCCCTTGCTTTAGCAGTTTTTGGTGGAGCCACTTCCGTGAATGCCTTTCAGTCCTTGACCTCACTCCCTCTCCTGAAGGGTGGATCAATGCTTTTTCTTCGTTTCAGCAGACTCGTGGAGGTCCACCGAGCAGTGCGGCTTAGAGAATAGGGTTCCTCTTTCCTGAAAAAATTTTTCTCATACAAGTTGGCATATAGAAAACCTTCTTGAGCAATTTTCTGTGATGCTGGGTTTTAACCATACATCTGTGGTGTAGATGTGCCTGAACCAGATTTGATAGAGATGAAAAACATTGAGCAGGTTATTCATGCTGATTCTATGCCTTATTTAGATCTGGTGACATCAGAGAACCTTTTTCTGTTTAGCGTTGCAGTAGCAGCTTTGAATTTTGCCTTTATCCCAGACTCTCTTGACTCTCTCCTTCCTGAACCAGATGAAGACGAAGACAAAGACGCTAGTATATCTTCTAGAAAGTGTTACCTCTAGTGATTCTTGTTCTCCTTCGTTTGGGTCTTCCTTTGGAATAATTTTATTTTATTCTGCTGGGCAGAAGCTCCTAAAATTAACTTCGGAGACGGAGAAGGAAATAGATAAGCTGAAGGATGAGAATGCACGTCTTCGGGCTGATAATGCTTAGCAAGAGGAGGAAATAGTTGAGCTGAAGGGAAAGTTTGGGGTAATGTAGAACTGTCTATCTTTTCTTTTTGTACTTCATGACGACTTGGTGAAATGTAGACCTCTTTTTTGTTGCTTTGTAATTTTCTTGCAGTGCCTTGTGATTTGTAGAACTCATCTCCTTGATGAGCGCGCCTTGTTGTCTATGAGCCCATCTTGTGTATATGAGCTGATGAGCTCATCCTAATTTTATGAGCTTGAAGATCTTCAACTAAATTTCATGAACTGAGGAGCTCATAGTATTTTTATGAGTTGAGGAGCTCATCTTATTTTTATGAGCTGAAGAGCTCATCTTATTTTAATGAGCTGAGGAGCTCATCTTTGATCTTATGAGCTGAAGAACTCATCTTAATTTTATGAGCTGAGAAGCTTATCGTATTTTTATGAGTTGAAGAGCTCATCTTGACTTTATGAGCTGAAGAGGTCATTGTATTTTTATGAGCTGAGGAGTTCATCTTTGATTTTATGAGTTGAAGAGCTCATCTAGATTTTATGAGCTAAAGAGCTCATCGTATTTTTATGAGCTGAGGAGCTCATCTTTGATTTTATGAGCTAAAGAGATTATCTTGATTTTATGAGATAAAGAGCTCATCGTATTTTTTGAGCTGAAGAGCTTATCGTAATTTTATGAGTTGAGGAGCTTATCTTTAGCTTTTTAGCTACTTAAGGAATCACACAGGGATGAATCAAAAACTTGCGATTTTACTGAGAGTAATATTATTACAGGAGAAACTTACTGAAAAAATCTTTTAAGATGCTCTGCGTTCCAAGAGTGAGGTAGGATTTTTTCCTCTTCCTTTTGTAACTGGTAATTCTTAGGTCTAATCACCCTTGAGATGATGTAAGGATCTTTCCAGTTAGGACCCAATTTTCCATGAGAGGGGTCCTTTATTGCAAGCAGGAGCTTTCTAAGTACTAGATCTCTAACCTTGAAACTCATGTGTCTAACCCTTTTGTCGTATGATCTTGATGTCTTTCTCTGGTAACTCTTGATACAATGTAGAGCTTTATCCCTCTTTTCATCCAAGAGATCCATATTCAGCAGAAGTGACTCATCATTGTACTTGAATTCTGTGAATTCAGCCCTAGGGGATGGGATTCCAACCTCCAAAGGTGCCACTGCTTTGGTTCCGAAGGCCAAAGCAAATGCTGTTTCCTGAGTTGTCGATCTGGCAGTTGTCTTGTAAGCCCACAACACCTCTGGGATGTGTTCTACCCATTTTCCTTTACTAGCTTCTAGCTTGGTTTTCAGAGCTACCTTTATGGTTCGAATGGTGACCTCTACTCGCCCGTTGGATTGAAGATGAGTTGGGGATGAAAAATAATTCTTTATCCCTAGCTCGACGTAGAACTTTTTGAACTTTGGGTTGCTAAATTGCTTTACATTGTCAGATACGATTACTCTGGGGATCCCAAATCTGCAAATAATTGATTTCTACGTGAAGTTTTGGACCTTTTGTTCTGTGATTGTTGTCAAAGATTCCACTTCTGCCCATTTGGTGAAGTAGTCCACCCTAATGATGACGAACTTACAGTATCCAATATTGAGGGGAAGGGGTCCAAGCATGTCTAAACCCCATTGTTGGAAAGGCCAAGGGCTTACCATGAACGTCAGGAGCTCAAGAGGAGAATGTGGGATGTTGATGTGTATCTGGAATACCCTACACCTTTTGACCAAATCAGTGGCAGCTTTGAGCATAGTGGGTTAGTAGTACCCCAGCCTTAAGGCTTTTTCGGCTAAATCTCGAGCTTCGATATGGTTACAGTAAATTCTCTCATGGATTTCTCTGAGTATGTCATTAACGTCCTCATCTCCCACGCACTTGAGGAGAGGCTCCAAAAAACCTCATTTGTACAAGTTTCCTTGTAGGATAGTGAATCTGGCTAACCTGATTCTTAGCTTTGTAGCTTCCTTGTGGTCATCTGACAAGGTTCCATTTTGAAGGTATATTCTGACGGGGTCTATCCAGCTTGGCAAAGTCAAAATAGGAAGTACTTCATCCTCAACGCTCACAGATGGTTCTGCCAAGTGCTCCACCGGTATTAGCCTATCTAGATTTTTTTGCGAGGCTGTAGCTATCCTTGTTAAAGCGTCTGCTAGCGAATTCTCAATTTTGGGGACGTGCTTGACCTTAATTTGCACAATTTTCCTGATCAACTCCAGCACCTTTCTAAGGTAAAAGACCATTTTTTTCGTCTTTGGCCCTAATACTAGTTAATCAAAACCAAAATCTTAAATACCTAAAAGACAATGATCTGATTTTTGTGCCAAATTCTAAAAACTTATGCAATATAACTCAATTAAATCCAACATCTTACTTACCATTATTTTTAAAAACAATTAGGACTTCATTAAGGTTGTAATGAGGCCAAGGGTAAGAGGTAAAAGAAACAAAGGATTAAGGAATTCAAAAGAGTTATCCAAATTTTGCTTTATTTGGACACAAGACTCTCCTTTTGAATCTTTTCTTTTCTATTGCAATCACTTCACTCTTTTTTTTTTCTTTCTTCATTGACTTAGATTTTCCATGTTGTTTTATGTTTACATCTTGTAACTTCAATTTCCTAGCATTTTTCTACTTCTTTTATCTGTTCTCTCTCTCTTTTTTCCAATTCCATGTGTTTGAGCATCTTTTTTTTTAAAAAAAAACTTCATCCGCTTGAGCATATACCACAAAGTTCCCAACTTCCTTGATAAAAGCATAGCAATTCTAGGGATAACCAAGGTAAGATATTTTTCTTTTATGACTGGCTCGACTATTATTCATGGATAAGAATCAAACATTCATTCTGGCTCAATTATGGCTTCTAAGGAAAAAATTATATGAAAGAAACAAGCAAAGGCTAAAAAATTAATCAAAAGATAGCCATAAATCATTTTTTAAAAACAAAGGAAAATTATTAATTGATAGGGATACAACCAACTGATCGATCCTTATACTCTAACCAAAACAAACATAATGAGATTATTGAAAGAATTAACTATGAAAGAACTAGTCATGAGTAATTGTAATATAACCCTCCAACAAGATAGACTCTAAACTCATAGGGTAATATATTCATCTTCACTATACATTTCCAGCCTTTAAGACAAGAATTCAACCTAATAGATTGCAAGAATTATTTGACATTAGTGTACATAAAATTGAGTTCTTAATGTCAAAGCAAGCATGATACTCAAACATAAATTAAATTCCATCAATTAGCTATTTTTAAAATTAACTCAAATTCCAGTCAACATATCAAAGTTTGCAAATAATCTTAAAATAAAGGATAATACATTCAAGATAGCTAAACAATTTCTTCTTCTTCTTTTTTTTTTTTATAGGAGCAAACAAACAAAACAAATAAACAAAAAGCATGGAAAAAAAGTGGTGTAAACCCTCACCCCCCAACTTGAATTAGGCATTGTCCTCAATGCAATAGAAATAACCATATGCAATGAGAAAAAGGAAATAGATAACGGAATGAGATCACCTAAAACACAGGTCCAAAAAGAAAAACTACTGCAAAACCAAAAATAAAAGGCACAATCAATGAAATATAAAGAAAACAACTATATAACTAATGTACAACAAGTCATATGGTAAAAAAATCACGCTGCAGGGGGTTCCTGGTAAACAGGATCAACAAGCTCCTCGTCAGGTGACTCGCTCTCAATCTGAACAGTGATATTATACCCAAGTATAAGTGGTCAAATTGTAATATTTTACTCGCTTTAAGTCCGAGGTCGATCCCACAGGGAATTGATATTGGAAATCAAAATGAAAATAGTGAAGGTATTACGGTTACAAATTTAAATAAAATAGCTGGTGGCATGAGCTAAGAGCAATAAAAATCAAACTAACTTAAAATTGCAGTAATAAAAGATACGAGATTCAATAAGTAAAGGATATCCTCCAGATCAGGGATTCCATATGCTTTATATTGGCTAAGTATTGAAAATACCACCTTACAACAATTAACCCCCATTTCACTGAAAAGTCAACCGGTAGGTATGATGTATAATAAATCCTATCCCGCCACTAATTAGGTTAACTAGCAGGTATGTCACTATGCACATTCAAATAACCCGAGTAGACTAGAAGGTAAGCCATTCAGGAGGAATACTTGAATTACTCGACTGATATATCTGTACCATACAATAGTTAAACGACTATAGTAAACCAGAAGACAAGCCATTCAGAGGGAATATTATTGTTATTTAGTCGGAAGGTTGATGATTCATTGATGATGAGATTCTGATTTACGCACTGAATCAAAATCATTGACTATGTCGAGACTTAACCGGTCTATAATCAATCAATCGACTGTTACGTAAAACCCAATCACATACATCATTGTATCATGCATGACATACATAACTAGTAAATAGTATGGTATATAGCATTAGGCACCACTCGGTGTTCATAACCATTAGTATATTATAAATATAACCGTCCATCAATATGTGAGGTATACATAACAATAAAGCATAGTTATAACATCGACATTCCAATAAATCAAACAATATCTTACAAATGTTCACCCTTCACCGAAGTGTAAAAGTGGACTACTCACGCCTCATTGTTATAGACAAGCAAGAGGTGCAAGACAGTTCCATTACAACATTAAATAAACACAGACACTCCTTCCCCAAGGAATAGCTGAAACACGACCACCCTTAATACTGGTTAGGGCACAAAGTGACAGTGCTTTAACCCTCCAAGTAGAAAGGTATAACATAATGTAGAAATAAGGAAATCTTTAGTCTGAGGTAAGTTGGAAATCGGGCTGGAAGTGGATTGGCAGAGTGATTAGCCCAAAACTTTGTATATTTTTTTGTGCTAATCATCTCAATTTTTACTGTTTTTTGAGATTAAATGGTAGGAGTTATGTTAGTGGAATTCTTATGATGACATTTTGTGTTTGCAGTTAAAAAGGGCTAAATTTGGCTTCTTAAGGCCTTCCCATACCACTTGAGATGAATGGGGATGAAAAGATAGCTTGGGGATTGCTCAGGAGAAGAGGAAAATAGAAAATCAAAAAAGCAGCCAAATCGTACCGGTACGTTGAGGCTACTGGAGTAAACCGTACCAGTACGCTTACCCTACTGGAGTTCGACGTACCGGTACGCTTTGCCTAACATGCCCAGATTTTGTATCAACTGCTTTGCTACCTTGAGGGTCCCACTAACTGTTCTCCCATGCTCCTCTGACACGTCCACCACACAAAACATCCTCTCATTAACATCCTCTTGGACTTTTGGAGCATAGATCATAAGTGTGGAGAGAGGAGAGAGAAGCTGTTCGGTGTGGAGACAACGCCTGCACAGCTTGGACTAGCCCACCATAATTCATGCTCCTATGCTGGGTATCACATCAAAGTGGTACAGGAGACTCCATGCACGTTTTTTGGGAGGAGAGTTTTCCATGGTTGAGGATTCTACACATTACAGGGGAGAATATAGAGAGAAAAACAGTGTAGAAAATAATAAATAGTGTTTTTGTGAGAGAAATTCGAGATTTTTACATTTCTTGCAATACATTGTCTTGTAATCTCTGGTATGAATCTTGAGAACTTCATTTGATGTCATAAATGTTATTTTTCTCAAAGACAATGCAAGTTTAATGCTCCCTTTAAGCTTTTACCATTAATGCACCAAATTTCTTCATTTTCTTAGATATAAAATGGGTTTTCATTTCTTTTACTTGAGTTTATGATTTCTTGTATTTAGTTACTCTAGCATTTCATATCTTTTAATGCACTCTCATTACATAGTTAATTTCATTTCAAGCATGAGTAGCTAAATCTTCTAGTTGGCAAAGTCAAGGGGAACCTCCATTTGAGTATACCATTTCAACTCATTCTCCTCCCTTCTTTCAGAGTTCAATAGTTCGGTTTGATTGGGTTGAGGATTCGTGAGTCTTTGATATTCCGCAGGCCGAGTAACAGTTTATGCTTAGATACTCACCCATCTTATCCCTAGCTTCTCACGAATCAATTGTTCATTCATACACTATTGGAGGAGGGATTCGAGTTGAGATGGTATCACCATCGGAGTGACCTCATGGATTTGCCAACATTTGTTTCTCATTTCATCTTCACCAACACAAACTTCACCAAACAATTTTCAAGAACAAAGATTTTACACTTTCTTTTATTCAAAATCACCTTTCCCTCGGTTTACTTCATTTCTCGTGGAAACAACCTTGGAATAGCACCAAGTAAAGCATGACCAACGGAAGTCTCCTTACGATTAGGGAGCACTTTTGTTCATTGCATATCATATTTACACCGTCACGTTTTCCTTTGCCCTTGCACTTTCTTTTGACACTATCCCACGGGAGAGTGACACCCCCCTTCGAACCATACATTTTACATGCTAAGGGATAGTATTTAGGGGTTAGGAAACAAAAAAGTTTTTGTAACAATCACAGGGCTTCGTTGTATAGTTTTTACTTTCTCTCACTCACTGGACTATCTCTGGAAGTTTTCTTATTGACCCTAACTCTCTTGGCTTCTCTCCCTTTTTCTGGATTTTCTCTCCTCCGAACATCGTGGAAATGAATTGGACTAGCATATTTATAGAGGGCTTGATGCGGTAGAAGCATGGACTAGCCAATATGAGCTTTCGTTGTGCAATTCAACCAATGGGAAGATAAGGCTTTGATGCGATTTAAGGGCACCGTCCGGACGCCATCACCATCGTCCGGACGCCCCTAAGTCACTAGATTTTGATGTGGTTTTGTTCCATGCTTATTTCTTAATATTACACTTTAACCCCCTGCTAGTTTAAAGCTTTGACAGTTGCCTCGTCCTAGCTTTGCATCGTTTACGTATAAAACCTTGAAATTTACAAAATTCACGCATTAACCCTAATTTATGCACTAACCCTAATTTGACTTACACTGACTCTTTAACTTTTTTAATTGAATAATTAACTGATTAACTTAATACAACTACACACTAATTAAGCTTAATCATCAGGCTCCTAATAAAAAAAACTCTCTATGAATGACTTCAATCGTTGACCATTGACCTTGAAAATCTAGCAATTCTTTGAGTTTTCCACTTCCACAGATCCATTAGGATAAACTATGTGGACCATAAAAGGGCCGGTCCAACGAGAACATAATTTTTCTAGGAAGATGTGAAGTCAAAAATTGTATAAAAGTATCTTTTGGACTTTCTCAAAGGTTTTTATTAAAATAGATTTACAATGAAAAATTTTGGCATTTTATTTATAAATTTTTCTACTCTCATAGGCATCCCTACGTATATCCTCAAGTTCATTCAAATCCAACCTCACCAAGCCTTAAATTGAAATTTGAAGTTTTAATGGCCCAATATGCTCTATGTTCCATCTTTACTGGCAGATGGAAAGCTTTACCATAAACTACTCGTATTTTATATGCAATCCGATAAGCCCACAAAGAATCAGTCAACCAAAGTGACCAATCCTTTCTATTAAAATTTACCATTTTCTCGAGTATATGTTGGATCTCCCTATTAGCCAACTGAGCTTTGCCATTGGTATATGGGTTATATGCAGTGGACACCTTATGTGTAATACCATATTTATACATGAGTGTAGCAAATGGCCTGCAACAAAAATGCAATCCACCATCATTAATGATGGGTCGAGGCATCTCAAACCTAGATAAAATATTTTCTTTCAAAAATTTGATTACAACCTTGTGATCATTTGTCCTAATTGGGATTTTATCCACCCATTTTGACACATAGTCAACCACCAATAATATTTATGCATAGACAAAGAATTAGGGAAAGGACCCATAGAGTTAATATTCCAACAATCAAATATTTCTACAACAAGTATGGGGGTAAGGGTCATCGTGTTTGTACGGTTCACACCTCCTAACCTTTAACATCTATCACATTGTTTGTAAAACATAAAGAAATAACTTCTACAGGTAGATTCTTCATTTTGGAAAACTCCTACCGGTAGGTTTACTACCGGTAGACCCATCGTTTTCTGAATTTTTTCTCTAAGGTCTCCGACTTCATTTCTAATAGATTAACTTCAACTCTAACTTGTCCAAAGCCAATATCATGATGCTCCACATCTACCTTTACACCTAGACTGCATGCAAACACGAAATCAATGCATTAATTGCAAAACACACTAAGCCAAGCAAGTTAGTCTACTAGTACGACTAAAGTGAGTGTGTTAGTTATAAAATAATACAAGAATGAGCACTTAACAACCCACACAACCTTTGATTTTATACATGAAGAGCTTGCGATTTTCAGTATAGTAATAAGCTCTTTGCCTTGAAGTGAATCAGAGATCTTAGGCTTAATCACATACCTTGTAATATCATAATATTTATAACTATAAAGATGGTAGATGAAGAGTGCAACTTGGAATTTTCAAAGAGTCTCCTACATCTCCCACCAGAGCTGCCAAAAAACAATGAGAGGGGTAGTCCTAATTAAAGAATGACTTAAAGAACTCTTCTTAGAGATTTTAACAAAGTTGTGAAATCTAGTTAGTGGCTCTCACTTGACACTCACTGAAATCCCATAAGAGTAGCAAACTTTTTCCATACTTCATTTGCATAATCACATCCGATAAAGAGGTAAGTAGAAGTTTCAGCCTCTTTATAGCAAAAACACATCTACTTGCCAAAGAAATCTCAATTTTTTTAAGGCTAGCGTCCATAGGTAAGGCATTCTTTAAAATCTTCCACCCCACCAGTAGAGCACTAGGTGGGGCAGTTTGTTTCCAAACTGTTGTTGCCAATTCAATCCACTCCTTTTTCTCTTAAATTCCAATCAGATTTAACTGTGAACAAACCTGAATCAGTAAGCTTCCATACCAGCTAATATTGTCTATTAGAAGTTTCAACAATAAATATTCCAATCTCTTCCCTCACTTGATAATCTAACCATTGGCCCACTCCACTCAAATCCAGTGAGAATTATGATATACTTCTGACTAATTTGGGATCCCATAAAAAATCAGCATAATTACCCAAACCAATAAGCATTTGTGAGCTTGAGACCACCAATTCAAGCCATGGAGATAAAACCTTATAAACTTTAGAATGAAAGAAACCTAAGCTTCTTAGCATATGGATATTGTTAAAAAAAATAGCTGAAAAAAACTTAGCCCAAAGAGATTTACCATTCACCAGGTTCTACACTTGCTTTATTCTATTGTTTTTTAGAATTTCTTCAAATTTTCTAATTCCTAAGCCCCCTTCTTCCATTGGAATTGTAACCTTCTTCGAAGAACACCAATGCCTCATCTTTATGGTCATTGAATTGGACCAAATAAAATGACTCGTTGTATTAAGTAAAGATTAAGACAAGATAAGAGATGGACAGGGATTGCATTAAGCATTGATTTTACCAACATTACCTTGCCTATATTTGAAAGCATCTTTAAATACTAGCCTTCTATCCTAGCCCTAAAATTTCGTACAAGCTCTTCGAAAAACTCATCTGAGCTCTGCCTTTAATAATAGGACACTCCAGGTAGGTAATAGTACAAGCTTTCAAAGGAATACCAGATACAGGGTGCAAAACATTCCTCCTAGCAAGTGATATTTTTGAAGAACAATACACAGAACTTTTTTGCTTGTTGACCCTTTCAGTTGAAGATTCCTCTAAGCCTTTATGAACTTTAACAAATTGACCATAGGCAGCTTATCCGCTCATAAAACCAATGGATAATCTGCAAATAAAGGATGACTAAAAGATAGTGATGATTTGCCTATGTGAAATCCGTTCACCAAGCCACCTTGAAAAATCATTTTCAAACTCCTACTTAATTCCTCCTCTACTAAAATGAAGAGACTTTGGGAAATTGTGTCCCCTTGTCTCAACCCTCTTGAAGGTGCAAAAAAGCCATGTCTTTGTCCATTAATGATAATTGAAATATTCTAATTAGACAAATTATTTGCTATAATGTTAACAAAACTACTTGAAAAACCAAAACTTGTTAAAGTTTTCATCAAGAAATCTCATTCTAGTCTATCATATGCTTCCATTATATCCAGTTTCACCACCACATTACCAGCTTCCACCTTTCTATCATGTTCATTAACCATAAACTGAGCAAGTGAAATATAGTCCCCAATTTGTCTCCCTCTGACAAAACCATATTGTTCCTCAGAAGTAAGAATAGGCAAGAGTTTACTCAATCTATTAGCTAGCAGTTTTTTTAAAAATCTTATAAAGAAAATTCCATAAACTGATAGGTTTAAATTCTAAAAAAGAAAAGGGATTGGTCTTCTTGGGGATAATAGATAGCAATATGGCATTCACTGATCTGGGAATAACCCCACCTTATAGAAAAAGGTTTACTGCAATAAGAGTGTCATTCTTAATAATATCCCATACTTCATGATAGAATTTTGCAAACAAACGATCAGGGCCTGGTGCACTTTCTGCAGTTATAGAAAAAATAGTGTCATTCGACTCCTCCTTAGTAGCAGCTGCTATAAGCATCTCATTGTCTGATTAAAACACTATCCTTGGAATGAGTAAAATCAGCTCCTCCTACAGAACATGATTTTCAGAAGTATATAAATGTGAGAAAAAAATTACAGCACAACTAGAAATTTCAGCCTCATCCTCTATCCACTAGTCCTCCTCATTTTTCATCATTCTTATTCTGTCACAACTTTTCCTTTTGCTACTGTATGATATAGTTTTGTGTTCCTTTCCCCCATCCATAGCGCGCTTCATATTTGCCTTTTGCTTCCAATAAATTTCTTCTAACCTCAAAGTATCATCCAAATCCTGTTTGGCCTTGTCCACCAACAATAACTTTGCTTCTTAAGGATCCTGTTCCACCTCCACCTCATATTTGAGCAACTGATTCTCCTCCTTTTTAATATTCTCAAAGATATTCCCAAAGACCTACTTATTCCATACCTTCAACTAAAACATTGAAAACTTAGGACATGTTTGGTTTGCATATAAAAAATTGTATCCGAAAATAGTTTTTGAGAGGAATTTTAACAAAGTGTTTTTGAAAATTTTAGATTGCAAGACATTTTTGGTTATATGTTTTTTTAAAAAAAATTAAAGAACGAAAAATTTTAAAATTTGTTTCAACAATAATTCACAAAAACCCCAATTTCTATGTGTCTCTTTCTTTCCCCTTCCTCTCTCCACAAAACACACACACACACACTCACACACACAAACACTCCAAAAAACACACAAACGCAAACGCACACACAGAGATACACACACAGATGCACACACACAAATGCAGACAGATCTGTGTATATACATAGATTTGTGCTCAGATCTATGTACATACATAGATATGAAGCCTAGTAGTTGTAAGAGAAAGGTGGGGAAGAAGAAGTTGAAGAGAGAGAGCTCTCAGTGAGAGCTGTGGAGAAGAAGAATGAATTGTCTCCATTTTTTTGCTTCTAACAAAACTCGAAGGGGAGACCTCATTAATTTGGAGATAAGTTGTTCCCGTGTTTTTATTTAACCTTAGAAAATTTTGATAATATTATTTTGTTGTTTTCTAAAATCACACCTCAATTCCTAAGATTTTTAAAAAATTAGAGAACAAAAAACTTAACCAAATTGCATCCCCTTGTTTTTAAAATTTTGAGGAAAAAAAAACTATTTTCGAAAACCAAACCAAATAAACCCTTAAGTTTTGAGAACACATTTTCAATAGGATTGTTTGAATAATTTCCTAACCATTTTTTTACAACTAGTCCCTTGAATGTCGAGTGTTGTACCCACATGTCTTGGAAGTTGAAATAAGAAATTATAGATTGACTTGGAGTATCCTAGATCTTAATCACCAAAGGACAGTGATCAGATATCCCTCGTGCCTTATGCTCCACTTCAATAGACTGAAAACTAATATTGAAGTCTATATAAACCAAAGCTCTATCTAGCCTTTGTCATATTCTAGATCTGTCTTGATGATTATTGCACAAAGTATAATTGCTACTAGAAAATCCACAATCCATAAAACCACCTGCATTGATAAATTTCCCAAAATCATCCATAGAAGAGAACTGTGGTTAAGCTCTACCCAACCTGTTTATTGAATTGATAATAGCATTAAAATCCCATAACACCATCTAGGGCATAACAAACGTTTAGAAATTGTTCAAATAATCCCACAAAGGCCTCCTTAAAATATAGTCACATTGAGCACAAACAACAATAACTAGGAAATTTAAAGAGCCTAGAAAAAAAAAAAAGCTTCATCAGTTAAAGCTTGTTCATGAGTCCCCACTATCCTCTCACTTAACCTATGGTCCTAAAGAATCAAAATATTTTTCTATACAAGGTCATTAAAAGCTTATGAATTAATGCTTAAAAGGACTGATAAAACTGGGAGGTTTGTGACGTTGTACTTTGGCTCCAATTGACATCTTTACGTATCTCCTTTACATTCCAAGAAATTGCGATAATCATTTAAAGTATAGAATAAGATAAAATCTTACTAGATCTAGTTGCGACCCCAACTTTGCTTAGACCTTGTTCATGCAGGCCTATTTCATGATTATCCCCAGTTTCTACACTAAGGGAGTCATCTTCAAGGCATTCAATACTGGTTGAGGCTTCATCATTAGTTTGCAAACCTCTATCAGGAGGTTCCTTGTTGCATTTCAATCCCCTTTCATCATCCTTACTAAAATTATTCCCTTCCAAACATACATACAAATGGTTTATCAAAAAAAGTAGAATCTGAAGCTAGTGGACAAAATTTATGTCCTTTTTCAGTTTCTATTTTCTTAACTTCATGTGTGCTCAAAACATTAACATCTGAAGCTATAGTTTCTTGAATTATTTCAATCTCTTCACCTTGTTATCCTATATTTTACAATTATGTTATATCATCAATTTGGAGATTATTTATAATATCCTTTTGAATTTAAGGAGTCACATTCATATCATTTCTAGATTGATAACCCAATTCCATAACTTTGGATAAGCCAGCTAATTGCCTTTGAAGCACAACATCCTCTGCATACTGGTTCATGCCTTCTCCTGCTCAATGGACAACCTCAATGAATTCCCCAAACTTATGAGTTACCCGTTTTGATTCCTCTCTATCGCTAGAATCTTTACTCTACTGCTTCCAAATCCTATTTTGCTGGTGCACCAAACTTGAAGACCTTAATTAATTCGGATATTTCCTTTGAACATTCAATATCTCCTTATTTGGTTTTCTAGAATTTCCAATCTGCTGGATTTTATTTTCTTTACTCTTCATTGTAATTACCTTTTCCACTTTGGTTTTCTTAAAATTTGTATACCTACCTTCAGTGTCCTCTGGCTTCATGGAAAATTTCTTCTTACAACAATCCTCTTCCCCATGGCCTTGCTTCCTGCAGGTTTTACAATATTTATTAATTCTTTCATAAACTATCCTTTGCCATCTTGCATCTTCATCCCCCATATCCAACCAAATTTTGGATGTATTCTTGGCCAGAAAATTAACCTCCACATATACTCTAGCTACTTCTAGTCTGGCTAAGGATATAGTTGATTGATTATAAGCCAAAACCTTGCCTATTGGCTTAACTAGTAATTCAAAAAATGGCTTCTTAAAAAAATTCAATGGTAACCCTGGTAAAGACACCCACATAGGAACAACTGAAGGCTCAATCCTAGGCACAAAAGCTATAAACCATTTGAAGAACCTAAAGAGATAATCTTCTATTAAGGTAGCATCCTTCAAACATGTCTTCACATAATCCTCATGCAATTGAAATCTTATGAAAACATGTCTTGGATCAATAGAGCCTATTTCAAATTCACCTTTCAGACTCCATTTTGATCTTATAACTTCTTTAATCACTCCTAAATAGGGCCAACCATATGCACATTTTCCAATTAAACATATTAAAGGGATTGATTGAAGCTTTAACCTCTTCATTGGAGAAATAAAAGGTTGGTTCACCTTCAAAGAAAACTACAGGTGTATCTAGTTTAGAAACAGGTTGTAATGGTTGTTTGGGCAATTATCTGATTGTGGATCTGGTGGTTTTGGGGGAATTTGTGATTGATTTTGTGAAAACTCATGAATTTAGAAAGGACAATTCCTTTCACTCTCCCAGTTTTTCAAATTTTAACGCATTACCTTTAAGAATCATATTTGTCATTGTGAGATGAAGATAAAAAAAGTGCTTTCTAGTAGTGAAAGATGGCTACATGAATAGAAAATTTTCATATCTTAAAAAATGGATCATATTTACTTAACAGGTCCTCATGCATGTTTGGGGGTTGGAAGCTTTATATGGACCATATTTATTTGATGGTTCCTTATTTATGCTTCATTGTGATGAGGACTTCATGGTTGATTGTGTTACTTTAGTAAATTATTCTATTGGCATGCGATGATATTGTGATAATGTGTAATTGACATATCATTATTGGTAATATTGTGGAGAATATTGAATTATTTCATAAAAAAACCACTAAATAAAAATTGTTGTCATGAATAGTAAGAAACATGTTGGTGATCTATTCTGCACACTTATCATTTCAAAATACCACCTATTATGTATAACATTAATATTATTGGTGTAGTGCTAAAAATTGGACCTCTATATTGACATATTATTAAGTGAATTTATTGAAGCTCTAGCTAGAGGCAAACGTATGATGTACAGTGATGGGAATGAGACTTAAGTCTAAATATGTATTAAATTGCCTATGACGACAGCCTACCTTACGACTACAGATCCCAAGAATTAGGCTAAAGGGTCAATCAAAACATGGTGACTTATTGTGGAACATGTACTATCTAAGTCTTAATGACTCATTGTCCATCTCTATTGTATAAGTGCATGTAATATTGTGATGTTTGTGGAGGTTGAGATTGGTTCAAATCTCTTAATGAGTTCTATAGCTTTTTTTGGGTGGGATAACTTAGTTACAAGAGCATCTTTGATAGACTGACCTATATGAGTGTGGAAGAATGACCACTTCCTATAAAATTGTAGTTAACTTTCTAGAGCACTCAAGAAAGTGGGATAAAGCACAAGGCCGACATGTGGTGGCTTTTGAAGCTTGGTTTAGCATACTTTGAATCTCATGTGTGGGATATGGTTTTACGTGCCCTCAAGTAATCATCATTTAGAGGCTAAACCAACTTTGATTCTAATACAAGAACATTGAAATACTAAGGTGGCATTTGGTAACAATCGGTTTTTGTTTTCATTTTTTGGCTAAAATAAAAATAAAAATACGTTTGGTGAATGTTTTTATTTTTTTTAATATCTCCGTTTTAAAAACAAGGCTAAAATATGAAAACATCTAAAAGGATATTTTTGAAACCATCCAAAAAAAAAAACATGCGCGAAGAGTTAATGAGGTCTTGATTTCGATCCTCCATAGCAACAAAAAATATCCTATTTTTTACTTGGGTAAAAAAGGGCATCTATTTTTTCCCTTTCTGTTGTCTCTCTTTCTGGAGAAAATATTCATTACAATGGTGATACCACTTGGCCAAGTGATGTGGTATCACCAACTAATAATATTAAAACAAATAAGTACATTAATCCCACAAAAATCAATAACTAACTTGCCATGTAAGTAAATAACTTCCCACACTCCTGCCATATAAACCCAAGTGAGGTTCACCTTTCCATTTGGGGTTTTATTATTGGTTGGTGATATCATGTGTTCAATGGTGACATGGTATCACCGTTGCATTAAATATTGACTCCTCTTTCTTCCCTCTCTCTCTCTACCAAAGAAGAAGACGAAGGATCATTCCACCCCTCTCTGTTGCTATCGCCATAGCCAATCGCTGCAAAGATTACTCCATCTCATCTCTGGTCAGTCTTGACTCACTGTTTCTCTCTCTCGCTTGCCCTTCTTTGGTGGTTTTGCTGGGAGTTTTAGGTTTGAGTTTTGGGGGTGGTGGAGGTTTTTCAGGGATGAGTAATCGATTTTGCTGGTTGGAATTAGATTTTGGTGGTTGTGGTGG
>CM042184.1:36030232-36068591 GCA_023539305.1 Ilex asprella | reverse complement strand
TTTTCGGATGCTCTTACTAGATTTTGTTTGGATGGTGGTGGTGTTGGGTATGAGGTTTTGGATGGGGCTATGGGTTTTTGATGTTGGTGGTGGTGGGGCTGTGGGCTAGTGGTGGTGCTGTTGTTCGTGGTTTCGTATGGAATGGAGGTCTGTGATTTCGAATGAAAAAGAGAATTTGGAAAAAATGGCAGAATGAAGGTAGAAGGGAACGGAAAGAGAAAGGGTCAGATAGCAACAATAAAAACGTTGGTTTAACCAACGTTTTATCTGTCTTTTTTAAAAAATAAAATGTTTTTAAAGATGTTTGTTCGAACAACATTTTTACACAAAAAAACGTCAATTTAACTAACGTCTTTTACTTAAAAACGTCAGTTAGAATGACGTTTTTAAAAGAGCATGAGCTTGGGAAATAGTTTCAAATCATTTTTGAGTATAAGTTTGTAAAAATGCTTGGGTTAGGGTAAAAGCACCAATGAACAGTAAAGGATGAAAGACTACAATCGCCACTTCATGTAATGATTGCATTCTCTAATTGTTACTCCTTTATTTTGTTTGTGTAACTTAAAGTTAATAGGAATAGTCCATTTCAAACTCACAATTTAAATAGTAAAGGTACAAAAAGTTACCTTCATTCTTTTACAATATAGGATGCTTCTCCTACCTTTTTTTTTATCAAAACAAAAGAAAAAAGGACAATAAGTTACAAAAATGGGTAAATTGCAGGTAATTCTCTAAGGTTTTTCACTTTACTAAATAGACCTTTTGTGTATGCAGTATTCCACATGAAAACTCTTCTGATTAAGTGACAAAGCTCATGCTATTTGATTTTTGAGTCTAATTTCCCCCAAAAATACCAAAGTCGAATGAAGATAGTTTTTACAGCAGCTCAGGCCAAAAGATGGATCTTCTTCAACTAGTAATTCTATTGAAATGGTTGTGCTGTTTGTTTAGTTCTTTTTCTCTTACCTGTTCAATACATATATGTCCTGATATATACAATGACATGACATTAATGTATCTAAAACAATTTGTGAAGTTAACTATCATATAATTCTGTTGTTGATCTTATCAATCAACAAATCTGAAAGAAACTTAATTCTATTCATGTCACCATTCTCAAATAAAACTCTATTTAGCAGGGTTTCTCTGAATCTTCAAAAATCATGCCTGAGTGACACGTAACACATGTCCTCAGCATTTTGGTCTCGGAGAGCATTCCCTGAATGACACATATCCTCGGCATCTTGGTCTCTAGGGATAATTCCCTGAATGACATGTGTCCTCAGCATCTTTATCTCTAGGAACATTTCTTAAATGACACGTGTCTTCAGCATCTTGGTCTCCAAGGAGCATTCCCTGAGTGGCATGTATCATCGGCATTTGGGTCTCCAAGAGTATCCCTTAAGTGACATGTGTCCTCGACACGAATGCCCTTGGAGCGTTCCCGGTGTGACACTTGTCCACCACATGGGGTAACTCGAAATGATCCCTCCCCTTGTCACCATCTTCAGATCCTAGGCATCAGGCCATTCACACAGGCGAAATATGAATTATTTTTTTAACGATTAGTCCCTACCAAATGATGTTGTTAAATTTCTAAAGAAAAAGGAGAAGGTCAGTTGATACATGCATACCCACGATCGAGATAAAGCAAAGTATCATTACTTGGGAATGGGGTTGGCTACCAATCATCAATCCTCTTTCCCAAGGCAGCCATAAAGGCTGGGAAGACGATTCAGTAACTAATGAAGAAGGCATATGAAGTACAAAACATTTAATTCCTAACCCCTTGGGGGTGATTGACGAAAGTGTCCATGAAATGTGCAGCCACAACTAGGGCACATTGAATGACCCCACAGAAGGATGAGACATATTTATTGCTCGGTGAAGTCAAGAAACGAGCATTAATTGCTCAGGGATCTGAGCATTAAATGCAGAAGCTTCTGCCACGTGAAGGGGAAGACGCTCTACTCAAGGTCTGTGCACCATATATTGCCCTCCTTATGAACCATTCATGTCTTCCCTCCAAGGAATCTAGCTATCTGCAATGATTAGCTCCTGAGAGGTATAAATAACACTCATAAGCTCAAGTGTTAGGTATGTGACCCCTTACCCTAGAAATAGAACATTATTTTCTAACCCTCATGTTGAGGATACACTTCTAACCCTTCTAACCCTTCTTTTTATTGACATGACACTACTCCAGAACTTACGCGTGAGCAAATCGTTTGTAGAGAGTTTCATCAATAGTCATTCGCTGTGGGACACTCGAATTCCCAGGCAAACTCAAGCTTCACTAGGGGAGAGATCTGTCATCTTATTCATTGTACTAAAATCATCCCGCATAATTTGGGGACATCTGTGGCAAAACAACCAAGTTGTCTAGTGATAGTGACTATGGTGAGCACGATTTGAGAGGAGAGGGTTCTCAACAAAGAAATATGAACATACCAATTCCTTCCATGTCAAGGACGGAGGATCATATTGAAAGTGTCAACAACAAACATCCAAACTGGTCCAGAGAAAGAACCTACCAAATTGAACTAAGTCTTAGGGGTGAAAGGGAAGGACCCCTAGCCCGTTACCTCCTCGAGGAACGGCTGGGGAACCATCTAAAGCAAATCGAGGATAACAAAGTGAATGTTCTCAATAGAATTGATATGTTTGCACTTTTCAGGAGGGTTTCTCAAAGTGTATGACCGTCTAGAGAGCCCTCCGTCAAAGAGATGGGGCAAGAGGCTCCCAAAAGATGAGAGCTAATGGACAGAACTCAGAGGTCCCAACTAAAAGGGTGAGCGGGTGACGAGGAGTCCGATTAAGGGTCAACCTTTTTCGTGAAGAACGCAGGGGCCAAGCGACATACAGCGCATCGTGACCTTGGTGAGAGGAAATATCGCAAAGACAAGGAAGACTTAAGATCCAAGCTAGATTCAAAGAGTATGGATAGGTCCACTTATGACTTTGATGTCGATACTAGCGAGAAAGCCGTCTAATCACCATTCACTAAAAACAGCAGGGAAGTGGATGTACCAAATAAATTTTTCCTACCATGGTTTAAGGTTTACAATGGGTGTTCTAATCCGGAGGCTCACCTTCGACAGTATAAACAACTAATGTCACTATATCACTTGGACTATAGGCTATTGTGTCGAGTATTCTCAATGAGACTGGGCGACACAACCATGAAGTGATTTGAAACCCTCCCACCAAATAACATAGGATCCTGGAAAGAACTAACCAAACATTTTTTCTTGTGATTCATCACAAAGAGAAAACACCCCAAAGATGTGGTGTCCCTGTTGACTCTCTAGCAAAAAGAAGGCGAGATGTTTCGACAATTTCACTCGCTACTGGGATGAGGTGAACGAGGTGGAAGGATGCTCCTAAGTTATAGCAGCTACCTCTTTTCAACTTTGTTTGTCCTATGACACAGACCTTTATAGATCCTTAACAAAGTAGATGCCAGTAGATATGGGTGAGTTGATGGACCGTATCAATAAGTACTCAAAGGTAGATGACGAGTTGGAAGGGAGTAAGGGAAAAAATTGGGCCCCAAAGAAAAAGGATAAGAAAAAAAAGGAACCCTCCTAAGAAAGGGTTGACTTCACTAACAGGGAATTCTTTTAGGGGGTACACACCGTATTCGAGGAGGTCATCTACAGGTTGTTGCATAAGATAAAGAAGGAGCCATTTTTCAAGTAGCTGCCTAAGATACATGGTGATCCTTCCTCCAAAAACCAGAACTCTAGATGTTCATACCACAAGGATGTGGGGGCATCTCACCTAGAAAGAGAACAGTCGACAACCAACAATGTAATCGACGTCATTCACATTTGCATCTGGAACGACCGACAACCAACACTCTCAAGTTCAACCTAAAAAGAGTCGCCTTCACCAGAAAGGTGGAAGAGGAAAAATATGGAAGCTAAAAAAGTAAGAAGCAATAGATGGATTATGGTGGTTTTACCTTCTCAAATGCCGATCTAGTAGGCATGACACTTTCCCATGAAGATGCCCTGGTAATAACTCTGCGCATTGCAAGTTTTGAAGTCAAGAGGGTCCTAATCGACTTGGGGAGCTCTTTGGAGGTAATGTACCTCGATGTGCCCAAGGGGATGGGCCTTGGGTCAAAGTATTTGACCTCTATCAAGACACCCCTCGTCAGGTTCAATGGGTCGTTGCCCTACCATTAGGGAAGATCACTCTACTGGTCACCACATGACGTATCCCAATCGCTATGGAGTTCATGGTAATTAATTCCGATTCGACATACAACAAAATAATGGGGCGGACTTGGTTGCACTCACTTGGAGCAATGCACTTTATCTAAGACTAGAAATTGAAGTTCCCCACTCCAGATGGAGTAATGGAGATCTAACGACACCAACCTCATCAAAAATTTATTTTTATGCCAACGTGAAAGACGGGGTCACGTCCAAGGAAAGAGAGCGTGCCCTCGAGAAAATATTGAACAAATAGCAACTATAGTCAAGGTAGGTGTGGTGGACAAGCCGCGAATTGACCCAACCAATTGCTACATTGAAGACCACCAGAAGGTACTCTGAAACAAAGGGGATGAAGAGAGATACTTCCTAATCGGCTCACCATGTCCATGACAAAGCAGGAAAAGATGGCCAACTTATTCTGAAAAAATTTGGATGTGTTTGCATGGGATGCCACAGAGATGAAATGCATAAATCCTAATTTTATAACTCACAAGCTCCATGTTGATGCCGATCACAAGCTTGTCAAACAAAAGCCTAGGTAGAGAGGCTCCTAGAAGCCAACATCATCTAGGAGATGCAGTTTCTCGAGTTGTTGTCCAATACCATCTGTGCAAAAAAGAAGAGTGGGAAGTGGTGTATTTGTGTTGACTTCACGGATTTGAACAATGCTTGTCTAAAAGATGAAAAATAACAACTATAGTCAAGGTGGTTGGGTATGGACAAGCCACGAATTGACCTAGCCAACCACTCCACTGAAGACCTCCAGAAGGTATTCCTAAACAAAGGGGACGAAGAGAGATACTTCCTAATCGGCTCACCATGTACATGACAAAGCAGGAAAAGATGGCGAACTTCTTCTGAAAAATTTTGGACGTGTTTGCATGGGATGCCACAGAGATGAAAGACATAAATTCTGATATTATAACTCATAAGCTCCATGTCGATGCTGATCACAAGCTTGTCAAACAAAAGCCTAGGTAGAGCAGCTCCTAGAAGCCAAAACCATCCCGGAGATGCAGTTTCCCAAGTTGTTGTCCAACACTGTCTGCACAAAAAAGGAAGAGTGGGAAGTGGTGTATTTTTGTTGACTTCACGGATTTGAACAAGGCTTGTCTAAAAGATGACTATCCCCTCCCAAATGTTGATAAACTAGTCGATGCAATGGTGGGACATGAGTGCATGATCTTCATGGAGGCTCGGGCCGGTTACCACCAGATCCCCCTCCATCCATCTGATCAGGAGAAGAATGCTTTCTTCACTCCAAGGGGGTCTACTGTTATAACGTCATGTTGTTTGGACCGAAGGACGCAGATGCTATATACCAAAGGCTAATGAACCAGATGTTTAAGTGACAAATTGGGAATACCATGGAATTGTACATCGATGATATTCTGGTTAAAAGCAAGCAACAAGGTGATCACTCACATGCTTAAAGGATACCTTTGATATGCTCCGTGAGTACAAGCTGAAGTTGAATGCAACTAAGTGTTCTTTTGGGGTTAGCTCTAGAAAATTCCCTAGGTATTTGGTGAGTCGGCATGGTGTCAACTCCAACCCCGAGCAGATACAAGCAATCAACGATGTGCGTAGTCCCCGGACTGTCCGTGATGTCCAAAAACTCATAGGGGATGTTGGCCACCTTGAAATTTTTCATATCTCATTTTTTGAATAAACGCATGCCTTTTTTGGTGAAATTAAGAGGTCTGGGAAAGATACTTGTAATGAGGAATGTGAAAAATCACTCAAAGGGATCAAAGAATACTTCAGAATCCTTCTGAACTTGTCGGTCCCAGAAAGAGAGGAGATATGCTTTTTCTCTACTTAGTTGTTTCTGAGTTTGTTATCAGTGGCGTTCAAGTTCACAAGCACGAACGTGGAAAAATGTAGATGTACTGCATGAGCAAGGCCCTTCTAGACCCAAAAATGAGATACATGCCTCTGAAAAAGATTACATTGGCACTAGTTATGACTACACAAAAGTTGAGGCATTACTTCCATGTTCTGATTGATCAACCTCTGAGGGCCATCCTGAGGAAAATGAACCTTTCTAGGAAAATAGCGAAATGGTTGGTGGAGTTAGGGGAACATGACATCCATTATAGGCCTCGCACGATGATAAATGGTCAAGTACTGATAGACTTAATTGTCGAGTACACGTAAGGGGATCCACTTCCTCCCAAGAAAGAACCCTCAGCAGATAATTAGGAGGACTTTTGGAAGCTATGTATGGACGGATCCTCCAACAATAGGGGATCTGAAATTAGAGTGTTATTGGTCTCCCTTGAAAAATTGCTCATGACGCAATCTGTTCGACTGGGTTTAAGGCATTCAACAACAAAATCGAGTACGAAGCTCTCATCTTGGGGACTAAAACTTGTCAGTGTAGCCGAGCTTTCCACTCTATCGATCCTTTGTGACTCATTACTTGTGGACACTTAGATCAATAGAGAATTTGAAGCGAAGGATCCAAGGATGAAGGTCTATCACCACAAGGTGATGACATTACTCCAAAAGCTTAAGAAAGTGGAAGTCAAGCAGTTCCAATGATATAGAAATTCTCATACCAATGCATTGGTATGCCTGGTCTCAGCATTGGACTTCGATATGACACGAAGGATCACGATTGAGTATCTCCCCAACTTAGTATAGACGATGTTCCAAGAGTGCATACAATTCAGAAAGTGGGAGAAGGATAAATCCTCTCCTTAGATTCCTTGTCACGGGTGAACTCCTGGAATGTCCCAAGGAAGCTAGAAAGATAAAATTGACAGCACCAAGATTTTGGGCCTCTCTGGATCAAAATTTATATCGAAAGTCCTTCTTAGGGTCCTATCTACTTTGTGTCTGCAAAGATAAAGTCAAGCCCATTCTATATGAAGTGCATGAAGGAATATGTTGGGGTCACTCGGGCAGAAGATCCATGGCCCATCGAATCATGTCACAAGGGTATTGGTGGCCACGGATGCAGTGGAAGCATAAGCTTACATTCGAAAATGTGACCACTGTCAAAGGTTCGCCCCCGCCATCAATAAACCGGCGGTAGATTTGCATCCACTGACCCATCCTTGGCCGTTCACCCAATGGTGACTCGACTTGGTCGAAACCCTCCCAAAAGCCCTGGGAATAAGAAGTTCATAATAGTCGGGGTTGATTACTTCAAAAAGTGGGTTGAGGTTGAGCCATTAACACACATCAGGGACATGAACACCAAAAGAATCATATGAAAAAACATAGTGATGAGATTCGGGATCCCCGTGCACTTGTATCAGACAACAGGACTCAGTTTAACAACGAGCTTTTCAAATCTTTTTGTGAGCATCTTGGAATTTGGAACTACTACTCTACGCCTTCATGCACTCAAGCCAATGGAACGTCATAGTCTTCAAATAAGACTATCGTCAATGGAATTAACAAGAGGATGGAGAAAGCTAAGGAAAAATGGGTAGAAGAGCTCCTGAACTTCCTCGGGTCTTATAGGATGACTTTGTGCACCTCGATGGGCGAGACACCTTATGCTTTTGCCTACGGAGTAGAAGTAGTTATCTCTTTGGAAGTTGGTCTCCCCACTATAAGAACACAGACTTTTGATATGGGAAAAATGATCAACAACTCACCTTAGACTTAGATCTCACAGTGGAAAGAAGAGAAATGGTTGCCTTACGATTAGAAAAATTCCAAGTTAGGGTGTCTAAAATCTAAAATAAGAGAGTTAACCCTTGAAAATTCCAAGTGGGTGACCTGGTGCTCAGAAGGGTAGTCAGGAATACTTACGACCCAGTCGATGGGAAGATGGGGCCTTATTGGGAGGGACCATATAGAGTCATATCGGTAGGTGGCTCTAGATCATACAAACTAAAGGACATGAAAGGAAATATTGTACTTCAGCCTTGGAATGTAATGAACTTGTAAAAGTACTATTTTTAATGGAAAAACTTATTTTCGCTAGGTATGTTGTCTAGGAAGGGGGTATGGCCCCGAGGGCAAAGACGTTAAATAGACTCTTATCCCCCAAAAGACCAAAGGAGCAAAGCCTCATAGAAGGGGCATGGCCCTACGGGCAAAGACTTTAAATAGACTCTTACCAAAGAAGCAAAGCCTCCTAGAAGGGGAATGACCTTGGGTGAAAAGATGTTATATAAAATCTTGCCCCCAAAAAGACCCAATGGGCAAAGACTCCTAGAGGGGGAATGGCCTCGAGGTGAAGACGTTTAAAACTCTTAGAAGGGTACAAGTCCTAGGCCCAGGACTACTGAGTACACCAATGCCCCGATATAAAAAGGTGACGCCTCTGATGTGAGGCTATTACCAAATACTTCTCGAATAGAACAAAGAAAAAGGGAGGGTCCCGGACCTTTCCTGAGGTTGGGACCTCATCCCTAAAGGAGCATAACCTCAGAGTAAAGATAAAACCAAAGCAAGCACTTGTAAATGAAATGTGTTCATATATCCAACACAAAGAAGGCCTTGCATGCCTCAAGCTACAAAAATAAGTCAAGTAAATCACCAAAACAATTCTAAGGAGGACCACTAACGTCACCCCTGATGCCCCCTTTAATGTCGCCAAAAAGCTCATAATAATAGTAGAATAAGAGTCGAACCTCAAAGGAATAGGAATAGTGTCAACAAGAGAAGAGCAAGCCTCGCTCTGAGGAACAGGAATAGCGTCGGCAAGAACAAAGGAGACATCGGTCTGAGTGCTAAGAACCAGCAGGAGTAGAGGCAACATTAGTCCGGGGGTATGATCAGCATCGGTCTGAGTAGCAAAGGAGACATCAGCCAGAGAGATAGGAACAAAAGCAACATTCTCAGCCGACGATAATTTTATCCAGAATTGGAGGGACCTTAGCTTCTTCGGCCTGAATCTCAGCTGCTATTTGCCCATTACCGCGAAAGGGGTGCATTCATGTTCTTTAAAGATAGGGTAGTCGGTGGGGACCCAACGGCCCAAAGTTCCTTGTCTCATCCATTCTTGAAGAACTCTCTCTTCGTATACTCAAATGCCACCACGATGTCAACGGCGCAGCGGTTGACTATTTTTTACTCAGACAGACTCCTAGTCTCCAACTCGGACTTCAATTTGTCCAACTCTTAGGTAAGGGAGGCATAAATTTTCTTTGATTTGGACACCTTTGCCTTAGTTGTGGATGCCAGCTTCGCAGCCTCAGTCATCCTCTTCCCGGTACTGGCAAGTAGGGCCTTGATCTTGTCTATTTCTACCTTGGCATTTCAACCTTCTTTGAAGAGCTCAATAATTTGTGTTCCCAGAGTCTCCCAAGTCTCATCGTGAGCCGCCACCTCCTCCTTGACTGTAGCAAGCTCCCCTCTAGCTTTCTCAAGATCACCGCCAAGTTTCTCACATTCCTGGACCTTTGTCTGATGAGCGTGGAAATGCTCCGCGGTGACGTTAACCTATTGTGCTACCTAGAAGATGAAAGAAAGAAAGTTAAATGCAAAGGAATTTGTAAACATAAAAATCCATGCAAGTGTTGTGATCTTACCACTAGAGAGTTCTAGATGAGGGAGTAGAATAGTTGGTTTCTCCCACATTCCATGTGGACCTCCATGTTGGCGGAAAAAATGGAGGTTTCACCCACTACGTAGGCAACGTGAGGAGATCCAACAATGGATTCAGACACCTGGATCGACTCATTGTTAAGATCTCGAGCCCGACGGTGAGTGCGACTCTAGCTTTGATCACGTCAAGTGTAAGTCAGGTTAGGTTGGACATGGCAATCTCTAGTGTGTTTTCCTCCTCGAGGTTGTGGAGAACTTCAAAGTCAGGCCAGTTATCCTTGCCTGAAGTACTCATCCCGGATTCGACGGTAGTGGCTTGTGCTCATTCTACCTTGATGTCGATGACTTCGCTTTGGGCCCTCTCTACCTCGACGTCGATTGCTCGATCCAGGTCTTTCTCCATGTTCTCGCCCAATAGTTCCCTCCATTTGCATGGGTGAAAATCTTGGGGGTTTTGACAAAAATTTCTTTACCCTAGAGTGTAATCTAGTAGTATGTGAGCAACTCAGCCAAAGTCGTTGCCCACGTATCCCTAGACGTTGAAGATATCAGCAAGGTTGATATGATTCCAAGGAGGAGGAGAAGGCTCGACCTCAATAACTCCTGCAAAAATAGAAAAGAAGGATTAGAAACAAAGTATAAACAAGTCGATGTACTCAAAGCCGAAGGGAGAGAGTGAGACCGGCTTACTCACAATCTGTCGTTGCTTGGGGCACCACAAATTAACGTATTCGGGGCTGACTCCTCTCTCCCACTAGCCACCAAAGATAAGCAAGTCAACCTTGTATCCCTTGTTGGAGTCTAATAGGTGTGTCACAAGATACGTGGCCAAGTCTTGGGCTTTGAGGTTGAACCTTTGTTGAGGCATCACCCTCACCAAAGTGTAACAGAAGAGGATGTCTTCCAATTCCAGGTTCACTTGATGACACTCAGTCAAGGCGACTACTAAACAACACTGCCCCGAGAAGAGACGGAATCAAAACAGGAAGCAAAGAAGGATATGCTAGAGGAGAAATATTATACCACCTTCTATGATGGCCTTGGTGAAAAAGGGCATGGCTGCCTCGGTGCCAACGTCAGCACGGTGGAGTCTGGGTACGAACTCGTTCACAGTTACCCCGATGGGAATCGAATGTTGGGCCTTGAAGTTTGTGATTTGTTGGTAATCTTTGACTGTGTATTTCCTCTGTCTCAAGGAACTAGGCTCATAGACACCAACAGTAGTATTCCGATGATGCTTTGTCATGGAAAGAAAGAAGGGGACTCTAGAATAGGATCCTAATTGTGGATCAACGAAAAGATGGAGGTAGAAAGGGGATGGTCACCGAAAAAAGGAAAGAGGAAACAATTACTCACTGATTGGATTGATTGAAACCCAGAACAGGCAAATAACACTTCTTGCCATGAACAAAACTTCAAAAGATTTGGGGAATGGTGATCTGCATTCTTCTCTGGCGAACTCAAAGAAGGTGATGTCTTTTCGATGAACAATTGCTTCCTAGTAGAAACTATAGCGAGACACTCTTGAATTCACTTGATTGGCAAAGTGGATGAAGAGGTAGGCTTTGTTTAAATATGGCTAAGGGTCATCCTTACTCATGATAAACAAAGGGTCACATTAAATGCGACACAGATCCCGAAGGCGAGAAAGCGACTGCATGAAGAGACATGAGGTTCAAGCTCGTTAATCTTCCTTCGTCAGGTCATACAGTTCATACAAAGATCAAGGGTTCGGGGACAGTTGATGGGACGTTCCCATAGATTTATGGGAAAATGACACGCGTCCTTAGTGTTTTGTCCTTGGAGAATCCCCTAAGCGACATGTGTCTTTGACAACTTGGTCTCCAGAAGCATTCCCTGAATGACACGTATTCTCGGCATCTTGGTCTGCAGGAGCATTCCTTAAGTGACAAATGACCTCGATGCCTTGGTCTTCAGGAGTACTCCCTGAATGACATTTGTCCTCAACATCTTGGTCTCTAGGGAGCATTCATTGAGTGTCACGTGTGCTCGACATCTTGGTCTCCAAGGCGTATTCCCTAACTGACACGTGTCCTCGGTATCTAGGTCTCTAGGAGTATCCACTGAGTGACAAGTGTCTTTTGCACAAATGCCCTTTAAGCATTCCCGAGGTCACACGTGTCCTCGACATGGGGCAACTTAGAATGATCCCTCCCTTTGTCACCATCTTTAGAGCCTAGGCATCAGGCCATTCACACTGGAGAAATATGAATAATTGCTTCACCTATAAAATGATGATGTTAAATTCCTACAAAAAAAAGAGAAGTTCATCTAATGCAAGCATACCCAAGATCGATGTAAAGTAGAACATCAATACTTGGGAGTAGGGTTGACTATCAATCATCAATCCCCCTTCCCAAGGCAACCAGAATGGTTGGAAAGATAGTTCTGTAACCAATGAGGAAGGCGTACGAAATACAAAACATTTAATTCCTGACCTCTTGAGGGTTAATTTACGAAAGTGCCTCTGTGCATGCGCAACCACAACCAGGGCACATTAAATGACCCCACAGAGGGATGACACATATTTATTACTCGGCAAAGTCAAGAAAGCGAGCATTAATTGCTCAGGGATCCGAGCTTTAAATGTGGAAGCTTTTGCCACGTGAAGGGGAAGACGCTCTACTCAAGGTATGTGCACCATATTTTGCCATCCTAATGAACCAATTAGGTATCTTTCCTCCAAGGAATCCAGCTATCCGCAATGATTAGCTTTTGAGTATTATAAATAACACTCTCAAGCTCAAGTCTAGGGCATACAACCTCTTACCCAAGCAATAAAATAGTGTTTTCAAACCCTCTCTCAAATAATAACTTGATCGTTGAAGGGGTCACGTTAAAAAACACTTCGGCGCCCTTCTAACCCTTTGTTTTGAGTGACATGATCGTTTGTAGAGAGTTCTATCACTATTCATTCCGTTTTCTCAATGACCATTCGCTATGGGACACTCGACTTGCCAGGCAAACTCGAGCTCACCAGGAGAGATCTATCATCTAATTCATTGTGCTAAAATCATTCTACGCACCTCAAATTATTGAAGAATACAAATGAACCTATCATCAACAACCCTGTTAGCTACCAACTATATAGTTTGTCAGACGAACTAGTGGACTTCAGTATTGTGGGAGTGGATGAAAAGTTAAAAAAGAAAATTCACAACTAAGAAGTGGTTTTCTACCTAGATATTGATGGATTTCTCTAACAAAAGAAAATCAGAAAGTGGTGTTCAATTGAAGAAAATTACCTACGGAAAGTGTATCATAGAGATTAACACCATCAACAAACAAAAATAAATGGACTCAGTAATATGAGAGAGAGGGAGACATAGAGAGAGCGCTTCAGCCAATAAAAGCAACATGTAGTGTAACAATAACAAATATATACAGTCTACCCAATTGGATTACAATTTTCAAAATTTGAGAGAGAGAGAGGTGTACCATCAATCAGCATATGTAAACCAGTCGCCAATACTCTCTACCAGGAGAAGTTTATCAGCAGTCACTCTCTGTCCAAACCTGTATGAAAATTTTAGCACTCCCTGTGAATTTACAGAACCCCTTTGCACTGGATAACTCACTATCGCGCTGCCCCCACAAGAGTAAGCACTATCAAAAAGTTCTTTCATAGGCATATGCACCTCGCCAACATATCGGTCGCCAAGTTTACGCTTACAATACAACTTGATCACAAGAGAAACACCGTAGTGTTGAACCGCGGACTCGCTGATGGTGTATTTCATGGTGAAGTTCCATGCCGGATCTGTCTCTCCGTGCTTGTCTGCCGGAGTTCGTCTCTCGGTTTTTGGGTCGCTTCCGATCGAAACCCTGGCGTAAACTTTCATTTTGAAGAGTTTCCGAACATCCTCAAGATCATTAGCTGAAACTAGAGTTATCTCAAACTTCCTGCACTCCATGGTTACGTGTGTGTATGTCTGTGTTTCATTGGGGACTTGAGCTAACAGGTGAGGACTATTTTTGTTGGAGCAATGGTATTTAAACTTAATTTGTTAATTTTATTTATTGACTTAATTACCCTTTATCATTAGATTTATAGTGGGTCATAATATTGTTTTGGGATCAGCTACCAATTCACTGAATATGATATATTAAATTAGTAAATTAGGTGCAAATTATATTTTCCTTGTCTTGTGGTATAAGAGTTGCAAATTCAAGGAAATTCATTTTTTTATGGGAGCCGAAAGAAATTCATTTACTCACCTACCTTCATGTGTCACCCAAAAAAAGTATTAATAAAAGTAAACTTAAGTTTTTTGGAAACAATATGGTCATCCCCTAATGTTTATAAAATCATAAGATTATCCATTATTTTTGAAAGTTATACATTGAAGCCATTACTGCAGACTCAGCAATATTGACTTTGAATCTCAGTAATATAAATATATAACAATTAAGTGATAAGTTCTCGTGTTAATCGATTCAACAAAGCCATTAGGTTTGAATTAGACTTATCCACAAATTAAAATTGTGATACTAAATTATGGGCTAATCTATCCCAATTTAATAATTAACCATTATTGCCATAACTTGCGTAATTCATCCATTAATCACCCTACTGAAAAGTAATTGATTACCCAATTAGACAAATTCTTTGTCAGCACTACACGATCGTGCCACCACTAAAACCATATTTACCATCCACCACCAGATAGATAAGAGTATGAGGGAATCTGTGAAGGAGTAGCTAAAGTGTGCTGATCAGTTTCGCTTGTGGGTTTGGAGGGTTATGATGGTTGGGAAAGTGAGAGCGAGGGAAAAAAAAAAGGTGGGGGTGGGGGGTGTAGAGATTGGGGTTGAGGTGGTGAGGATGGAGTCGGAGGTAGTATTTTGTTCATTATGTTAAGGGATGAAGCGAGGTTTGTTTATGGTTTCAAGTTACGAGTGAGATTGAGTCTGATCTGTATCTATTTATCTAGGTTTGGTTGGCAAATAGAGGGAAAAAGGTCTTTTAGGAGAAATTGGGAACATCACAGAATTATTTATATCTATCAGTATTGTCGTGCAATTTTTCAGTAGTACAAAGATTTTTATGCTTTTTTGGCATAACTTTGGGGGTCTAAGTAGAATTTATCTAAATATAAAAGCTAATTGTAGGATGCTGGCATGATTTTCACATATGTTCATGATGACAATATAATTTCTCGTGCTACTCGGTTCTTTCCTTGCACTTTCCTTGCTTGTTCAGTTGAAAAATTCTCACAACTTGGCAAACTCAATTAACCTAAAAAGAGAAGAAATTAGTTAAAGATAGTAACAGATTGACTTGTGATCAAAGAAAGATGTGGGAATCTACCCCACAGTTGTTCATAATTAAATAAAAGACAATTGATAAATTCAACTTATTCTCTTCTCTAAATTGGCTAATTTCATTTATTTCTCATATTCATTGATACGTGTCCATACTTAAACACAGTAGGTAAGCCACGTGATTACAAGGAGGTCATAGGTCATCAAAAAAATAAAAAAATTCTCTTTATCTTTTTATGTTCTATGGTTTTTTTTTTTGGAAACAAGTCAGAATATTATTTGAACTTAGAGGCAAATTTCGGCAATCTACAACCTTCAAATACTTGTCTGCTATGCTTCTCTCATTTGATCATCTCTCTCTCTCCCTCTCTCGATGTTGACTTCGTTATTACATTAAGTTTCATTTGCGCAAGTGCAAGAGGTAGAAAAAATGTAGATGCTTAAACTAATATAATTCATTGACTAAGATAAAGACAACCCAACCAACTCGAAAGAACAACGAAACTTGTGGTTTAGAAATTGTTTAGATAATAAGGAGGTACAGTTTCAAAGAATTAGTGCATGACTTTGACCAAGTCTTAGTCTCTTCTCAGCATCAATAATTAAAACAAACTACGCCTAGCTAGATTGATCATCTTTGATTCTTTAATATTATATAATATGGAATTCATAATCTTATATAGTAATTAAAGTCATAAGAGTAGAAGAGATAAAAGATAAAAAGAGTTATCTAAAAGAAAAATACTTAGAACACTCGCTAACAGGTCATATAGTCACTTAGGATTTTATTTGGAGCTTATTAATGTTTTGAACTAAACGAAATCCTAATTATGTCGAAGTCTGATTTTATACACGTTGCGTTTGAATTAGTCAAAGTTTGGTTTTACACGTGTTGCTCTTCGAAGCATCTATAATCAAAAGCAACTATGCTTAGTCGAAATATAAAGGTAAATTATATTTTTTCAAATTGGAAGTGGATCATGGTACAAAATGAGAAAAATGATAGTATTGTGTGAATAATGGGGAAACCAGTGGGCTAAACCTTTCGGAAGGTTTACGGACAAACCTTTCGGAAGGTTTATGGCCAAACCTTTCGAAAGGTTTATGGCCAAACCTTCTGGAAGGTTTCCATCTAAAATCCATTTTTCTTGATTTTTTCACCTTTCAAGTCTCTCAATCCTCATTTAATGTGTTCATCTCTTCACCACTCATCCACATTGAGTGCATGCGTGAGTCTCATCTCATATCATGACATGACATTGAAAATTCCATTGATGAATTGCATATTCTTGAATGAAGTGATTGTTTCTTGAAAATAGCATTTGAACATTTCAGATGCATCTAGATTGGGTGGTAGTCTTTTTAGAAGATACGCTATTGAGCGTGGCTCACCCTTCATGGGGACAATATTTCAGGTGCGAGACATGAGCAGGTGGACAACTCTCATTCGGGCCCTATTTGATGAAGAAAAGCTGAAATGTGGCTTTTAAACTATGCTTTTGTAAAACTAAGATGTAAATTAGCTTTTAGGCATGTAATGTATGTAAATAATTGTAATCGAACTCATATGGACTATGTTTAATGTAAAATTGCATTTGTTATATGTGTATGGATAAATGGATCATATGTGGTCAATGTTGTATAATTGTACAAATTGTATTTTGGGTAGAGCTTCCCGTACAAATGAGACTCTGCCCGAATTTTATTAAGTTATGAATCTTGGTAAATGGGGCATAATGGTGTGGTATCGAGTTACACAATATGCATTGGTATTCCATAGGTTGATGAGTGATTAACGAGTTGACAAAGGACCCCCGTTTTAGGGGCATCACAGCGTGGTATCAGAGCTTAGGTTTACAATTTACCTAGGGATTACGAGGCATGGGTCTAGGTCATTGCATCTATTGTGCATTACATGTTATGTGCTTTAAATGCTACATGTTATGTGTTATATGTAATGTGAAAAATATGCATGATGAAATGTGTATGAAAAAGAGACATTAGGGTTAGAGAAGATAACCCTGGGGGTCAAAAATAGAAGGAACGAGACGTTCATGGTATAAATGTCTACTAGCGGGCGGCACATACCTTACTAGTGAGACAAGGAGAGCAATCTCAATGTTTCAACTTTTATTCCTACCTTGGGATACTAAATTAGTTTTCTATTGCTATTTGACTTATGTGTAGATGGCAAGTAAAAGAAGAGGTGGTGGGAACAACAACCAACCACTACTGGCCTTTAAATAAAAAGCCTTTATGGAGGCTATTGGCACGATGGTGGCTACCTTTGCATAGGCTAGCGCCAATGTGGTCCAAGGAGACTTATGTAACCTCCAAAAGTTTAAGGCACACAAGTCACCAACTTTCATGGGAGGGACAAATCCGATGGTGACCAACCATTGGTTCCAATAGGTTGACAAGATCTTAGAGGCTATGAAGATCACATCCGATGCTACTAAGATAAGGCTAGTGGCATTTCAGCTTGAAGGAAAAACCCATTTATGGTGGGATTGGACAAAGGCCTCAAAGAACCTAGAGACAATGACATGGGAAGAGTTCTAGGAGCTCTTCATGGGAAAATACTTCTCACTGGCTGTTTAACACTAGAAAGCCCGTGAATTCTTGGATTTGAAGCAAGGGACTATGACGGTGATGGAATACATGGCTAAGTTCACTGAGTTAGTCTGTTTCTCCAATGATTACATGGCCACAGATATGGCTAAAGTGGACGTTCGAGGATGGTTTAAAATTTTTCATCTGGGGGATGATGTGGGCCACCGCCTACAAGATTTGCATTCGTTGGTCGAGACAACTATGGCTATTAAGAGAGAGGTCGGTGAGGTATGGAGCATTCGGGAGGTAGGTGCTAAGGACAAGACTTCTAACTCACAACGGTTTCAAGGAAAGGGCCACGACTATCAAGGCCAAGGCTAAGGTAAGGGCCGCGACTATTGGAAAAAGGTCAAAGTCTCTTCTTCTATTTCAAAAAAAGAAAAAGGCTTCTAACCCATAAGGGTTTCAAGGACAGGGCCGTGACTGTCAAGGCCAAGGCCAAGGTCAATCCTCCTAAGGCGGGAGAAACTTTAGGCCTTTCTACCAGGTAGGGCAGAGGGATTGTTTTATATGCCACCAGCCGGATTACATGATCCCAGAGCTATTGTGCATCCCAGCCCCCATCGGTCCCACAGACTTGCTTCATCCCTCCCTACCCCACCATGGGCTAGGGAAACCAGTATCTGTTCTAGGGTGCTACACAGGTCCCTACTACTTTATGAGAGGGGACTCCACAATCATGCCAGATGGGTTAGGGCATGGGCCGAGACCGAGGACAAGGCTCACGCGGTGGGACTTTAGGTACCCAAGGGTGAATTTACGCCATCAAACCAAAGACTGAGCTAGTGGATCATTCGATTATTTAGGGTACATTTCTACTATCTCACTTATGGGCAATGGTATTATTTGACTCTAGTGCATGGCATTCATTTATTTTTACATCATATGTAAGGGATTTTGGCTTATAATTTGAGACCTTGGAAGAGCCATTGCATGTGAGTTCTCCTTTAGGAGCTCGGGTATGCATTGATTAGATATGTCGGGATTATGAGCTAGACATCTCGGGGATTCTATTCACTGTGGACCTTAGAGTCATGGACATGTCAGAGTTTGATGTCATCCTTAGAATGGATTGGTTGGTGGCACACAGATTTGTCATTGATTATGATCGAAAAAGGGTCACTACTTGTACACCTGAGGATGTTTGTTTCAAGTTTCAGGGGAAAAAAAATGATGCTTTAGCCCAAGCCGTGTAGGACTCTCGATGGCACTAATAGCTGATGGGTTGGCTAACAAGCCTTACCCTCGAAGACGAGGTGTGTTAGGAATTGGGCCTACCTCGGGTAATTTGTGAGTATGAGGATATTTTTTTGGATGGACTACCAAAATTACCTCCACATCGGGATGTATACTTCACCATTGAGTTGCACTCTAGTGCATTGCCCATTTCTATGACTACGCATAGAGTGGCACCTACGGAGTTGAAACAACTCAAGGTCCAATTGCAAGAATTGATGGACAATGACTTCATTAGACCGAGTACCTCACATTGGGGTGCTCTGGTGTTATTTTCTAAGAAGAAGGGCAAGACTCTTCGGCTATGTATAAATTAACGGTAGTTAAATTAGTTTACTATCAAGAATAGGTACCCTTTTGCCGCTAATTAATGACTTGTTTGATTAGTTGAGAGGGGCGCGGGTTTACTCAAAGATAGATCTACTCACAAAATACCATCAGTTGAGGATTAGGAAGGTAGATAGCCCCAAGATAGTGTTTAGGACGCGATATGGGCATTTTAAGTTCACTGTGATGCCTTTTGGATTGACTAATGCCTCAACAACATTCATGGATCTCATGCATAGGGTGTTTCAACCCTACCAAGATTAATTTATCATGGTCTTTGTTGACAATATTTTTTATCTACTCCAAGTCTAAGGAGGAGCATGAGGGTCACTTGAGGGTTGTTTTCCAAACCTTGATGAACCATTAGATGTACGCTAAGTTTAGTAAGGGTGAATTTTGGCTAACAGAAGTGAAATTTTTGGGACATGTGGTGCCGACTTTGGGTGTGTCAGTTGACCTAAAAAGGTTAAGGTAGTAATAAGTAGGGAGAGCCCGAAGTTACTCTTCGAGATGCACAATTTCTTGGGATTGGTGGGGTATTGTAGAAGGTTCATTAAGGACTTATGTGTACTAGCTGCACCTACGACTAGATTAACCCGGAAGGAGGTTAAGTTTGAGTGGCATGACACATGTGAGAAGACATTGTAGGAGTTGAAAAGAAAGCTTACTTCGGCTCCGATTTTGATAGTTTCAGAGAGAAGGCAGATGTACACAGTGTATTGTGATGCCTCCAAGGACTAACTTGGGTGTGTTTTGATGCAGTCTGGGAGGGTGGTGGCTTGTGGTTCTGAGCAATTAAAAAACCAAGAGTATAACTATCCAATGCACGACATGGACTTGGTGACCATTGTCTTTGCCTTGAAGGTCTAGCGCCACTATTTATATGGTGAGCATTTTGAGGAGTTTTCGAACCATAAAATTCTGAAATACATCTTTACGCAGCGAGACATCAATATAATACAACACAGGTGGATGGAATATTCAGAGGACTATGACTTCATTCAATATGAGGCAACGCATGAGGGTCACTTGAGGGTTGTTCTCCAGACCTTGAAAGACCATTAGTTGTATGCCAAGTTCAGCAAGTAGGAATTTTGGCTTATGGAGCTGAAATTTTTAGGAAACGTGGTGTTGACTACGAATGTGTTAGTTGACTCGGAGAAGGTTGATATGGTTATGAGTTGGGAGAGACCGAAGTCAGCCTTTGAGATACGCATTTTCTTAGGATTGATGGGGTATTACATGAGGTTCATTGAGGACTTTTTTTGATTAGCTACACCTATGACGAGATTGACTGAAAGGATGTCAAGTTTTAGTGGAATGACTGGTGTGAGAGGAAATTCCAAGAGTTGAAAGGGAGACTTACTTTAGCTCCTATTTTGATAGTTTCAGAGAGGGGACAGAGGTACATAGTGTATTGTGATGCCTCCAAGGAAAAACTTGATTGTGTCTTGATGCAGTTCGGGAGAATGGTAGCTTATGGTTCTCGATAGTTAAAGAACCACAAGCATAATTATCCTACGCGTGATATGGAGTTGGCGGCCATTGTCTTTGCCTTGAAGGCTTGGCTCCACTATTTATACAATGAGTAGTTCATGGTACTTTCGGACCACACAAGTTTAAAGTACATCTTCACTCAACGGGACCTCAACATGAGGCAACACAGGTGGATGGAATATTTAAAGGACAATGACTTTATTTTGCATTACCATCTTGGTAATGCAAATGTGTTGGCTGATGCACTCAGTTATGAGTCACGACAAGTCTAGGCCAGCTTGACTTCTCGGGAGTGGCAGATGCTCGAGAATATGGGGCAGTTCGTGCTACACTATAGGAGTCAGGCTCAGGGCACTTTGGGGATTTTGGTGTCTATGCCTTCCTTACTGAGCAAGGTGATCGAGTCCTAGGGATAGGAAACGAAGATATTATTTATCAGGGACTTGGGACAGTTGGGAATAGGTGACGTGGGACGGGTCATTCACGCGGATGGTAGTCTTCGATATAGGGGAAGGGTTGTGGTACCCTAGTATATGGATTTGAGATAGGAGATCCTTAGAGAGTTTAATTGCTCCTATTTTGTTATACATCCCGGTGACACAAAGATGTACCATGATCTTCATCGCTAGTACTATTGGAACGGGAAGAAGAGGCATGTCGATGATTTTGTTAGTCAATGTCTCATGTGTCAGCAAGTCAAGACTGAGCACCAAAGAACCGCAGGGTTGCTCTAGCCTTTGGAGGTAGCTGAGTGGAAGTGGGAGCACGTCATGATGGATTTTGTGACCTACTTGTCATGGACATCACGGGAAAATGACGCGGTATGGGTAATAGTAGACTGGCTTATGAACTCGGCACAATTTTTGGCAGTGGGGATGACCTTCACACAGGAGAAATTCTGCAATTGGTATATACGAGAGATAGTCTGATTGCATAGGGTACCCGTATCAATAATATCGGATCGAAATCCTAGGTTCACGACCTATTTTTGGGAGAGTTTTCAGCGGGTCATGGGGACACAGTTGATGATGAGCACAACTTTTCATCCCCAAACAGCTGGTAAGTCAGAGAGGACTATCCAGACTTTAGAGGACATGCTTTGGGCATGTGTCTTATATCTCAGGGGTAGTTGGGAAGAGCACCTCCCCTTAGTGGAGTTCGCCTACAATAACAGTTATCAGGCAAGCATACAGATGGTATCTTATGAGGCACTTTACGGAAGGCCTTGTCATTCTCCAGTTTGTTGGACGGAGGTTGGAGAGAGATCCTTTACGGGTCCGAAATTGGTCAGAGACACCTCATAGAAGATAGACTTGATGCGATAGCGCCTTCTTACGGCTCAGAGCTGTTAGAAGGGCTACACTAACAGACGGCGGTGACCTCTAGAGTTTGAGGTGGAAGATCAGACCTTCTTGAAGGTGATGCCTAAGAGGGGACTGGTTAGGTTTGGGAAAAGGAAAAAGCTATCGTCGAGGTTTATCGTGTCCTTCAAGATACTCGAGAGGGTTGGTACAGTTTCTTACCGGTTGACATTATCGCCAAATTTATTGACTTTTCACGCGGTGTACCATATCCTAATGCTCTAGAAGTATACTCCAGATCCGACATATGTGGTGGATTAGGGTGAGTTTATTGTCGATGTGAATGAAACATTCAAGGAGAGACCGGTGCGTATTATGGATAGCCATGAGTAAGTTTTGCGAGAAAAGACCGTGAGGCTGGTGAAGGTTCTACGGCAGCACCGAGGTGTGGAAGATGTGAAATGGCAGCGTAAGGACACTATACGAACCAGTTATCCATTATTGTTCGAGGATTGAGGTACATTTTTTAAACCATAAGTATTTTATTACTTGTTTCATATGCATGCGATTAAGTGTGCATGAATGTGTGAATTTCGGGGACGAAATTCTTTTAAAGGGGAAGAATGTAAACTCGAGTAAATTTGAATTTTAGTGAAAAAGGGAAAAACGATAAATTGTCAGTTTGATGCAGGTTGAAAACCTGTATTTTTCTAGAACTCAGATGATGAAATGAATCTCATTGTTAGATTCGTCTCGCGAAATCTAGCTGCCCTATTAATTTTTTGTCAAATTCTGAGATTGTTAGATTTTCACGTTTTACGAGGCGACCAGGTGTCAGTGACCTAAAAAACAACCCAAAAAATAAAATTTCAAAAATTTTATAATAATTAAAAGAAAATTCATATAAAAATATTTTGAACTTAAATCGGGATAAAATTTAATCGTTTTGGAGAGAAAACGAACCCGAGAATAGGGAACACGTGACACAACGTGGACCAAGCATTAAATGGTATAAATAGGAGACACAAAATTAATTTTCTCTACAACTCTCTGTTGGGTTTTAACATTGGAAGCGAAGAGAGGGAAGATATGAAAAAGAAAGAAAGTTCATCCTTCTCTCTACGATCTACGGAGTTTCATCAGTCGAAATCTTTTGGGCCAAGTATTAAAGTTCATCTACCTTACGAGGGCTATGCAATCATACCAAGAAGGCCGAATTTCACCAAAGATTCAGAAATGAAATCTTGGAGAAATTAAAGTTAGAGCTTAGAAGGTATTCTTGAAGGCTTTTCTACCATTCTCTTACACTTCAAGAGGTAGGTTTTCATCATAACTAGGCTTATTTCCAACCTAGGATTATTGTATGAAATGGGTAGGTTGTTAGATGTATTTGACACTTGTCTATGGTTGGGATTTGCTGAAATGAGAAATAAAAATAGGTAAATTCAATGATTTTATGAATTGATAATTAGAAATTGCTTGTTTGTGATTTCTTGAAAGTTTTGATAATTGGGTATGTAGAAATCACTTAATTTGATTTCTTGAGTTATGTGGTGAATTTTGGCATTTTATGTGATTACATGATTTGGTGCCTTGAAGGCGTTTGATTAAATTCCTATGTGAAATTAAATGTATTATTGCATAGATTATGTCTAACATACTTGAAAAAATAGTAGTTGAATGAAAATATTGATATATGTTTGTTGATATATTGATAATGTGATGAATTATGGTAATTATATGACTGGGATATAATTTTCCATGAAATATGTTGATATGTGGTTAAATTGGTCCATATGTCATTCATAGCATATTGAACATGATTGTTGTTTTTGCAATTGTACATTACATTACATATGCACGGAGACATTGCATTTTTTGGGTGTGTGTGCATGGTTGGCATCAAACACCACATTTGGTGGATGATGGGAAGGCTCAGGAAAGTTAGGTCAAGGACCCGATTGAGTCACACAGTTTGCATAATAAATTAGGTCAGAGTTAGCAAGAAGAGCTAGATTATCCATCGGGTGAGAGACCTGGTGTTTAGGATACGCACTCCCTTGGTTTAGTCCATAAAGTGTGTCGGTGTACGTGGAACCGTTGGTGAAAGTCCATGAATTTGTGTCGGCTGGGGGGCCCGTTGGTGTAAGTCCATAAATACCCATCCCAAGAAAGACTCGAAGATTTTTTAGGAAAAGGTCATTGAATGTGCAACATCAATGGCAAGGGCTTGGAATGCCCGATTTTATACTCATGGCATTGCATGGGTGATAGGAATCAATGAAGACTTGAGTTGAGTTGTATGAATGAGTTTCATCTCATTTCATGGCATGACATAGTGAATTCCAACATTGAGTTATACATTCTTGATTTGAATAGTTGTTGCCTGGTGAATGTTGCATGTGGGCATTTCATATGCACTTAGGTTGAGGAGTGACCTCTTTAGGAGATACCCTATTGAGCGTGGATCACCCTTTATGAGAAAAAATTTCAGGTGCATACTATACACCGGTGGACGGTTCATATTTGAGACCTCAAGGATGAAGAAAAACTGACTTGTGGCTTTTAAACCTTGTTTAGTAAAACTTTTGTGAAATTTAGTTTTGGACATATAAATCTATGGAAGTGATTGTAATCGAACTCATATGGACTATTTTAATGTAAAATTGCATGTTGTTATATGAGAATGGATAAATGGAGTCGGTGTGGTCAATGTTGCATGATTGCACAGGTTGTGTTATAGGTAGAGCTCCCTGTTCAAAAGAGGCTCTGACCAAATTTTGTTAAATTATGGATCCCGATAAATGTGACATAATTGCTTGATATCGAGTTACACGGTATCCACGGATATTCTGCGGGTTGATGGGTAATCAACGGGTTGACAAAGGACATCCTAATGGCTTGATTTTGGGGGATGCCCGCTGCTTTCTTGACACCCTGAAGCGAGATCACGAAGCCATCTGCGAGGTGAGTGTGGCCCTTCATGAGGAGATCAAGGAGAAGGGTGATATGATTGCTGAGCTGGAGGACGACGCCACCACCCAATGGGCTTCTGGGTGGCTTGCGTTTAAGCGCAAAGCTTCCAAGACCTTCCCGGACCTGGACTTCAACTTCTCTATCCCAACTGAAGAGGAGTTGAAAGAATCTGGTTCTGATGTCGAGGAAGATTCCTCAGCTCTTCCTGCTGGGGATATAAATCAGGAGGTGCCTCTTCAGCTAGTTATTCCCCAGGTTACTCCCTTCTCTGCTGACCTCATGGAAGAGGCCCTTGCCCGTGACTTGCAAACGGATGGCGTGGGAGTTCCTGGGGCCAATATCTCTGATAACCCAATTCCTCTAGCTTCTGGGATCTTGCCTACTGAGCTGCCGGACTCTGCCCCTTGTATGGAAGCTGCATCTACTGATTTGCAGGATCCTCCCCCAGAAGCTTAGGGTTTTTGCTTGCAGTTTTTAGTTTTGAAATGTACTTTTCGTGACTTCTGTTCTTGAACTTTACCTCCCTTAGTTTTGAGTTACCTCCCTTAGTTTTGAGCTTTCTTGAAATATACTTTATCTCTCGAACTTTTGAGCTGTTTGCTAAAGCTACGATACTTTCTTTGAATCAAGATTCGTGCATTTTCTTGTTCTCCTTGATGTGTTCCTCTTGACTGCTTTATATCTTTTATATATTCTCCTTGCCCCCTTGCTTTGAGGGGTGTTGAGCTCCCCTTAAGGCAAAACTAATTGGGTTCAGAGAGTGGTCTGCTGAACATGCTTTGCTGCTTGAATCATACTCGAATGCTCTTGAGGATACATATCATGGCCAATGTCTAGACTCTTCATAATTTTCTTCTTGAGGCCCTGATAGCCCCCCCTTTTTTTCTTTTTTATTTTTGAACTTATGTCTTCGAGCTCTGTATGTGCTTAGCTCTTCCCTCAAATTGGAGGAGATCTATAAGTTTCTTGGGAACAATCATGTTGAGTTGAAGAGCTTTGAGAACTTTTATCTCAGGATTTCCCTGCAGTGATCTCAACTGACCTGTTTCACTAGAATTGTACGGATTTTTTGGAGGTCAGGGGTCGAGAGGGTGCTCAAAAAGAGGTTTAAGCTGTTGCATCTATGACCCTCATCAAGGCTCAAAGTTGGAGGTTATTCTTGGATTCGCTTGATTAATCAGGACAAGAACAAACACCGGGTACCTTCTTATCAGCTCGTCATATGTGTGAGTTAGCAAGGATGTAATTGCATAAATCACGTATGTTAGCATTGCCAGGGGTCTGATGAGCCTCCTCATTGCGGGTTTTGGTTTACCCTTCGAATAGGAGCTGCAGCTTATTGTACTGGACCTCTTTTCTTTGTGTTCTGTTTGAAGGTCTGGAAGTTTTTCCGAGCCCTTAGTGCTGGTAGGTCAGGCCCTCCAGGTTGGATGTTCTTGATTTTTCTACCGGTCCCAAAGATGAGGTCGAGGAAGATGATGATGAGTGAACATTGCTGCTTGTGCCTTCCTTTTGGTTTTGGACTGTTTATTTAGTCTCCGTGGGCTTTAACCGTTTTGGAGATCCTCCACGTGCCTTAGATGGAATAACCTACTTCCCCGCTTTCAAGGACATGTTATCTCTCGGCATAGTTCTTGGTTCTTCCTTCTGTGATTTCCTCTTTCTTGTCTATAACTCTTAGAGGCTTTCTTGAATCTTCCTCATCCTTTCGGCACCCTTGCTCGCGACCTCTAATGGCTGTTCCCACTTCGACTTTGTTCGAAGATCGCTCTTCTTTCAGAATTGACAGGGAATTCCAGTCCCGTTCCTTGACTCCTTCTTTGCTCACTTCCTCTGACCTAAAAGGGATCAAGGAACGGTTCTTTCAAGAGCTGGAACTGCCTCTCCGGGTTCCTACTCCAAACGAACCTCCTAATTTTCTTCCCCGATGTGAGGTCTGTTTCTTTGAAGATGCCTTCGATATGGGTCTTCGTCTTCCCATCCATCCATCTGTTGGGTGTATCTTGGCGTATTATGGTCTGCCCCCCTCCCGTCTATCTCCTCGAGGGTGGGCTGTGCTCATCAGCTTCTTTTTATTCTAGCGTCTCCATGGCAATGACCAGTTTTCCACGACTGCTAAGTTCCTGTATTTCTATTGTCTCAAAGAAGACGACGTTCCCTGTTTTAGCTGTTTCAGGTGGAGGTATTTCTCCGAACGCCAGTTTGTATTTGACATTCCTTCTTTATCCCCTGAGTGGCTTAGCCGCTTTTTCTTTGCCTCTGAGAATTCTTGGAGGTCTGTTGAGGACCGTCGACGAGGGAATAGGGTCCCACGTTCTTGGAGGAAGTTTAATCACATCAGTAAGGGGCTTAGCAGTCTTCTTGATTATTCTCCCTTTCCTAGTGTTCTTGTTCTGATCTTTGTCTTATTGTGCAGTTGCGCCTGATCCCAATTTGCCAGAGGCAATGAGGATTGAACAAGTGAAGCAGTTTGCACCCATGCCCTTTTCAGAATTGATGACTTCTGGTAACCTTTTCCTATTTAGTGCAGTGGCAGCTTCCATTGATTTTCACTTCGACTGCAGCTCGCCAGACCTTTCTCCCTCAAAATCCGAGGAGGTGGGTCCGTCTTCCAAAAAATGCAAGCTGTGACTTTCCTTCATCTCTTGATTCGTTTCTTAGTGCAATTTTTCTTTCTTCCGCTGGGACCAAGCTTCTCAATGCACTCTCGAAGGCGGAGAAGGAGAGGGAGGAATTGAGGGAAGAGAACGCCCTTTTGAAGGAGGAAATGACTGAATTGAAGAGACACTTGGGGGATAACTAGCAGTTCTATCTTGGGAGCTTCTGATGTCTTCTCTAAGCAACTTTGTTTTTGACAGTTATTTTTTCTTTGATGTAATCTGGACAAGTTTTTCTTCCGTTGGATGTTGTATGTCTTAATCTACCTTCTTTTCATGGTCCACTTTGAGTGGCTAAGCTCTTTCTCTGAACTGCCTATTTCATGGTTAACTGCCGAGCTTTCCTTGATATTATATCGCGTATAGTGCGTGGTACCCTCCGTTCCTCCGTAAACAACTTCGCCTCTTCTGAGCTGTAGAGCTCTTTATTTATAAACAACGAGTTTATCGTGAGCTACTGGGCTCTTCCTTGATTTATAGACGTGAGTTTATCGGGAGCTACTGGACTCTTCCTTGATTTATAAACGTGAGTTTATCGTGAGCTACTGGGCTCTTTCTTGATTTATAAACGTGAGTTTATCGCGAGCTACTGGGCTCTTTCTTGATTTATGAGAGGGGGCCTTTCTTGCGAGTAGAAGTTTTCCCATAGATGGCGCTAAACTGATGGTATAATTTTCGATGGATGAGCAAAGTCAACGAATTAAATATTAAGATGGGATCAGCGCTGCATGGCCCGTGGAATGGGTGATGGTCTGAGAGTTTATCCTTTTTGTACGAGGATAATGAGACAGAAGAAATATAGTGGTTCATCAGCTACCGAGCATGGCTAGTCCACTCTTGAATAGAGGCCCTTGCTCCCTTCTCTTTATTCATCACTTGAATTACAGAGTTATTCTTTTCTCTTCTTTTTTCTTTCGGTCTTTTTATGGTGTTAACACTCATTCGCATATATAGATTGATCCCTAGTTCTAAGGGATCTACACCGAGATCCTGGCCTTGCATTTGTGGGATCTACACCAAGATCCTGGCCTTGCATTTGTGGGATCTCCCTTGATTTGCGGGAGAGGATCTTGGCTGGTTGAGAGTTTTAAGTCTTGACTCTAGCTTTCCGTGCTTATCCATTCTATTTTGGGGCATACACGTTGTCTATCCAGCTGTCCCCAAATCATTCCGGTTATTGTCCCGCTTGGACGGGGCTGAGCTCTGGCACTTTGAGCTCTCTCGTCTTGGCTGACTCCCTGACCTGACCTAGAGGCCTGAACTTATTTCTGAGATTATTTTTGGTATCATCATATATATATCCCCTAAGACTAAATCCTATCTCCGTCCTTTATATAATAAAACACATAGTAACTTGAATTTTTATCTCCTACATATTTTCCCCTTAAAAATGTCATATCACTCATTTCTATCACATATTCAATCATTTAATATTTGATTAATTTGTAATTTAACATAATTTTTATTTTAAACATTATTCATATATGAAATATACACATGTTAAAACAAAATTAATACAATGAGATCGATATTTTGAGTGGTCGAAATTTAGGGGTCGTTTGATAATATTTTTATTTTCGTGTCTTCAAAAAATTAAAAATAGAGACAATTTTTTGTCTCTGTTTTGTGATAAACACTAAAACAAAAAAATATGTTTGGAAGTCATTTTTTTCTATCAAATTATAAGAATAAAAACCAAAAATATGTTTGGTATCCACTTCAAATTTTATCCTAAATATGTTTGATAACTATTTGGTAATTAAATCCCAAATGACAATTCAACAATCCCAAATGAAAATTCATTCAGGTGCAAATGACAATTTAATCCCAAATTATAATTTAATCAATCGTAAATGATTCAACACAACACATACACACACGCAAAACAGATACCAAACAAACACTATACACACACAGAGAGATCTATGCATATACACAGATCTACGTATATATGCACAAATTTGTGTGTATATATGACAACTTCTGGGTTTCACAGAGAAAAGGGAGAGAGGAGAGAGGAGAGGGAGGTTGCGATGGAGGTGAGTTTCATACAAAGAAATGAAAGAGAAGGGAGAGAGGAGGCAGCGATGGAGGGTGCGATTCATCTAGAGGCAACGATGGAGGTGGCGATTCGTCTGGAGGCAATAATCTGTGCATATATATGCACAACTTATGGGTTTCACAAAGAAGAGGGAGAGAGGAAAGAGGAGAAAGGAGAAAGAGGCAGCCATTGAGATGGGTTCACAGCTTCTGGGTTTCATACAGAGAAAGTAGAGAGGAGGCAGCGATGGTGGCAATGGTCTGATATCGATAATGAAGAGATGAAGGAGAGAGGAGAGAGACAGAGAAGGAGAAGTGATGGGAGGAGAGAGGGGTGAAATGGGTTTTTATACTTCAACAAAAAGAAGGCCTGTTTTGCTATTAAGAGGAGTCGAAGTCAGGATCTCATTAATTCCTACCTTTTTTTGGGCGTGTTGTCTCCGTTTTTTGTATTTCTTGAAATATCTTTTTTTTTTCCAAAAAACTAATATAAAACAAAAACAAAAACAATAATAGTACCCAAACTTGTTTTTGTTTTCATTTTTGAGAAAAATTGAAAACAAAAACACAAGACAAACACAATTACCAAACAATCCCTTATGTTTCATCGTGCATTTAAACATGAGTTATGGCTAGTATATCTATATTGTAATAAAATGGATATATATTGTTATAGACAGTACATTAGTATAAGTTTATATATTGTTAACTATGTATATTTTATAATATTAAATATACTTTCTGAAAAAATCATATAATCTATAAAACATATGCTAACTACATAGAATCGCACATACAAAATCGGACATATATGATAAATTTATCGTTGGATCTTGAGATAAAGGGTAAAATTGATATTTTGTAAAGAATTCCATCATCTTTTTTTTTCGTTTGTCAGTAACGCCTATTAACCGTAATGAGTGTGAATGAAATAAACATATTAACTAGGAAGTAATGCAGTGAAATTTCAGTACTACAGGGAATGTCCTTGCAGATAGCATATTCTACAAGGTGGGTAGCATATTTTTCATCATTTCACTTTTTGATCCATCATACCAAACCAAAGAGAGAGAATTTGTATTTCTTTCCTCTAATAATGAAAAATCTATTCCATTCATTTTTCTTTCCTTCTATTTTTTTGCCTCTCCTACAAAACTGACCATTAGTTCTTTCAAGATGCTCTTACCTCATAGGTCAATCATAACAATAATAGATTTCTCATGTCTCCTCTCTTTGGATGCTTTATCATCACAATATAATAATTAAAATAGATTCATCCCATACGTGAGGTGTGAGGTCAACTTATCCCCTAATCAAAATTGTTAAACATAATTAAGAGTATTCTATTAATGATTAAGAAATTTGATAATTGACCACTTCGGGATAACTTGCATAGTTGATCCATTAATCACCGTGTTTATAACAAATTTGATAATTAATATCAAATTACACCATATTAATCATACTAATAATTAATTATTTAGTTAGACAAATTATCTCCCTGTCGCGCCATGATCGTGCCACCACAAAAACTAAATCCACCAACAACCATCAGATGTGTGTGTGTGAGAGAGAGAGAGATGAACCAAAACACGGAGGAATAATCATCACCCAACATGAGTTGTCACCCCTATAAGACAATGTTGAAACCTCGAAAGCATTGTCCACAACAAATGCAATCCCGTGATTTGAGCTATGCTGCTAGGCCTTCAAATTAACGTAGTTAAATTTTCTAGAATTTTCATATGGCTACTAAATGGTTTTGAGATTGAGTTTATTATTTTTGTTGTCGTTGTATGGACATTGAGAATGAAGAAAGACTAGGTGGAGGTAAGAGGTGAAAGGTGAAAACTTTGATGGGGAGTGAATTGGATGAGTTTCGCTTATAGTTTGGAGGGCAATGATAACTAAGGAAAAGTGGGAGCGATTGGCGAAAGAAGGGAAGAGGTTGGGGGCAAGGGAGTGTGGGTGGAATGGAACGTAATATTTGGTTCAGTAGATTGGGGATGGAGAGCAGTTTGTTTTTAGTTATTGATCATAAGTGTGAGTACAAGTCTGATCTGCGGAAGGTAAAAAAATATTTTTTCTAGAAATCGTGACATTAACTAATTGTTCATGCTTGTTAATATTGTCGTACCATTTTTTTAACTCTAGAGAGATGTCTCTGATTTTTTTTTTCTTTTTGGCAAAACGTAGGGGGTCTAACTAGAATTTTTAAAATACAAAAGGGTTAGAAAAACTTGCATGACTTTTACATATGTTCATGATGAATGTTCTTTTATCTTTTTCTTTTTTTTTTGGTCAAGTGTGTTAGGTCAATTTACACGCACCTCGACTAATTAATTTTTCGATCTGATCAGAGACAGATAATTAGTTAACTTGAAAATATTAACACGTTAAAAAGAGAAGAAACTTGTTATTGTTTGATATGTGTCCTCATTTATTTGTTACATTAGTTGAGCCACGTGACGATAAAGGAGTCATGACCCCATCAAAGTTTGTAAAATTGTCTTTGGTCTTTTATGTTTTATATTATTTTATTTTTAAAAATTTCTAGGCTGATCTTTCTAGTTAGCTATATATGGTTTATGGTTTCAAGAAAGTAACTTTGTCAAAAAAAAAAAAACCTTTGACTAGTAATTAGTTAAAATCATAATTGAGCTTACAAACGCAATTATAATTACAAATTTAAAATTACAAAAATGATAATGATGTTAAAAAAAATGGGTCTTCGATCCTTAAAATTGACTTTTTTGGGCTAGGACAATTGCCTTGAATGCATAGAACCAAAAACTTATCATACACGCAATTCTAAGACCAAATAGAAAATTATGGTCTTTCGTGTGTAGATAATTCTTTTGTGTGTAGAAAATTAAGGTCCTTCATCTGTGGACAATTCTATTTTTGCTTTCAATGATTTGGGACCTCAAAAAATAGGATTGCAATGCGTATGGCGGAGGAAGAATAATCTTCAACCAAGCAGGTCTAGACAATGACATGAAGTCTCTTTTGCGCAATAGGCATGGCGGAGGAAGAATCCGGATGGCATTCGCCAAAGACTCATGGCTAATGTAATACTTCATTGACTAAGATTACGACAACCCAACCCATTTGAAAAGAACAATGAAGCCAGCAGTTTTTAGAATTATGCAAAAACTAAGGCTCTGTTTGGTAACGTTTAAATTTTTCGTTTTTCGTTTTTATTTTGATATTTACATAAAACAAGAACAAAAAACTCGTTTGGTAACCGTTTATGTTTTTCGTTTCTGTCATCGTTTAACAAACGAGGGGGGATTTTCAAAAACATAAAAAAATTCGTTTTTGGTTTCTATTTTTCGTTTTTCAAAAACAAAAAACGGAAACGTTACCAAATGGCCTAAGGAGTTCCATTTTTAATTAAGTTTTAGTTTCTTTTAAACATCTATGATTAGAGGGAAGCCAAGAATTTGCGTAAGTGGAGAAAAATATGACTAAAAATAATTCACCAGCAAATATAAAATAAAATTTAAGCTCGACAAATAATAAAAAAAATTAGCTTTTTTGTTTTTTTTACTTATTTTAAAAATATAACGTCTCAATATGACATATTTTTAAAGAAATCCGAACTAATGTTTACTTCATTGTTTTGCTTAGAAGTATATATGTTGTTAAAATTATAATGTAAAAAACTTATTTATTCTCTTTTGAGATGTAATAGTATATAATATTTAAAAAATGCACATGTGTCTTTAAAGTTATATGAATTTTATTTATATATTGCATTGTATATAAATTCAAAAGGCCGAGATGACAAAGGTTAAATTTAAAACCTATTCATATTGCCTTGATATTAAAGTATCCGATAAGTACACATCCGTATATTTTATTATTATCGCATACGTAAGAGATATAATATAAATCCTTGAATATTCGATAAGTATCGTATCTGATACAATATTTGATATGGATAGGTCGACTTAAACAAAATATCGGTATTTCATAGACTAACGACTTACCTGAGTTCCTTATTTTTTTTTCTTTTAACATTCTATTAGTTGATATGTTGATGCACATGTGCATTGCTAGTAAATCATTTTGAAGTTAAAACTATCATATATTATAGTCATGAACCGATTTACAATGGAGTCAAATGAATTACAAATATTTGAAGAACGAAGTCAAATTTTATTTAAAAAAAAAATTAGAGAAAGAACAGCAAAGGAGTCTTGAGAAATTGTAGAACTTGTCATTAAGCTAGAAAATTAGTACTAACTTCTTCTACAAACAGTAAAATATGTCTTCATTAACAAGATAAGGTTAATGACAGAATGCAATTCATGTAAAAGTCAACGAAACCTCATTTTGTTGAAGTCCCTAGAATGGAGAGACTTGAGGTAAATTTATAAACGTGACATATTTATAATTCCAAGATGATGAAACCTCATTTTTGTAAGTATATATCAAAATGAAAATACTAAACAACATAATTTTTTGTCATTAGCAAAAAATTTATAAACATGACATTTTGCAAGAAGCTAATAATAGTAAGTTCATTGAAACTTCCATCTATGGGCAAGTTAGGGTATAAAGTCCAAAGCTAAACCTCCATAAGGACGTGTTGCAAGAGAAAACCTTCATTTTCTCATAATGCAAACAAAAATTGAATGACTAACGCAAGTCAATAGATGTTAGAGACAGGAATGTCCCACACTTGTATTATCTAAGTCACCACCAACCAGCCATAATTGTGCTAAATAGACTTTTCTTCTTATAATTCTTTTTCTATGATTTTCAATATCTAGTATTTATGCAACTGAAAAGGCGCAAAATAAAGGTGATTATATAATGAAAAAAATTACTTATTTTAATGAATAACAGATCACAAAAAAAACATTTTCTATCAGTGCTCCCTCAGCCGCTTACGTTTACTTGGCAATACACATAAATCAGTCTCTAAAACTCTAACCAGTATTAGACTCATGATGATTCTGGTTTTTTTTGAAGATATATAATTACATAAAATATTTTATTTACCTCTTTATGCAAGGAAGATATAATTCATGCATTGATGAATGGATTGTGTGCAGATACGGTTATTCTTGGCTAATGGATTTGACAACCAACATTAAACTATAGTGCTTCACATTTTCCCAGAGCAAAATTTCAACAGCTTAGCAAGCTGAATATTTTTCACTGTTAATGCTTCAAATTGAAAGTGGAAAATACATAAAAATAAGATTGGATGATTTATGGTAAACAATAAAAAATATATATTAGCAAAACTCTTAGGAAGCATAACTTCTTTTGCGAGTCATTTTATAGGCTTTTGTATATGATGTCTGGTCCTTCGATTGAGGATAGCCTCTTGGTTACCTATTTTGACATAAACATGAAAGATACACAAAAAACTAATGACGTTAGAGATAAAATAATTAAGCCCCTATAATTTTTTTTTATTCAAAGCCACTCAGTGTGGGTGGGGGGTTTTGCATGACCCCTCCTTGTATATATAACAAAAAGAAAAAAGGTACAAGGGAGGAGGACAACGAGACAAACCTCTAGAAGTGGAAGAAATTCAAAGTGAAAGGAAGGTGGTGACTCACCACCAAAAAACACGAAAAATAAATAAACATAACAGCAAAGTGGGGACTCCCCACAGAACAAAATAAATAAAAACATCGATGAAAATAAAAAACTAAACGACGAACGCGAGGAGTCTGTCAAGCGTCCAATGTGAAGATGTCAGCAATATCAGAAGGAAGAGACGATGAATCAAGGAATCGTTGATTGAGCTGCAGAGAGCAAGCTCAATTAGTCATGAAGTCTGCAGCCTGATTAGCCTCCCGCTTGACGTGGCAGACGCGAGCCAAGAGAGAAGCACATAAAAGTCGAATCCGAGTAAGCAGGTAAGCATAAACGCAACACCTAGTACCCTGAGAAGAAACCCAAGAAACCATTGTAGCTGAATCTAACTCAACTACCAACTTTGAAGCTCCTAAATCTGCGGCCAACTCCAACTCAACACAAACAGCTTGAAACTTCTCATACAGAATAGGTTGATGCTCCAGAAACAAGGCAAAAGTCCTGAGGACCCAACCCTGGTGGTCTCGAATAACACCCCTTGCTGCATATAGCCCCACATTGCCTTTAGAACAATCGTTAACATTGATCTCCAGGTAATCCACTACAATACAAGTCCAAGCAACCAAGCGAAGAGGTCGAGGCCGAGGAACCAGGACCCTAAGAGAACCCACAAACTCAATCGACTCAACCCAACGCAGCTGACTCTAGGTAAACCCAAAAACAAGCCCAACCAATTGCATATCTACCATAACCTTCTAAACCACAATAGGCAGCTAAAAGACTTAGTCATCAAACTTATAAGCATTACACGCCTTCCATAAATGCAACATAATGAAGCAAGGTAGCAGTACCCGCACGTGACCTACAGAAGAAGCACAACGCTGCCAATAAAGCATCAAAACATAAGGAAACTGAAATGGCCAACATCTAATCCCAAACATCTGATAAAAGTGACCTCACACCTGAACTGCAAGCGGACAATCAAGAAAATATGTCTAAGAGTCTCAATAGCCCCACCACACACACACTAAGAGACAATATGGAAACCTCATCTCTTTAAGCCATCATCTGCGGCTAGGAAATCATGAAACAACCGCCACATAAAAAAGGAGATCTGAGTCGAAATATGTCTCTGCCAGACATAAGAAAACTCTGCTCGAACAGGAGCCACATCCCAAATATCAGCCCCAGTAGTCACTACAACAAATTTATTTTTTAGCGACGAGTTTTGATGACAAACAATAAAATTTGTTGTAAAAAAGTGATTTTTGGCGACAATTTCAAATGATTGTCACCGTAAATTTTTGTATGATATTTTTGGCGACCATTTTTTGTAGTCGTCGCTAATAGTCTTCGCAAAAATGTTCCCTCCAAAAAATAATTGGCGCCAATGTTGGCGCCAAATGACAATTTTATGGGCGACAAAAAAAATTGTCGCCAAAATAATTTTTTGGTCGCAAATTTTTTGTCAAATTTATGAAATAATAAAAGAAAAAAAAATAATACTTGGTGACAAAACATGATTGTCGTAGAAAAAAAAATTGGCGACCATTTTTTATAGTCGTTGCCAATAGCCTTCGCAAAAACGTTCCCTCCATAAAAAAATCGGCGCTAATGTTGGCGCCAAATGATAATTTTATAGAGGACAAAAAAAATGGTCGCCAAAATATTTTTTTGGTCACAAAATTTTTGCCAAATTTACTAAAAATAAAAATAAAAATAATAATATTTGGCGACAATACATGTTTGTCACAAAAAAAAAAATAAGTTGGTAACCATTTTTTTATAGTCGTTGCCAATAGTCTTCGCAAAAAGGTTCCCTCCAAAAAAAATTGGCACCAATGTTGGCGCTAAATGATAATTTTATGGGCAACTAAAAAATTGTCACCAAATTATTTTTTTGGTCGCAAAATTTATGTCAAATTTACAAAAAAAAAAAAGAAAAAAAAAATACTTAGCGACAATACATGTTTGTCGTAGAAAAAAAAAGTTAAAATTAATTTTGTTTGGCGATTTGACATTTGAAATATTACACACAGACCCTTTGAAGTTTGTATGGGCATAACACTTAGACCACTGCTATAAATATATCCGTTAATAAATTACACCTAGATCCCTCAAAAGTTTGTAGACATATAATACTTAGACCTTTTAAGCTTAAAATATTATACTTAAATTAAAAATACTCAAATCAAAGATAAAAATATTAAATATTTTAAAATTTACAACCAAAATTCATGTTATATTGTATCATTTACTGAAATAAAAAAAAATAAAAATCTAATTTTTTTTAAAAAAATAATTATTGAAACTAAAAATTATACTATCTGATGAGCCCAAATCCAATCGGGTCAGACCCAATAAATCAAGTTAGCACAAATTAGCTACAAAGCAGCCCAACCCGGTTCAATAGTCCGACCCAGTCCAAGATCCAAAGAGTCCATGAAAGATTGAACACGTGGGTGAGAGATAATCGGGATAGATACACGAGAATTAATTGTACTTACCTTTTGTAATTATTTTTCCCGAAAAATTAGTACCCTCACACTCACGTCCTTGCCTCACCATACTTATAAATTGTAAACTCTCTCCACATGGAGAGACATCTCCCATCACATCTTGACATCTCACAATACCTCTCTACACACATAATTTTTTTCTCCTAGCTATTGTACTTCTTTCGAAGCTTTCTCTCTCTTACTTTATGCATCAATAAAGACCCCCGGCCACTGTTGCCGTTTCCTGAGAGTGAAGTAGGTCACCCGAATCGAACCACTATATATATATATATATATATATGTGTTGACCCGATATTTACTATTTTGCCATTGATTACTTTATTAATTGTCTTATTTATTATACCACATCACACACTCGAATGTTGATCATGCACAAGGCTATTATGTGCATCATCACTATCTATTAGAATAAAATTAAAAAGTTAAACGAAGAGTCAAATTGTAATGAACACAATATGTTTTAGTTTAAATGACTTAATTAAATTCTTATAGACAATATAATTATATATTAATTATAATTTTTTAAGAAAAAATTGAAATTTTATTTTATTTTATTTTAATAAATGATACAATAAAATATGAATTTTAATTGTAAAATTTAAAAT